>OY728121.1:0-1211666 GCA_963277665.1 Viscum album
ATATTAATGATACTTTTCCTTAAAGGACCTATAATATATATAATCCCATGAAACTATGGATCTCAATCACAGTGGTTTGTATAGGCCAATGTTCCAATATTTTCCACCTTTGATGGATCCACTGATATATCCCCACATGAGATTATATTACCCAAAATGAATAATTTTTTTATCCAAATTCCCAAATTGATAATTTTTATCCAATTATTTTTCATTAGAGTACTTAGTATAATATTTTAGTGATATTCATGCTCTAAATTTATCCATTTAATATATAATATTATCATTTATAATGTATACCACTAACTGAACAAGATAATATCAAAACTATCATTTCATTAAACACATGATGATGGAGGGTAAATTAATATGCCTAAAGTGAAACATATTATTTTCATAGTGTATATACTTTAAAAAATTATTTTTTGGTATATTGTCTTTATTAAAAAACAATTTATGATCTCTATTACAAAGTTTGATCCTGGAAAATTATTGAGCTTAAGTAGTTGGTCCATTATTCTTTTAAAAGAATGAATAGGTACACCCCATGGTGATTCACTTGGAAAATTAAAGCACTTATCATTATTATCTTGAAGTTGGTTTTTACATTTCTATAATATAATGTGGTTCATTATATATAGAGTATTTGAAATAATTTTAGATCAAGGTATGAATTTCCATTTAGAACTATATATCAAAATCTTGTGTAATAATATTTAAATTTTCCAAAACAGTTCATATTTTTTTTAGCATAACAAGAATATCATCGAGAATTATATCTCCCAAACTGTAAGATATAAAAATACCCTTTAAATAGGGATTATTAAACATAATGTGGATTACATTTTCATTGGATGCAATTAATTAGCATTGTACAAATAAAAAATCATTGGTTTGTTTAATATATTATACACGTCCTCCAAAATTGTATGTTGACTTGCTATTCATGTAATGAATATTGTCCCATGGCAAAAATAACATTAAATTCAAATAGAGGGGGAATAAAATTATTTATTAGTAGAAAATCCCAAAAAATAATATGGTAGAAGAATCACAGGTTTGTGATGTCATAATTTTACCATTATATGTTGTCATAACTAATCCAATATATAATGTTATGGTCCGTTCTATGATACAAATAGAAAATTATTCAAATATAAATGATTGGGTCGATACCAAATCAAATATTTCATTATAACTACTATATTTTATTTTATATAGATGTTTTAATCATCTTTATTATACCCCACATTGATAATAATTGATCACATGTGTCACGACCCGCCCTCGGGTCCGAGCCGTGACTACCCCAAGCCCGCCATCCATAGGCCCAGGGGCTGGCGACTAGCACCAAGGCGTAAATCCCGGTAAAAAGGGAAGGCATTGCCCTTTGAAAAGAAAACACACACCACAGAGTAAACAAGCGGAAGGTAATCACTAAGAAAGCAGAGAACAACTGAAAGTGCGGAAAAGTAAATGGGCCAGAATACAAACCCAAACTGAAAGTAAAGTACAACTCGAAAAGGGAAAAACAGCAACTGTAAAGTAAAGGCCGCTACTCCGAGCTGTCCACCGGAAATCCCACCTGAAGGTGGGTACAGATAGCTCCTCTGCTCCACGGGTCCACCGTCCGCTCCGTGCTCGTCCCGCCCAGTGGTCCACCTCCGGGTACCGTCCCGCTCCGCGAACCTCAGCTAAGGTCAACGCTGTCCGTCGTCTGCAACCAACACAACGTAGTGCGGGCGAAGCCCGTGCAGGGGTGAGTATAAGCTACTCAGTAGGGACCCCGAGACCCCTGAAGGTCTCTCAAAATCCACAAAGGATAAACCACGAAGCAAAGTACAATCACGAAGTAACAACCAACACTGCTTAGGTATATGCCCATACATATACCTAAGTCATCAATTCAAATACGCTCCAACCTCCGAGCTCAAGTATAACTCAGTCCACGCAGAAAGTATACGTATTCCACAAAGGAAAGTAACAGGATTCAGCTCACACAGGTATACTTCTTCAAGGACGATAAAGATGATCACTGATCCATCTAAGTCGTCGGACCCACGAAGGATCGATAGGTAACTAACCCCCGCAGAAGACCCCACACAGGATCGGGCTCACACAGAACCTGTAGGCGCTGGCTCACACAGAACCGCTGAGCGCAAGGACCCCACACAGGATCGGGCTCACACAGAACCTGAAGCACTGATCCACGTAGGATCGCTGAGTGCTGTAGTCGTCGTCGTCGAATCCACACAGGATCTCTGTAACTGTCGTCGTCGAATCCACACAGGATCTCTGTACTGTCGTCGTCCGCAGTAGAACAGTCGCAACCAGCACTAGGGTTCCCGCACACAGCAAGCTCGTACGGAGGGGTCCGCTCCACGAGCCGAGAGGCTGATACATCAACTGTCACGAAGACCGAAGTTGATGTATCCAAAAGTTCCGTATCGACAAAAGGAACTCAACGCAACAGACGGCGCGTCGATCGGACGCCCGGTCTGAGAGTTATAGGCATTTTCGTCTCCGGGGGCCCGGTTGGTTTTTAAGGCAAAACCAACCCGACCGTACTCCACCTGCGTCCAAACCTCGGGCGGAGTATGCCAAAAGATCCGTCTCACTAAGAGGAACATTACGCGACTGACGGCACGTCAATCGGACGTCCGTAGCTCAAGATATGAGCGTTTCCGCTCCGAAGGCCCGGTTGGTTTCGTGAACGAACCAACCCGGCCGAACTCAAAGTAAACCGAAACCTTGAGTGCGATATACCGAAACGACCGTCTCGATCCAAGGATCGCGTTGCCGCAGACGGTTCGTCATTCGGAGGTCCGAGGCTCAAGTTATGAGCCAAAAACCGAATCTGGTCCGAAACGGGGGGGTCCGGGTCCGGAACGACCCGGCCCGACCCCCCCCCCCTTGGGTGGCGCGGCGGCCGGCGGCGGCGGCCGCGGCGGCGGACGGCGGCGGCGGGCCACGTGGCGGCGGCGGGCCGCGTGGCGGCGGCGGCCGCGTGGCGGCGGCGGCGGGCCGCGCTGGCGGCGGCGGACCGCGCTGGCGGCGGTGGCCGCGACTCACGCGGGGGGCTAAGCCCCCGCCCTTCCGAAGGCGGCGCGGCTTTGCCGCGCCCGTTTGAGACAAAACGGCCCCCCGCAAATGGGGGCCGGTTGAGTAAAACCGGGGGGGCTTTGCCCCCCCCTCCTTAAAAGAACCGCCCCCTCATTAAGAGGGGGGTCTTGATGGACCGGCCGGGGGTTTAAACCCCCGGTTTTTATGACATCCGGCCGGCCTGCTGGCCGGCCGGTTTTTACCAACGGGACCGGAATTTCCGGTCCCGCCCTTGACTTCCGACGCCGGCGGCCCGGCCGCCGGTCTTTCCTTCCGCCGCGGCCCGGAACCGGCCGCGGGTCTCCTCGTCTCACCGCGGCCCGGAACCGGCCGCGGTGTTCGTCGTCCGGCGCGGTGCGACGGCACCGCGCCCCTTTCGCCGTGCCAAGAATCCTCCCAACGCGGCGTGTCGGCATCGCGGTCTTGAAGTCTCTCCTCGGCGAAGCACGACGGTATTGCGGAAATCATAAGCATGTTCATCCGCGTGGTGCGACGGCACCACGCCTCTTGCTTCCACCCGCATGAATCAACATGAACGAAGGAGGGGGTTTCGGCCGTGTTCGTGCGGTCCGACTCCCCTCGCGTTAACAAATAAAATAACTAAAAAGTCTCACGTTTAGTCATGCTAAAATCCACGATTCAGGAATGGAATAAAATAATTAATAAAACATCCCCTACCTCGGGTTTGAGATTCAAAGAAATCCTCTACGTTCCGCGGAAGACGGCGTCGCGGAATTCAGGCGTCGCGGTCGTCGTTCGTCAAATCCGTTGACGAAGATTTACGTCCGATGCGACACGTTGTTGGCGGATCTTCGTTTGCCGACGAAGAAGGTCCGAAGAGGAAGCAGAGGTCCGAAGATACTAGGTCTCTGAGTCGATGATCCTTGACGAAGTGTTGTCGTTCTTCGTCGAGGATGAAGACGTTCTTCGTTCTTCGTCAGAGCTTGAAGAAGAAGAAGATGAAGGCTCCAAATTCTCTCAAGGTGGCTAGAGAATTCTCACCCCAAATAAAATAAGCTAAAGACTTATTTTATTCACACAATTATCAATTTGAATTTCAAAGGTTTGAAATTCAAACAATTCAAACAATTCAACTCCATTAATTAACAAAGTTGTCATGTTATTAAAAGAGGAGTTTAAGGGGGAAGTTGAGAGGTTATTAAAAGATTTAGGGGTTCGTGTGGGCCCCACCACACTTAATCCTCCCAAGGGAGGTTAAGTGGGTGTGGGTCCCACTTCCAACCCCCTTAGGTAGGTTCTTTTTTTTTAAAGTTTAAATAAAATTTGTTTTACACAATTTTATTTAACTTAACTGAAAAACCCCAAAACGTAACTTTCAACCCGCAACAAACGCAACTCCCGAAAAGGTCTCATTAAGCGAATATCGGCGCTGCGAGTTCATCGGTGCCCTCGGATTTTAATTCCGAGCACCGGATCAAAAGTTAGGAATTCCCGCTCGTCTGTTCACTGAACGTACCCGAGCCAAACTTCGGAAATTAATTCCGGGCACTCCGGGCCTCGGAATCAGGTGCCGTCTGAAATCGCGCTCTTGTAAAAATCCAAAGAAAATTAAGAAAAAAATTTCCCTTGAATTTTACGGTCTTTACATTACTCCCACCTCAGGGCTTTACGTCCCCGTAAAGATACAACAAAAACTAGGGAAACAAATGGGGGTACTGAGCACGCATCTGAGCCTCCCGCTCCCAAGTGCTCTCCTGGAGGTTCCCGTGCTGCCATCTGATGCGCACAAGAGGAATCGACCGTCCACGTAGGACCCGCTCCTGTCGATCCTCGATCTCCACTGGGACCTCCGCAAAAGTCGCCCCATCGTCAACGTCAAGCTCCCCATGGTCAATGATGTGCGTCGGGTCGTGCACGTATCTCCATCAGCTGGGATACGTGGAAGACGTCGTGCACCCGGTGCAACTGAGGTGGTAGAGCCAGGCGATAAGCCACCTCGCCAATCCTGCTGAGAATCTGAAAAGGTCCGATGAAGCGCGGAGATAACTTGCCGCCTCGGCCAAATCTCCGAATACCACGTCGAGTTGAGACCCGCAAGAAGACGTGGTCGCCATCCTCGAACTCCAGTGGCCTCCGCCTCCTGTCAGCGTATGACTTCTGCCGGCTCTGAGCTGTCCTCATCCGCTCCTGGATGACCTGGACCTTCTCTGTCGTGGCCTGGACCATCTCCGGTCCCACCAGTGCTGATTCCCCAGGGTCTGTCCAGCACAAAGGAGATCTACCATGGTCGGCCGTACAACGCCTCGTACGGTGCCATCCCGATGGTGGAGTGGTAGCTGTTGTTGTATGCGAACTCCACCAAGGGTAGGTGGTCCTCCCAGCTACGACCAAAGTCGAGGACACATGCGCGGAGCATGTCCTCGAGAGTCTGAATGGTCCTCTCCGTCTGACCATCCGTCTGAGGGTGAAAAGCTGTGCTAAGACGTAGATGCGTCCCGAACGCCTCCTGTAATCCCTTCCAAGCCGGAAGTAAAGCGGGCATCACGATCGGAAACGATAGATGATGGCACGCCGTGGAGCCCGCACAATCTCCTGAACGTAGAGACGTCCCAAGCTCTCCACCGAGCCCTGCTCTCTGATGGGTAAGAAGTGTGCCGACTTGGTGAGTCGGTCAACAATCACCCAGATGGAGTCGTGACCTCTGGAAGTGCGTGGAAGTCCAGTCACGAAGTCCATAGATATGCCGTCCCACTTCCACTCCGGAACCTCCAAGGGCTGTACCAAGCCTGCTGGTACCTGATGCTCTGCCTTCACCTGCTGACAGGTGAGGCATCGAGAAACGAACTCTGCTACAGCCTTCTTCATGCCCGGCCACCAATGCTGTCGTCTGAGGTCCTGGTACATCTTCGCCACTCCAGGATGTACTGCTAAAGGAGAAGTGTGAAACTCCCTCAGCACTTCCTCTCGCAAGGCGACTGGTACCATGGTACGTCCTCTGAAAAGGATGTCGTGCTCTGCTCCAAGGGAGAAACCATCTGGTGCCTGTCCCGAGGATATCTGTGCACGGCGTGTCTCACAGTCAGCGTCCCCGCGCTGTGCCTCCCTGACCCGCTGCAGTAGTGGAGGAGTGACTGTGAGAGACTGAAGAAAGGCTGCTCCATCTCTATCCACGAAGGAATATCTGCAAAGAGGCTAGCTGCTTCGTTGCCCTCCTCAAGTAGCTGAATGCCCGTCCTCCTGCTGAGGGCATCGGCTACTACGTTCCCCTTCCTGGAGTATAGACTATCTCAAAGTCATAGTCCTGGAGGAACTCGAGCCATCGCCGTTGTCTCAGATTCAGATCCTTCTGCGAGAAGATATACCTGAGACTCTGATGATCGGAAAAGACTGTAAAGCGCTCGCCCATCAGATAGTGTCGCCATGTCTTCAGAGCGAAGACCACTGCTGCTAACTCCAGGTCATGGGTAGCGTAGTTCTGCTCATGCGGTCTCAACTGTCGTGATCCATAGGCGATCACTGCCCGCTCCTGCATCAGAACACATCCGAGTCCGGTCCCTGATGCATCGCAGTAGACCACGTACCCTACTCCCTCCTCAGGCAACCTCAAGATAGGTGCGCTAGTCAATCTCTGCCTCAGCTCCTCGAAGCTCTGCTGACAACTGTCTGACCACACGAAGGGTTTCCCCTTCTTCGTCAACGCTGTGAGTGATGCCGCAACTCTGGAGAAGTTCGGCACAAATCTCCGATAGTATCCAGCTAGTCCCAAGAAACTCCGAACCTCAGTCACGCTCCTGGGTGGCTCCCATGCTAACACAGCCTCAATCTTCGCGGGATCCACTGCAACTCCCGCCTCAGAGATTACGTGTCCCAAAAAGTGGACCTCACGTATCCAGAACTGGCACTTCGAGAGCTTACCATAAAGCTGGTGCTCTCGGAGTGTATCAAGAACAACTCGCAAGTGATAGGCGTGCTCCTCCTCTGTCGTAGAGTAAATCAGAATGTCGTCGATGAAGACCACGACAAACCGATCGAGGTATGGCTGAAAGATCCTGTTCATGAGAGCCATGAACACTGCTGGAGCATTGGTTACACCGAAAGGCATAACCAAGAACTCATAGTGGCCATACCGACATCTGAAGGCCGTCTTCTGCACATCCTCGTCTCTGACTCTGAGCTGATGATAGCCTGACCGGAGGTCTATCTTCGAGAACCACCGTGCTCCCTTGAGCTGATCAAAGAGGTCATCAATCCTCGGTAGCGGATACTTGTTCCTCACTGTCACCTGGTTCAGGCGACGAAAGTCAACACAAAGTCGCAAGCTTCCGTCCGCCTTCTTGGCGAACAATATCGGGGAAGCCCAGGGTGAAACACTGGGTCGGATGAATCCCTTGCCCTGCAAGTCCTCCAACTGTACCCGTAGCTCTCTAAGCTCGGCGGGGGCCATCCGATATGCTGGAGTGGATATCGGGGCTGTCCCGGGGTACAGGTCAATATAAAAGTCTACCTCTCTGCGAGGAGGTAGCCCTGGAACATCGTCGGGAAAAACGTCCGCATACTGATCCACCACTGCAGGAAAACCAGGACTCCGCACGTCAACTGCTCCAAGGATAAGGCTAGCCAACTGATGAGTGATGGGCTGTCCTCTCCTCCGCGGAAGTCCATCCTGTGCTGCTAAGGCTCCCTTCTCGCCGGTGAAGGTGAACCTTCTCCCGTCGGTGCGTACACATCGCACCTTGCGCCTAAAACAGTCAATCTGTGCATGGACCGTAGAGAGCCAATCCATGCCCAAGATGACGTCGTAAGGCCTCGACGCTGCTACAAGAAGATCCCAGCCGAAGCTCTCGCCTCCTAGAGTAAGCTCACACTGCCGGCACCAGTGCGTAATCGTCGAGTCTGCTCCCGTAGGAGTCTCTAGCCGTAAGGATCGAGCCAACAGCTCTGTCGGAATCTCCGAGCTCCGAACAAGGGCAGCGGCTATGAAAGAGTGACTCGCTCCTGTGTCTATAAGAACTGCAGCAAGGGTGGAATAGACACAGATAGTACCTCGAATCATCTCAGGTGCGCCGTGGTCGTAGGCCTCTGCTGCCTGGAGCTGTGCCTGTCGCTGCCCGCCATCTCCCTGTGGTCGGGGTGGACCTCCTGGTGGTGGTGGTGGTAGAGCCTCAAAGCGTCGGCCACCACCAGCTGCTCGTCCAGCTCCTCTGCCTCGTCCGCCTCCTCCCTGCGGACCGCCACGGTCGACCCTCTGCCTCTGCCTCGGTGGTCCATCAACTGACTGCTGCTCCTCGGCACGGCGGGTCGGGCAGTCGCGAGCTATGTGGCCCTGTCCGCCGCATGAGTAGCACTGTCTGCCTCTCGGAAGACTGGCTCCGCGCTGTGTGCCCCGCACTGCTGAGCCAGTGCCCTGAGGTCGTCGGCCTGAAGGTCTGGTCTGTCTGGACCCCTGAGTCATCCGTCGACTGCCTGCTGCAGATGACTCTGCCACGTGCCGCCCTGCGGTGGGTCGCTGTGCTGGTGTAGACTCAGCAAGGAAGCTCTCGAGCAGAAGAGCCCGCTCCAGTACTCCTGTCTGAGTCGGTATGCTGAGGGAGATCAGCGATGCCCTGATCTCGTGTCTCAAACCCTGCTCGAAGGTCCGGGCCCGGAAGAATGGATCCCGTACCATGTCGGTCGAGTAGCGCGAGAGATCGGTAAATCTCGCCGAGTACTGGGCGACCGTCATGCTGCCCTGCCGCAGCTGTAGAAGCTCCTGGATACGCACCGCTCGAAGGGTGGCCGGGACGAACTCAGAGCGGAAGAGGCTCTCGAAATCCGTCCAGAGAAGAGATGCCTCATCGTGCACCTGGAGCATCAGGCTCCACCATCGTCCTGCTGCTGCGTGTAGTAGGCTCGCAGCGAGGATCACCATGAGGTCTGCTGGTGTCCTCACTAGCCTAAACACTCGAACAACTGCCTCCAGCCAGTCCTCTGCTGCCTGGGGATCCGTCTCCCCGCGAAACCTGGGCGGTCGCTGTCGCTGAAACTCATGCAGTGCGCTGAGGCGACGTGCATCGTCAGCGGCTGCTGCTGGAAGCATCGGGGGCTCGGCGGGTAAAGCTACCGCCGGTGCCACTACTGGAAAAGGGCCCTGCACCGAAGCCTCGTCGCTCGGTGGGCTGTCGTCTCGCTCGACCATCGGAACCCTAGCTGGCTGCCGTCGTGGGGCCATCCTGAAAAGGAAACAGGTGCGCCACGATTAGAACAGTATACCTGGTGAGCTGATATAAGTAATCACAAAGAAAACTTTGAAACACACACGCAATCAATGTTTTCGTGCATTAAGTCGGAAATCAGACGTCAGGGTCCTGGTGTATGGATACGTCGGCCGCCGCACCAACACTGGACTCCCTGGACTGATAACCACACTCAATACGCTAAACATTATTGCTTCACATAGAAAAGATCAGAGTTCGCGGTAGAACCGAACTCCTCTGATACCAATTTGTCACGACCCGCCCTCGGGGTCCGAGCCGTGACTACCCCAAGCCCGCCTTCCATAGGCCAGGGGCTGGCGACTAGCACCAAGGCGTAAATCCCGGTAAAAAGGGAAGGCATTGCCTTTGAAAAGAAAACACACACCACAGAGTAAACAAGCGGAAGGTAATCACTAAGAAAGCAGAGAACAACTGAAAGTGCGGAAAAGTAAATGGGCCAGAATACAAACCCAAACTGAAAGTAAAGTACAACTCGAAAAGGGAAAAACAGCAACTGTAAAGTAAAGGCCGCTACTCCGAGCTGTCCACCGGAAATCCCACCTGAAGGGTGGGTACAGATAGCTCCTCTGCTCCACGGGTCCCACCGTCCGCTCCGTGCTCGTCCCGCCCAGTGGTCCACCTCCGGGTACCGTCCCGCTCCGCGAACCTCAGCTAAGGTCAACGCTGTCCGTCGTCTGCAACCAACACAACGTAGTGCGGGCGAAGCCCGTGCAGGGGTGAGTATAAGCTACTCAGTAGGGACCCCGAGACCCCTGAAGGTCTCTCAAAATCCACAAAGGATAAACCACGAAGCAAAGTACAATCACGAAGTAACAACCAACACTGCTTAGGTATATGCCCATACATATACCTAAGTCATCAATTCAAATACGCTCCAACCTCCGAGCTCAAGTATAACTCAGTCCACGCAGGAAAGTATACGTATTCCACAAAGGAAAGTAACAGGATTCAGCTCACACAGGTATACTTCTTCAAGGACGATAAAGATGATCACTGATCCATCTAAGTCGTCGGACCCACGAAGGATCGATAGGTAACTAACCCCCGCAGAAGACCCACACAGGATCGGGCTCACACAGAACCTGTAGGCGCTGGCTCACACAGAACCGCTGAGCGCAAGGACCCACACAGGATCGGGCTCACACAGAACCTGAAGCACTGATCCACGTAGGATCGCTGAGTGCTGTAGTCGTCGTCGTCGAATCCACACAGGATCTCTGTACTGTCGTCGTCGAATCCACACAGGATCTCTGTACTGTCGTCGTCGCAGTAGAACAGTCGCAACCAGCACTAGGGTTCCCGCACACAGCAAGCTCGTACGGAGGGTCCGCTCCACGAGCCGAGAGGCTGATACATCAACTGTCACGAAGACCGAAGTTGATGTATCCAAAAGTTCCGTATCGACAAAAGGAACTCAACGCAACAGACGGCGCGTCGATCGGACGCCCGGTCTGAGAGTTATAGGCATTTTCGTCTCCGGGGCCCGGTTGGTTTTTAAGGCAAAACCAACCCGACCGTACTCCACCTGCGTCCAAACCTCGGGCGGAGTATGCCAAAAGATCCGTCTCACTAAGAGGAACATTACGCGACTGACGGCACGTCAATCGGACGTCCGTAGCTCAAGATATGAGCGTTTCCGCTCCGAAGGCCCGGTTGGTTTCGTGAACGAACCAACCCGGCCGAACTCAAAGTAAACCGAAACCTTGAGTGCGATATACCGAAACGACCGTCTCGATCCAAGGATCGCGTTGCCGCAGACGGTTCGTCATTCGGAGGTCCGAGGCTCATGTTATGAGCCAAAAACCGAATCTGGTCCGAAACGGGGGGGTCCGGGTCCGGAACGACCCGGCCCGACCCCCCCCCCCCCCCCTTGGGTGGCGCGGCGGCCGGCGGCGGCGGCCGGCGGCGGCGGACGGCGGTGGCCGCGACTCACGCGGGGGGCTAAGCCCCCGCCCTTCCGAAGGCGGCGCGGCTTTGCCGCGCCGTTTGAGACAAAACGGCCCCCGCAAATGGGGGCCGGTTGAGTAAAACCGGGGGGGCTTTGCCCCCCCCTCCTTAAAAGAACCGCCCCCTCATTAAGAGGGGGGTCTTGATGGACCGGCCGGGGGTTTAAACCCCCGGTTTTTATGACATCCGGCCGGCCTGCTGGCCGGCCGGTTTTTACCAACGGGACCGGAATTTCCGGTCCCGCCCTTGACTTCCGACGCCGGCGGCCCGGCCGCCGGTCTTTCCTTCCGCCGCGGCCCGGAACCGGCCGCGGTCTCCTCGTCTCACCGCGGCCCGGAACCGGCCGCGGTGTTCGTCGTCCGGCGCGGTGCGACGGCACCGCGCCCCTTTCGCCGTGCCAAGAATCCTCCCAACGCGGCGTGTCGGCATCGCGGTCTTGAAGTCTCTCCTCGGCGAAGCGCGACGGTATTGCGGAAATCATAAGCATGTTCATCCGCGTGGTGCGACGGCACCACGCCTCTTGCTTCCACCCGCATGAATCAACATGAACGAAGGAGGGGGTTTCGGCCGTGTTCGTGCGGTCCGACTCCCCTCGCGTTAACAAATAACATAACTAAAAAGTCTCACGTTTAGTCATGCTAAAATCCACGATTCAGGAATGGAATAAAATAATTAATAAAAACATCCCCTACCTCGGGTTTGAGATTCAAAGAAATCCTCTACGTTCCGCGGAAGACGGCGTCGCGGAATTCAGGCGTCGCGGTCGTCGTTCGTCAAATCCGTTGACGAAGATTTACGTCCGATGCGACACGTTGTTGGCGGATCTTCGTTTGCCGACGAAGAAGGTCCGAAGAGGAAGCAGAGGTCCGAAGATACTAGGTCTCTGAGTCGATGATCCTTGACGAAGTGTTGTCGTTCTTCGTCGAGGATGAAGACGTTCTTCGTTCTTCGTCAGAGCTTGAAGAAGAAGAAGATGAAGGCTCCAAATTCTCTCAAGGTGGCTAGAGAATTCTCACCCAAATAAAATAAGCTAAAGACTTATTTTATTCACACAATTATCAATTTGAATTTCAAAGGTTTGAAATTCAAACAATTCAAACAATTCAACTCCATTAATTAACAAAGTTGTCATGTTATTAAAAGAGGAGTTTAAGGGGGAAGTTGAGAGGTTATTAAAAGATTTAGGGGTTCGTGTGGGCCCCACCACACTTAATCCTCCCAAGGGAGGTTAAGTGGGTGTGGGTCCCACTTCCAACCCCCTTAGGTAGGTTCTTTTTTTTTTAAGTTTAAATAAAATTTGTTTTACACAATTTTATTTAACTTAACTGAAAAACCCCAAAACGTAACTTTCAACCCGCAACAAACGCAACTCCCGAAAAGGTCTCATTAAGCGAATATCGGCGCTGCGAGTTCATCGGTGCCCTCGGATTTTAATTCCGAGCACCGGATCAAAAGTTAGGAATTCCCGCTCGTCCGTTCACTGAACGTACCCGAGCCAAACTTCGGAAATTAATTCCGGGCA
Organism: Viscum album; assembly: GCA_963277665.1. Classification (NCBI taxonomy): domain Eukaryota; kingdom Viridiplantae; phylum Streptophyta; class Magnoliopsida; order Santalales; family Viscaceae; genus Viscum; species Viscum album. The sequence goes on from OY728121.1 coordinate 12,787, forward strand.
CTCCGGGCCTCGGAATCAGGTGCCGTCTGAAATCGCGCTCTTGTAAAAATCCAAAGAAAATTAAGAAAAAAATTTCCCTTGAATTTTACGGTCTTTACAACATGGGATTTTTCATTGTCTTCAGAATTAAGAGGTTTCTAATTTTGATTATCATCATTAACTTTAGGGGTTTATATCTTATTAGCGTAATTCTTATTATCCTTTAATTAGAAAGACTAGAGTATGAGTGCTGCATTCGATGGCAGTTTTCCCCATAATTGGATATATTATTCTTCCCATCACATTGTCATTTGGTTTTACAATGATCTTACCTCCCTCACATAAAACATGTACCGATCCACTTATATTAATATCCACCATGGATCCTTCCACAAATTGAGAAAAATGAAAATATTGTCTTCTTATATCTATGAATTTTAGAATTTACATCATATTCCTCCATTTTTCTTATCAACACCATGAGATGGATAATAAACTCCAATATATATATCAACCTTTATAGCACATTGAATGAATTCATCATAGTTAATAAATATTTTTATTTATCACTCAGTTTAATGACTTGGTTTTAAGAAATCGATTAATTGATCAAATATACTTTAATGTTTTATCATATTACTAGAAGAATACCGCACAAGTCCTATAAAAGTTTCCTTATAGGTACTAACACATTCATTATACATCATCTTTATCTCAAGGAATTATTTTTCTATTTTCATGAGAATAATATTGGGGAAATAATTATTTAAAAATAATCTCATACACTGATCACACTCTATATATTAAATAACTTCTTATTGCCTCATGTTCAAGATAATATTACACCATTGATCTTATTCACCTTAGAAATGATAAAAAAAATAACATATTAATTTCAGGAAAACTGAAGAACATAAAATATATTTTTCAGGTATTAATTTATTCCTTTGAAATTAGTTGATCAGAAGACCCACTAATATAATGTACATGTTTCCACCTAAAGGGATCAATAAAATGTTGTTCCAAATATTTTAGTTTAGTAACTCATAGTGATTCATATCTTGAGAAAGTTTCATAAGAATAAAAATGTTATTTTTCATTAAATCTCATATAATACTTGGGTTGTCCATTGGGAATTCATTTAATTTTACAATGCATTCATAATTATCATGATTGATCTTGGTTCAATACATCAACTAAAATAAAAAAGAATAGTTTGAGAAATAATAATGATAATGGGAAACCAAATAATCATGAATAAAATTTATTGTAAGTCTAAATCAAGAATCCCTCTTTTTAATCAATTGCACTATAGGTTTATCCATGTTATTCCATGATCATCCCTTTAACATTAGGATTTTATCCAATACATAAGCTTATGTCTGATTTTTTCAGTAAATATTCCTCAATGTAGTATCCAATGGTAACTAAATATTTTTTGTAATATAATCTATTACATAAAAATATTTCATAAATAGATATTATATCTTTATTGATGAATATTCATAACATAACATAATTATCCCCTACAAAATCATATAGGTATAGTATCATTGCAACTTGAATACATAAAATATATTTGATAAGTGACCTCAAAGATCTCCCACTTTACTCTGTCTAAATAGATCTGTTATTCTACTTATAATATTAAATTTATTTCTTTATAACATGGGGAAATGAAATATATGAAATTGGGATATCAGATTCCCTCTAAGGGTAAATAATGGAGATGTCAATGATCAAGTAAACATAAATTTAGTATAATTGTATTAGAACATAAAATTATCATCTGAAAATCATATTACAAACATCATATATTGTACACATTATTCATCATAAAAATATTGACAGTTTATATGATATGAATCCTAAAGGATTTAATAAAATTATCCATTTAAGAATAACATTAGCATAATATATTGATTTTTATCCCAAAATAAACATAAATAATAAATTTCTTTTTAGTAAAGGATAAATTATTATAATATCATAACAGATTATATCACACCATATTTCATTAGAGTAGTCATGGTTTACTAATAAGACTATCATTGTGGATAGTGTACAATATTGATCTGGATTACTCCCCAATCTAGTAGTATTTATCACATGAGATATATATACATATGTATCAAATGAATTGGAGTGATATATAATACCAAGACCACCATTAACATAAACAATTTCATACATATGAATTCTATGAAATCATAAAACATTAATCATATCATAACTCTTAGAAATAATATAGGATTCATTAAAATTTAATTATATCATAACATATAGAAATGAAATCTGTTTTAAAATAACTTTATCATTTCATATCCTATAAAAAATAAATGGTTTTTTTATAAACATATTATCATTATAATTCTTAAACATCCTGATAAAGTATAAGGATGGTTTAATTTGACCATTTCCAAATTAATGAATAAGTTATTTTAGAGGATATCATTTTAGATGAAAATTTATTTTAAATATATCACTTAGATCATTTCTTGATGAAAATACCATTTCATATTTGAAATCAATTACGTAAAATCTAAAAACCTCATTAATGTTAATGTAAATATTGAATTTTAAAATAACATTGGAAAATTCTAAAGGAACCTTCAATTGATTAATCAGTCATTAAAATATAAATTCTCTTTCATGCTGTATAAATTAAAGGATAACATTCCTTTGAAATTTATATAATAAATTTAAAAATACATCATTTGGAAAAAGAGAAGAATATTCCTTTTGACCCATTTTTTAAAAAGTAAATCACGTTTCCAAATGACATTAGAAATCAAATTACATTAATAAAAACACTATTTAAATCTTTCATTTAAAAAATGTATATTAAAAATAATGGGTTTTCTATTAAATTAATATCTAATATTGGTTTTCCCTGAAAATATTCTTTCAGTATAATTTGTACATAATGTGATGTAAATGAAAGAAAAAAATATTTTCAATAAATTTAACTAGTTTATAATAAAATTAAATAGTTTTTTAAGAGTTAGTAATGATAATTTATCATCATAAATATAATCATAAACAATCCCAATAAACAATGAAATTATAACATAAATCCCATACCGTGAGTGTAACAACCTAAGTAATTATAGAATAATACATTTTCTAAATATTAATATTTATGAATTAAAATATTGTTTTATCTTAATGGGGGCACTATCTCGGATCTCATACTCGATACGCAACAATAGTTTTCTCTGAAATCTTACGTCGCACACAACACTGAGTTATACATAAAAAAATTCAATTGTTATTTTTAATAGTAGTTAATGCCTAGTCATTGTATTGGAGAAAATGAAAAGAAATATATGAATTATTATAATTTTTTTTGAAAAATAAATTTACATTATCCAAAAAAATTACGATTAAAATGAGATTAAATACAATTTTAACAATAAAATAATCTAATTTTATTAAAAGGTAGTTTTTGAGACTTAGATGGAGAACCCATTCTGAATATATTGTTTGAAAATTTTATATTTTATAGTTGAAAAAATAAAATTCTTCATTGGAATAGGGAAATATAAATTTACTTTGGTTGATGTATTGGTATTTTCATGATAAAATTCATTTTCTACAAATAGTAAAAAATACTGAATTTTAATTCAAAACTTCTTTTTCATATATTGTATCTAAATATTTATATTGTCATTTTAAATGGTTTTAAAGTGTAATTTGATTTATTTTTAATCATTTATAGACACTATGGTTGTTGGATGAATTTTCAGAATGAAATTTGATATAAACACATGTAAATCTTTTGATGGGTCACACTTTTAAAAACCCACTTTCTCGTTTTGACAACATGATTTAATTTTAAATTAATTACTAAATATCATGTGTTTTGGATTTAGATAAATGGATTACATGTTAGGAATAGGAAGGTCCAAATTATTTAAATTGGTACCATTTATGTTTTGGGCATTATGAATAGTAAATCCAGTAATTATTTTTATTTACAATGTTTAAAGGGTAAATTAGTTAAATAAGGGTAAAAATAAAATTATAATAATATAAAACAACCATAACATGTGTCCTAATCTTATTGGATGAGTCATGTTCGACCAAAACATCCTTTAGATCTATCATTTAGCATTTGAGAGCCACATGGCTATGATAATGGCATGTTATACTAATTAATTTAAAGTAAAGAGAAATATAAGATAAATATATATTTTTTTATTAGTTTTTTAATATCCTTTTATATAACAGATATAATTGAATATATATAGTAAATAGAGATCTAAAATTATTTAATAAATCCTTTTATTTATTTATAATTTTTAGACAATAAATAATTAATTTCATTATGACACAATGATTATGCATTGATTACCTTATTAATGGAAGATTCAAATAAATGATAGTATAAATATTAAAATAAATGATATGTGAAAATTTTGATACAAAAAACTAATTTTCCAGACTATTATTATATTTTAAATTTTAGTTAATATATATATTTTTCAAATTAATCATGTTTTTATGACTAACAAAAATCAATTACTAAATATTGACAAATGTAACAAAAATGTGTTTTAAAAATAGTATTTTATTAAATGATATAATATTCATAAGAATATAATATTCATGCAATTGACATAGATAATGTTTCAAAAATCATTAATGATCCACCTGAGGTTATCTTGGCATTATATAGAAACTATATTAACCATATAGGGTAAAAATACAAGAATATATGGTAAGAGTTAATATATTTAAATACAGGTTATTGCCAAAATAAAAGGTTAAATTAGTAACCTAAACTTCTTGTAAACCTATTGGTAGAGAGTATATAGACACATAATCATATATTACTCGTAATTATTAATTTTGGAGCTATTTAAATTCCAAAATAGATTTATAATAAAATAATAATCCAAACATTCCTAAAGTGCCTCTCATCTATCTTATAAAACATGACCACATTTACCAACATACACACAATTATCAAACCCATTATATTGTCCAAAATCTCCTCAAATAAGTTCCCTAAATTACTCCCTTACTCCTATAATCATTATTAAGGGTATAAGGCAATTTAAAGAAGCATTTTGACTCAAATCCAAAAAAGTTACTCGATTTAGAGGTAACATCTTCTCTCATGATAATTTCATTTATTTTCATTTTCAAACTCCCTAATGAATTTTTATTCCATTATTTTATAAAAATAACACTATAATAAAAATAATAGGATTTTTATTTCTATGTGTTAGACCGACACTTACACACACCTCTATCAAATGTGTATAGAACATATTGTTTCTCTGTGCGGCGAACAAGTGCCTCACGAAATGATGACTGTTAAATTTTATTCTACAACCTATCATGGTGGCCATTTTAAAAGGCTATATTTATATATGATAAATATTATATTTATATTTTTCCTATGATTTAATAATTTTTATTATAACATACCTTTGTGTTTTCCATAATGTGTAAATATGAAAATTTCATTTGAGGAATTGAGGACTACCCTCCCCTCAAAGTGATTTAAATCAATCATGACATATATTGAATGTATAAAGTAAAGTGTTAATAAACCTATGCTACATATATAACTAAGAAAATATACTGAAATTATAATATACAAATTTTTCCTTTATTTTTCATTATCATAATATGATAAGGAAATTAAAGTAGCGTTCATGCGTACGTACGGCCTACTGCCTCCATGAATGGTACATTTAATTTAATATATAAAAATATTATTTCCTATAATAAATAAATTTAAAATAAATATATATGATATTTAATTTGTGAATATAATTTTGGAGAAGATAAACTTTTGAAATCATTGATAATTTTTATCAAAACAAGTTCATTTTTGACTCATGTACCGAACATCAAAAAAACATTCGATATGAAAAAAAAATAATTTATTAATTGATATTACCCTATAATAAGTGAAATAAAAAGAATAAAAAAATTTAAAAAGGTTTGTAATAAATTAGAAATGAACATATTTTTATTATTTATGAAATTAAAAAATGAACGATACATGTTGGACTCAACATCAGGAAAATCTGAACTCAATATCATTTCATTGAGTAAAATATACATGTCACTTGTTTCGTTATTAGATGTATATGTGTTAATGACCTATTATTGTTTTATAGTAAATATATAATTTTATTATTCATATTTGTATTTTTAAAAGATAATTATGTCATTTATTTATCCTTATTCTAAGGTTAAGATCATTGTAAGGGACTTCATCTCAAGCACCTTTCATTAAGGTATATTTTGATAATATACCCATCCTTCTTTTATACAGTTTAATATAAACCCCTTTGAATATTAATTTCATTCTATGTTTATTAAAAATGAATAATTTTATATGAAGCATTTTACTAAATAGTAAAATTTAATTTTTATAATGTATGTAGCGACATCGAACATTCCACCGCCATGCCCACTATTTGGTATCTGGATTCCTCCATAAGCTGTAATGTTTTTTTAAAAAGAAAATTAAATACCTACTCATTTTTAGGAAATTTTGGTATTGAAAATGTTTTTGATAATGGATTTACTATATCAATATTTTGAAATTATGACTTATTATTAATATATGGAAATATTATTTTTCTATTATGTATATTCATGGTATAGGATAATGTTATGGTTCATGGGAATTGATTACGTATATGGGTGCTTCCATGATAAGCCGAGGGTTGGTGATCCCCTGATATATCACCAATGTATGCACTATATTCACTATATATACTAAAGTTGGGTGTTTCCCAGTTGATGTGTCGCCTCCACATTAAACCACGCCACCCATTTCTCTAATCCAATTACCATTCTTCCCTACACTATACACTAGCACACCCGCAATACCCCTTGCTTCTCGTCCGTGACAAATGAAAAAACGCGGCCCCACATCGTGATTTGGGTTACATTATTCCATATTCATCCTCCCTCTACGAGCTCAGCTGCAGGCATTTCACCCATCACACTTGTGATTTCCATCTGGTGATCCTAGGCTTCCCGGTGAACTTCCCGCTGAATGCCGACGTCTCACTTCAAAGATCTCCTCTGGTTCCAAACCGCATGACATCGCTCCCCCGCCTATACTTCTGGTCTCCTCCCTGACATCTCCTTGAACCATGGTATCCACATTATCCTAGATTTCCCTCCAAAACCATTTCATCCAAATCTAAGACATCCTAATACTCGGTCTACTCTCGATCGATACTGTATTTCATATACAACATGTTGCAGCTCATGCTTCCATCGAAGATTTTACTCGGCGGCTGTTTTCCCCCCTATCTCACATTCTAGTGTTTCTCATTGGCTTAAACCTGGAGGTGTGAGGCTCGTGAATGCATTTAGCTCTGGTGACACCTCCCCCTTCCATCTTGCACTATTCATTCTTTTTTCCCTCATAGATTGTCACTCGATGGACTTCACGACGCAGGTGAACAAGGTTGTTGATTTGAGGTTTGAAGATTGAGAGGTGTTTTTGTAGCGTCGTCATTGGCTGTGTCCCCCCCCCCCTCCATGACAGATTCTTCCGCTTCTAGTGGTTGGAGAAATTTTTATTTTGGATTCAACCCTTTCGTGGATCAGATATGATGATATCCATGCTTTGTGCTGCAGTTCTTGGTCACATCCACTCAGATCTCCTTGCCGACGATTCTACCTCGGCACGGGGTTGGGCCTCCCAGTCCTGGGTGATGTTGGGTCCACTCTGTGATATTTGGTATGCATTCCTCATCGGGTTTCTGTTGCGGTTGTGATGTTAGAGGAGGTCTCGTGGTGGTGGCAGGGTTTTTCGAATTTGGTTCTGTCAGCTAGGCTATTGAAGGGATGTTGATGTTTCACTGGTTGTTTTTGTCTTTGTTCCCTGAATGATGAAGCATGAATACTATTTATTACTGATGTTTGATGATGTGTATGAGATGCTGAAGGTGGAGGAGCAGCTCTGTTCGGTTCATTGGCATGGTTATGGAGGATATGGGCCTATGAAGGTTTTAGGTGTGATGATTGAAGAATGTTTTTTTCTATGGAATCATGATTGTGAAATTGTCTACGTTGGGGGTTGGTAGTTTGCGTTTAACAGTATTTTCAACTAGTTAAACTAAAAGTGGAGCTCTAGAGGAGGTTCAGAGTAGAGTGATTTCACTTGGTCATTGATATTCGGAATTTGCAACCAGTTCAACTACAAGCCTCTCCATGTAACCCTCAATGCATCATCCAATTTTAATCTGGTTTGATTTATTTCTTTCAATTTATTTTCTTCAACGTGATTTGTTGATGCAGACAAGGGTTTTTCGGAAATACACTTTGTAATCAGGAAAATGCTACATTGAATTCAGATCCAAGATCGAGTGGACCTTCGAACACTGGAAGATTATCATCATCTAGTAGGTTTGTTGATGCTTGAATTAGATCTGGTTGAATGAAAATTATTTTTTTGGATCTAGTTTCATAGGTTTCTATTTCAATTTTGGTTTTGACTTCAATTTGGGTGGATTGTCTTCAAACTACATGCTCACATCCAGTTTCCATTTGAGTTTGAAGCCTATTCATATTTTTCATAATGTGAAATCTTATTAATTTTTTTAATGTTTTGTCTATATTGCTTATTCTTTTAATGTTTTCTGTATATTAATTATTTGTTTCACGTTCTTCTGAATGAAATTTTATTAACGACATGTACATTGATTATAAATTCCATTATCATTATAATATTTCCCAATAATCTTACATTTCTTCTTTTATTCAGGTTTCTATATCAGCATCGCCGGTTATTCAATGCAATATTCAAAATGATTCATGGTAGTTTTTCATCCGGTATTGATTCTACATTTCATTATCATTACTATTTTCCATTGTGCATAATATGGTTACATTATACTCATTGACTGTAAAATATGAAGAAAACCATTACAAACATGCTTTGCCGATCAACCTCTAATGATGCATGGTTTTAGCTGAAATTACAAATGAAGGAATGCCAAAAACATTATGAGTACTCTATTATGTTTAATTTAAAATTATGTATTTATGATATTTATTTTAATATATATTTATATATACATTTCAACTAACACAATAACAATTTCTATATCTATTTAGAATTATTCAATTACATCTATTCATCTCTCTTGTACCCCAATAAGTGGACAGCTGCCAACAAATGGCTTCACACATGGAGACACACACATGCCATTAATACCATTACCTTTCAATGTTTAGTTATATCTAACTTTACTATCTAAATCTATATACATATAAATACATTAACTAATTACACAAATTAGTCATATCGAACATCTTCTATTTCGACAATGCCTCTAGAATCAGCAACTGAGATAACAATCCCTACAGGATCTAACAATAAAAATCAAAGACAACATGCCTGTTTAGAATATCTACTTCCATTATGTAAGTACGATGTCAATGTTCTTATAAATAACATATATATTTTAGTTGAATATCCATTTTCTAAATAACTTTTAGATTTGAACCTCATATCTCTGTTTTCATTTTCACTCTCTGATCGATTGTTTATTGCAATTTTTTTAACTATTTTGTTTATGCATTTCCTTTTTAAAAGGTATGGGAAATTTCAAATACTACGCCCCAATGATTCCTCAATTTTAATGTGTTTGTTATAGTGATGCAGATTTTACATTGGTTCCATCATTGCATTATTCTTATTTCATTTTATTTAATGGATTCATGCATAACTAGGTTGTATACTATATGTTTCAACCAACATTTTTCTTTGGCGCATGGAGGATTTGAATTGATGTCAAAACACTTCAGGTTTATAGGCATGAAAACTATTTTTTTTCAATTTTTTTCTTCATTCAGAATTATTGTATAATCATTGATGAATTTAGGGTTATAACCTTTATCCCTAAAAGTTTATATTAGACACATATTGAATATTTTTTGTTTTATATATCATTCAATTCACTGCTTTACATTGCATATGAATCAAATTATCTCATTTAATAACCTCTCAACATCGTCTAATGAAGATGCAATGTTGATTTGATAGCTGATTTGTTCCCATCTCATAGCATGTGTCATATAGACTTCGTAGCCTCTACTAATGGAAGGTGTTGATGCCCCCACCACAGTAAAGGTAAACGCTCAAATGAGCTACGCTGAATCTCAATTCAATGGTCAGTTTCTCATCACTCAATAATTAATTGGTCACTTTAGTTTCATGAATGTAAAAAAATTATGTTGCCAAGACTGTTCAGCTAAAACCTTTATACCTTCCAAACAATGGATTACTTCAAAATATCCAGACAAGGTAAAGAAGGAACATTTAATTACAACTAGATGGAAAGGATCAAAGTTTCATATTTTGTATGTTTTTATTAGATACCATTAGAGGCGGTTAAATCAATATTTGATGGGTTGAAAATATTGAACATTAGAATGCTTAAGACACTTGAAGTTTCCAATATTTTTAATGATTTAAGATCTCCCATATTGGTAATAAGATTGAACACATAATGAATATATTTCCATTCAGTTGTAAATTTAGTCATTTTCATATGGCCTATGGTGTGCCAAGGTTTCAAATTAAATGTGGTTTATTTTTCTAATTGTAGAAAAATAGTGAATTCGATGCAAAGTCTATGATTATGCTTCTCGGTCAGTATTAAACTGGAAAGAACTACATAAATAAAACACTTTCTTAGGAGTGACTACCTGGGTAAGAATTTTCATTTTCCATATCTTTTTGGGTTTCATCATTTATAAAGAATGATTAATTATATGGGTAAAAATTACTGTTTCATTATTTCTTGTAATATGAGTGCACATTGGACCGGAGCCTACCATCGATCTATTTTTTGATCTTATGGTATCATGATCTGTATTAATAATAATAGTAATATTTATTTTTTATATAGATACTTTCCTTTTTATTTGTTCTACCGACTAAATATACCAGAGTTTTCTTTGAAGGATAAATTCATTTTATTTCCTATTTGGGGAAAGCATGTGGTTTTAATAACTCTTCAAAATAATTTTCTCTTTTGACCATAATCCAAAATAATGTAACTTATGATTCTTATTTCATACCGTGCGATTAATGGATCATTGTATTCTTTTACCCAGTATGGACCCGATGAAAGGTGTTTTCCTAGAAACAGGATTTTAGATTTTGCAACAATGCAATTTACTAGCCTGAAAACGTTTGGGGGATCTTTCAGATCAATGTTCATGTGTTCTCAAATTCCACATCCTTTGAGATACATACTAGTATGTGGTTGAATCATTAACAACCTTTGAATATAAATATAATTATATCCTTCTTTAATATTACAGATATTTGATCACATCACATTTGTGGACAACGCCGTGGTTTTATCAGAATAGACGAAAAGAACAAACTAATGCTATGACAATACATCTCTCATGAATTCCTTATCTTTAACCAAGGAGGATCTGCATTTATTTTTTATGACAATACGTCTTCCAGAATGTTTAAAAAACATGTTCCTATTTGAAAAGTTTGTAGTAGGATGCTGTTACATTTACAAAGGTTTTAGGCCCAAATCATAAAACCAGATAACAATGATTTTGAGATTGATGCATATTTTCAGCATAATTTCAATTTAAACAGATTTAAGTAATATCACTTGTACTGATTGTGAAATTAATTCTATTTAGTATTTTGAGCTTTTTTGTTTACTATGTTTTAGGAATAAAATTCTAAACAGATTGGATTTTCCATTTTACCAGTGGGTTTGAAGTCTTCATTATACATCTTTTCTAACTTAACAATAAACAGATGAACTGCCACCAAATTTAACACTTAGTAGTATAAATATGCATGTTATAATTATCATATTTAATTTCTATATGGAGATATAATACAAGAATTCCACATAACCATTAATTTTAGGTTTCAATATTTTCATTACTTCGTGCAGGCTCGAATATATTATTATCATGAGATATTTGTGTGGCATAGTGAGTGTGAATCAGGTGCATGTTCCATCCCATATTCTAATTGTAGATGTTGAGATCCTACCATATTACATTAGATTCCACCACAATAACTCCTCAAATATTTATTTCTGCAAGTAAATCCCTCTCAATAGCCACTTCATATGGTCAAAATTGTATGTAACAATTCAAAACCACTTTTTCTACTATTAATTTTTACATAAATTTCATATTTGATGTTATAACATGTATGGTACATATGGATTTATCTTACTATGACCTCTTATATATAGAGTTCTACAAAAATAATGTTGAAATAAGTCAAATGTAGAGAAGCAGGACTTGAAGGAATTTTGAAATGATTTGCAATCTTCCTTCAAAAACAAAAACTGCTTTTCCTATATTAGTTCTATGTTCAAATTTTATTTTTTGTATCCATATTTTCCACTTCAGTTCCATTTATATGTATAAGTACTATATGATTAAAAATTAATAAATATTACTATTACTAGGTAAATTTTACAAATATCATTCGTTTTTTAATGAAAACCCTTTAATTTAATAGGTTATGCGTACGCACGGGTAAACTGACCATTAAAATATAGTGTTTTTTTGGTATATTACTTGTATGGGAGTTTATGTTATAATTTTCTAGCATATAGACATATTTTCAAGCATATAGAAAAATTTTCAAATCATTTACTATTATAATTTTCAGATTTTCCAAATCAATTTCAGTTAATTTTATAGCGTATAAGTAGGGGCTTGGCAGGTTGGCGGGGAGAGGAGGGGAGGGGAGGGGAGGGGAGGGGAGGGGATGGGAGGGGAGGGGAGGGGCTGGGAATGTTTGAGGGGAGGGAATGGTAGGGGAGGATGATGGGAGGGGGTAGGGGGCTGCTGGGGGAAAAGGTTGGGCAGGGGGGATGTGAGGGCAGGGGTTGGGGTTGGGCAGGTTGGAGGGGAGGGGATGGGAGGGGAGGGTGATGACAAGGGGGGGGGGGGGGTTGCTGGGGGAAAAGGGTGGGAAGGGGGTAGGGGAGGGGGGGGGGTAGGGGCTGGGCTAGTTGGAGGGGAGGGGTGGGGAGGGGATGAATCTGGAAGAGGGAGGTGGTGTTGGGGGAAAAGATTGGGCAGGGGGAGGGAAGCGAAGGGGAGTGGAGGATGAGGCCATGGGGAGGGGGATACTTGGGGAAGAGGTTGGCCAGTGGGGAGGGTAGGGGGAGGGGAGGGTAGGGGAGGGGAGGGGGAGGGGTATGCTTTATGTAATCCCACCAATCCTATGTTCTACTTTGAATGTTTCTTTTCATTCATGTTCATTTATATATTATTATGTATATACTTATGTTGTGTGGTTCATGTCCATTAGAATGTTTTTTTCAGTTGGATATTTCTTTCATATCCATATCTCAGTGACATTTATATTTATTCTGCATATTATGTATTCTGATCTTGTATACTTATGTTTTAAATATTCTTATGTTGTATTCTTATGCTGTATATTCAGGTACTGTTATGATGTTTTTAGACAAGGATTATTCTAACCAATCTTACATTGGTGACGCAATGATTAAATGCATTGGGAACATCTTCTACATGCTGGAATATTACTTCATGTCTAAACATCACAATGTCTCTATTTGTGGACAACTATTTTTTTGTATTATAAATATTCCTCGGCACATCTCATGTTTTTATTAGATAAACTATTATTTATGTAACATCTCTTAAACTTTGTCTTTCATAGTATGCAATATTGTTTTCTTAATTGTAGTTTATTTTGAAATCAGGTTTTCATAATTGACTATTCTAAAGTGATTCACATTACAATCGATGTATCTTAATTTAACATTTTATATTGATGTCTTCATAACAGATTCACTTATAATTCCAAATTATTCACTACTGATTTGTGAGTAAAATACATAAAACATTACTATTTATTCGCAAATATTACAAATAGTACTCTTAAGAATTCTGATAATGAACTATTATGTTTTATAAATATTAATCTACAGTTAATAATAAGAATTATTTTATAATGTTGTGCATCGCACGAGCTGAGTACTTGTTATGTAATATGGTAAAGGTAATCATTAAGGTTTATCGTAATATATTTAGTGAATATATTGAGATGGGTATTCTGAATGTAACCATGAAGGTTACTCACTATGTAGCTTTAAAAGATAAAAAGTAATTATGTTATGGATACCATAAGATACCTTTATGATTTATCATTTCTATATGTTTTTAGAGAAATTCTTTTATTTCATGAGTTATGTTAAAGAACTATGATTTATGGGTAATACTTATGATTTCCTTGGTTTGAATGTATTCAGGACTAACGTTTGATTGCTTATTTTATATTCCTTAGTATTATTTTTAAGTTTATCCCATTTTTTTGAAATTTATTCCACATGGTATAATTATGGGTATGATAAAAGAATAATTCAATAGGATTTTTATCATGAAAATGAAATCTTGTTTTGTTTAAAAGGATTCATTTGGTAAAAAAGTAATTAATGAGTTTAAATTTCGACATCTAATGTATAGGACAGTTATTTAATAGTTATGGAATAATTCTCTAAAACTCAAAACATGAAATAATACTCAATGTAAATTTATGACTCAACTCAATATTATGTAATATTTATGGTTGAGGCCTTAAAGTGAGTAAATTTTGCTTCAAAAAAATCAATCATTTTCTATAATAAATTAATAAATTTTATAATCACCTAATTTTGTCATGTAAATACTTATAATAACTTACATGATCCCCTTAAAACATTCCAACACCCATGGAAGAATAAAAACTTTTTAAAATTGGCATTATTTAATGTTAACTATTTCATTTCTCATGTGAATTTCTGATAAGAATATATAATCGTTATAGTATTCTCATTATCCGATAATCAATTTTTTTATCATGATATAAATATTTTATATAATTATTGTAGACATATTTAGAGTTAACCATATTATATAGAGATCAAAAATTAATTAAACCATTAATGGAGATTATAGGACATATGAACACATATTTTTAATGAGGGAATGAATAAATCATAAAAAAGAATTCAACATTACAAAATAATTATAGTATCATTTATATCATTTATATTTATTAAACCTATATTTATTACTGACCATGTAAAACAAAAATTTAAAAAAAGGAAATCACATTGGGGAGGTGGCGGCCCACACGTACACATGAGTGAAATTATAATTTTCCCACAAAGTTTAAGGGTACAATTTAGATGATAAGATATAAATAAAGAACTATAATTATAAAATAAATATCATTTATAATCAATAAATTCATTATAATAACTATCCAAAATGGATGGTGATAGAAAATGAATAGTATTTCTTCATGGAGGTGGTAGTTCACACATTCACATGAGTGATACTATGTCTAACCATTTGATTAAATAAAGGTATTATTTTGATAGTTAATAAATCATAATAACATATTAGTTTACATAGGATACTAACTTTATTATTTTGTGTTTTATTCCATAGATTTAGTGGATTTGTATGAATAAATAAATTTTAAAGGTTTGGTAAATATTATTACCTCTTCTTTAATTGAAATCCACTAGATATCCAATTAAGGTTCATACTATTGGCCTTTAGGACCATAACAACTAGAACATGGAAAATAAACATATAAGATAAATGTGATATGGTATTTTAATATATATGTCTCCATGTGGTGTAGTGAAAAGAAACGAGGGGTGTCCTTTAATAATGAAGGGATAGTACACACATGTAAATATATATAAAAAAGGTGAAAATGAATTTTATTTTAATAAAAATATGGATGGGTTGAAATGAAATCATAAAATTAAATTAAAATTGGGGTTGGTTCTATTTTAAACCTTATAATTTTTAATAATCCCATTATTAAATATTTTTGAAATTTACTGTGGTATAAATTATTTCAATATAAATGGTTTTACAACGTAATCCTAAATGGATTAGTCAATTATAAATTAACCGCATTTTATATTTTCAACCATATTCCATTTAATCAAATTTGGGTAAGATGTTTATGAATTTTAAATCATTCTATAAATATTATTTACTATAACATATCATTAATTTGAAACAAGAAACAATTCATTTATTATGAATTTAAAGTCAATTATAAAAATATGGAAGTTGATTACAATCATTTCAATCATCCATAATATTTAATATCTATCAAAATATTTTTTTAACATAATAATTCATTAAAATTTAATTACATTAATATTTTTAAAATTATTTATTTTATTTTTCTATGAATTGAAAAAGTACATTGTTGGCTCCATATAATAGTATAACATAATTATTTAATTGAAAAAAACTATATATAAATTTATAAAAAATAAATTTATATATATCATTTAATCATTTTTAATTAAAATTATACTATTTTTTCATTAATTGAAAATTTCAGACACGATAAAGTCAAAAGAGTGAAATTTTGTATTTATTATTTTCAAAATTAAACGTAAAGTTAATAATCAAAAAACTATTGCCCCATGTGCCCATATATTAAATAAATATATGAAAATGGATGAAATAAAGTCATACAATTGGATAGAGGTTGGTGTTAGATAAATTTATATTCATTATAGCAATGTTCAAGACATATTTTATCCATTTTCCCTTAATGAGGTGAAAAATATTTACCCTAGTTTCAATTCATAATTAAAAAAATAAAGGGGAACTATTTAAAAAATTTGATCCCCCTGATTAAAAATATAGATTTTTTAATATTCAATTTCTATAATTTTTAGAATAAATAATTTCAAAATAACCACACAAAACATTATTAAACCTGATTTTTAGGAAATAAAATATTATTCATAAACCTATATTTATTATTATATCTATACTATATTTTTTTATCAGTTCTAAAACATTCCATTGAATATATAATATATAAACTGCATTGAAATAATTCACTGTGAGTGGAAAATTTAATTTATTATGATAAATAATACTACTAAGCATAAATATAGTTTTCCAAAAAATAGATCTTTCATATACATAAGATTTTATTTTTTGTTTATATAAAATTGATAACCCATGAATGTATTATATATATTCGTTTTTATAAAATTCATTTATTCATACTCTTACTCACCAATTTAATAAATATATTATAATGATATATATTATTATCATTCATTTAGACATGTGGTTAAGTTTAGAACAATCTATCAAAGAAATATTGATTTTCAAAGAAATAGTTTGTAAAATCTCATAGTTTTACAGTAACCCACATATTAGGCTCTTTCTGCTAATATAATCATGATTATTCATTAAATTAATCTTTATATCACCCTTTATAGTAGATAAAAAATCATTAATTTTTTATAATAACTATGATATTAAGAAATATTAACTATTTCTTAAAGATTCTTATATTTATGGTATTGAGATCCTCGACCACATCATGTTTTATTATCTCATGTTGGTATGAAAACTACCTCACTAATTTTTAAAATATTCCATAGCTAAAACCGTAGATTCATTGGTCTGAATTTTTATACTTTGATAAATTTATAAATAATGTTGTATAAGTCACTAGATTAAATAACCCAAAATTGGAGGCTTTAACAAAATTTGGGTTTCTAACCACTGGGATTACACCAATCATATCTTGGAAAAATTTGGTATGTGATGTAAATAAATATTTCCCGTTATCATTCCATTTAGAAACCTCTAAATATGTTACCCATGAAAAATTGATGTTCATACTCTTTATGACTCCCCCGTCTATGACATAAGTTAAAGATAGGGTCAAAATAATGTGGAAAAAATATTTTGGATTCAACCATTTGTTCCTGTAAAAATAATATTAATTACTTTTGGATATGTTGACCTCGAAAAATAGTATATCATCTACATTTTACTCCAATACATTGGTTTAAATGATCATTGAGAAATTTCGAAACATCTACATTAGGGTAATTGAGAACTTATGAAAATAAGATTCCTCATACCTAAGGAAATTTCCCTTCCAGGTTGTAATCATGACACTTATTTTATATATAGATATATTATGTGTATAACATTAATTTATCATTTTTATACATATTAAACAATATCCAAGTTACCTATACCCATACGTGAGTATACATATAAGAATAAATTATAGTATATATCATTATAGATTAATAGTAGATTATAGTGATGATATATTATCAAATATATATGGCCTACTTATATCTGTCCATGACAACACATCATGGAGGAAGCCACAATTGACTCAAGTATTTGAGAGTTCTGATTCAAAAATATATTTTCATAAAACATTTTAGTGGGATATTAATATCTTTATATTGATACTTTTTAGTTTTATAAATTACCAGGGATCAATTATTGAGGTCGAATAGATGATCTATATTTTGTAGTGGAACAAAAAAGGTTCTTTTCATTAATTTTAAAAGAAGGGGAATTTCCGTAACCTAGAGTCTTATTTTTTTAAAAAATTTTGGATATAAAAATTTAATATAATAGTCTGTGTTCCATGGGGGTGAAAATTTCATTAATTGATCACTCAAATTCTTCATTGCAATGTTGTTTGATAAAAAACTCTATAGCCCCTTCTTCCTAGGTAAGGAATACAATTTCGTCCATAGAAGCATCATCTAGTTCCATAATTTGGTAATATTAAAATATTCCCTAGGGTTATAAAAAATATCCTTCATAATAACATATCTATTGACAGAGGAATTCCACTATTATAGTCTCTTTATTTACTTGGTGTTGTTGATATGAATCTGACATTAAATAGTAATGAAATATTACATTTTAATTCAAAACTGCCTTTTCATATAATTTATTTATATATATTTATTATATATTTAATCAATTTTAAAGTGTACATATATTATTAATTTAAATTTTAATCTAATTTTTTTCATTGGAAGTAATTTACTATTTAAATTTGATATAAATACATGTCAAATTTATTGATATTTTTTAATTCATAAAAACCCTCTTTCTCATTTTGAAAATTGGAATTAATTTTCAATTAATTAATGAAACATATATTTTTAGAATTTTGGAAAATGGATTCTATATATGGAATTTTTGAGTTAAAATTATGGTATTTAGTAACTTTTATTGTTTATATTATGAATAGTAACTATAGTAATCTTTATTTACTATAGTTTAAGTTAAATCAGGTAAATTATGGCAATAAACAATACTATAAAGAGAATAAAGCTACCCTAAAACCTACCAAAACGCTATTGGATGAATTAATGTTAAACAATATCACCTAAGGGTTGTAATTGATTCATTTAATGGACTTTTGTCTATGAAAGTTATGTAATTATAATTCAAATAAAAGTATGTGACAACATGTCACTCTATTATCTTTTATATGTATAATAATTAAATGTAGTGATAACATTTATAAATCCTCGAAGAAAAATATTTTCATGAATGGTAATGAAATTATATAAATCATGTAAATTTATTTATAATTTTATGATATTAAATAGTTACCATTAATGATGACATAATAGTGATGTAGACATTATTATATTAATACAAATATCAAATAAATGGTTTTAAGAACATGAAAAAAATATAATATGGTCCAAGTAACATTCTACATGAATTTTAGAGGTTACTATGACATTTTAGGTGTGTATTTACTATTTTTCATTGAATTTATCTTATTTTTTAATTTTAGCTAAAGTCAAATAAATGAATTGTGTCAAAATTGTTACCATTGATATTTTATAAAAATAAAATGTTATCAAATTTAATAATAATCACAATACTATTTAAAAATTGAAATGTGAAAATTATAAGGTCTAAAATGTTAAAATTATACAATAATGTACAACTGACAACACATGAGTAACTATTTAATATTTAGATTATTATTATTACAATTAAATTTAAATAGAATAAATAAGTGTAAATAAAAATGATAATGATTAAAATAAAATAAAAACAAGTATATATTATATTGGATTAAAGGATTTCGACCCATATTCATGTTTTAATATATATATTCCACTTTTCAGGCATTTTTATTTAAAAATTTGTTTGTATTAATTTAATTTTATTTGTATTTACAATGGTGCCCCTCCCCTCTCTTAAAAAGTGTACCTCTCCTTCTCCTTTAATAACACCTACAAATCCCATTCTCTCAGCCAAACCATTCCCATTTTCTCTCCAAAATAACATAAATTAATCCTATAGGCCACACATTGGGCATAAATCCATTTTATGTAGTCCTTTTGTATAAATCAAACGATGAGACACTAAAAAGATATAATTGTTTTGTCATATATTTCAATATTTTTTTATTCTTGTACTTCCAATTATTATATTTATTCCAAACCAAATTAATAAATACATTATCTTATTTTGTATGGGGTGTTACTTTAATTATGGGAAAACCTTATACCTCATATAATACATCATAATATTAACAATATTACCATTCATGCTTGTGTACGACATACCATCTCCACACTGTGGTGTAATTTGTTATTCAAAAAATACTTAATTTGGATGTGAATAATGATGGGTATAATGGATGAAAATAATGAATATAACATTATAATTATTCTTTATTATTAATATAAAATCCAATTCTATAACGTTTAACCATTATTTGAATGATATCATTGGTCGTGCATACGTATGACCTACTGTCTCCATGATGTGATGAGATTCATTCTCCATGTTAACAATTAAAGAATTATTATAAAATTTATATAATTAATAATTCTAAAATACATGAAATAATAATTATACTAGATTTATGTATATATATATATATATCATTTACTTTCTCCCATTCAATTCAACAAGGAAACAAAAACAACATTCATGTATACGTATGGCTTACCGTCTCCATTAATGGTTTATTCCATTTAATTTATCTATATATTATATATATTTCAATACTAAATATTTTTAATATATATATGTATATATATCTTTTTTAAATTTATGTAAGTATATCAATCTCTATCTATGTAATAAGATCAATAATTACATCACAAAACATGTACGACAAATCAAATGATTATTACACACAAAGTTTCTTTATCATGGAATTGATAAATAAACTAGTAGTATAAAGTCATAATTTAATGATATATAATATCGTTGACATTAAAATGGAATTTTTAAAAGTTAATTATATGTTTAAACCCATTATATAAGTGTTTCAGACACATATAGAAGAAATCAGACCTATACTAAGGGATAATTTTTCAATCTCATTATTATGAGATATTGTTTATTCCTATGTATTTATTGGGATATATTTTTCATTGATGTCCTTGTCTTCAAAATATATAATATTATTCTTATTCTAATATTACTGTTTAAATTTAATTATGCCTATTGGTATATTTTTATTAAATAGTATGGACAGAATCATTCTTTCATTTTCCATATGAGGTACTTTTTGGAGTTTTATTGCAAGAATAGAAGAAGAATGTTTTTATTCCTTATAAGGAATGAATGGATTTTTACATATTCTTAAGGACATAATTCCAATAATCATCCTTTACACTATTTCAATTATATTTTCATTTAAAATATTTTTATTTAAAATTTTCATTCATTTTGAGAAATGAAAATGTTTTTTAAGAAGAATGGATATTTTACACAAAAATAATATTCGATAGTTTTAAAGAATTTATTTTCCAAATAAGATTAATCAATTTAAATAGGGTTATGTTTATATCAATTTTATTACTATGATTTGATTGTGTTAATCATAGA
This sequence comes from Viscum album, assembly GCA_963277665.1. NCBI lineage: Eukaryota > Viridiplantae > Streptophyta > Magnoliopsida > Santalales > Viscaceae > Viscum > Viscum album. The sequence continues at coordinate 34,471 of OY728121.1, forward strand.
ATGATATTTTATATATATTATATTATTATAGAATGATGTTTTAGAAGCCCATTTTATTTTTTGGGATAATATTTGATGAATGATTTATGATTTTTTGGCTCATGTATGAATAATTTATTATTAGAGGAGTGAGACTTATATATCCATCTAATGAATTGGGAAAATATTTATATCACATGAGATAGAAATTACACGAACGTAATGTAAATTAGGTTCAATAATACAGAGATGGAATAGAATGAAAATATGGTTCAATACTTCTCGGATGGAATGGATGGTAAGCCATGTTTAGTAATAAAATGTCTCTACTATGATAGTATTGGAAGAATTTCCTTGGCTACATTGTAAATCATATTATGTGCTTATTTTTTTCCACGGTTACATTTTTTTTGAAAATTATATTTTATCATGGTTAATGTTCCATTATGATTTTTCTCATATACACTACCATGATTTATTTCATGACTCTAAATTTTAATATTTCGACATTATTTTCATTTTTTACATTCTTATGTTTCAGGCATGTTTTAGTTCCACAATGTTTACCATTACTAATCATTTTGAGCTCACACTTTTTATATTTTTTCCCAATTATATAATGAAAGGTTTTAGGTAGTAAAAAAGGGATTATCTTTATGGGATATGTTTAAGATTTTTCACTAAGATATAATATTATGTTTCTTGTTTACAACTTCACAAAACAAATATGCTCCTTGAGAGTATATTTGTGTAATATATTATGTATTCTGCAATAGAGAAGTAATTTCTATGTACGTCATGCCTTGGTCTTTACAGTGGACATTAGAGTGAAGGTTTAATCAACATTTGGAATCTATAATGAGAAATAATTAGTAAGATCCCTAGAGGTACATTTTTGATAGATCTAGGTATTTCTAAGGAGTGTCAATATACAAGATACAATACTATGGGTTTTTTTAATAATCATGACTAACATATGTTGAAACCAAAGGTATCATCGATTGAAATATTATAATTAATTAACCTAAATTATGTATTTCTAATCTCTAATTTATATTGATCACACTATTATTTTTGGCCTTAGTCAATATCAAGAACTACATAAAACATTGTTAACCATTAAATGATTCATATGTAAAAATTATGGGAACTATAATGATTAATTTCCTAATAGTAATTATCATGAAGAAAATCATGATGCTAGATTGAGTATTGGCTATACTAGTGAGGATGAATTGATTGTAAATGACATTTGAATGGTATGTTATGTTATTCTAGTAATATTTAAATTAATACTATGATTATTGAGGTTGATAAACCCTATGAAATGATTCAAATTTTAGGAATGATGAAGAAGATGGATCATGAGAAATGGTTATGAATAAACATGGATTATTTAAGGGAATATGTTACAAAATTCAAAGATTATATTTTATGAATCATGTCATATATACATTTTTTTAGTATATGTTTTTGTGATAAGAAAAAATTAATGTATTAAACTACGTTTAAACAAATTATATCATATATTGAAATATTTAACTGTTTTCAGTATAAATTTTGATTAATTAAAATGGATAATGCTAGTTTCTTGGGAGCAAATTATTTAGTTTCTAACAAGTGGTTTATTCTATCATGGACTATGTATATAACATTTTTTTTGGACATAACGAATATATCCAATAAATATTGGAATAATAATAAATTCCTATCTTCAATAAGTTCATATGGTAATTTAGGTTATTAACATGACTAAATAGAATGCACGAGGAATCAGTACAATAAAAACCGAGTTTAGTGGCAGTTTTGTGGCGGCGGTTCCCAAAACTGCCACTAAACGTTTTCACTGAAAGGTTTCGAGGATGTTTTTAATAAACCGCCGCGAAACCCGTAATTTATTTTAACGATGTCAACCCTTCCCTACCGCCACCCCGATCATCCCCCAAACCCATGCACCCTCCCTTCTTCCCCTAACCCACCCCCCCCCCAGTGACCCGCAACCCTCAACCCCAACCGTCCGGTGACCCCCAACCGTCCGGCGACCCGCGACCTCCGACGACCCCATGACCTCCGTCTCCGGTGACCCCGCGACCTCCATCTACGACGACCCGTCTTTTCCAGATATGTGCAGTTAGTTTTTAGGAGATTAGGCCTATTTATATTATTTTAAATAGTTAATTACAAATGTTTTTAATTAATTTTTTTTATAAAATGAAATTTTTTCTAAGGAGTGCGTACAATATTTATTGAGGCTCAACAGAGATCAGTGGGGGATTAACTATAATATCCAGATAGGTTGACACATTTAATACAATATCCATATGTGTGTTTATGCAGTGGTGTGAATTATTATATAAATTCATTAATTCTAATAAATTTAACATGGGAAATAATATATCTATAAAAAGAGAGAGTATAGTGTTATGCCTATTATTCTTTGAATAAGTTCCCTTTAGAAAATTGAATGAATTGTGATCACCTGAACACTATATTACCAAGGGGAGAGGGTTTTGATTGAGGTGATGAGAGACCATGTGTATGTATCAATGTATGAGATGTGACATCGGTATTATATTTTGGGAAATTCAGAATATTTTTTAATACTAAGAGGCTTGGAGCCATGTGATGACATGTCATATAGTCATATGTCTCATGTGTTTTTAAGAACTCTCTCCTAAAGATGGAGGAGAGTCATATATGGTATACTAAGAATTGGGAATGCTTCATTACTTGATATGTGTGGCCAATATGGTCTTCCTATATGCTATTTTTCAAGATTTTCCCTATGATATGTGACACAAGACCGAGATATGGGTTTTGGTATGTTCTTAAAGACATGAAATTATGATTCCAAGTGGAATTAGATTAAATAACAGACCCCACCTATGTGACTTGGGTTGGGATGTGAAAATTATTTTTGTGGTCATCATGGGGAGATGGATTTAGGTTGGTATAATATTCTAGATATAAGGGTGTATGTATTTAGTGATGAGAGCACATGTCATTAACCAGTGATATTGTGGGATAGGTTTCATTCCATAGATGGTTATTATATGCATGTGTTGGATGTTAGCCTAACTATGAGTGAGAGGGGAGGGAGTTATATATTACACCCAAACATGTGTGAGATGGTGGTGGTCAGGTTGTGACCTTTACTCTATATAATAATGGAGAGTGAATTGAATTATACCTTACTCCTAGTGATAGAGTTTTTTTAGGTTTTAAACTCATCTAGAGTGATAGGGTTATGGATAGGATGTGTAACCACCTGAAAAATACATATGGATGACCATACCCTCGGCGATATATTAGTGGTTATAATAAAAATATCCTCACAATGAGTGATAAGTTGTTGAATATACTCCCTTGATTGAGAATAATAGTTAAATAATTGAATGCAGGACCCTATCAGGAGGTGGGTAATTGGTAAGACTCATATGGTGCCTTAACATTGTTCTTCATGTACAAGACAACATTTATGGATAAGAGAATAATATATTATAACATGAATATGAATCTAATATCGTCAACACCATGGTGTCCTAGTTTGAACATGGTGTTCTAATGGGTTTGTGTGCCTCGTCGGGTGTAGTAGTGTCCTCTTTAGCACATGAAGTCCTAACGAGAATATTTATTTTTGTATTTAATTTCTTCAGGAATACACACATATATTTTATAAAAAATATTAAGGGTACCTAGATATACCATCATGAGGTCTAGCCTCACACCTTCAACAAGCAACATAGGGGTTTTTGAAGAAATAGTATATTATTTTAGGTTAGAGTATGGGATGCATAGGGGATTGGGATGGAATATATCTATGGTATCTATAAAATGTGATTATAGTGTGTCCCATTTATGGTATTAAACAATTTATTTGTACTTCATTATGTTATTTATTATTATACATGGTCATCCCTGTGGGTGATCAATTGTGTGACCTGTACAAAAATAAATAAGTTTTATCACATTGATAATGGTTTATGAAAAAAACCATTGTGTATTTTGGAAGAAAGTTTTTTCAAAAATGTTTTATATGTTGTACACTTACTATTTATTGAATGTCATAATATTGAAAGTGATATGTTATGAATCAATAATTATTTATACTGAATTTTTAAACTTTTGATTTTATATGAACTTGTCACTTATGGGAAGTGATATTGGCATATTTTGAACTCTTATGGAATGAAAGAGGATATGTGTTTTTTTTGAAAATTATGAGAAGAAAATTCAAAAAATATCTATTAAATGGAGTAGCATATGTATTTATTCAAATCATATATTTCAATTTGGGAAGCTTCCATTTTTCTTTTTCATTTGCTATCAAGATGGGGGGATAACTATATTAACAAAGGGATTTTATTTGTAATTGAAAAGAATCAACGAAGGATATTAGAGTTCATAGTATTGTTCAGTTATATTCTTTATCAATAAATATTAATGTCAATACTACATCCAATGTAATTAATGAAATTTTGAAATTGAGAGTGATGAAGAATAGTTCCTACCAAATAAAGAAAATCATTTTCCTCAATATCATTGTTTAATGATTCTAGATGATACCAAATTGAAGGTTGAGAATCTATTAAAGAGTTATTGAGCATGATAAATGTTTAAATAATCATGTAAATGATCTTATAACATGTATTGAGAGGTTTGGGGAAGTCATGAGATGGATTAGTTTGACTTAGATTTACCTTGAATAATTAAGAATTCATTAGAGAATTCCTAAATATAGGATGAACTAGATTACGTATAATTCATTTATTATCATAGAGGTTTCACATGATTAATTGGGAAATTTGATGGGGCTTCACATGATCATTAAAAGATCACATGAATTTCATAACCCCTTTTCATGATGTTCCTAGGTTCATGTGATCATGAGCCTCATTTAAGTTCACATGGTCCTTGTGACCTAGGTTATTAATCTATATGTATACATGATAGGATTTTATTTCCTTTGGGTATATATTAATACCTATTCTTTGGTTATTTCTTTGCTCTTAAAATATACAATTCTCATCTGGCTAGCGTCAAAAAATCCCCCCCCACATAAGTGATGTTCGAAGGAACAATGAATCAGTGATAAGGTAGGAAATGACTTCATGAGTATCTTATGCTTTCTCTGGTTGGAATTAAAAACATATTTTGGTCTTCTATATGTCCATTCATATTCCGTGAGGTTCCATATAAATAGGGGTGAGAGGCTGGTCATTTGACCGGTGACATGAAGCTCCATAGCTCTCAAAACATCATCTCTCGTGCGATTGTTTTGCAAGAAAACTTTGCATGACCTCAACACAAGAACCATACAAGAGACCTAATTATGTGATCATGTCACTTGACCTCTTTGTGTGATCACCTTGTCTAAATATCTCACTAAATCAGTCCATGAACTAATCAATGGTAATTTATTTGAACTTTGATGCTCACCCTTGGCCATTAGTCTATCTTATTTGATTTGGTTGTCTCTTGAGGATTTTTTCATGATCTACCAATCTTTATGTGATTCATGTGACCTTCACATGGTAACATGATTATATGTATTATGAAAAATCATGTGATCAAAAGATATTTTATGGATTATGTGATTTTCGTGACCTAGAATGGATCATGTGGTCTACGTAATGTTTTCCAAGTTAGGCACTTATTTTGTTTGATTAGCACAACTGATTATCTCTTAATGGTTACATATCTTCTAATATATTATCTATTCTCTTTAAATAGGTCCTCTATTTCTAAAATGTCTTCTTATGTGGTAGACTAGAGAGAACTTATTTCCTAGAACCATAATACCAATCATCGATACAAATTAATTTATAACAATGATGTTTTAATGGTTCTTATTCTAACTGAACATCAACCCATTTAATCCTCATTCCTCCTCCTTATAGGACAAATGACTAGTAGTGATCCGTCCCCTCTCTTCTTTGGCACATTTTTATCCATACACTTTAATCCTTTATGGAATTAAATATTTTCAATTTTGATCATCTCTAAACTATAAATATAAATCAATGTGACCCCCAATCTCTTGTTTAATTTGATTTTATGTTTTGCTTCATTATAAATACATAATTTTAGGTATTTTTTATACATTAGGTATTCTTGTTGAATTGGATCAACTTTTTCATCAACATTAAATGAAGAGGTGTTTATTAATATTGCGTAGGTGGTGCATATATATTCTACTTATTATATATATGTTGTATGTGTTGTTTGATGTACAAGTGTAGAATGGAAGATAACAATGGATAAGGATGGAAAAAAATTAGATTTCCTCATAGATGAGATTCAGGAAAGGTTTGTTAGGGCTGTGTAAGGTCCTCTGGTTTATAATTATTAATCATGTACATCCATGAATTAAATTGAAATTGGTGGTAGAACTTGGAATGATTCCCAAGAGGGGTATGTATTAATGTGAAATGATAATATCATAAAAGTTATTTAAAGAAATTCCTAAATGATGTTGAATTATATACAACATAATAGAAAGTGGAGATCTTATCCATGTATGAGTTACTTGAGTAAAATGATGTATATTTTTGGTTTGGTGTAATTAAATTCTTGTTATTACTTGGTTCATTAGCTGGGTTTCATTCCAATGATGTTTCTATATTTTTAATTAGGTTTGGCATAATGCAAAACATTTCATTGGCATGCTATATAGGTTGGCTATTTTTTAACCATGTTGAACACATTATAATAAGTTGTATAAGATGCCATCTATCATTCTTATTGGTATATGGGTTGGGTGTGATTCCAACAAAATTTCTGTGGTTATGTAGGTTATACATGATTCTGACAATTTATCTTGGTTTTTACATAGATTGGGCATAATTCAATATATTCCTAGGACTTCATATATGGGTTGGGTGAAATTAAAACTAGTGTTCATGTTAGTTACATGGGTTGAATGTAATTCCAACTATTGTTATTATTTATTATATGGGTTGGGTGTAATGTTAACCATTGTTATCTTCATGTATATATGTTGTGTGTAACACCAAACCATCTCTTATTTGATAGTTGTGTTGGGTGTGATTAAAACCAAGAATGTTTTTAGTACTTGTGTTGGTTGTGATGTTAACCATGTTGGGTGTAACACCAAACCTTCTCTTCTTTGATAGTTGTTCATGATATTCATCATTACGAGGAGACATATATTTTTTATTTTATCATCTACCATAAACCATAATTCCATAGTGAGTTGATTAGTTAATGGTTTCTAGGAACCAAAACTATTTATCTAGCCCATGGTGAGGTAGAAATTGGCCTATGAAATATTTTTAAGCTTGGGGGAATACTTCTATTAGTGGAAAAATATGATGAATTCCTTCCCGTTGAAAATGTTTGGCATGATAAATGGTTTCTTGTTTGGTTTGTTTTTCAGGGAAGTGGTGCAGTATAAGCAGAAATGAAATTTTTTTTCGGGTCATCATTTCGCGGTAGTTTTAACCTCCACTAATGTTTTACCACTTATACATTTAGCGGCGGTTTAAACAGCCTCTAATTGAAATCGGCAATACAGTTAGCGGTGGTTAAAACCACCGAGAAAACACGCCGGAATTAGCGGCGGTTTTAACCGCCGCTAAGCAGGCGCATGACACGCCTGAATTTCACGGCAATTATAGCCACCGCTAATTAAATAGACCGTCAAGCCACCACAAAATTTACCAAAAACCGCAACGAAATGAGGTACTATGACGCTTTTCTTTGACCGCCACGAAATGCATAAAACCACCTCTAACAGATTGTCGACGCCCAGTTTAGCGGCGGTTTCTATAAACCGCCGCCAAACCATATATCAACGGTTTAAACTCTTTCTATATGAAAAAAAACTGCCACTAATAGGCGGTATTCTTGTTGTGAATAAATTCAAATGTTTGGAATTTGACCAAAATGATATATATTATGATGTATGGAGGATAAATGAATATATTCACATTCTTATTATATGACCTTTTTTATAATTATTTTCTAGTACTATGAATTTGGATAAAAGTATTTTGGATAATCTTATATATTGGAATAGATTAGGATGGAAATATTATAGTATTTTTTAAGGCTAAAACATTAAGAATGTTATTTTTGGAATGTTACAACATTATTGTTTTAGAACAAGGACAACCCACTGGACATGCCATAACCCATCGCGTCAGACACGGATGAGAGAATCAAACCCCCAACTGATGTACAAGAGGCCATTATCACCTACCATTGGCCTACATTAAGTCCCTGGTAGTTTAAATTGGATTTCTTTTATTAAAGGTATAATAGATAAAGTATAAGTAAATTTTTGGAAACATATATGATTAGTATCTCCATAGATAGAGTTATGTATACTTTATAATTTGTATTAATATTTTTGTGATAAAGATTTATATAATCACCTATCATTATATATATATCACATGATATTCTAAAACAATAGGAATGAAAAATTAAGCATCATTTAATTGAATAAGATATGAAGTAGATGTTGTGAAAGTCATGACCGCCGATGAGATTGTACGGAAATCATGTAAGTATTAATTCTCATATTCATAAACATTAGGAACGGGATATTGAAAACCAAAAATGATATCCTTGTAGCTTTTTATCCAATAAACCAGATGTTCTCTTAAATAATCAATTTTTTATTTCTTTCTTATTATTAACTTTCTCCAAACCTTGTTCTCTATCACTATCCAACGGATTTCGATGGGTTGATTTGCCTTCCATATCCATGTTTTAACTTACCATATTTTTTCTCAAATAGGGAAACCTAGTGATGAGACGATTTCAATTACCATTATGTTTCAAACAGTAATTTTTTTAAATGATGTTTTAGTACCCCTATTTAGGAGGTGTGTTTCTATGAAAGAAACTTTTAAGTAGTAACCCTTTTATTACCCCGAGGAATTTCAATGGTAAAATTCATCTTATCGGGGGTATAAGGTAACACCGTGATATTTTATGAGCAAAATTATTTTTAATTTATTTAATGTGTTGTATTTTATTAAACAAAAATATTATTTTGCGCTATATGTGACACAATATTATCTTGTAGTATATCGAATTCTATTCTTGTCAAATTTTTCACACAATTTCATATTCCCTTGATATAATTAATTTCATGCAATAATGAGTATGAATTTATTTTCTCAATTTAAAATACACTATGTTTGGATTATATTATACACAACAGTAATGGAATATTTTACTGAATGGAACAATAACTTTTCTAGCATTACACACAAGAATGACCTTCCTCGATAACATGCATTGTACGCAATACTGTGTTTCACTAAACAGTGATATAATATTATAATATTATTATTTAATGGGATATAAACTAGATTTTATAAATAGTATTAAATTAATTAATAATTCTATTTAAAAATAATATTAATCTGAGGTATTTTCTTAAACATGATATAAGAACAAAATCACTTTTTCTAATAAATGAAGTATTTCAATATAATGCAGTCTTGCCGCCTTTTGAAGGCACATCAATTTAAAATCAAGTTTTTAACACTATTTTGTAACATATTTGACCATATAAATGTCTTATTGGGAATAAGAAGATAAAAATTTACTTTTTCTTAATTTTTTGGAATTTATATTATAAATTTAATATTTAAATGAATAATGAAAAATATTGCATTTTAATTCAAAACTGTCTTTTCGTATAATTTAGTTATATAGATATATTATATTTTTAATTTGTATTAAAGTGTAACTGGATTATTTTTTTTATAATTATATCTTATTTTACTCATTGGATGTAATTTCAAATTTATATTTGACAACAACACTCGCCAATCATTTGATTGTTTTTACTTATTAAAAACCTGTTTTTTCATTTTGACAACAGGGATTAATATTCAATTAATTAATGGAACTGATTTTTATTAATTTTTGAAAAATGGATTCCATATATGGTATTTGTGAGTATATATTAGTGTATTTGGTGTATTTTTTCATATTATGAATCGTAACTATGGTAATTTTTATTTCCCATAGTTAAAGGTAAATCTGGTAAATTTGGATAACAATCAATATGTTAAAGATAATAAAACTACCCTTACACATTCCAAAATCCTATTGGATTAATTAAATTAGAAAAATATAGCCTATGGGTATGAATTAATTCATTTAATGAATTTTTTTCCTTGAATGTGATGTAAGTATTATTAAATAAAAAAATGAAAACACGTCACTCACTTATCTCTTAAAATTACAATAATTTTATTGTAGTTAAATACATGATAAAACATCAAGAATAAATATTATGAAGAAATATAATGAAATTATCAACATAATTTCTTATAGTTTAAGATTTCTTATGGATTATGTAATTTCTATTAATGTTGATACGATAGGAATGTACAGATTATTTTATTAAAAGAAATATAAAATAAATGGTTTTAAAAATATTTAAATTAATAAAATATGAAAAAATTAATTTAATAAAACAAAATTATAGGTGACTATGACTTGTTATAAGGGTATTAATTTTTTTTTGAAATTATATTCTTTTTGGATTTTATTTAATGTCAAATAAATAAATAGTGTCAAATTAGATAGTATTGATATTTTATAAAAATAATATATTATTACATTATTCAAAAATACCAAAAATATTAAAACAATTAAAATGTAAAAATTGTAAGTCCAAAAATTAAAAAATATATCCTATTATGGACAATTGAGAACACTTATGTAAATATTTATTACCATTTAATATTTAGAATAATATTACAACAATTAAAATTAAATTGATTAAATAAAGATAAGTCAAAATGATAAGGTTTAAATTAAAATAAAAAAATTTCTAAATATTATTAGTTTAGTGGATTTGGATGTATCCTCATCTTATCTTCTAAATAGTTCACATTGGAGTAATTTTAATTTAAAAATTAATTTATATTTATTTAATAGTTTTGGTATTTCCTAAGGTGCCACTATCTTCTTTTATAAAATGGAACATCTCCTTATTTTTAAACCACACCACAAAAAAAATTTTGATCGCCTATAACCTACCAATTTCCCCTCCCTACATGCCTAAATTAATCATTCAGGCCAAAATTTGGGACAGAAACCATCCTATGGTTTTCTTTTGTACAAATCAAAAGGAGATACTCTAAAAACATGTAATTATATTATCACCTCTTTCAAAATTATTTTCTTCTCCTTATTGTTATTATATTGATTCTTTACTAAAATAATAAATCATATATAGTATGCAATATAATATGTTATTATAATTGTGGTAAAACCATATTAATCCTTTTATCCAACAAACAAATATAAATATCACCATGAATGCATGCATACGGCATACCATCACCATGCCGTTGTTTAATTTGGTATTAAACAATACTTAATTTGTATTGGTATAAATCTGAGTATAATGGATGTATGTATTTAATATAACATGATAATTATTATATACAACTGATATAAAATCCAATTATATACCATTTAACCATTGAATAAATTTTATCATCGCTCGTGTGTACGTACGACCAACCGTCTCCACAACGCTATGATATTGACTATCCATGTCACTATTCAAGAATGTTCATAATGTATATATAATAAATAATAATTATGTATATAAATTAATAAATCTACTGGATTTATGTATTCATATATATATATATATCATTTATTTGGTTCAATTTAATCGAATAAGGAAACAGAAACAACGTTCATGCGTACGTACGACCTACCATCTCCATGTATAGTGTATTCTATTTCATTTATATATCTATTATATATATTTAAATTTGAAATATTTGTGATATATAAATTATTTTTTACATTCTGTAATTATGTAAATCATAATATAATTAAAATTATCAAGAATAATAAGTCAAAACACGTATTATATATAAAGCGATTATTACCCAAAATGTCGCTTTAATATGGAATTGATAAATAAACAAGTAATACAATATAATAAGTGGATCATATAGTATATCATAGATATTATTATGGGGTTTAAAAGTAAATAATTAGTTTAAAACCACTATATTGGAGTTTCAGACACTTACTGATAAAATCTGACGTAAGGTAAGGGATAATTTTACCATCTCATTGTTATAAAAGATTGATTATTCATAATTATTTATTATGGTATATTTCTTATTCACATACATTTCCCCTAAATATAAAATATTATTTATATTATTCTAGTATTTTTTATATTAAATTTTACCCATTGCTAAAATTTTATTAAATGGTATGGCTGGATTCATTCATTCATTTTCCATACATGGTAATTTTTTATTTTTCCAGGAAGAGTACAAGAGGATTCGGTTTTTAACTTATATAGTGTAAATTGGTTTCTACATATTATTAATTAATTATTTCCAATTATATAACTTTACCAGATTTCATGTTTAATTTCAACTAATTTTTTTTCTTTATAAATTTATTTGTATTTTGAGAAAAAAACATTTTTGAAGGAGAAATGATAATTTCCTTAAGAATTTAGTTCAAGAATTTTATCAAAAAAAATTCCATCAATGATGATTGTCTTTAAATAGTTTTATATTTTTTCCCTGTTATTACATGGATTTTATTGTGTTATTTATGTAATGATATTTAATATGGAATATGTTATTATAAAATTAATTTTAAGAATCACATTTTATTTCTTGTGTTATGATATGAATAATGGTTTATGTTTTTTTGGAACATGTAATAATTGTGTCATTATAGGATGGGTGCGACCTGTATCTCGCTCATATTTATTTGGAAAAGATTTATATTTCAGGAGATAGACATGAATAGAATGGAAAGTAAATATTGTTCTGTAATTCAAGGCAGGAACGACATTTCAATCTATTTCAATAAGACATGTTTAGAACAACAATTAAACCAAATTCAGTAATGGAAAGTTTCCACTATGATGGTATTGGATGAAATTCATTCGCTACTATAGAAATCATATTATGTTCTTATCTTTTTTCCACAATTCCATGTTTTATGCCAATTTTATTTTACCATGGTTAATTATACTTTACAATCTATACCATACACACCTCCATGATTTTTTTCAGGACACATGATTTTGATATTTAGAATTTATTTTCTCGTTTTCACATTCTTATGATAATAGTTTATTTCATTTTCTCCATTTTTACCGTTACTATGAATTTTATGTTACCATTTCTAGGTTTTCATTTCACCATGATATAATGATATGTATTAGGATGAAAAACAAAAGGGCATGATCATTTTGGGTGATGTTGGATGTCATTCACAATGATAGAATATTAAGATCCATGATTATAAAGGAACTAAAATAATATAGAATTTGGTCCTATATTTGTGAAATTTATTACGTATTACGCAAAAGAAATGTAATTTATGTGTACATAAATCTTGGGTGTTCATAGGGTAAATTTATTTGTAGACAAAAAATGTTATGTTTTTATTTCATGAACTAAAATAAAGATTAGGGAATTATATTTTTAGGGTAATGACTTATAGAAGTAGAGATTTTTTTCATAAAAATTAATCTTTCATTTAAGTGGTGTGGTTGAGTTCTAATACATAATGATTAGGTAATTTCTTATTGTTGAAGAAAACTAAAACGTCATGAGTAAAATTATACCGCACATGATTCTTGATTAAAATCATTTGTATTCTGTTAAAAAAATTCAGAATATAAATATATATATATATATATATATAGAAATGTCAAATATATATTGGCCGTAAAAGTATTATTTATATTTTCACCCCGAAGAAATTTAATATGAGGTATATAAGAGGGATAAAATAATGAAGTATTTTTACTGGACAATCAATTACCATCCCTTAAAATAAAACAAAGTGGAATATTCCTCAAGTCAAAATCAACATGAATCATTAAAAATGTTTCATCTGGAAATTGACCCCTATTTAATGATTTGATGAAATTTTTCATGTATGTTATTGGTTCCAGAATTTCCATAATTTTTTTAAGTGTCTGTGGAAACATCACTATCAGACAGAATTATTTTATCACATAAGGATGTCTTTGAGTTACATAAAATGGAATAATTGGACATAAAATGTAGTGTTTAAATAATTTGTCTATGATAAGGAATTTCATTTAGATTTTGGAAGAGTCATTGTTCATTTTAATTTCTAGCTAAAAAAATAATTGTTATTTAAAGTTCATAGTTCTCAATTTTCAGTTCTTCTTGGGAGAAATAAGGTGTTTAGAGGCCTTTAGATGATTAATTATGGGGGTGCACGAAAAGGGATGTTTCTGAATTTACCAAGAGATGTTTGACATGTAAAAGGTAAAAGTAGAATGAGAATTATAAAAGGGGATGCTTCAGCCTTTTCAAGTTCCATAGTCAAAATTGGAAAAAAAATCCATGTATTTAATAGTGGGACTACCAAATAAATTTAAATGTAACCATGTGATTTTTGTTATTGTTGATCACTTTACTATATTTTACATTTTTAATCCTATTCAATAAATTATGCCTCTCTATTAACATTATATTTTACATCTTAAATAGAGATCATGTTACATGGCGTACCTATATCAATTTTATATAACCATGATCTCACGTTCACTTATATGTTTTTTGAATTCATTCATAATTCATTGTGCACCAAATTAAATTTCATCACATCCATTAATCATCAGTATAATGTAAAAAATGAGGGAAAAATTAAGTCCCTATGTTACATGATTTGTGATTTTTCAATTGATTTCTATGGAAGTTGGGATCACCATTTTTCATGGGTTGAGTTTTCTAATAATAGTTGTTTCCATGATCATTTTTATGAACTTTATGGATAGTAGGTTCGAACACCATCATTTTGGGATGTTGGTTGGGAACTGATGTTTATGAAACCATAATTTGAAGAGGTAGATGATGATAAAGTAGATATTATTGAAAAACATATGAGGAAATCTAAGAAAAGAAAGAAAATTTATGTGGATAACTAGAAGAAGTAATGATCTTTCAAGTTATGTGATCATGGAATTTCCAGATTCTATCTTGAGAAAAGTGTGAAGAATTTTTGTAATAAGTTGATGATGGTTCCATAGATTATCATACCCTATGAAATCCTAGGTAATGTAGAATCTATTGCCTACCGAGTGGCTTTCCCTCCGAGTTCTTCCCAGCTACACAATGATTTCTATGTTTTGATGTCTTGAATGTATCTTCCAGATTCATATCATGTTCTGAGACATAATATTTTTTAGTTTCAAGATAAGATTTCATATTCGGAAACCCCAATTTAGAACCTTGACCATAGAGATAAATTTTAATTGAAAAAGACAATTCAACCATCTATGGTTTTGTCACCAAACCACACTTTTAAATAGGAACCATGGGAATCATAATATTATTCATGGTAACGGTATATTAAAATGATTAATAAGTGAATCCAAATTATGATGATTCATTTTCTAAAAGGGGGTCAATGTAAAAATAGAATTACTTATAAAATAATTTATTTTCATTCTAGAATTCAATAGTTAAATTCATTATAATTGTGGAATGAAATAGTTGGTATATGTTCAAATTAAGGATTATATACTAATATAATATTATCCATGCTTAAGAAACTATAAATACATTTTATTTATCTAATTAGTGAAAATTTTATGTCTTTATATTATTAAATAAGTAGTTATTTTTTATAAAATTGATAAATTAAATGTTAGTATTTTTCTGAAGCATATTTATTATTTATAATTTTATAATTAATATAATTATTTAATTGGAAAAACATTTTCATTATATAGATTCATGAATAGATATTTTTATACTCTATATATAAAAAAATTTAATGAAACCATAATAATTTTTTCAATGTGTCATAAAATAAGTTATAATATTAAAATATGTATTATTCAAATAAATGATGATTTTTATAAAAAATTAAATTTTCCATATTTAGAAAATTGTTATCAAAAATTGATTTATTTTTTGATTTCTATTTTATTAGTTATTATTAAGGTGAATTAATGTGTTTTTTTAAAAATAGTTGAATATTTAGTGAATACTGAAATACAATAATTTACAAGATTATTAAATAAATGAATTATTGAGTTATGGATGATGTTTCAATGAGGTAACCACCCATTAGTTCAAACTCATGTAGAATAGACAATTTATTTAGTAATAATAATAGACACTATTTTTATTCTTGATCCAAAATTATAAACTATTGAATATAATATTCAAAACACCCCTCTCTTCTCCCTTTAAATACACGTCAGTAGCCCTTCTCCTCATACCTCAAAATCATGTTATCATGAAAAAATTGTCAACAATTCCCTTGAAAAGCCTCTTCTGCATGTCCAAAACATGCCACTATCCCCAAAATACCAAAAAAATGATCCATAAATATTTTCTCATGGAGAATATATTCAATAGTCAAACCCCTCTCGTTTCTCATTTAAATGATTCCGTTCTTTCATTATTATCCTCTCTATAACAACCCTTTACAAAATGACATGATAACTATAGTATATTTCATCTATATTAATTTTATTATGTAAATGGAATATAAATAATCAATCTTATCCTCATTTCTTCATATTCTATATAATAATAACATTGTCTGTGAGGTGATGATTCATCACATTTGTGGATGATGAGTTTTAATTTTTTTACCACTGTAAAATCTGGTCATAAAAACATTATTATGGAAAAAAATTATTTTAAAATTTATATTATTACTTTTTTATTTTTATGGATCTATTTTATTGACATAATATTAAATAAAAAAATATTTTGTAATGGTTGAAAAAACCACCAAAAATAAACCAATCTTTTATCATTAATCTATTCTATAATGAATCATCATCATATCAGAAAACAAAGAGATATATGTGATCATTTAGAATTATAGAATCATATTAATACCATTTCATTCTAATTATGTCTTTTTTCTTTCATTTGAAAAGATATCCAATTATTATAATCAAGGGAACCAACCATAAATCCATGACACAAATTCTTTTATAATGATGATTGTGGAAATTAAAAGTCATCTAAATGGACCTAAATTAATTATTTGAAATGTTAATACAAATATTATATGTTTTATATGTTCAAATTAAATCTAATTTAATTATCCTAAAGGCTATGTTCAAGTGAATAACAATTCGAAATATAAGTTAGGTGAGTTTTTAACCCAATTTCTATTTATTGGAATAACCTTCTAGTTCAATAAATCTTCCATTGTAGGATTATTTGAGAAAATTATTTTAGTTATATTATGATTTATTATGTGGTTTTATATATTATATACATATAACATACATTTTATTAGTTATTACTTCAATGATATGATATATTTAATGGGATTTCATTTTAAAATCTTATATAACTCTTTTTTTTACAATATTTTAATAGAATGTTTCATTTTAATTTATAAGACAAGGGCATAATTTTCTATTTCATTATATCTTATTTTTTAAATCCACCAATATAAGAATACATGATTATTTTCATGTAAATTCTTTTCCTTTGTATGAGAACATTATTTCTTTTAATTTTCTATAATGGTTGTTCTTATTATCCTTGTATTCATGTTGTATGATTATGTTATGGTTCATGGAGTTTTTTATAACATTTGGTTATGTTATAAACCAAATATGGGTGGGTCCATGATATCCCTCCCATAAATGAGTATGTTGCGAGATGACCATAATTGTTATTTTTAGTGTAACTAGGATAGCTACATTATAATGTTGTCATGAGGGTTACATTGTAAGGCATACTGATGGGTTAAAAATCATATGGTAGATGTAAGGGTTACAAAAATAAGTATGTATGTTAGGAAAATGTTTCCCCATGTTACATAAATGTTTTTTATACATTATAGGTTTTATGGAGACCTCAAGTTTTAAAAATGTAAGTATATGTTATTGTCAGTGGAAAGGATTATATTTTAATGTGTTTATATGTATTCATGGGATAATGAATCCTTTACATTTTTATATCCATTAATGATTTTTTTATACAGATCCCATATTTTAAATTGATTTTTCACAGGGATAATGTTATGTTAGGGAAAATAAAAAGTCATGCTGAATGTTATGAATTTTTTTAATGGGAATAGATAATATTTTTTTATAAATTTCATTTGTGAAAAAATAGATATAGTTTTAGTAGTATCCACTTTGTATTCTTGTGTGTTGTTATGTATATTTTATGACCTAATTATATAAAACTCTAATGAAAAAAGATAATTAGAAATGTATTATTGAAAATTAATTCTAGATTAATTAACTAGATTATCTAATGATTATGGGAATGTCCATATAGTTATTATAATGTTATTCTTAAATGATTGTTGATATCTCCTATATTTCCCTTACATATAATCAGAGCTCACCCTTTAATATGATTCGTTTTCCCTTCGATGTGATGAATTGTTTTATTCCTGATTTCTCATTAAGGGTTCAATTTTGGAAGAATTTAGTTGGAGATTATATATATATATTTTATATACTAATTGTTTATGTATCAAATTTTCCAATGCCAATAATCCAACACGGCTCTGGAATGGATTTTAGTGCTATGTAATGAATATTGAACTAATGTAATGTAATTTGTTTGTATGAAATTTTTTGACTAGCTCGATTATTTGGAGATAAATGTTTAGTTTTTTTTAAAACACTGATATTAAATCATCAGTGTGATCCCCTATGATAGGCCTATGTATTAATTAATATCATGGGTTATATTAAAGAAGAGAGCATGGTTTTGCTAATAATATAAATCCCTATCTTGATACTAGAATATCGATGAGGATGTGGAACAAATAATCCCAGGGGTAAAAACTATAATTGGGTATGATTTTCTGTTAAATAAATCTTTACCAGTTCATAATGATTGGTCCTAATACTATACACCTCCCAATACACTCTTAGGGGATATTCTTCAATTAATTAAAATTTTACATAAAATTATTTAAAATTTATTTTAATAATTGGTGACCATGTATTTCTTATCCTAATCCTAAAGTGACATAGAGTAAAACTATGTGTCATAATATATATATCAAATGAATGATTATTCAGGATTAAATAGATCCCAAATATTCATATTTTTACTCACACTATGATTGTTTAGTCAATGGATGGAACCCAACGTAACCGTGTTAACACTAAATGAGTTGGATAACCAAATTATTTGATTTCATAGAAATCAAATTATTTGGGTGTACTAAAAAATACTTTTTTATTCATATGATATTTTCTCAAGACATGAATCATATTTATCTTCCAAAACAAAAAATGAGGGGGAAATGTTTTATTGAGCCATTTATGTTGAAATATCTAACTTCAACAAGTGGATTCATTAATCCAAAAACAAATATATAATGTATTAACACCATTAAAAATATAATATCCATCATTCAGTTCATATATCATGGAATATTTGTTTATTGTTTACAGGAGAAGTACATACATTTTGGAATCCAGTCAAGAACATGATACAACATGGTGATATTGACCACAATTAATGTTGTGAGTTTAGAATTTTATATATAAATAAATTTTTTAACACATTCATCAAATAAAAATGGGTAATAAGTTCCATTAGCCAATTTATAGGGATGATGAATCCTTTCATAACTATGTGTAAAATTTTATACGACTTGAGAGGTATGATTATGGATTTATCATTCAAATTAAAATAAAGATTGATTGAATCTTAATATTCATAAAACCATGGATATAAATGGTTTTATCCAAATATGCATCAATATCTATTAATATATATTTAGTTGATAAATATTAATATAAATTGATTTTGGATTCATACATAAATCTATTGATTTTGAAATGAAAATAAATATAAAATTCAATGGAAATTATTATAATATAAACTATTGATAGAAGAATATGATTCGTTTTTTCATTTTGTGTGGAATGAAACATAGAGGAAATTATCTTAATAGAAATAGTAAATGATTTATGTTAATAAAGTTAGTTCATTGGGAAATTGAATACTAATATAATGGGAAGAAGTTTTCCAATGATGTGAATGGAGAGAATCCTCCATATAATGCAACACAAACTCTCAGAAGTTTCATATTGAAGTAGTATATAAATTATTTCAATTGGTGAAAAAATCACTGGGTTAATTAAAATTCTTGAGATCAATATCCACATATACTAAACAGAAATGAGAATTCTAATGTATTCGTAATATCCAATGTTGTGTATGTTAAAGATGTGTTAAATGCTACATTTACCATCAAGTATATAATTATTATTTTCTTATTTTATTCATGATAAAGATATACTCTTTTATCTAAAGTATTTAATAATTTTATCACATTACCACCTTGATATTTGATTCATGGATTTTTAGAAAAAACACTTAATGGTACAAGATTACATAATATTTCTAGGATTCTTCACCAATTGATGTTTCAGAGAATGTGTTTCCAATATATATAAAATTTCATCCTCTAGTTGAATTTTATGTTTTTAGGGTATGGATTAAATTTAATTATATAAATATATAATTAATATATAATTAATTGATGTTAAATTTTATATTTTTGAATAATATGTGATAATTTATTAGTGTGACGATGATTATGAGTGTCGAAAAGAAATTGGTTACATTTTATTAGCTTATATATATATTCATGGGGGTTATTTGTCATAGATTGTTTTGGGGAAACTTAAAATAAAATAAATTCCAATTGTAAAGTAGTTTTCTAATCTATCCATAATAGTTTACATGACTTCCTATAAATCAATATTTTCTTCAATATATCTTTTACCTGATGCTACAACAATTTTGAAGAATCTATAAAGAATCGCCATGATTCAGTTCTAGGTATTTACGAAGAAACTCCATGAGAATCGTGATAAGGGAATAATTTGGCCCACTGTTTCATATTGGGTTTCTCCTATTCTTTTTGTTGATAATTGTTATAGTTCAATATGATTTTTTATTAATTATCAAGAATGGAAGAAGATCGCAATCATGAATAGTTATACTCTACCCCACACTAAATTTTTTTTTGATCAATTACGAGGAGCTAAATATTTTACAATATTATAATTTGATCCAGATGATACAAATTTAGTTTTGAATGAATATTAATATAAAAGTTACCCTATCAAGATTTATATGAATGTTACGGATTTATAATGATGCCATTGTGCCACACTAATTCCATAATTATCTTCATGGATTTAATAAATAGCATCTCTAGTTATTACCGAGCTTTTTTTTATAGCCATTAGAGATGATATTATAGTATATTAATATAGAAAGGAATATATTTATTATAAAAAGAGGATTATACTAAACATCTAATCAAATTATAATTTGTGTGAATGATTTACAATGTATTAATTTTTTCTACTAAATGTCAAATTTTTGGGAAAAATTATATAAAGGGAGTCTGAATTGGGGGATCTATCAAAGAAGGAAGTTGTTGAACATTGTCCTGGATCAATAACTATGAATCAAATCTGCATTTTTCTTGGATTTATTGGATATTATTGAAGATTTTAAAAAATATATGAAATTTTTTCTAATACAATCAGTATGTTAAGTTGAATAAGGGTGAAGATAGTTTAAAAAGCTGAATATGTTGAAAATTTCAAGGGGATTAAAATAAGGTTGGAGATATATCATGTACTAAAACTAACCTATAGAATAGAATATTTTTCATCAATAGTGATGTATAAAATAATGACATGGGATGTTTTTTTATATAGAATGATATCATGATAGATTATTCCTCACATCAATTAAGGGTTCCTGAAAAAAAAGACTCTCAATTTGGAATTTATAGCAGTAATCATTACATTAATTTAATGCTCGTATTTTAATTATAGTGAAAGGTGTGAAATACATTTTCGTCATAATAGTTTATATTATAAAATCACATTGAATTGGATTTAGATGAAAAAAACATGGTTGGAGTTGATTAATGATTATTACCACTAAGGACATTAAAACAAGGTGAATGGAAAAATGGTGGATGTTTGTTTTATTGGAAAGGATTGGGAAAATGTTTTAATTATGTGGATTAGAAATGATCTAATATTTTTGTATTTTCAATGGAAAATCCTAGAAATCCGGAAGGAAGGGAATAAACTATATCTTTCTCAATTGACTATTAAATCATCTATACATATAAAGATAAAATAGGCATATAAGGGAGACAGAGAGTTGAAAAATAATGATATAAATATTCATGAATTCAACTATTATTTTTACTGAATGATAAGCAATATTAAAATAGAGTGTGAAATCAAAATACCTGACATGAATAGTGATATATTCAAATGAATCACATAGTTCATAATTATCTATTAATCTAGTATGTATGATTATTTATAAAGATATAAAATATAATTTCTAGCTAGAAATTATGAAGAGATATAATATATAGTGTTTTTCTTAGTTATTGGTATATGTTCATGTCATCGACTAGAGACACAAATCTAAGGGGATTCTATAATCATTTACTATACTCAATTGGAAAATGAAAAAAGTCATCATAGGTTTCATCATTAGACTTCCCAAAATAAATGATGGTAATGATATATTTGGGTTATATTTGATCACCTTAAATATTCATAAATCATATTTAATATCAGATAATATTTCACAGTTGATCCAATTACCATAATATACATTAATGATATTATATGGTTTCATGACGTACCACATTTTATTTATTATATCATGATCAATATATTTTCTAAAATGTTTGATGATTGTTTAAACAAGACATGGATATACATTTTTTCTTTAGTACTTCTTATATTCCCCATATTGATAGTTAGAATAATTTAACAATTCAAACCCTCAAGGATGTGTTGTGATTAATTTTAATAATAATAATAGCTTCCAATCGATCATTTAGTGGGATATTTATGTATCCATATATATAATTAAGTGAATAAATATTAAATTTGGGTATGATTTTAGATAACACAATCTATTGTGAACTAATCTATATTAGAAAATGGCAGATAAAGGTAGCTTCATTCTACAGAACATCAAGGAACAAAAAAATTCAATGGTGCAACATGGGAACACATGGATGTGATGGAATAGAGAAATCCGAATTTTTTATATCATATTGATTGAATATTGATGTTAAAATTCATTTCAAATATGGAATAATGTAGCAACAATTGATTTTATATCTACATATTTTTTCTATAAAAATAATCTTGGATTATTTGATTACTATTTTTACACACATAACTTTGTTTAGATAAACCATGATATATCTTAATTTTATAACCTATCCTTTGAATTGGATATATGAGTATGTATAAAAATTATGAAATATAGGTATAAATATAATATATATTTTTTGAAATATTGATTATTTTTTGAAAAATAAATACTCAATTATCAGTAATTTCATTTTATACTCCAAAAATATGTTTTTTTCAAAATTGGGTTTTGTTTAATTTTTTAGGTGGATATTATAAAAATTTTACTTTAATTTTATATACATTATTTAATAAAATGTTTATCATTGTTGAAATAAAAATATAAAAAATTTCTTAAGGTCACTGTTCGAAATTTTATTGAAATATAAATAATTCAGTGAAATGTATAAATATATTGTATCTATATAAAACACTCATCTAAGATCATGTAATTATAATGAATTTTTATATAAATCATTATATATAGTTAGTTCTTTTTGATTTCAAATAATCCCAGAAATATTATATGAATTCACATTATTCTTAATTTTGGTATGAAAGAATATTTATTCACAAAAACGTATTGTACTTGAAAACCATCTTTTGACTCATTTTTTTACTTATATTAAAATAATTTTTTACCTATTTTAGAAATTATTTTTAATAAAATATATTAGTATTTTTAATAATAATTTATAAATTTTTAAGTGAGGCATGCTCTATTTTTAGTTATAATGAATCATAAAAACTAGAGTAATTTTTTTGTTGTGATTAAGAATAAAACAAGTTTACGATGGGTTAAACTAATACAAAAGTGTGATATTTCCATATAAACATGTATAAATCATATTTTCAAATGATATTGCGACCCTATATCATATTTGATTTGAGTATTAGACATTTTAATCCATTTTTTAAAAATAATAAATTATTTTTTTTAATCTTTTAGGAGATTTCATGTGTGTCCACTTCCACAAATTATAAAAGGATATTCACTCCCCTATAATATAAACGATTAAAGAGACTCATATTTGAGATAATACGTACCCATATCATCTATTAAAATTCCTATGGATTTTATAAAGGTATTTGTTTCATAGTACTATCCCTTCAAGTGTAATAATGTAATACAAAGGATGTTTCACCATATAGAGGTATAATCTTACTCATGGTCATCCAATTTTATTTATTATTCCACTTTTTTTTTAAAAAAAATCTCTTTATAAAATGTTTAACATAGTATAATTAATATAATTATATTTCATTATAGTGATTGAAAATATTTATACCAAATATATTCCATAAAATTGGAAATGAATGTTCGGTAAAACGTATATGTGGACTAACACCTTCACAAAATGATATTAATTATTTTAATTATATCTGAAAAAGTTGTTTGTAATTATATTTTTTACTATATTTAAATATTAATGACTATATAATTATTATGTAATTATAAAATATTATTTACCTTACATTACATGTTTTTATTACAAAAGAAAACAACGTTCAGGCAGGCATACTGATTACAGTATCCTTGAATAGTGTAATTCATCATTCTATGTCTACAATTAATGGATGATTATAATTATTAATATGAATAATATATATGATATTTATATAATTATTAATGTTTGGGAAAATTGGTTTCCATTATCATTGTACATGGATTATAAATTATCAACATAAATATACAAGAAAAATGATACAATTAACACCCATAAATGATGAATTTAATTATGACTTATTAAAAAATTTCTATTGGAATATTATTAGTGGATAATATATATTATATTATAATTTTCTATATGTTATTATGTAATTAAATTTATATTTATATTTATTATATATGTTGTTAGAATGATTATGTTCTTTTTTAACCATGAGGTAATTGTTTTAGGTTAAAATCTCAATTTTTTACTTTGATTGACTATTCTGAAATTTTCTACAATTAAATTATATGATCTATTTATACAAAATAATATGTGATTTATTTTATCTATTTATTTCAAAATATTATATTTTTTCTATTCATTTTACTCTCTTTATGTTTTCAAGGCACTAAAAAATATTATTAAGTAAAATTAATTTTATTTCAATATTTTATCATTAATACTTATCTTATATATTTCTATTTTATTTAAACTGATTATAATTATTTAATTTTTACCATTTTCAATTGATGTTAAAAATTATTTTTTACACATTTTTTAATTTTTAACAATTAGTAAGATGAATCTTTCGGTGACTTTTTGATCAGGCTACTTTTGATTTATTACTAAAAATTTGAAAGGAATCTTTTTTTAACATACATGGAATGAAATAGATTTATCTTAATCATAAAAAATAAAACCTTTAATTATTAAATTAAAATTTCATATTTTTATTTCCAAATTTTTTTCATTAATATTTTGTTAATTTTTAGATTATAAATATCTGATTTTGAAATGAAAAAGTTATTTTCTGCAATAAATGTTTTAGTTGTCTTTTAATGAAATTTTTCTCATAATAAAACGGATTGATGTTATTACTGCATCACTAGGTACATAATCCTATCATACAAGAAATATTATTTCTTAGTATTTTTATGATTATTAGGATGTAATATTGATGAAACCAATTATATTTTCTATGGGTTATGTTATGATAAAAGGACAATAATTTTCATCATATTGTTGAAGACACATGAATGGATTATGATAGTGAGATGTGTAGTTCCATTACATTCTTCCAATTCATTGGGTAAATATTTATAGTTTATGAGTTCAAATGAAACAAGGTAGGTTATTTATAGTATAACAAGAATATCCACTAGAATTTATTTCAATCCCAAAATGATGGTACCCATGAGGTTATCCCAATCCCAAAGATGGTATATTGATGTTTATCCCAAGACTAACATGAGATTAAGTTCATGGTTGGAATACTTCCATTAATGACCTTAAAATTTTTATTAAATAGATGGTGGATTATTTCTTATATTGGAACTATATATAGGAATTCTCATCTTAAATAACTGAATTTTTAATATTGTTGGTATAATAGTTACATGTTTGAATATCACATTACATTTTAAAACATAAAATATAATATTGAATTTTCT
Organism: Viscum album; assembly: GCA_963277665.1. Taxonomy (NCBI): domain Eukaryota; kingdom Viridiplantae; phylum Streptophyta; class Magnoliopsida; order Santalales; family Viscaceae; genus Viscum; species Viscum album. The sequence goes on from OY728121.1 coordinate 60,735, forward strand.
CTAATAAAATTATTATTCTATATATATATATATATTCATAACATTTATAGTACAATTCATAGAATCATTGGAAAAGAAAACATAAGAAATTTGTGAGCTTGGATGCTCAGAAATTGAAATCATATAGTATAAACTATACAAGGAATAAAAAATATGGGAATAATAAATTATAATTGAATGATTCCTTATAAATATTCAAATGAGATTAAAACTTGTCCATTTATGAAACATCCATTAGAATATTTACATGGACTTTAATAACTTATTTCATAATGAAGTAATGAATTTTATGTGACATCTAAAACTCATTTTTAGGCCTTGTACAGAGACATATGACATTAATGGGTAAGGGATCATTTGAATACACAATTTTTACCTCATGATACCTACTGATAAATTAAAGTTTTATTTAATTCATGGACCCACAGATAACATAATAACCCCAGTTAATTCACTGTATTAATAAAAAATAAACAAAATAAATATATTTTTTAATAAATAAATTTTGATATTGAGGGAAGAAGAAAACAAATGTCAATAATTTCCTAGAAAAAATTGATCGAAATCCATTCTATGATATATATGGGATGATAAATTTAGAGTTTATCCTCATTAAAGCACATGTTTCACCAATATATGATTACATAGATTTGAATACAGTAATATTATCTTTATAATTCTTTTCACTAAAAAAATTTTCATTAAACAAAAAATTATTCAATATCTAAATAATTTCAAATTATTAGGGAAACATATTCTTTTGAATGAAACATGTAATTTTTTAATAAAATTTTCAAATCATATGGTGTTCATGAGGTGTTAAAATAAATTCTTTCACTATACATTAACACAATTATTCTATTAACATTTTCTGTAAATATTGAAAAGTACATAAATCATAAAATGACAATAATATTACTGGTAATTATTTTCATAGAAACTGTTTTTTTGAATTATGACTTTTGTAACGACCCAAAATTTCATTAATAGAAAATCCCTCTTGATCCAGTTAAATGTTTCTTTATGAAAAATGTTTTTATAAGATGTCAACTTCTTTAGTTTTACATTATGATTTTTGACCGTTAGTTTTATAGCCGTTGAACAGTGATCATCTGAGTAGTATAAATATAAGGCTTTAACGAACCCATTTCTACTCAGACAAAGGAAGTGATGGCCTCATCCAGTAGAATTGCCCCTTACGAAGCCCATTTGTCAGAGAATGGAAAAGAGGTGGCGTCTTTGGGCTTTTCCCTTGTCCAAGCCCAAGCTGAGCTTCATCAAGTCAAGCTCGAACGTGATTGTCTACGGGAAAAGTGGAAGTTGATTGAAATTACCACTCGAGCGATGTTATCCGAGATGCCCCAAGAGTCTGTCACCATCGCAAACCTTACCCTTAGGCCTTATGCGGCTATTTTAAGGGGTTATGTAACAAATAAGTAGCACCATGTTCATGTACATTATTTTTTGTATATAATAATGAATATAATTTCTAGTCATTTTTGATACATTGTAATTAGTTTTTTAAGTAAAAATGGTGTTTTTAGTTATTATTTAATTAAGAATTATATTTTATTAAATTAAAGGATTTTTGAATTAAATAATTTTTTAATAAAATATTATTATTAATATTAAATTAATTTTTATTAAATATAAATGATCTTATAATTTTATGAATGCAATTAAAATTTTTATTAAGGTTTGAAAACCATTTCTGTCAAAACCCGTGAATTTTTTATAAATGTTGGTTTGTATTTTAAAAGCTAAAATTCACATATTTTGAAAATTATATAGATAAAATAAATATTATTTTTGGAATCAGGACGTCGAAATTATCCAACGGTGAATTTTTCATAATTTTCTGAGACAGTCAAATTTTTGGGTAAAAATTAAATACCATTTAAATATATAATGTGTTTTATGACATCATAATGACCCAATGGTGATGTAATAAAACACCATAATCCTTATGTTCGGCAAATATGTGTTTTATCATCAAAATAATGAGTTTTTGGGTTTGTTTGACTTACTTTTCAAAGCATTAATGGAGCCCTCAAAACTTATTCAACACTTTGCCTTTTTAAATTAATTTCCATTGGAGTGTGACTCACCTCCACATAAGAAACCCTAATTTTTTAATAAGTTCGGACCTTGGCCTTGTAAAATATTGTTTTCCTCTATCCTTTTCCAGAAACCATGGGCAAATACCATCGGATGGTTTGTGGTTGGGATTATTTTAATATAAGGGGTCCCAAACCTAAATAATAAAGAATTCCCTCGCCTTTCCTATATAAACCCACCCAAGCTCCCACTTCCTCCTCACTCAAAGCCCTTGGAGTTCGTCCAACCTCTGCCCTACTCACTCTAGAATCCTATCAAGGTGCCCCAAGATCCCAAGAATCCTCTCCCAATCCTCTCTCTAGCCTTTGGAAGCACACTTCCAAGTACGGGGTTTTTGTCCTTTCTCATTTTTGTCAATTTTCTTTAAGTTGTATTGCCCTTTTAATTTCAATTATGAATGTTGGGGTATGGTTTTGCACCTCTCCCATACTTCCCCCTTATTTTTTGAATTATGGGAGACCCCTTTATTTCTCATTAAAATCCTCCCATGTACACCTGTTACTATGCCGAAATTCTGAAAGAAACCTTTTTCTCCTCTTCTATATTCAAGCAATACATTTGTATCATGAATCTAAATTTCATTTAAATTGTTGGGACATGTATCTATATGACATCCTTACTGTCCATTACATGTAAATATGACGAGGAACCCCTTTCTCTCTCATCAACCTTTTTTATGAATTCTTATGTCACACCGTTACACTGCCAAAATCACACCGATTTTCTAGGCCAATATCATTGTGTAGTGAATACCATGCCCATTTCTCTATCAATGGTATTCAAGTTTATGCACATTTACTTATTGATTATAAAGATTAAAATATGAATTACACATTCCTTTATCGTGGAATAAATGATTATGTTTTATGAATCCATGTTTTATGATCCATGTGGCACACTTATGCATGAAATGAAATGTTTAAGAAGGGTGCACCCTTTATAGCGCTCCAATGCATTGGGTAAGTATAGTATCATGAAACGTCATGTTCAATTAGTGTTGACTAATGATAATTCAAGTGAAATGAGGGTTTACTCATGCTTCAAGTGCAATGAGGGTTTACTCATGCTCCATGTGCAATGAGCCTTGGCTCATGCTAATTCAACGTTAAGTGTTGTTGCCACATTTCCATGTTATGATTATCATGCTTTATCATGCCTTTATGTTCATGTTACTATTATGCTCTATTGATGTTCCTATTGCCTAACATATATTTTACTCCTCATGTTATTCATTGTGTACTCCCTTACTGGGCTTTATAGCTCACCCTTTTCTTATGCATGTCCTCAGGTTATCCCATGCAATGTTAAGTACGAAGGAATTTAGTGGTCATGTAAAGGATGTTTTCAATAAAGATGTTGTATTTCAAGTTTAAAGATTTTATGTAATGATCCTAAAGCCCATATACACTAAACCTCTCGATCTTCTTTGTTGGATCAAGTGATGTTTTATGTAATAAAGCATGTTTAAGTTGTAATAAAAAGCAGGGTTGTCATAGTTGGTATCAGAGGATAGGTTTAGTTATTTTTGGGATTAGGAAACCCTAGTAAAGCCTTAGATACAAGAATAAGTATAATAAAAACATCCCTACGTTTTGGTAAATACTATGTAAGTGGTTTATCAAACAAATACATCCCTGTCTGGATATGAGCAGGTAGAGGCGGCTCTGGCACAGATGTATCTTAGGGGTAAAACCCGAAAACACCGCTTTGAGCTAGACTCGAACGGGAACTAGTGCACGACAACGGGCCTTGCTGCACTCTTGGTTACGACACTCCCGGGGGATATGTTTTGATAAATTCACAATCTTAGTATGAACCCTTATTAAGGGAAAAAATGCCCCTAATAATATATGTTAGAAGGAAGATCATGAAAAGCCTGGATTGAATCCTATAGACTCATGAGTTAAAGAGATTAAAGTTTATTTATAAGTCATCAAATTTTATCTTTGGATTACCCTTTATGTGTTACCCCTAACTTTCCATTTATTCCAGCCAATGGACGGTAATAGGAGAACTCGGGCTAACAACCGTTGTGAAGATTAGTGTGATGATTGTACTTATGAGATGCCCAATCCAATGGGAGCGGGAATCTCGATCTTTGTCACGCTTCTCTCTCAGGTAACTCAAGTTTTGAATAGAAACATTGTTCAAGAGGAATGTTCAACCCCCCCTAAGAAAGAACAAGTCGCTATTGAAAGTTTATGAGACAAAGGTCTCCTACATTTAGTGGATCATCCGATCCCACGATCGCTGAAAAATGGATCAACTCCATTGAAAAGATATTCTCCATCCTCCAATGTTCTGAAAAAGAGATGGTTCTCCTGGTGGCTTATCGTATGGAGGGTGAAGCTGATCAATGGTGGGCGTTGATCAAAAATACGAAGCCTGAGGAGGAGATCGAGGCTTTGGAATGGAAGGAATTCCGAAAGATGTTTTTTGATAAATATTTTCCACGCACCCTCCGTCTTAAGATGGAAAGGGACTTCCTTTCCCTCAAACAGAAAGATGAAGAATCTGTGGGAGCGTACGAGGAAAACTTCACAAGTCTTGCACGATACACTTCCGGCTTTGTCGTTACCCCCGAATACAAGGTTGACCGCTTCTTTCGTGGGCTGAAGCCTAGCTTGTGGAAAGCATTATCGATCCGTGACTTCGACAGCTATGAGGAAATTTTCCGATGTGCCCTCAAGGTTGAAATGCAGATCGGAGAATCACAAGGGTATCATGGGGACAAGAAGCATAAGGTGGACTTCAATGCTGGGGGTCCGATGGATAAATCCAACGGCGCTAAGAAATTCCAGCACCCCACTTTCCAAAATTTCGGAATGAAGCACCCTGGAAATTGCCTTATGGGGACAAGAAAATGCTTCAAGTGTGGAAGAGAAGGGCACCTTGCTGTTAACTGCCCGCAAGAAGGACCTGCGGCTGCGACAGAGGAGAGGAACGCTCCGTTCGAACCTAAACGCGTTGTTCAATGTTACAAATGCAAAGAACCGGGTCATTTTTCAAATCAGTGCCCTAATCCAAGGGTTATCGGAGGCAACCAGCAACCTCCAAGACAGAAAGGAAGAAATTTTGCCATCACTTCTGCCGAAGTGAACCCCAACAACGAAGTGGTGATAGGTATGATAGTTATTCATTCAAGAATAGCGAACGTACTTTTTGATTCAGGTTCTACGCATTCTTTTATATCTCAAAAGTTTAGTAGAACAATCCATGCACCACCACAAATCATGGAAGTAAAGTTATTGATGAGTACGGAAAATGGGGAAATCATTGCATCCCATGAGTATAATTTCTCCCCTATTATAATCTGTGGATTGAATTTCCCGGCGAACCTCGTCATACTCCCTTTGGTGGAATTTGATGCAATTCTTGGCATGGATTGTCTTTCCTTATATAGAGCCAACATAAATTGTCGGGAGCGGGAAATCACACTCCATATGGAGAATCGACCCCCGATTCGTTACAAGTGTCAGGAGGAAGATTAATATCCTTTAGCTCCTTCATCTCAAGCATGGATATTACTGCCTTATGAGCAGACATATCTGGCTCAGATGATTGAGTCCAAGGAAGAAACCACCCTTGACGAAATGCCTATTGTGAGGGAATTCGCTGAAGTATTTCCCGAGGAACTTACTGGTCTTCCTCCAAGAAGAGATGTTGAGTTCTCAATTGAACTTATACCTGGGGCACTACCAATATCCAAGACTACATATATAATTGTTGTTGTTGAGCATAAAGAGATGAAGAAACAACTATAGGAGAATCTGGATAAAGGGTTTATACGCCCAAGTGCATCACCATGGGGTGCACCAGTCCTCTTCGTCAAGAAGAAGGATGGGTCAATGTGGCTTTGCATCGATTATCATGAACTTAACAAAATCACGATAAAGAACAAGTATCCTCTCCCAAGAATCGATGACTTGTTTGATCAGCTGCATGGAGCATAATACTTCTCCAAGGTGGACTTGCGGTCGGGATATTATCAAGTAAGGGTGAATAAGGAAGATATCCCCAAGACTGCTTTTCGTACAAGGTACGGGCACTATGAATTCATAGTAAAGCCTTTCTAAATCACCAATTCTCCCGCAATATTCATGGACTTGATGAATAGAGTCTTTAGAGATTACCTAGACAAATTTGTGGTAGTCTTTATAGATGATATTCTTATATGCTCCAAAACCAAGGAGGACCATGAGGAGCATTTAAGAACTGTACTGGAGACTTCGCGCAAGGAGAAGCTCTATGAAAAGTAAATCAAGTGTGAGTTTTGGTTGAAGGAAGTCTCATTCTTATGCCATATCATCACAAGCAATGGGATATCTGTGGACCCCTCCAAAACAGATGCAATTGAGGGATGACTGAGGCCAACATCGGTAACTGATATCCATAGCTTCTTGGGGTTAGCTGGATATTATCGATGATTTGTGAGAAATTTCTCACGATTGTCCAACCGTATTACAAAGCTAACAGAAAGGGAGTAAAGTTTACTTGGAGTGATAAATGTGAATAAATCTTCAAGGAGTTGAAAAGGAGGCCTATCACTGCACCCGTGCTCACTTTACCCACAAGTGGGGAGTTTTTTGTGGTATTCAGTGATGCTTCGAAGAAGGGATTAGGATGTGTGCTGATGTAGAATGATAAACTGATATCCTATGCCTCAAGATAGTTGAAAATCCATGAGCAAAACTATCAAACGCATGATCTGGAGTTGGCGATGGTGATCTTTGCCTTGAAAATCTGGCGGCATTATCTCTATGGAGAGAAATGTGAGATATATACTGACCACAAGAGTCTTAAATATATATTCACACAGAAAGAGCTTAATATGCACCAGAGAAGATGGATAGAGCTCATCAAGGATTATTAATTTTCAATACATTACCACCCTGGGAAAGCAAACAAGGTGGTAGATTCCCTAAGTAGAAAGGATCCATCGATTCTATAATTAATGAGAATTGAGAAGGATCCAATCTTCTTAGACTTAATGAAGATGGATGTGGGAATCATAAAGAAGGGAACATCATCAATCCATTCACAAATTATTGCTCAAAAATATCTTTTGGAAAGGTTAAAGGATGATCAAAAGGATGATGCGGGAATCCAAGAAAAAGTGGAATCTATCAAAAAAGAAAAATCCTCAGAGTTTAATGTTAATGAAGAAGGAATTGTGCGGTTTGGGAAAAGAATATGTGTTCTATCATGTTCGGAGATGAAGAAGGAACTTTTGGATGATTCACATAGTTCAAATTTCTCTATTCACCCAGGGAGCACAAAGATGTATCAAGATATCTGAGAAAACTTTTGGTGGGATAATATGAAGAAGGAGATCGCTAAATATACATCAAAGTGCCTGGTGTGTCATAATGTGAAGGCATAGAGGCAGAAGTCTAAGGGGATGATGCAACCATTGCCCATACCACAACGGAAATGGGAGAACATCACCATAGACATTGTCACCGGACTTCCAAGGACATCCAAAGGCAACAATGCAATCTGGGTTGTTGTGGATCATCTTACAAAGACTGCACACTTCTTTTCTATTCGAGAGGATTTCTCTTTGGATCAACTGGAACGGATATATATCAGGGAAGTGGTACGGTTGCATGGAGTACCACTATCTATTGTTTCTGACCGAGATCCAAGATTCACCTCTAAGTTTTGGAAGAGTCTTCAACAAGCTCTGAATACTGAACTGAACTTCAGTACGGCCTATCATCCTCAAACTGATGGCCAATCCGAGCTGACTATCCAAACACTTGAGGATATGTTGAGAGCGTGCTAAATGAACTTTAAAGGATGATGGGATCAACATCTTCCTCTAGTTGAGTTATCTTAAAATAATAGTTTCCACTCGAGCATCCAAATGGCACCATATGAAGCCATGTATGGGAAAAGGTGTAGAACACCAGTATGTTGGGATGAGGTCGGTGAACGTAAGCTGCTTGGACCCGAAATGGTCGAAGAAATGGTGGAGAAGGTTAAAACCATTCAGCAACATATCAAGGCAGCCCAATGTCGACAGAAGAGTTATGCAGATAATTGTCGACGATACCTTGCGTTTAAAGTTGGAGACATGGTGTTTTTATGCATATCTCCGTAGAAGAAGGTCATGAGGTTTGGAAAGAAATGGAAGTTAAGTCCAAGGTACATCGGCCCCTTCGAGATTCTTGATCGTGTTGGGGCTATGGCCTATCGACTAGCACTTCCACCTACTATGGACAAGGTGCATGATGTCTTCCGTGTATCCCTCTTAAGGAAGTACATACGAGACCCATCAAATGTACTCTCTTCCGAGGTGGTACAATTAGAAGACGACCTTTCTTATGAGGAGCAACTAGTGAAGATCATAGATCGTAGGGAAAAATTTCTACGAAATAAGGCAATGCACCTCGTTAAGGTGTTGTGGAGAAATCACATGTTTGAAGAAGCAACTTGGGAGTCGGAGGATATGATGAAGCTAAGTTACCCACATTTGTTTTAGTGTGGGAAAAGGAAAATTTCGAGGGCGAAATTTCTTAAGGAGGGAATATTGTAACGACCCAAAATTTCATTAATAGAAAATCCCCCTTGATCCAGTTAAATGTTTCTTTATGAAAAATGTTTTTATAAGATGTCAAATTCTTCAGTTTTACGTTATGATTTGTGACCGTTACTTTTATAGTCGTTGAACAGTGATCATCTAAGTAGTATAAATATAAGGCTTTAACGAACCCATTTCTACTCAGACAAAGGAAGCGATGGCCTCATCCCTTAGAATTGCCCCTTACGAAGCCCATTTGTCAGATCTCGGAAAAGAGGTGGCGTCATTGGGCTTTTCCCTTGACCAAGCCGAAGCTGAGCATCATCAAGTCAAGATCTAACGTGATCGTCTACAGTAAAAGTGGAAGTTGATGGAAATTACCACTCGAGCGATGTTATCTGAGCCGCCCCAAGAGTCTGTCACCATCACACACCTTACCCTTAGGTCTTATGCAGCTATTTTAAGGGGTTATGTAACAAATAAGTAGCACCATGTTCATGTACATTATTTTTTGTATATAATAATGAATATAATTTCTAGTCAATTTTTATACATTGTAATTAGTTTTTAAAGTATAAATGGTGTTTTTAGTTATTATTTAATTAAGAATTATATTTTATTAAATTAAAGGATTTTTGAATTAAATAATATTTTAATAAAATATTATTATTAATATTAAATTAATTTTTATTAAATATAAATGATCTTATAATTTTACGAATGCAATTAAAATTTTTATTAATGTTTGAAAACCATTTCTGTCAAAACCCGTGAATTTTTTATAATTATCGGTTTTTATTTTAAAAGTGAAAATTCACATATTTAGAAAATTATTTAGATAAAATAAATATTATTTTTGGAATCAGGATGTCGATATTATCCAACGGTGAATTTTTCATAATTTTCTGAGACAGTCAAATTTTTGGGTAAAAATTAAATACCATTTAAATATATAATGTGTTTATGACATGATAATGACCCAATGGTGATGTAATAAAATACCATAATCCTTATGTTCGGCCAATATGTGTTTTTTCATTAAAATAATGAGGTTTTGGGTTTGTTTGACTTACTTTTCAAAGCATTAATGGAGCCCTCAAGACTTATTCAACACTTTGCCTTTTTAAATTAATTTCCATGGGAGTGTGACTCACCTCCACATAAGCAACCCTAATTTTTTAATAAGATCGGACCTTGGCCTTGTAAAATATTGTTTTCCTCTTTCATTTTCCTGAAACCATGGGAAAATACCATGGAATGGTTTGTGGTTTGGATTATTTTAATATAAAGGGTCCCAAAACTAAATAATAATGAATTCCCTCACCTTTCCTATATAAACCCACCAAAGCTCCCACTTCCTCCTCACTAAAAGCCCTTGGAGTTCGTCCAACCTCTTCCCTACTCTCTCTATAATCCTCTCAAGGTGCCCCAATCTCCCAAGAAGCATCTCACAAGCCTCTCTCTAGCCTTTGGAAGCACACTTCCAAGTAAGGGGTTTTCTTCCTTTCTCATTTTTGTCAATTTTCTTTAAGTTGTATTGCCCTTTTAATTTCAATTATGAATGTTTGGGTATGGTTTCACACCTCTCCCATACTGCCCCCTTATTGTATTAATTATGGGATACCCCTTTCTCTCTCATTAAAAGCCTCCCATGTACACCCGTTACTATGCCGAAATTCCGAAAGAAACCTTTTTCTCCTCTTTTATATTCAAGCAATACTTTTGTATCATGAATCTAAATTCCTTTTCAATTGTTGGGAAATGTATCTATATGATCTACTTACTGTCCATTACATGTAAATATGATGAGCAACCCCTTTCTCTCTCATCATCCTTTTTTATGAATTCTTATGTCACGTTGTTACGCTGCCGAAATCACACCGATTTTCTAAGCCAATATCATTGTGTAGTGAATACCATGACAATTTCCCCATCAAGGGTATTCACCTTTATGAACATTTACATATTGATTATAATGTTTCATGTATGAATTCCAAATTCCTTTATCGTGGAATAAATGATTATGTTTTATGAACCCATGTTTTATGATCCATGTGGCACACTTATGCATGAAATGAAATGTTTAAGAAGGGTGCGCCCTTTATAGCGCTCCAATGCATTGGGTAAAGAATATTATCATGATAAGTCATGTGAAATGAGTGTTGACTCATGCTAATTCAAGTCCATTGAGGGTTTACTCGTGCTCTAAGTGCAATGAGGGTTTACTCGTGCTCCATTTGCAATGAGCCTTGGCTCATGCTAATTCAATGTTAAGTGTTGTTGCCACATTTCCATGTTATGATTATCATGCTTTATCATACCTTTATTTTTATGTTACTCTTATGCTCTATTGATGTTCCTATTTCCTAACATGTATTGCACTCCTCATTTTATTCATTGTGTACTCCCTTACTGGGCTTTATAGATCACCCTTTTCGTATGCATGTCCTCAGGTTATCCCATTCAATGCTAAGTACGAAGAAATGTAGTGGTCATGTAAAGGAGGTTTTCAATAAAGATGTTTTATTTCAAGATTAAAGTTTTTATGTAATGATCATAAGCCCCAAAGACACTAATCCCCTCGATCTTCTTTCTTGGATCAAGTGATGTTTTATGTAATAAAGCATGCTTAAGTTGTAATAAAAAGCAGGGTTGTCATAAGTTTGGAATATATCAAGGAATAATTTTTTAAATAGGTTTTGAGATGATGCGGGATTTTGAGGCCTGGTGAGCACAAAAATGGTATTATAAAAATATTAAAAATATCAATATCATGTACATGTATTTTTCCTAAAGATTAAAACTTACTACCAAAGAGAGTCATATATTTTAATATAATAACACATTTAAGTCCATAACATGGGTTTTAACCTAAAAATTTCATAAGGTTGGTCAGCTCCAGATATCATGTTAAGCCATCCAATTAGGGGACACCTATAATTATATTAAATAAACAATTATTTTGTATTTTATTAAATGACATAATAAAATTACTCTATAAATACTTCATACTAATGGGTTTCATATATTTATCCACATGAACCTTTACTTATCCAAGAAGATTATGAGAGCATCCTTCATTTGAAAAATATATCAGATGAAGAATGATAAACAAATATACAAGGATCGAGAAGAATCCAACAATATTTATATTCTACATCATAGGAGAACATGTTATTCCACTATGATTGATAAAAAATTGATGAAGGACCTGTAATTTTTTGTTTCCACCATTTTTAATTACAGATTTAGCGTAGAATAATTATGAACGTTTGATATGTTATATTAATATTCTTTTAGATGAACCATACTACATTGTTCTATAATTGAACAATTAAGAACATCGTACCCCTTGATATCCCTAAATTTATATAATATTTTTCCATAGACAATTGAAAAATGATGTTAAATATTGTTATTGAGGTTCCCCCTTTCATTCATCACAATATTCAGCATTGTCCTATGGGTTTATGATTCAACATTTTCATTGTGGGTTTCAATGTGATTGAACCATCATATTCATTATGGTACAATGAAAAACACAAATATTTTTATTTTTCATATTTTTTGTTGAATTATGTTGTATTCATGTGATACTCCATGGATTCAGGATCCATATTTGCAATAGAATTGAGTTGAAGACACATTGGAGGAATATATGGGGATGTGCGGCTGATAAAAATTGATGTTGTTAGTTTTCTAATGACAAAAACCCAGAATCCTATTAATGGATTATAGTTGATGGTGGTGTTTTATAATTTTAGTTATAATAACATGATATATGTAATAATAATAATAATATAATAATAATAGTATAATAATATTTTTTTATAAAAATGGTTCTTTGGGGTTCTAGGTAGCCACATAAATCATAGGAATCACATGATTCCCCTCCCAATATTTTTTATGAGTTAATTTATTTATTATATTATATATTACATATATTTATATCAAATAAATTCAATATTTAGGGACATGTTTTTTGGGTGGTGTGTGATGTATGGGGAAGATCCATTTCTTCCATTCATGAATCCCCTCGGTTTCCATAAACAATACATTTATTTTACAATAATAATATTTGGAAATAATAATATAAGATGGTGATGCACATGGATATTGGGACATGAAATATGGGAAATAGGGTGGGAGTTTGTGCGTAGATCCCCTCCCTTAAATAGTCTTTATATAAATAATTTAATAATATTTTATTATTTTTATAGTTGTTATAAATCTATGTTTCAGTCATAACATATTCATGCGTGTTTGGTTTGGAAATCTGTCAATTGATTTGAGATCATGGTATTGACTTAGTCAGTTTAAGACCAATGTTGGGATCCATTTTTCGGGCTTGTGTCGTGGTCTTAAAAAGAGAAATATGTGCCTCTTATGATGAAATTACATTTTTTCACATGGTGTCCAATTTTGGAAAGTGAATTTTCTATATCATGTGTTTTTCCATGTTTATCACAATAGTGTGATCAATTTTTTTCATTCAAGCACAAATGTGATAAAAATAATATGTGGATTTATGTTTTATATTGATAAAAAATTTATAAGCCTCGTGTACTAATTAATATTATTCCCATGCTGAAATGATTGCCACAAGTAGCCAACTGTGAATATTTTTATTTATAAAATACAATGGAAACCTTCATAGTGGACTTTGAAGTATGATGAAAGAGTTTCTATGAAATAATTTTCTAGAGGTGAATCTTGAAAATGGAAGTGACCAGGAATGAAAAATGGACAAATTCTTGGTGGAAACAGTACTCCACTATTAAATCATGAATCCTCTATCTATTGGTACGGTACTCCACTATCACTCCAATGCATTAGTCCCCCATACTCTATAGTTAGGTAGATATGGTACTCCCAAATATATGGAACATTTCTTCCATATATGGGGATGGTACTCCCCTGTTTTACCTAGGTGTGGGTCCCCCGTATAGGGTGCAGGTGCACAATCTAAGAAGGTGTACTCCCCTATATTCGATCTTTGATGAGGTGTGAGTCTTCTCTGGAGAGTGGATCCCTTATCTATGGAGTATAGTAGGAAGGATAGGTCCCCTCCACTAACATTATAGTGAGTTTAAACTGGATGAATGTCGGTGAGATGTTTCTCCCTTTGATGTATTTCATAGTGCATGTCGTTGGGGCCCCTCCACATAGTTTCTTATGTGGTAATGCGTGATGGGGGGAATTTTTGTCCGATCCATTAAAGAGTTGTAATAGGGTCATTATTCTTAGCTGAGTTTTGTATATTGATATCCCATTTATCTCTCATTTTATATTATATTTTAGCATCTCTCGATGTTTATTGTGATTCACTCAATTTCTGATTGATCTTCCTTCTTTGGGTCAGTTGACCTATTCTAATCGGTCTATTATTTCGCATTCACCATTTTTGTGGCGTATGAGTGGGTATGTAATTACTCAACTTTTAAAGGGATTTTCGACAAAATTTAATATCTTATGTATATAACGGTTATATTAGTAGTGATTATAATGGATCATGGTGGTATCTAGGTCCATTTACCACATATAGTGGTCAGGCATTGGGGTTAGGAGTAGGAATCTCCTAGTTTTTTTTCTATTTTATTTTCATTCATGATGGGACAAAATTTTAGGCGAGGAATGTATTTTTTTATTTCACACACTTGCTATAATATTATATACTACAATGTATTCCTTGGATTTTGTGGCACACGATGTTTATCTATAGATGTTACAAAGTTTACTTTTTATTCCTTTGCACTACTGCATGGATATGGTTGGGTGTATGCATATATGAACATTATGAAAAGTAATCACATATTTTTTATCCCTTATTTACCATTATCACAAAACCTCGACTATTGATGTGTGGTTTGGGATGTGGTGCCTTGACCTTCTACTATCCAGCTGGTCTTCAATGGGTCTTGTCATTACGGAGTGGTATTATAGATGACCAATCATTAGGATTATGTTTTTAGTTTCACCATTATTTTTATTTTTTTTGGAAAAAGGAAATGATGTAGGAGTATCTTTAGTGTGGATATCAGGTTATGGAACCCAATATTGTTGTGGTGGATGATGTATCCATACAATAGGAATCTAATTACCTTCTTGTCGAATAAGAATAACAATACATTTGTTGAAGTGAATTTGTAGATGAATAATATTAAACTGAGTCCTTTAATTATCCTTCTATGTTAGCTCCCAAAATATTCACTTTGACTATGGTATGTATTGATAACATTCAATGTGACTATTTGATGAAATTTTCCTTGGATTTTGAGATAGTGTTGTGATGATGACTGGTTGTGTGACAAGGCCTCATTTTAGGGAAGTACCCAGGAGGTTGTTTTCTGCTCATGGCCAATGAGTAGTTATACCAACTATTGGGTGGAACTCAGATCCTTATGTTTACTTTGAGAATACTATCCATGTGTTGATCAGTTGAAATCTTTAGCAGGGAAGGATGATGACACACACATTCTTAATGCATTCTCTGAGTTCTAGTGTTGGTGATTTCTATGTTTATACAAGGAGATTGACCCTCGGATATTATAGTTATGCCATAGGTAATCTATCTATGTCTTCTAGTATATTAAGACTCCCACCAATTAGATGGTTTCTTTGGTGATCAATCTTCTCTACGGATCAGGTATTTCTCCAGGGGTGTCGACATATGGCCCACCAATGTTGAGTGCACCTAATTAGTTTTAGAAATAAGGATATCCTAGTTTTTATACTTATCCACAACCCCCTTTTTTTCATAGGACTGAAGTGATCCTGTCATATTAATGTACCATCAGATAGGACCCATTCCAAGGGTGGTCATGTCACCAAGAATAATCTATAATGAAACATTGTGTTAGTAACTCGCGGTTTGGGTATTGTAAATCGTGGCATCCAACAAATAAGAAATTTGCAAAAATTTCGCTAATAAGATGTGTTCTTGAGGAATGATTCAAAAAAATGAGCTAGAATTAGTTCTGATTAAATCAGATAGTGTTGGTTATGGCATACAAGTTCAATGAAATTTATGTGTGAGTTCATTATGAAGGGAAGGTGTTGGAGCAAGCCTTGGTTATATAGTATAGATTGAAAATTGTGAAGATGGGTTGATGTGATAGAGGCCTATTTTCTATAGGATCTACATGTGTTTGTGGAGTGGAACATGTCTTCCCTAGTACATGTTTTAGTTTTGCTACATAGTATCATGGGATATTCCTTGTATGCATCCCTTTTTTGAGATCTAGTAATATGGGTGGGGTCATTTCTTCTTAACCATTGTGCTTGAGGATCATGAAGAAAGGATTAGTAATAACATGTTTCTATCTATAGTGTGGCCAGAATATGTGTGGAGGGATATCCTCCCACTATGTATTTTTATAGATTATGTGGAAACGTATGATGTTTGCTTCAATATGTGTTTGTTTTTTACCGTCAATATGTTGGTGACGTCTACCAGTGAATGTAGTAGTCCTTCTAGTTTTTTTGGGATAGGGTTTCCCAAACTGATATGGATTGATCCATGGTAGGTCCAGATGAGATCATTCGTAGATGTATAAAAACACATTCATAAAATTTTCTAACATTATCATTGGATCAGTGGATTCTATGATCTTTTGGTTTCATTGGTTGGTGGAGTAGTATGAGGGTGTTCATCATTAAATGGGTCAAGATTACCTCACATTCAATTTTAATGCATGTACAAGATCTATTTTTGACTAGATATCTATTTTAGAATATTAGATTATCATGTGTGACTATGAGAGCCAGATGTATGGTCAGATGAGCCTATAGAGTGGGGGATTCTTATGAACCATTGTGTTCTCTTGAGTAGTCCTATTCTACACTCCTAGTAGCAGATGTGAGCATGATTTTTTATATGTATTGGAATTACTAGATCTAGGTGACTATAATGGAGGAGTATCCACCACTTATGATCAATGAACTCTTAACTCGGTTGATGGAGAATAAGTGGATTTCATAGTTTTTCCATATGATGGGTAATCACCATCTCCATGTTAAAGGGGTGAATGTACCGATCCTAGCATCTGAGGGACAATATGGTCTCTTTGAGATCTTTGTGATATCCTTTG
Organism: Viscum album; assembly: GCA_963277665.1. Taxonomy (NCBI): domain Eukaryota; kingdom Viridiplantae; phylum Streptophyta; class Magnoliopsida; order Santalales; family Viscaceae; genus Viscum; species Viscum album. Next base: position 77,469 of record OY728121.1, read on the forward strand.
GTGAGTTGAACACCCCATTAGATTTTGAAAGACTTATGAACTATATCCTTACCCTTTAGTGGATCGGTTCACGGTAGTCTTAAATGAGGGTTCCCTCATGTCCTCGGTGTAAGATTTATAGCACGTGAGACCTTGAAGGATGGTTATAGACATTCAATAGGAGTGTTATTCATATAGATTATATCAAGGATTTAATTATTTATATATTGGTATTATTATTAGGATATGTATTCTCATACATGGGAGTGAAAACAGGCCCGAAAAAGATTACAACAACATGAGCTTGAGGGCCACACTGGATGTTTCCAGGGAAATAACATCTCATAGCGAGGTGTTATAGCTACTGTTGTAGAGTGAGGTAATGGATAATTTAACACTTGTTGATGGGGGTGGTTAAACATACCTATATTAGATGGTTTCAACACCTCTCATTCTTCTGAATGTTAGGGAGGAAGAACTATGTGGCAACTAGGAGATCTTATGTTACCAGATATCCAAAGGATATGTAACTAATGGATTTTCTAAAGCATGGGGAATGAAAATTTTGTTCAAGGATAGTTGGTATATTGGTATTTATAGGGATAATGTGTGTCATGATAATTTTTTCCATTAGTAGTACACCCTGGAGAATTATGGTTCTATTGTCATACTTTTGGTTTGGGTTTGGTGTGCAAGGATATAAGTGTTTATTGGTATGTTTGAGTATCGATGTCTTTCCATCCTATAGGTAGTGACTGAGGAATTTTATGGAAGTGAAAATTGGATAGTGTTATGTAGTTTTTAATGGTGATTATAATATTTATTATAGGTCGTGTTGTTTTTTTATGTTATCATAGACTGACTCACATGGTTGACCAACTTCTTTCCCATTCAAGAGTAGATCTTAGTAAGGAATTTGGGGTTCTTGTGAGAGAAGGAGGTAGTCCTGGTTCATGGATTTCTAGAAAATATACTTATATCAATTATTATATTTTCAAATTAGGATTATAGAGATTATTTAGTAGGCCATTAGGACTCAACTACACTTAATAAAAAAAAATTTATCCAAGAAATAAGGCTAGGTGGGTAAGAAAGTTTAGGATCTAAATAACATTATTTAGGATTCTATGTGATATTTGGGCATTATCTATGTGAAATTACCGCCATTGGATGTGTGGTTATGTAGTTTTTATCACTCAACCAATGACATAACCCCATTTGTCCCCATTTATGGGAGGCCCATAAGGTCACAACTACGATGGTCGGAGCTACTGAGAATCAATATATTATGTCTTATTGTTGGTTCTAGTGATGGATGTGAAATAAGTATTTTTTATATATGGTAACATGAAGTTTAACTATAAAAAATAAATAATCTTGTATTGACTAATGACAGTGGACTTTGGAGTTGAATGGGGTCATCATCTATTACGAGATATCTCACAATGATAAGGATATAGTGAATTTTTCAAGGACATTAGGCAATCTTTACTGATCATAGACCCTTTGTATAGTTATTATATTTGGTATGAAAGGCTGGTATATATCTTGACTCTAGGATTGTAGTTAGAATGGTTGTTGTTGTTTTCCACTTTTTTTAGTTTAAGATACATGGCATAACTCGTTGTATATTGTCAACCTTGATGATTGGGGTGCAGGGTGATAAGTTCAATTTTGAGGAACTCAATAGTTCTTTTGAACATACATTGTAATTTCCATTGTGGGAATGGGGTCCCCTAGTTGATTTTTAGTAGAAAACACAATATCCTACTATAGAGATCCTAGGAGCATGAGATTTGGACATGGGATCATTATCTAAAACCTTTTGTTTACCTTTTCAGTTTTTGGGAGGAAAATCCTTGAAGTGGTACATACTATATATTATCTAGTTTTTTCATGGAAAAGATTAAAATATTCAATGGAATTGTTTCAGAGCATTGAGCTATGATAGTGTGATATTTCGAGGCCCGATCAGGCTAGAGTAGATAATATAATAATATTAAATAAAAAATTATCTTTTATGAATATTTTGTCATAAAAAAATGGAATAACTCCCAAAAAGAGTCTTAGATCAAAAATATGAGACTATAGTTGAATCTGGAACGTGGGTTTTATCCTCTTTGTGACCTATAGTTGCTTAGAACTATATTTATAATTAAGGAAGCCATTAGATGGTGAATTTAATTAAAATTATTAAAAAAATTATCTATATGTTTTATTAAATGAGATAATTGAAATCCTACACAAACACACTCTTAGGATTTTTCTCTAAGAGTGATCATAATAACCATTTTTGTATCAGATAGGAGGAGGAATGAATTCTTCGTAGGTTAAATAGATCATATGATGAATGAAAATCACATTGAGGTGGATCGAGAGTAATTGAATGTTGAATGTCTTCTACATCAGTGAAGAACCTATTCTTCACCAAAAATTGATCCCGAATAATGATAGGGGTCATAATTTATTGATTTTTTACTTTTAATTAAAATATTTAGCAACTAATAATTATCTACTATTGATCTATGATCTATTTATTCTTCCATCTGAGCACTAGAACCTTATTGAATAATTTATCCCTAAAAATCTTTTTTTACCTTGATAACAGCACATTGATATAATAATTATCCAATAAAACATTACAAATCATGTTTCACTTTGTTTTATTGTTTTCCCCCAATTCGTTCATTGAGTACATCTCTATTGACATACTGGTCTATAGTTCCATATTATCAGGGTGGGTTTGGGGAGATCAAAGTCCTTGATTCAATATTGAAGAATGAATTTCACATATATTGATTGTTTTAGATGGATTTGTGAATTATGTGGGATATGTGTGACACTCTTCGGATTTGGGATATGGAAGGGTTGTAGAATCGAGCGACATGCACATTAGAGGTAAATATGTGGTTGAGTGGTAAATATAGATTTATGTGCATCATTTTATTGAGAAGAAATCCACGAATCCAAATTATGAATGGCCATATATGATTATGTAGTATAATTTTTAATATTAATAACATTATATGGTTATTACCATTGTTTTAGTTTTTTTGTTGTTTTGGTTTTTTTATTGTAAAAAAATGGACCTTGTGATACTAGGATGTGTCATGAAGCTGTTGAATCACATGACCCCCTACGTGTGGGATATATCAATTTATTTCATATAATATATATTTCATGTATTTATATAATGAAAATGGTAATTCGAGGGGCATGTGTTGTTTATCATGCATGATGGATGAAAGAGTTCATGCTACTTTGATATGAGAACCATGGATTATTTAAATTATATATTTATTTTATAATAACACTATAAGGAATTAATAAATAAATATAGGTTATTATAATATATTGTGTTTCATGTAACAATGATAAAAATTTTATTTTGTTCGTGGATCCACTACATTGAAAATATTTTTATAAAAATAATTTTTTAAAATAATTTTTTATGAAATATTTTTTCAAATTTGATGTAAAATAATTGGTCCATCTATGGAATCATTACCATGTTAAATATATTATCAATTCATGACTAATTTTTGGTTCCATTTTCAAACTCGTGTCTTGGGCCTATAAAGAGATTTATGCATGTTTTATGATTAAATGAATTTTCATTTTCTCCAAGTGTCTAATTTGGGTGCAAGAATATACTATTAATAGTTTTTTAGATTTGGATCATTATGGAGTGGTTAATTTTTCCATTAATGTAAATTAGGGATTAAATAATTGCGGATTAATTTTTCATCCCAAAGAAGTGATGGCGATCCTTGAATTCTTATTAAGTGTTTTGGAAGACATGAATTTTGGCTGAAGAGTACCCTATACTGAGTTTCTTTTCAAGCATAATTATATAGATTTGGTCATAGTAGATCTTTTTTAATGCTATATGTTTAAATAAAGATATTTCTTTATGTGACACTTGAACATTGATGTTATCCGGTTGGGTCATCATACAGATTTAATATATAGATTGTATTAACATAATTAGGGTGTAGTTCCTAAATCTATGGGGCCACCAATACCCTATCTAAACAGGGAGTGGGTCCCACATACACTAAAGTAATTTGAGATATTACTCTCTTATATATTCAATGGACCTCTATTTTTGGGTATGGTAATCCCTTTTCAGACATTGGTGTGGGTCTCCTGTATTCTTTAGATAGATAGAGACTATACTCCCCTGCATGGGCCAGAGTACTGAATCAATAGATGGAAAATACCATATCATTGAGAATCGATAGGGTGTGGGTCCTCTATAGATAATGTCTCCCTTTAAATTGAGGAAATGTTTTTGGATAGGACATCTCTACAAAAATTCAAGTGAGGTTACATGGGATGAATGTCTCAGAGTTGTGGTGCCCTTGGCTGTAGTGAAAAGTAGAGGAGGTCCAACACCCTCCATATTATTTCTAAGGTAATTGAACTATATTATTGGGAATAAAATTTTGTTTATTTTTTGAGATACTAGAATACTCATTATTTAGAGCTAGCCTAATGATATGGATATATCATTTCCCACACATATGGGTTTCTTGTTGAGAATATATGGGTGTATGTGGTTATTATCACACTTTCGTAAAAACATTCCATAGTTGGGTTTAGCTAACTACTTATATCGTGTCCCTTATGTATACGTATTTTGTTTATGAGTAATATTTTAGGTTATGTATATACAAAACCTTTCAGCGTCTTTACTCCCACATGTTTTGTCTTCTGAAGACGACATATAGATCAACGATGACTATATTGGGTATGGTGGTACCATGGTGCATTGACTATGTAATGTGATCAAGCATGGAGATCAGGAGAAAAGATATCTTCAATTTTTTTATATTCAAGATTTTTTATATTGGGACATAATTTCTAGTTTGGAATTTATTTTTATATTTTACACAATGGTTGTATTCAGTTTTACTATGATGTATTCCCCTGAGTATATTACAGTCGTGGTTTAACTCAAGATGTTACAATATTTATGTTCTATTACTCTACACTACATTATTAAGATGGATGGGTTTGTTCATATAGTATCATTTTTAAATGGCCTCCCATTTTATATTTTCCTTCTTGAATTTTATAATCATCCCCTGGCCTATGGAGGTGGCTTTGGGATTGTGTCGACCTGACCTTCAACTAGCCAGAAGGGTTTTAGCTGATTGGGTAATAAAAATTTTTATTGAAAAATAAAAAATGAATTAATATGATTTTTATTAAATAATTATATAAAATTAAAAAAATTATTTAAATTATTTTAATGAAAATAATGATATTCAATAAAGATATTCATGGTTGAAAGAAATACAATGTTTGTTTTCAATACAAAAAATATTACATAAATTTGAGTATTGTGAGAGAGAGAAAATAAATTGATGAATTTAATTTATAAAAACATTAATAGAAGAATATAATATATTTTTATTAATACATAAATAAATATATATATCAAAAAAATAATATCAAATAAAAATTCCCAAATAATGATTAGATTTTGAAATAAATTCATTCCTTTGGTCTGAGATGAAATACATGGGATTTTTACCTCCTATATAATAAACTTAAATTTAATATAGTAATATATATTAAGGAAATACATACTTATAATATCATATATTTTCTACTAATAATATATCAGTACATATTTGTTGACACTTCATTATATAAATTTTCATTTTCAGGTATTTAATATCTCAATTTTGATGTAATTTTTTATTCTGTAGTTTTGATCATTGCGTCATGATCATGATTACATAATCTATAAAAATTTAATAATGACATATATATAATATTTTTTAATTATATGCATATTTATAATCATCCAGTAATGGACAACATGAAAAATGAGTCACCTTGGTTTGTGGATATGGTAGTCCACAAGTACGAATGAGCGATTTTATCATTTTTTAAGTGTGGAAGGGAAATATGGTAAATGATATATTATATTCTCAAAACAAAAACTATTTCATATCTATAATATATATTAACAATTTTTATCTTTATAACAATATATATAATATGGTGATAGAAAATGAATTACTTCTCTACATGGAGATGGTAAGTCGTACATATACACAAGCTATGTTTTATATTTCTGAAGGTTGAAAAAGAGATGGATAATTATTGCGACATAATAATAATAATATATAATAATATATATTATTATTTATTATTTAATTTAGTATGGGTGACAAGTATTTTATCCTTTTATAAAAATATATAAATTTGAATGAGTTAGTAAAAAGGAGTACATTTTCTTCCACATACTTCCTTTAGATATCCACTTAAGGATCCATGGAATTTCCTTTTAATGAAAAAACATAAAATTCATGGATTAAAAGTTTAATAAGATAATTTTCAACATATTGGTCGAAAAATGTTACTCATGGTGCAAAAAATAATATAGAGTGGTGTGGCGGCGTTTTATATGTTGAGGGAGGGTCATAAATTGAATTTTTCGAAGGATTAAAATATGATGATGTATTACTTATATAAACATCCTCTAAAATTATTATTTATGAATATGAGATGTCTAAGAGTATATATATATATCAATATAATATGATTTATAGTTTTATTTAATTAATTTTAACCCTTATCACATTAGTATATAACCATGTAAACTTATATTAACCTTAACAATGGTAACATATTTTTTATATTATTACTATTTATTCTGGGAAAAAATTAAACCAAACTTATTAAATAATATTAATTATTCTAAATACTAATATGGAATCTATTTAAGAGTATTAAATTTTTATAATTATTATAATTTTTCTTAAAATAATTCCACAAAATGTGAGAAAAATGGTTTTTTGAAGAAATTATCTACAAGGCTAAAAGCAATTTTATACCAAAATAAATTATAATATAGATATATAAGGGATAAATAAAATTATATTAAACAAAAACAGAATAATTATATTTTAATATGTATTAAAATAAAAAATTTCCTTCAAAATATCTAGAAAAAAGTTATATTTTGCATTAAAAATCAGAATTTTCACTATTCACCACAAAATCAACTTTTCATAAAAATTACCAAAACATCACTCAAATATAATTTAGGTATGATGATTTAAAAAATAATATATTTTTTATAAAAGATATATATTAATAGTTTCAAAAATAATTTATAATATCCTTGAACAAAATTTAATATGCACAATTTTTGTGAATATTTATTTTAGATGCACAAAATGAAATTACTGATAATGGTGTAAATATTTTTTATAAAATAATATATAAATTTTTATTAAATAATACAATTATGAAAAAAATTTATATAATGGTTTAATTTATTCATTATTTTATAATCTAAATGTCAGGTTATAAAGGTATATTATTTCATATTTTATTAACACACGGGGTTACATATAAAGATATGTATCGAAGAGATTTAATTTAATAAATGAAAAATATACCATAAAATATTGGTGTGTTTCACTATACCCATTTTATAAGAATTTATCCATATAAATTAAAAAATAATTATTCAAATAATAGATGATATTCCAGCCTCATTACATCCATAATTTCCTTGATAGGTTCATCAATTTTATGGGTTTTCTGAAAAACATCGATATGCGGAGTGGTATTTTATAATAAAAAATTATCTCTATTATATAAAATATCCACTGGTCATTTCATATAAGGGATATCATTTATTATTTGTGAGACCTCATTATTTTTTATATGTTTTTGGTAATCTATATAAATAAATTCCTTTAGAGATATTCAATGGAAGAAGCAAATAATAAGCTACCATCCGGATAAAAATAGCAATTTAAACGGATTATATTATATTATTTCTCATGTGACCCTTATTTAAAAATTCCAAAAACATCATTCAATGCGGCATTTAAAAGAATAAATTTTTACCATCATTCAAATGAATATCTCATCTATAATTTCTATAATATACTTATTATATATTTTTAGTGTACTTGACGTGTTGTTGAGTGGTTATAAACATCTCTAAAATTATAATATCATCATCAGGTCCCAATAGATTCATCTCTCTATGTTAATTATGGTAATGGAGTGTTCAATGGGTCCTACAAAAGAAGGATTAAAAATGAGTCATCTAGATACTTAAGTGGAATATTTTTTTTACTAAAATTCCATCAATATAATCCGTTGATCCCAATACATTTAAAATTCATAGATAATTTGATAAATAATTCATCTAGAATATTAATTTCTATCTTTTAATGAAATTATGTTTGAGTATGATAAGAAATTATAAATTAAAAATCATTATCTGGATCTAGATAAAGACATATCAATAATTTTTAGATGAACACTAGATCCAGATCAGATACAATAGGAAGTAGTATGCCATGAAATCTTATAATGTTCATATTAAATAATAGTGTATGTTGATTGAGAGAGAAATCATCTATAATGGAAATAAATTCTGATGATTCTGAATGGAGATTGGCTACAACACAAATTGAATTATGGAGTTCTATTTTCTTTTGGTGTATGATGATGAAATTAAAGGAAATTATTTCCCATTTTCCTTCTGGAATAAGTAATGGTTATAACATTCACATAGAACTCTATCTCTCAACCATAACTATTTTTCATAACAAGAATCATGATACGTACTCAAAAATATAACTTTTCATGTTTTCCAACCATAAATACACTGTCTAGTCTCTAAACACCATTATAAATTTAAGATTAATTGATAAATATAAACTAAAAGTTTCTTCTAATTACACTTTCATAATGTTTGGTATTGATAGGGAACCTACTTTATTTAGGAAATTAAAATTCTAATGTGATTATTTTGGAAATTAGAAACATTATGCATTATCTTCTGCAATTCCACATATTCAATATGTTCCTTCACAATTGTCTCATTTATGGGTGGTTGAAAATTAATATATTATATATATTATATATACCCTTTCCTAATGATATAGAAACATATCGTCTAAATTTCCATTAAAAGTAGATCTATTTAAATATTCATTATAGTCAAACTATCTTGGACGTTCCATCAATTTGAATCATCTACCTTGTTCAACTTACTATGGTGATAATGTACTGAGTTTTCATAAACTTTAATCAAATACATCAATCTTTTTTTGAACATATTCAATTATTTTAGAGTAAATATATACATCAATATTTTATGATCAGTTCGTATATCACCATATAAATAATACTTTCAAAAATCAATCAAAACATAACACTTCCATCTCCAATTTACGAGTTGGGTAATTTTTTTCATTAAATATTCACTATAAAAGAGAACTATATTATCGCAATTTCAATATGGATGAGGACAATCCATGTAAATTTATTAATGCATCCTTATATATTAAAAAGCCTTCTCCATTATAGTGTTGTTTAAGCACCAACATTTATTCTAACCATTATATTTATTATTTGAAATTCTTTTCATAGTAATTTTCCTGCATGATTATAACCCCATTCATAGTGTAGTTTTTTGGTATATAATATATTCATGATAAATTAATAACAATGTATAGGTAGTATGTAGAAAACCCAAGAAAATAAGGAATATCGGTTACCATGGTTGGTCTATGACATCACTTAATAATTTTTTTTGATGAAATATTTATCAATATAACCACATAAGAGATTATTAACTCATGAATGAAACATTTTGATGTCAAAATTCATGAAAGAAAAAACTATCCTATAATTTCTCCTTCCTATGGGGCCTTATAAAAAGTACAAAATATTCTTCTCAATATTTTTTATCATTGAATATATACGAATTTATTTTATAAAAACTACAACAAAATTATTAATTTTATATAAAAAATATATTCAATAAATCCCTTAATATTTCCTTTGTATTTGTATGTTCAATTGGAAATAATATAATTTTAAATTTACCACACAACATATGGAATGATTTCATAGGTATATCGTACTTTATTAACCTTCGATAATTATATCAAGATCAAATATAAATACTAAAAATATTTATCTTCATGTAATTAGAAAAACGTATCATCTAGACATGGTTTATGATACATTTTCTTAATAGTGGTCTTGTTATATTCATGATTATTAATGAAATTACTAATTGAACCATATTTCTTCGTAAAAAAATAATTGGTGGACCCCATGTTGATAATCTAGGATATCTAAATTAGTCATCACGAATTTGGTAGAGTTTCATCACTAATTCCTATCACTCAATTTGGATCAGTATATATAATGTCATTAAATTTGGTATATAACCTTTTATTAGTTCTATTAAAAAACATTATGATTCAGGGTAATTCCTTGAAAATCCTCTATAAATACTATATCATATTTCCAAATAAAAATAAATGTTTAAATGTTATGGTTCCCTCAAACCATTATAGATAAATATCCCTTAGTAATTAGATGGAAAAACACTTGAATAGAGGTAACTTACAATAAATTTTCATATTCATATTGACATTGATAGATGATCATAGATTAATTTTAAATATTAGATGCAACATACTATCCTCAATAACTAATATGGGATCTATACAATGAAATACAATCCATACTGAAAATCACCTCAGATTTGAGTAAGGGATGAATAACATGATTTACAAGTAAAAAATTTCCATAAACTTATATCGAAGTGGATTTTTTGATGTGATATGTGGTCAACTTACTATTCGGTGTTTTAACTGACAAATAAATATCTTATTATTTAGGTTGTTATGTGATTACCATAGAAAATTACTCAAATATAAATATTGGGAAGAACCTGAATCAAATAAAACATTTTTAATCCAAGATTATATAATAATACCATGAATCATAAATTCTATATGAAAATCCTCTTTTTCAATATTACATACACATGTATGGCCTTATCCCCTTGGTTTCTTCTATGGTATATTCCATTGAATTTTGGAGCATCTGTTTAAATATTTCTCAAATTATTATTGTCAAATCATTATAGATTTATATCTTCTCCCAAATCATTTTATTCATGATAATGGTGTTAATTTTATAGAGACATGATGTACACTCACTTTCCATTTATTGTTGTATCAGGTTGTTTCCTTCAATATTAATAAAATGTTAAAAAACCCTTTATATTCTTCCCCATTACCTTTTTTCACTGTCATAATCTTATTCACATATATTCCATTGAATATATAAGACATGTAGAATTACTTATCCATCATAACATCAAGAGATACTATTTGCTCATAGGATGAAAATTTTTGGGATACTAGTTTCTTTAAAATGATTTGACTTACCCCAACAATGAAATTTCCAATGATACAATTTGGATCAAATATAATTTCCACAACATTCCTTACTAACCTTATAATTCATGTATCATTAATAGGAACATTTTCCTCATTCTTTGTTCTTATCCTCGGGAATTATCTCCCTATATCAACCCATTTATTTTGATGAAAATATTATTCCAACATATATACATTAAAATAATTCCAACAAATTATTAATATTTATTCCACATATTCAGTATTTTGAATCCATAATCATCATTTATTTTTATCTCCATTTTGATGGATTAAAACCTTTAAAAAATTCTTTATTTCATTACATAGCAAAGTGAGAAATATCATTCCTATTGAACAAGTCTATTGAACAGTTATAAGATATCATTTTTTTCATTGGATAATAGTGGTTGATATCACATAAAATAGTATAACATTGTTAAACCACATTGAATATTTGTATGATACTCTATAGTAGCATGTTTATTGGTCATATCCTAATATATGTTCCCCAACACAGATAAATTTTTTTCAGTTCCTTTAGAATCTGTACCTCCATATTTTTTATCATTACCATGAGGGAAATAACAACACATATTATGTGTATTGATATGGAATTCATTATTTCACAAGGATATATTTCCATACAATTTCATAATAACGATTATATCATTACATTATGAATCTACAATGTATGATTTCAAATCTCATGAAACACTTAACATTGATGAGAAATTTTTGAACAACTAATCTCATTATAATATGATTTATATCCTTGGAAATATTCTAAAACAATAAAAATATTTTCAAAATATTCATAATGGTTTGTATTAAAAATTTGTATTAAACCAAATATTTCCAACATGTGTGTGAAACCATTTTTATAGTACGAGATCATTCAACATACAATAAAATGATTCTATATGTATACATAACCATCACTTTTAGGGTTATTACCCTTAGATTAAACAATGTAAAAACTATGTACACTAATTATATGCATAAAAAAATTTATGTAGAGTAAAACCACATTATCTACACTTTAACTTAATTTTTTTGGTAATATCTTATAGTTAGAGATATTCTCAAAGTCTTTTATACTGTTATGTTTCCTAATCAATATTTTCCTTAGTCTAGTAACTGAGGTATTTTGTAAACTTAACCAGATAAAAACTAAAATGGCACCATAACATATAGAATAGACCTGGTGATTACATTATTAAAATACATTTGGATACATGTGATCCCATCCAAAAGGAATTAGTAGTTTAATAATATTGGTTTTTTATACAAAGGATTGAATATCATGTTGTATTTGGAATCATAAAAAGAAATAATGTAATTTATTAGGGAATAAAATTATTATCTATATAATATCAATTAATATCATTCATAGTATACATCAATTCATCATCAATAATGGAAACATATAAATTGGTTTAACATAGATTCTGAGAAAGAGAAGGCATACTTTTTATGATAAATAAGGAATGAATAATATGGAATAATTAAAATAAGATCAAATAATGTTATATTAACAATCGAATGAGACTAATACTAATACATGGATTAACTAATTTTTTGGAATAATCAAAATAACATCAATAATTATACCATATTTATGGAATTAAAAATATGGGATATATGAATCTTACTATATGGGCCTCATGCCAAGAAATATAAAATAAACAGTTTATGAAATAAAAAAAAATCCATCCTATTTTTTCTCATGAGACCTACAAATGAATCAATGGGTTATGTAATTTAGATCCCCACCAGTAATTGAATATATCTAGCTAATTAATCATATGAATAAATAATAAAACTCTATTAATGTACTTTAATAATCCATAACTATCCATATTATATGAATTGACATATTGTATTTCAATAGTATACCCAATCAAACTGATCAGCAACTATCTAAAGAAATATGGTAGATAAAATATTTATATTACAACATTAATAAACGATAAGGTTCCAAAAAGTATGTTGACATAGATGAAAATGATTTAAAATATCATTGGATAATTTCTTGAGGAAATATATTTTTTCATTTAAAATTACTTTATTCAAAATCAAAAAATTCCAAAAATATTAAGAAAATATTTTCATCTGTAATGAACTATGGAAACATGTAAATGAATAATAAAACAACTGACTGGTCATGATGGAGGAAAATTACATTTTTATCTTGTATGAGAAAAAAATAATTTCATTCACATTTTTAGTAAAAAGTAAAAAGATCCATATTTTGAATATGTCAACGAGATTAATTTTCATTAAAATAAATAAATGAGTAAAAATAACATTAAAAATTAAATTTATAAGACTAAAACTATATTTTAAACAATTTTAATGAAAATATTTACATAGAACAAAAATAATCTCCATTGAAAGAAATGCAATATATAATTTTCTGTAGAAACAATATTTATGAAATTTTAATATATAGAAAGATACAAAAAAGAAAGAAAACAAATAAATTAATAAAATAATCATATGAGAATAAAATATATCAATTTTAATATATAAATATCATAAGATTATCCCAATATATACTTTAACATAAAAAATCTTGATTAATGATGGGAGTAAAAAATAAACCATAACCTCATGCTTGAATTTATAAAAAAGTGATTTAATACTCCCGTATAATAAATATGAATTTATTGTAGTTTTATAAAAAAAATAAAAACGTATAATATCATTTATTATCAGCTTATAACATATCAATAACCTTTTATTAGTAATTCATTTTATAAATCACCTTTTATGAGTCTTAACTATCTCATTTTTCTTGTTTGTATCATTTTCGTAGTTTAATCCATTATTTATTTCACAAGGATCCAAAATGTATATAATTTTATTCTTGATATAAATATAATATATATTCCTTATATAAATATTAATAATCATCCCTTATAGAAGTACTAGAAAATTGAGTCACTTCGCTTCGAGGAGGTGGTAGTCCACACATGTGCAGGAGTGTCTTGTCATTTTTTAACTGGCGGAAGAGAAATATGGTAGATGAAATATTATATTTAATAAATCATCATTATTTTTTAAATAGAATTTTTATTAATTGGTTAATTATTTATATAAATATAATAAATATGTTGATGAAAACCTATTAGGGAAATATGTGAATATAATAAGTCGTACATACACAGGAATAGTATTTTCAAATTTTTTACAATCGAAAAGAGGTGGGAATTTTTTCCCCATATCAATAATAAAATGGTTTTCTATTAAGGTAACATTATTCAGTTAATTATGATTTTTTTTATATTTAAAAGTAAATAAATGAATAGATAAATTTGAAAGAGTCAATATAAATGATAACATCATTTTGGTTAAACTTCCTTTATGTCCCTTATTAGGGAACCTTGGAATGCAATTTTCAGATGGAAAAAACAACTAGTTCATATATATTGTAGTTAAAAGGATAATTTAGTAGGGTTTGGTTGATATTTTTTTCCTAATTTAGCATATATAAAAGATATGTGGGCTATCCATTAAAAAATGGCCAGAGGGGCAGATCATAAATTTTTCAAAATATTTAAATATAAAAATATATTAATCAAACCAAATATAGTAAAAAATAATCATTGGATGATTTTATATATATTGGATCTAAAAAAGGAAATAAAATTGTATTTATTAATATTTTTAGGTCATTTTATCCCATGACATTTTAATTGAACCCCCTGTAAACTTTTTTAAACATTAAACACGATAACATATTTTTACTATTAATTATATAAACAATTAACCTAACCATTATTAATAATATAAATCAAATTTTATTATGAATATAGAATAAAATTTACAATATTATATATTTCTATAAATTTTGGAATTTTAATTTAACATAAACCTGTAAAATGATATGACAAAGTGATTTCTGAAAAAATTCTTTTCAAGGGTAAAATTATTTTTATACAAGTACCATGTATAATATTGATCAAAAATGGTTAAATTGAATTATTTATAATTTAAATAAATAATTTAAATTTCATTACTATTAATAATTAAAATTCTTTTCCCAAAACACTATAATATTATTGGAGTTTTTTATTTAAAAAACATTATTTAGTCTTTTCATCGAAAAATGTCATTTCATAAAAAATATCAAAAAATTCACCATACGATATTTTTGATATAATTATTTTAAAAAATTTATGGTTCTTATGAAATTATAATTTTAAATTATAAATTAATTAGAATATATTGAAATAAAATAAGGCATTAGTTAATTCTGAAAACGAATTATTTTTGCTGCATAAAAAGACATTATAGGAAAAGGACAAATTATTTATTATTAATCAATTAAATAATTTATATTGAATAAAATTTAATAATTTTATGTTGAAATATTTAATATTATTAATGCACATTAAAAATATTATTAGGTTATAAAGGTATACTATATCCTGATTCATTTTTACCAAGGGTTGCATATAAATAAAGCTATCTGAAAAATTAAATTTATTTAATGAGAAATATATCATAATATATCGAGGAATTATCCACCACCCATATAAATTTCACACTTAAAATTCAATCACAAATAGATAAACCACTGATGATACTTCATACTCATCACATTATTAGGATCCCATATAGCTTTATAAAATTTAAGGATTCTCCATTTAAATTTATCATGTCAGATGTCTAATTTGAACGAAATTACACTCTAAATTAAAGAATTTAAAATATTTATTCCATACAATAGAGATATTAATATAGAGGAATGTCCTATAAGTTTAGTACATGTGATGCATCAGGTATTCATATCCTCATGATATATTCATGGAACACATCATGATCATGGGACATATTATGTGAAAGCATAATTTAGTATTCTATCATCTTGATATGATCAATAGATTGAAAGGGAATGATATATCTTGTGAAATTTTTTACCACATTTTAAAATATCATAACCTTCTTCAACAGATATATTCATAGGAATATCTTGTTTCTAACTGTTAACTCTAGATCTCATCATTGATTTTCATAATAACTTTTTTGTCTATAATGAGTGGCCCAGATGAGTTATAGAACTGATATAACTATCTATACTATTTACATCACTATATATTGAACGATAAGATTTCATTATAAAAATAGATCCCATTATAATGGATTTATGATTTTTTTTCTAAAGAGAGGTTCACATGGAGCCATGAGAATGATAGATCAAAATCTATTATTATAATATCATTCCACAAATGGAAGGTGTTTATCAAAACATCCATTTAAATCCATATAGAACGATCTTAACATATCTTTTGGAGTATTAATTGACATCATAGACTAACCATATATCCTAGAAAGGTAATAAGTAATTGAAATCAACTATATATCCATAACAAAGAAAATAATTCTCCATAATTTTGTGATAAACATCATTCCTCATTAGAAACTTTTTAGAGTATAACTTTATATAACTTTACCACATCCAAAATATATAACTGGGTATGTGGATTAAGGGGAAATCTTATCTAATGGACATAAAATGTAATCATTTTTTAAGATGATATATTATAACCAAAATATAATTATAGAAATTTGATGGATTGGGGTGTCTACGGAATAAATACATGGTAGTAGTTTCCCATATCCATGATTGTATGGTTAATGGTTGTAACATCACCTTATAATTAAATATGAAATCCTTAACTTTATGACATACAAGTAATCTGAATAAATACTCTACAATACCTACTTTCATGTTATCCCAACAAAAATAGTCTTTTATATAACTATATATCTTAAATCATATAGGATGAAAAGAGAATGTGGGACTAGGATATTCATTATACAGATGCCTCTTCAAGTATAGTATTTATGGGAATCATTCATTATACTTGAACCTTATATTTAGATAATGATTGTTTGTTGAACACAAGAATAATCTCCACCTTCATCAATAATTCTAGATATTCCTTATGTTCCTTATTACTCATTTCATTGATTGTTTGTCTAAAATTCATCAAAGAATGTTATGATATATCCCCTTTCATCATGATTCCAAGATTCATATTATCAAAATACATAAATATTGGATCTATATCAATCCTCATTATTGAAATTCATGCATAGTCCCTCCAACATAATGAATTTAAATCCTTGTTCACGGTAACATGGTTGTGATGTTTTAACCATTCAATGTCATTGTAAGCCTAAACCATCAACTCTGGTTCATATTATAATATTTTTGAATAAATATATACTTCACAATTTTACAATGAAAAGTGATATCTCATAACCATCACCACAAATATAATTGCATTATATATTTAGTTCTGAATTACTATAGCTAAGCCTAAATCGCATGTAATGTAATTTCACACATGATTTTTATATTTTATAGGGGAATAATCAATCTCAAAAACATTCTAGATGAGGAAACATCACAATTTCCTTAATGATTCATCATTATAGATGTAAAAAAATTGCATGGAAGGATATAGAAAGCATATGTCTGCTGACCAACCTTCTCTTTATCTATTTTATTTTCCATTCACAATTATCTTTAAAAAAACATTGTCCCTCTATATGTCAACATTGTGAATTGGTTTTATATTTGGGATAATATCTCAAAAATCAATAGTAATATACAAAAAATCCATGATAAATAACTTTCATGGATAATGAGGTTGGTCAATTCTATAACTCAATAAAATATATCATTGAAGGATCCACTAATATACCATCACATGAGATTTTATATCCCCTAAATGAATCCTTAGGATTCCAAAATTCAGACTTTGTATATTTATCCTACAACTTATCCTTCCTAAGGGACATCAACACAAATTGTAAACATTCATAGTCTTCTTCCATTATCCTTGAATATATTTAAATTTAATTTATAAATACTACAAAAAATTAATTATGATATCTTCTAAATTAAATTTACAACAAATAAATGATGTTATTAAGAGCATGGGTAAGTCCAAAGGAAATTATTATAAATTCAGGATGACCATAACTATTATAGAAGGATGACTTGGTTATATCCTCCTTCATAACCCATGGTTGATGATATCCATATCGATGATTAATAAAGAAAAAAAATTAAACTACTCATTATTAATCAATCATATCTTCAATACGAGGAATGTGATATTTTTTTCAGAATAGTGATCTTGATATATTAATATTAATCAATATAAATTTTCATTGAACCATATCTCTACAAAATTAATATAACATGTTCATCCAATAGTAAGTCATTAGTATAATGAAATTCTTTCTCTATATTCTCCTAGTGTTTTTTATTCAATTACTGAAACATAAATGTGTCTATTTTATTTAGTTTCTTTTAAATTTGAGTTTCTCCATTTATGAGTTATATTGAAAATTAATCTTCTTACTTTTGGGTAAGACTTGTAATATCTTTAGTAAATGAAAATGAAAATTACAACAAAATAAAAATTCCATTATTGTGTTGCTCCCCAAATATATGAGATAAATATACCGAAAGAATATGTATAAAACAAATATGTTGAATGTAAGTTCCATTGTATTTTTTGGTTCATCGTCACACTGATATATGATCATATGTTGATTTGAATTATTGAATACTCACTAAAATGATAGTTGATCTGGGATTTATAATAAAATATACAATACATGTATAAATTATATAAAATACAAGTAGAGTTAAAAAAAGATTTTTTGGAATCACAATTCTATAAACATCTATCAGTGAGGATATATAAACATTACATGCAATTATCATGCCATTAATATTATTCACTAAAAGTAGAACATCTAATCATTGATGTGGTGATGTAATAACCTTAAAAATTATTTATATATAAAAGAGTTTGTATAAACTAAATTAAATAGAAAATTAGAAATTCTAGAGTGGAAGATTAGTGCACCTATCACCACATAATTCAGAATAACCTCTTTTGATATAGTAATTTTGTAATATTTCTAGTCTCCCATCGATCTATTTTGTATTATGTCACCATACTATTTGAGTAAATGGTTGGAATACTTCCCCTTTTCTTTATAGTTTAATATCTATACACAAGTATGTTCTCATATACACATTAATTCCTTGGCATGAGGACCCTTTTCTCAACATATGATTACAACTCATTTTCCATTTAAGTATGTGTAGAGACCCGTATCTTGACGTACATGGAAATTACATTACTTTTGCGGAATACTTAGTACATAACAAAAACACACACACAAGGATCGTAATAGTTTAGTGTCTTTGGAAACTCGGAACGTAATCTTCTAATCGTGGTGAAAGATCTTCAATATCTCCCATAAAGATCTTCCCTTTTTTTTACCTCAAACCTTTATTTATATCATGGGGAAAAGAAAACATAAAAGGGTGAGCTCAAATGCTCAGTAAGGGTAAACAAAAGAAATATCAATCACATCATATACATAAGAACATTGCCTTTGGAAATCTTAACCTGCAAAAGAGCTCATAATATCATAACATGGGATAAATCATAGAAGTGAAAATGTAATCCCAATAATCATAACTTAAAACATGAAACTTTGTGGCATACACACATAATCATAGAAAATCATTTCTTGTTAGTCAAGACTAATTGCCAAGACTATCTTAGTGGAAAAAGTCCCTTTCTGAATCGAGTAACCCTCGTTTCAGTCCTGTTTCACTGGACCGGTATAACCTACCATTCCAGCCATGTCTATCTCATGAGATATAAAATCTTTACCCAATGCATTGGAGGGAGATATAGGTCCCACCCATCTTATAATGAATCCTTTCTTATGTGTGCCACATAATCATAAAACATACATCATCACATAACACATGTAACAAAAATGGGATTCATGAAACATCATGACATCATAAATAAATTCATATAACATAAAGGAATTCATAAAAATAATTCCATCACAACATGATCAAATCAATTTAATAATAGGGATAAAATCAGAACCCTTTATTATCTTAGATGGAAAATAATTTTGATAAAACACTTGAACTCCATTCTTGAGGAAAATATCCTTTCTTCTTCAAAAACATTTTTCCTTTCATAACATGTCATACAACATTAAAATAAAAGACTTTGATTAAAAATAAACTTGAAAACTTTTAAAGGAAGCTTCTTGGAAATAATGTTTTAAAAATCCATTCATGCCGTATAAGTTAAAAAAAACATTCTTCGTACTTTTGTCGGAAAAGTCAAAAAGTTCCTCGTACGAAAAACGACAAAAGATTCCTTTCATACATATTACTAAAAACTCACCGAAGGGTAAAAATGGATTTAAACAATTGTAGGTGGATGGAAATAAAATTACATATTGATGAAACATGGATGTGGATCATAAAATACACCCCAGTAAATACTTACGAATAAACAATCTCGGATAAAAATGAGATTGTGATATTTCCCTTACCTTAGGTCCAATTTGCCTTGTATGTGTCCGAACCTCCTGTATAATGATTTAAATCATGTTATTGACTTATTATAGAATCATATTCATTGTTATGATATCATATATGGTTCACTTATGACATTATATTACCCGTTCTTTTGTAAATTCCATGTTAAATAAGCGTTTTGGGTAAAATCGTTTCATTTATCGTAGGTGTTTTGACTTGTTGTTCTTGACATCGTTATTACTTATATCATGATTTACTTACTTCCAGAATATAAAATATGATTTATATATCATATATATTCAGTATATATATATATATATAATAGGTAGATAAAGAAAATGAAAAACACCGTTCATGGAGACGGTAGTCCGTACGTACGCATGAACGCTGTTTTCCTTTCCTTATTGTCTTGAAATGGAAGTAAGTAGATGACATACATATGTATATATATACATAAATCCAGTAGCTTTATAATTTCATATATTTCATTATTATTTCTTATATATACTTTATAATCATTCTTAAATGGTTAACATGGAGAATGAATCTCATCGCGTCGTGGAGACGGTAGTCCGTACGTACGCACGAGCGATGATATCATTTCTATAAATATTGAATTGGATTGGAGTGGATTATAAAATATATCAGAATCAATATGATGTTGTAATAACTATGTATAGTTATTCTTTACACCATTATACCCATCCATGTAAGGTGGTGGTGGAAAATAGATTACACCACGGCGTGGAGACGGTATTCCGTACGTACGCACGCGCAGTGATTTCTTTTTCCGTAGGATGGATAGATGGTGAAATAGGGTTGTTTCATACTTATAATAACATATCAGTATATGAGTGATACTGATGTTATTACTTCATAATGAAACAACCTAAGAAGAAGAAGTGGAAGAAGAAATAATGATGAAAGAATTGGTAACGGTAATTACCTCTTCTTTGAAGTGCCTCTTTGAGACCTCCTCTTAGGGCACTAGAATTGGTCTTTGAGGAAGACCAGAACCTCTAGGATGTTTCTAGGGAAGTGGAGAAGAGATTTTGGCAGGGTTTGGCCGAGCTTGAGTGCTCAAATTGGTGTGAGGAGGAGGGGGAGGAGGTGTCCTTTTATAGGGGAGGAGAGGGGCACCTTAGGAATATCTCAAAATATTATTTTATATTAAAGTCAAAATCGGTTTATAATGGTTCCAAAGGGTCTTATTTCGAAGCTAAAGTGGGGATGGGTCGAAATCCTATCAACAAATAGAATTTAGACAAGTTTAGGATATTATTTTAACCTTATCAATTAGATTTAACTCCAAGTTAAATAATTTAACTTTTACCGTGTCTTTTTGTTTTCTTTCACTATTTGATATATGATTTTTGTGAAAGTCATAACAGAATTAAATGTTCGAAGAAAGTTAATTAAATCAACATTAATATATCATCGTAACCTAGAAAATTAGTGGAATTCATAAAAAGTCTCAAATTACATTTATTTTGGTGTTTATAACATCAATTATGTCAATATTTCATTAATAAGATAATTACTCCATCATCATTGTGTCATAAATAAATTAACTTATTTTATGTTTAAAAATTACAAATAAAATACCATAATGTAGGAAATCTTTTTAGCTTTCTAATGAATATTTATAATCTAAAATCCAACATATATAACCCTATGTAACAATTGTTTTTCTGAAAGATATATGCTTGTGTCAATTTTGTATTCATTTTAAAATAAAGTGTCATTATCACTTACAAGTGGATTAATGGGGTCCCAAAATCGACCCAAAGATGACCATGGTCGACCATGTATCAACCAATGGGGTTAAGATACGTTTTAGGGTAATTTAATATTATTATAATATTATTTTTTAACCCTTATTTACCGGATTTACCCTTAACCATGGTAAATAAAATATTTACCGCAGTAATTATTCAAAATGTCTAAAAATAAAAGTTATCTATTTACACAATTTGAACATCCTGATTCCAAATATGGAATCCATTTTTCTAAATTCAAAACACAGAAGTGGCAGAAATTAATTTAAAATTAATTCCCGCTGTCAAAACAAAAAGCGTGTTTTTAAGAGATAATAACTATCAAAAGATTGACACTTGTTTATGTTCGGTTTAATTGTAAAATTGTGTCCAATGACCAACATTATATTAAGTGGTAAAAATATATTCTAAATATACTTTAAAACTATTCAATATTATAATTTAACCACATAAGATATTACAATGAAAAAAGTTGTTTTTAATTAAAATATAGCGTGTTTTTACTATTCATTAAAATATGAAAGTTATCGGAAAAATATCAAAAATATATCTAATGTAAATTTTTACATCCTGATTCAAAAGAAGAATATTATTTTGTCAAATTGAACATAGAAACATGTCAAAAACTATATTTAAAGTGGGTGCTCCATCAAAAGGCGGTAAAACTGCATTTTTTGAAAAATACTTATTTTACCCGAAAAATTTATTTTGTTCTTATACCATGTTCTAGAAATGTGTAAGATGAATAATAATGTTATAAAATTCAAAATTTAGTTAATACTATTCATAACGGCTAGTTCATGACAATATTATAATAATATAACATTTTTTTATTAAAACCCGGTATTGTGTACAACACACGCTATCGAGGAAGGTCGTGATTGCGTGTAATGCAAGCCAAGTAAGGGTTCCGTGTTGTGAAAGAATCCTTCGTTGTTTCGCATAACAGAATCCAACCATATTTCATTTATACATTTAATATATATATATATATATACTCAATGTTGCGTAGAATAACTATTATCAAAATTGTGTGTAACACGGTCCAAGAATAGTGTTGCGTATACTGCAAGCTAATACGGTGTTGCGTATAGCGCAGGGTAATCTTGGTGTAGAATACAACATAAGACATTAATGAAATTAAAATAATATTTTTTTATAAAATCTCGGGGTGTTACATTCTACCCCCCTTAAAATGAATTTCGCCCTCGAAATTCGTCGGGGTTATAAATGGTTTACTATTCGAAAGTTTCTTTAATAGAAACCCACATCGTAAAAAGGAATACCAAAACTTGGCTTTAAAAACTAATGTATGAAATGTAACGATTACCCAAATAAACTAATCACTGGGTTTCCACATAGGTGAAAATATGGATATGAAAGAAAAATCTAACCATCATGTTCTGATGAAGAGTGGTAGAGAACATGGCTATGGAAAATCCAGTAATCACAAATCCATAGATTTGTGATGATATAAGGTACCATCTGATTTATCAGGTATAAGATCACTAGGACAACATTTTTGGTTTTCAAGATCATTTCCCTAAAGTTGAAAATTTGAATTAGAAGAAATACTTACTTTATTTTGGTACAATCTCACTGTTGTTCGTGAATTGAACAATTTACACTTCATATCATAAAGAAATGAAGTTGAATTTGTTATTCGTGAAGCATTAGCAGATCATGTGATAGAAGGATGGGTCCTTCCATCTATTTCAAACAAAGGGTTAGCAAAAGTTATAAGTCCATCTTATAGTGAGATTAATCGTATATGGTTCCAAAAATGAACTTATACTTCATATATCATACCGCTTAATAAAATAAAACTAGTTTCTACTAAACAGGGACTTCCTGTAGGCCAGTGGTAGGCGATAATGGCCAATCGCACTTCGGTTGTGGGTTCGATTCCCAAAGCCTTGTCCGAAGCGATGGGCTGTCGCCCGTCCTGCAGGTTGTCCTTTTTCTAAAACTATATTACTATAACATCCCATCAATAATATAGAAAAAACATCTATCCTTAAACAATACTAACTTATGTCCAACATAATCCATTCCAATCTTTAGGCTTATCCATAATACTGCAGTCCATTATCATAACATAGTGAAAACGATTACCAGAGATTTAATACCATCGTTGATCCCCATATATCATAAGATATGTTTTGTTGGTCACATTCCAAACATTCAAAGTCCTTAATCGTGTATTCTCTTGAATACCAATTGAACCTTAGTGAAAACTTGAATGCAGTTAAAAGTTAACACTTTCCACATACCAAAATCCTCAAAATTCTATATACTCTAACCATGATATCACTTAGTCCTTATATCAATCATGAGCTCATGAATACAATCAAACATCTCATTATCTTCTTATCCTTTCATTATGCACATATCATCTACTTTCCAAAATATTTGAATCACTTTTCATGGTTACCGGTACCTTAAAATTATTGAAAACCACAATAGACCAATACTTAAATATTTCAATACACCATAAAAGTACCTCAACAATATTATTCTTGAATACCAATACATAAACACTTCAGTCCATCCACATCAATGATTATCCTGGAATAAGTCCTTCCTTGATTTAGAAGTAACTTTTTAGGTCAGGGCATTGAGTTGGGTAATGCCCATGTTCTCCACAAATAATACATTGAACTCCATAACAGTCTGTCACTCTATGACCCTTTTCTCCACACAGATAACATCGGTCCCTCCATTTGAGGTATTCCTCAAGGTTCTTCTTCTCTTCTTTAGAAATCTCAATCTTCCTTTCATTATGCTCCTCAACATGCGAACATGCTTAATAGTCTATCTTCCTCTTCTTTGATGAATTAGGCATACCACTAAATTTCACCTTGTTAATCATATATCGCGATGATTGATTCGGCATAATCACAACATCTTTCTCTCTAGGCAATACACAATTTTGTTGCTCATAGTCACCAATTTGTCCATTGGATTCAATGTTAACTGAATTCCTTTTGGTTCCCTCCATTAACTAAAACACAAAAATAATTTTGTGAGAATCAAAAATCATGCTAGAGAAAACAACATAGTAAAGGGAAAGTATCCTCAATACCTAACTTCTTAGGTTTAATCTAATATCGTTACCATAGTTCTAGGAATATATCCTATACGTATACTTATCCTTAGGGACATCCCTAGACATACCTTAGAAATAACTCTAGGGATCTCTCTAACGTTTTCGCATCCTAGTTTCCAAAGGTTGACTAAACCTTTCCTCTGATACCAACTGTAGAGACCCGTATCTTGACGTACATGGACATTACATTACTTTTGCGGAATACTTAGTACATAACAAAAACACACACACAAGGTTCGTAATAGTTTAGTGTCTTTGGAAACTCGGAACGTAATCTTCTAATCGTGGTGAAAGATCTTCAATATCTCCCATAAAGATCTTCCCTTTTTTTTTACCTAAAACCTTTATTTATATCATGGGGAAAAGAAAACATAAAAGGGTGAGCTCAAATGCTCAGTAAGGGTAAACAAAAGAAATATCAATCACATCATATACATAAGAACATTGCCTTTAGAAATCTTAACCTGCAAAAGAGCTCATAATATCATAACATGGGATAAATCATAGAAGTGAAAATGTAATCCCAATAATCATAACTTAAAACATGAAACTTTTTGGCATACACACATAATCATAGAAAATCATTTCTTGTTAGTCAAGACTAATTGCCAAGACTATCTTAGTGGACAAAGTCCCTTTCTGAATCGAGTAACCCTCGTTTCAGTCCTGTTTCACTGGACCGGTATAACCTACCATTCCATCCATGTCTCTCTCATGAGATATAAAATCTTTACCCAATGCATTGGAGGGAGATATAGGTACCACCCATCTTATAATGAATCCTTTATTATGTGTGCCACATAATCATAAAACATACATCATCACATAACACATGTAACAAAAATGGGATTCTTAAAACATCATGACATCATAAATAAATTCATATAACATAAATGAATTCATAAAAATAAATCCATCACAACATGATCAAATCAATGTAATAATAGGGATAAAATCAGAACCCTTTATTATCTTAGATGGAAAATAATTTTGATAAAACACTTGAACTCCATTCTTGAGGAAAATATCCTTTCTTCTTCAAAAACATTTTTCCTTTCATAACATGTCATACAACTTTAAAATAAAAGAATTTGATTAAAAATAAACTTGAAAACTTTTAAAGGAAGCTTCTTGGAAATAATGTTTTAAAAATCCATTCATGCCGTATAAGTTAAAAAAAACATTCTTCGTACTTTTGTCGGAAAAGTCAAAAAGTACCTCGTACGAAAAACGACAAAACATTCCTTTCATACATATTAATAAAAACTCACAGAAGGGTAAAAATGGATTTAAACAATTTTAGGTGGATGGAAATAATATTACATATTGATGAAACATTGATGTGGATGATAAAATACACCCCAGTAAATACTTACGAATAAACAATCTCGGATAAAAATGAGATTGTGATATTTCCCTTACCTTAGGTCCAATTTGCCTTGTATGTGTCCGAACCTCCTGTATAATGATTTAAATCATGTTATTGACTTATTACAGAATCATATTCATTGTTATGATATCATATATGGTTCACTTATGACATTATATTACCCGTTCTTTTGTAAATTCCATGTTAAAGAAGCGTTTTGGGTAAAATCGTTTCATTTATCGTAGGTGTTTTGACTTGTTGTTCTTGACATCGTTATTACTTATATAATGATTTACTTACTTCCAGAATATAAAATATGATTTATATATCATATATATTCAGTATATATATATATATAATAGGTAGATAAAGAAAATGAAAAACACCATTCATGGAGACGGTAGTCCGTACGTACGCATGAACGCTGTTTTCCTTTCCTTATTGTCTTGAAATGGAAGTAAGTAGATGACATACATATGTATATATATACATAAATCCAGTAGCTTTATAATGTCATATATTTCATTATTATTTCTTATATATACTTTATAATCATTCTTAAATGGTTAACATGGAGAATGAATCTCATCGCGTCGTGGAGACGGTAGTCCGTACGTACGCACGAGCGATGATATCATTTCTATAAATATTGAATTGGATTGGAGTGGATTATACAATATATCAGAATCAATATGATGTTGTAATAACTATGTATAGTTATTCTTTACACCATTATACCCATCCATGTAAGGTGGTGGTGGAAAATAGATTACACCACGGTGTGGAGACGGTATTCCGTACGTACACACGCGCAGTGATTTCTTTTTCCGTAGGATGGATAGATGGTGAAATAGGGTTGTTTCATACTTATAATAACATATCAGTATATGAGTGATACTGATGTTATTACTTAATAATGAAACAACCTAAGAAGATGAAGTGGAAGAAGAAATAAAGATGAAAGAATTGGTAACGGTAATTACCTCTTCTTTGAAGTGCCTCTTTGAGACCTCCTCTTAGGGCACTAGAATTGGTCTTTGAGGAAGACCAGAACCTCTAGGATGTTTCTATGGAAGTGGAGAAGAGATTTTGGCAGGGGTTGGCCGAGCTTGAGTGCTCAAATTGGTGTGAGGAGGAGGGGGAGGAGGTGTCCTTTTATAGGGGAGGAGAGGGGCACCTTAGGAATATCTCAAAATATTATTTTATATTAAAGTCAAAATCGGTTTATAATGGTTACAAATGGTCTTATTTAGAAGCTAAAGTGGGGATGGGTCGAAATCCTATCAACCAATAGAATTTAGACAAGTTTAGGATATTATTTTAACCTTATCAATTAGATTTAACTCCAAGTTAAATAATTTAACTTTTACCGTGTCTTTTTGTTTTCTTTTACTATATGGTTAATACACTTACTATAACATGCAAAACGAACCCCAAATTGTTTATTATTAATATATATATCCTTATCTAAGTCATTTGGCCGAACCTTAGATTTTTAGGAATAAAATAACAATTAATAATATAATATTTGATTTAAAAACTATTTTGTGTCAATTTTGACACTATTTGATATATGATTTTTGTGAAAGTCATAACAGAATTAAATGTTCTAAGAAAGTTAATTAAATCAACATTAATATATCATCGTAACCTAGAAAATTAGTGGAATTCATAAAAAGTCTCAAATTACATTTATTTTGGTGTTTATAACATCAATTATGTCAATATTTCATTAATAAGATAATTACTGCATCATTATTGTGTCATAAATAAATTAACTTATTTTATGTTTAAAAATTAAAAATAAAATACCATCATGTAGGAAATCTTTTTAGCTTTCTAATGAATATTTATAATCTAAAATCCAACATATATAACCCTATGTAACAATTGTTTTTCTAAAAGATATATGCTTGTGTCAATTTTGTATTCATTTTAAAATAAAGTGTCATTATCACTTACAAGTGGATTAATGGGGTCCCAAAATCGACCCAAAGATGCCCATGGTCGACCATGTATCAACCAATGGTGTTAAGACACGTTTTAGGGTAATTTAATATTATTATAATATTATTTTTTAACCCTTATTTAGCGGATTTACCCTTAACCATGGTA
Organism: Viscum album; assembly: GCA_963277665.1. Classification (NCBI taxonomy): domain Eukaryota; kingdom Viridiplantae; phylum Streptophyta; class Magnoliopsida; order Santalales; family Viscaceae; genus Viscum; species Viscum album. Next base: position 106,444 of record OY728121.1, read on the forward strand.
AATAAAATATTTACCGTAGTAATTATTCAAAATGTCTAAAAATAAAAGTTATCTATTTACACAATTTGAACATCCTGATTCCAAATATGGAATCCATTTTTCTAAATTCAAAACACAGAAGTGGCAGAAATTAATTTAAAATTAATTCCCGCTGTCAAAACAAAAAACGTGTTTTTAAGAGATAATAACTATCAAAAGATTGACACTTGTTTATGTTCGGTTTAATTGTAAAATTGTGTCCAATGACCAACATTATATTAAGTGGTAAAAATATATTCTAAATATACTTTAAAACTATTCAATATTATAATTTAACCACATAAGATATTACAATGAAAAAAGTTGTTTTTAATTAAAATATAGCGTGTTTTTACTATTCATTAAAATATGAAAGTTATCGGAAAAATATCAAAAATATATCTAATGTAAATTTTTACATCCTGATTCAAAAGAAGAATATTATTTTGTCAAATTGAACATATAAACATGTCAAAAACTATATTTAAAGTGGGTGTGCCATCAAAAGGCGGTAAAACTGCATTTTTTGAAAAATACTTATTTTACCCGAAAAATTTATTTTGTTCTTATACCATGTTCTAGAAATGTGTAAGATGAATAATAATGTTATAAAATTCAAAATTTAGTTAATACTATTCATAACGGCTAGTTCATGACAATATTATAATAATATAACATTTTTTTATTAAAACCCGGTATTGCGTACAACACACGCTATCGAGGAAGGTCGCGATTGCGTGTAATGCAAGCCAAGTCAGGGTTCCGTGTTGTGGAAGAATCCTTTGTTGTTTCGCATAACAGAATCCAACCATATTTCATTTATACATTTAATATATATATATATATATATACTCAATGTTGCGTAGAATAACTATTATCAAAATTGTGTGTAACACGGTCCAAGAATAGTGTTGCGTATACTGCAAGCTAATACGGTGTTGCGTATAGCGCAGGGTAATCTTGGTGTAGAATAAAACATAAGACATTAATGCAATTAAAATAATATTTTTTTATAAAATCTCGGGGTGTTACATTCTACCCCCCTTAAAATGAATTTCGCCCTCGAAATTCGTCGGGGTTATAAATGGTTTACTATTCGAAAGTTTCTTTAATAGAAACCCACATCGTAAAAAGGAATACCAAAACTTGTCTTTAAAAACTAAAGTATGAAATGTAACGATTACCCAAATAAACTAATCACTGGGTTTCCACATAGGTGAAAATATGGATATGAAAGAAAAATCTAACCATCATGTTCTGATGAAGAGTGGTAGAGAACATGGCTATGGAAAAGCCAGTAATCACAAATCCATAGATTTGTGATGATATAAGGTACCATCTGATTTATCAGGTATAAGATCACTAGTACAACATTTTTGGTTTTCAAGATCATTTCCCTAAAGTTGAAAATTTGAATTAGAAGAAATACTTACTTTATTTTGGTACAATCTCACTGTTGTTCGTGAATTGAAAAATTTACACTTCATATCATAAAGAAATGAAGTTGAATTTGTTATTCGTGAAGCATTAGCAGATCATGTGATAGAAGGATGGGTCATTCCATCTATTTCAAACAAAGGGTTAGCAAAAGTTATAAGTCCATCTTATAGTGAGATTAATCGTATATGGTTCCAAAAATGAACTTATACTTCATATATCATACCGCTTAATAAAATAAAACTAGTTTCTACTAAACGAGGACTTCCTGTAGGCCAGTGGTAGGCGATAAAGGCCAGTCGCACTTCGGTTGTGGGTTCGATTCCCAAAACCTTGTCCGAAGCGATGGGCTGTCGCCCGTCCTGCAGGTTGTCCTTTTTCTAAAACTATATTACTATAACATCCCATCAATAATATCGAAAAAACTTCTATCCTTAAACAATACTAACTTATGTCCAACATAATCCATTCCAATCTTTAGGCTTATCCATAATACTGCAGTCCATTCTCATAACATAGTGAAAACGATTACCAGAGATTTAATACCATCGTTGATCCCCATATATCATAAGATATGTTTTGTTGGTCACATTCCAAACATTCAAAGTCCTTAATCGTGTATTCTCTTGAATACCAATTGAACCTTAGTGAAAACTGGAATGCAGTTAAAAGTTAACACTTTCCACATACCAAAATCCTCAAAATTCTATATACTCTAACCATGATATCACTTAGTCCTTATATCAATCATGAGCTCATGAATAAAATCAAACATCTCATTATCTTCTTATGCATTCATTATGCACATATCATCTACTTTCCAAAATATTTGAATCACTTTTCATGGTTACCGGTACCTTAAAATTATTGAAAACCACAATAGACCAATACTTAAATATTTCAATACACCATAAAAGTACCTCAACAATATTATTCTTGAATACCAATACATAAACACTTCAGTCCATCCACATCAATGATTATCCTGGAATAAGTCCTTCCTTGATTTAGAAGTAACTTTTTAGGTCAGGGCATTGAGTTGGGTAATGCCCATGTTCTCCACAAATAAGACATTGAACTCCATAACAGTCTGTCACTCTATGAACCTTTTCTCCACACAGATAACATCGGTCCCTCCATTTGAGGTATTCCTCAAGGTTCTTCTTCCCTTCTTTAGAAATCTCAATCTTCCTTTCATTATGCTCCTCAACATGCGAACATGCATAATAGTCTATCTTCCTCTTCTTTGATGAATTAGGCATACCACTAAATTTCACCTTGTTAATCATATATCGCGATGATTGATTCGGCATAATCACAACATCTTTCTCTCTAGGCATTACACAATTTTGTTGCTCATAGTCACCAATTTGTCCATTGGATTCAATGTTAACTGAATTCCTTTTGGTTCCCTCCATTAAATAAAACACAAAAATAATTTTGTGAGAATCAAAAATCATGCTAGAGAAAACAACATAGTAAAGGGAAAGTATCCTCAATACCTAACTTCTTAGGTTTAATCTAATATCGTTACCATAGTTCTAGGAATATATCCTATACGTATACTTATCCTTAGGGACATCCCTAGACATACCTTAGAAATAACTCTAGGGATCTCACTAACGTTTTCGCATCCTAGTTTCCAAAGGTTGACTAAACCTTTCCTCTGATACCAACTGTAGAGACCCGTATCTTGACGTACATGGACATTACATTACTTTTGCGGAATACTTAGTACATAACAAAAACACACACACAAGGATCGTAATAGTTTAGTGTCTTTGGAAACTCGGAACGTAATCTTCTAATCGTGGTGAAAGATCTTCAATATCTCCCATAAAGATCTTCCCTTTTTTTTACCTAAAACCTTTATTTATATCCTGGGGAAAAGAAAACATAAAAGGGTGAGCTCAAATGCTCAGTAAGGGTAAACAAAAGAAATATCAATCACATCATATACATAAGAACATTGCCTTTGGAAATCTTAACCTGCAAAAGAGCTCATAATATCATAACATGGGATAAATCATAGAAGTGAAAATGTAATCCCAATAATCATAACTTAAAACATGAAACTTTGTGGCATACACACATAATTATAGAAAATCATTTCTTGTTAGTCAAGACTAATTGCCAAGACTATCTTACTGGACAAGGTCCCTTTCTGAATCGAGTAACCCTCGTTTCAGTCCTGTTTCACTGGACCGGTATAACCTACCATTCCAGCCATGTCTATCTCATGAGATATAAAATCTTTACCCAATGCATTGGAGGGAGATATAGGTCCCACCCATCTTATAATGAATCCTTTCTTATGTGTGCCACATAATCATAAAACATACATCATCACATAACACATGTAACAAAAATGGGATTCTTGAAACATCATGACATCATAAATAAATTCATATAACATAAAGGAATTCATAAAAATAATTCCATCACAACATGATCAAATCAATGTAATAATAGGGATAAAATCAGAACCCTTTATTATCATAGATGGAAAATAATTTTGATAAAACACTTGAACTCCATTCTTGAGGAAAATATCCTTTCTTCTTCAAAAACATTTTTCCTTTCATAACATGTCATACAACATTAAAATAAAAGAATTTGATTAAAAATAAACTTGAAAACTTTTAAAGGAAGCTTCTTGGAAATAATGTTTTAAAAATCCATTCATGCCGTATAAGTTAAAAAAAACATTCTTCGTACTTTTGTCGGAGAAGTCAAAAAGTACCTCGTACGAAAAACGACAAAAGATTCCTTTCATACATATTACTAAAAACTCACCGAAGGGTAAAAATGGATTTAAAAAATTTTAGGTGGATGGAAATAATATTACATATTGATGAAACATGGATGTGGATGATAAAATACACCCCAGTAAATACTTACGAATAAACAATCTCGGATAAAAATGAGATTGTGATATTTCCCTTACCTTAGTTCCAATTTGCCTTGTATGTGTCCGAACCTCCTGTATAATGATTTAAATCATGTTATTGACTTATTACAGAATCATATTCATTGTTATGATATCATATATGGTTCACTTATGACATTATATTACCCGTTCTTTTGTAAATTCCATGTTAAAGAAGCGTTTTGGGTAAAATCGTTTCATTTATCGTAGGTGTTTTGACTTGTTGTTCTTGACATCGTTATTACTTATATCATGATTTAATTACTTCCAGAATATAAAATATGATTTATATATCATATATATTCAGTATATATATATATATAATAGGTAGATAAAGAAAATGAAAAACACTGTTCATGGAGACGGTAGTCCGTACGTACGCATGAACGCTGTTTTCCTTTCCTTATTGTCTTGAAATAGAAGTAAGTAGATGACATAAATATGTATATATATACATAAATCCAGTAGCTTTATAATGTCATATATTTCATTATTATTTCTTATATATACTTTATAATCATTCTTAAATGGTTAACATGGAGAATGAATCTCATCGCTTCGTGGAGACGGTAGTCCGTACGTACGCACGAGCGATGATATCATTTCTATAAATATTGAATTGGATTGGAGTGGATTATACAATATATAAGAATCAATATGATGTTTTAATAACTATGTATAGTTATTCTTTACACCATTATACCCATCCATGTAAGGTGGTGGTGGAAAATAGATTACACCACAGTGTGGAGACGGTATTCCGTACATACGCACGCGCGGTGATTTCTTTTTCGGTAGGATGGATAGATGGTGAAATAGGGTTGTTTCATACTTATAATAACATATAAGTATATGAGTGATACTGATGTTATTACTTCATAATGAAACAACCTAAGAAGAAGAAGTGGAAGAAGAAATAAAGATGAAAGAATTGGTAACGGTAATTACCTCTTCTTTGAAGTGCCTCTTTGAGACCTCCTCTTAGGGCACTAGAATTGGTCTTTGAGGAAGACCAGAACCTCTAGGATGTTTCTAGGGAAGTGGATAAGATATTTTGGCAGTGGTTGGCCGAGCTTGAGTGCTCAAATTGGTGTGAGGAGGAGGGGGAGGAGGTGTCCTTTTATAGGGGAGGAGAGGGGCACCTTAGGAATATCTCAAAATATTATTTTATATTAAAGTCAAAATCGGTTTATAATGGTTCCAAAGGGTCTTATTTCGAAGCTAAAGTGGGGATGGGTCGAAATCCTATCAACCAATAGAATTTAGACAAGTTTAGGATATTATTTTAACCTTATCAATTAGATTTAACTCCAAGTTAAATAATTTAACTTTTACCGTGTCTTTTTGTTTTCTTTCACTATATGGTTAATACACTTACTATAACATGCCAAACGAACCCCAAATTGTTTATTATTAATATATATATCCTTATCTAAGTCATTTGGCCGAACCTTAGATTTTTAGGAATAAAATAACAATTAATAATATAATATTTGATTTAAAAACTATTTTGTGTCAATTTTGACACTATTTGATATATGATTTTTGTGAAAGTCATAACAGAATTAAATGTTCGAAGAAAGTTAATTAAATCAACATTAATATATCATCGTAACCTAGAAAATTAGTGGAATTCATAAAAAGTCTCAAATTACATTTATTTTGGTGTTTATAACATCAATTATGTCAATATTTCATTAATAAGATAATTACTGCATCATCATTGTGTCATAAATAAATTAACTTATTTTATGTCTAAAAATTAAAAATAAAATACCATCATGTAGGAAATAGTTTTAGCTTTCTAATGAATATTTATAATCTAAAATCCAACATTTATAACCCTATGTAACAATTGTTTTTCTAAAAGATATATGCTTGTGTCAATTTTGTATTCATTTTAAAATAAAGTGTCATTATCACTTACAAGTGGATTAATGGGGTCCCAAAATCGACCCAAAGATGCCCATGGTCGACCATGTATCAACCAATGTGGTTAAGACACGTTTTAGGGTAATTTAATATTATTATAATATTATTTTTTAACCCTTATTTATCGGATTTACCCTTAACCATGGTAAATAAAATATTTACCGCAGTAATTATTCAAAATGTCTAAAAATAAAAGTTATCTATTTACACAATTTGAACATCCTGATTCCAAATATGGAATCCATTTTTCTAAATTCAAAACACAGAAGTGGCAGAAATTAATTTAAAATTAATTCCCGCTGTCAAAACAAAAAGCGTGTTTTTAAGAGATAATAACTATCAAAAGATTGACACTTGTTTATGTTCGGTTTAATTGTAAAATTGTGTCCAATGACCAACATTATATTAAGTGGTAAAAATATATTATAAATATACTTTAAAACTATTCAATATTATAATTTAACCACATAAGATATTACAATGAAAAAAGTTGTTTTTAATTAAAATATAGCGTGTTTTTACTATTCATTAAAATATGAAAGTTATCGGAAAAATATCAAAAATATATCTAATGTAAATTTTTACATCCTGATTCAAAAGAAGAATATTATTTTGTCAAATTGAACATATAAACATGTCAAAAACTATATTTAAAGTGGGTGCGCCATCAAAAGGCGGTAAAACTGCATTTTTTGAAAAATACTTATTTTACCCGAAAAATTTATTTTGTTCTTATACCATGTTCTAGAAATGTGTAAGATGAATAATAATGTTATAAAATTCAAAATTTACTTAATACTATTCATAACGGCTAGTTCATGACAATATTATAATAATATAACATTTTTTTATTAAAACCCGGTATTGCGTACAACACACGCTATCGAGGAAGGTCGCGATTGCGTGTAATGCAAGCCAAGTCAGGGTTGCGTGTTGTGAAAGAATCCTTCGTTGTTTCGCATAACAGAATCCAACCATATTTCATTTAAAAATTTAATATATATATATATATACTCAATGTTGCGTAGAATAACTATTATCAAAATTGTGTGTAACACGGTCCAAGAATAGTGTTGCGTATACTGCAAGCTAATATGGTGTTGCGTATAGCGCAGGGTAATCTTGGTGTAGAATATAACATAAGACATTAATGAAATTAAAATAATATTTTTTTATAAAATCTCGGGGTGTTACAGTATGTACATAGGTGTTTCCATTATAAAGTATCACATGTGGGAAAATACCCATTTCCCTTCAACCCCATATACATTATTTTATCATCCTTCCTCATCTTCTCTTTTATTTTTTAAGGCCCTATGAATAGGACATGTCTTTATCTATCTCGATATCATATGATATTATATCCTAAAATAATTAGAATGTTTGGGACACTATTAATATTTGAAGTATTGCAATTATATTATCAATGAGATGATCGATATAAATCATTATATTACATACATAATCAAAAATATTCTTTTCAAACCTTATTCTGTTAGAATCATATCTAAAAACATATTCCACTTCCATTTTCCCCATAATCATGAATTTTCACTACATATCAACTCATTTTCGCTGTGGAAATTATTTTTCCCAAAAAAGTAACATTAAATATTTCCAATAATTTATCTACATTTGTTCCACATTATTACTTTATTGAATCATTGAACATCATTGATATACGACACACATGATAAGATTAAATACCACATATCCTTATATATTTCATTATATCCAAAAGAAAAAAATATCTTCTCCAAGGGAATAATCTACAACTCATTTAAAAATGGATATGTTGTTTCATTGAATGCTGATGATTGTTTTCGCATGAAAAAATCTAAAATTGTTAAAATACGTTTATAATATAAAGGATTCCATATATATTAATTATAATTAATCATAACCTGAGTCAATTTCTACAATATAATTATATCTTTTTTGTTCTGTATCTATCCTCATTATCTAGCTAATGTGAAAAATCCAGTCATATATTATGTTCATTGATATAGTTCTCACACATTTTTATAGAAACTAATTTTGAATAATGAAATACACTATATTAGATCATATCATTATGAATTATAATGTATAATTTTGAAACTGGTGACAATGTTTCCCTAAATTTAAAATTAATGCACAAGTTTTCCCAAATCATAGGCTTATTATCATTGGAAATATTATAAAACCAAAAAATATATTTTCAAATATTTTATAATTATTTTTAATGAAAATATGAATTGACCCAAGAATTTCCCTTGAGAGTGTAAATATAGGTGCACAATAAGGGCCCAGTCACTGTGAACCAGAATGATGGATGAAATATACTTGAACAACTCTTTTTGGGATTATTACCTACAGATGCATATATTCTGAAACCTAATCAACATATAATTTATAAATAAGTATTTATTTAATGAAAAACTACATATCCCTTAACTTATAAAAATCATTTACAAGAATATATTACAGTTAGATATATCCATAAATTATTTCATTGGGATATTTTTTATAATATATGTTTTCAAAAATGAAGTTTCAATCATTTGTACCCAAATTTCACTAGAAAAAAATATTAACACCCTAACCCTATTATAATATAGTTTTTGGTTACATTATTATATTTTCATTTGATATAATATATTTTTTAAAAAAGTACTAAAATTATTAGTAGTCTTGATAAACATGATACAATCTTATATATCACATTATAATGAAAACATAAAATACCACATAGTATTTTCTTTTATAACAATAATTATTTTCTTTATCATATCCATTAATATCATTTATAATACCTTTCATTTCATCATATATCGAGGTAACATAATAAATTTGTGAGAATAGATTCTCCATAGGTTAATTAATACAAGTTATGCTAAATAAAGAATGTATAATATGGTAGGAATATATGATAATAAAATAATCCTATATCAAAAAATTATTTTGAACCATATCCATGGATCACATCACTATCTGAATAATCAGATGGTTGTTAATGAATGATATCATAATGATAGAATGTCGAATGGGTCATATCTGAATGGTACCATTGAGGCATCTTTCTAAGATATCATATATAAATGGGTAATTAAAGGGCCAAATTCCCAATATTTTTCACTTATGTAAACTATAGATTCATTGAGGTGATATGTAATCCTAGAGCCTAAAATTAACTTAATATGTATGATGAATTAATCATGTGAATAAACAATACATGTAATTAAAACATTCTCAGCAATCAATAAATTTCCTCATTAGATGAATTGGCATGATTAATGTCAATAATTTTCCAATTAAAATAGATTATAAATCATCCAGAGAAATATGGTGGATGATAAATTTATAATTTTTTCTTATTATATAATAATACTCATTTACGGATTTTGACCTGCATAAAAATAAGTTAATATCATATCTGGAAAACATCTACATAAAAATACCCTTCTCGATTTGAAATCATATTTCAAATTGAAAAATATCAAAAATATTAGGAGTACAAATTATTTTGGAAACAACCAAATTTTTTTTAAGGATGATTAAAAAATTATATTTTTCATGAGGTTGAAAAATTCCATAAAATACATTCCATTTATTTTAACATTTTTATGAAAAAATTCAATAATACCTCAACCAGAAAAAATGAGAGAAATGATACATTTATTAAAATTAATGAAAGAAAAAATAGATAAAAATGACAATAATAATTCATATTATATTTTTAATAAAAATTTAAATCAATTATATTAAAATATAGTCAATAGTAAATATTAATTCCTACCTAAATTAAAATAATTTTGGTTTTCCTCAAAATCTTTTTTGAAGGATTTTTAGTATTTAGAGAGAAAAAATTATAGGGAAACTAATAATTTATATAAATAACCATATGATAAGAATATATATTTGGTTAATGATAAAAATATCATATAATTATCACAATGGATACTTAAACACAAACGCTCCCCACTAGTGGTGAGATTATAAAATAAATCCTTACCAGAGGTCTAACATTCTTCATAAGTGTTTTTAACATTTTATATTATAAATTTATACATTATATAATTCTATAAAAAACCCATATAATTTATTATAATATAATTTATTATACAAATATATCATTTAAAACCCATTTTATTAATATTTCTTTAATAAAATCATTATTTTTCGGTGTTAAATATATCATTTTTCATGTTAGTTTCTTTTTGATAATTTCAATCCTCGAATAATGATTCTGGTTAAATTTTATTAACAATATTAATAATGAAATAAATAATATATATATATATATATATTTATGTAATTCCTATTTATAACCATCCATTATATAATTTCATGAAAAATGATTTATGTTACTTTGTGGAAGTGGTAGTCCACATGTACGAATGAGAAACGTTATCATTTTTTAATGGATGGAAGGGAAATATGCTAAATGATATCTTATATTACAAATTATATAATTAAATTATATATATCATATATTTTTTAATAATTTCCTTATTTATAACCATATAAGTAAAATGTTGATGAAAAGTGAATTACAATTCTATGTAGAGACATTAAGTCATACCTACACATGAGAATTGTTTTTTATTTTTGTAGGATGAAAAAGATGTGGACAAGAATTTACCATATTAAAAAAAATTATATATATTATAAATTATTATTGAATTTAATATGGGTACAATAAATTTTTAGGTGGGAAAAATTGAAATAAATTTAACAAATATAGTAAAAATCATTAACACTTATTTAATATACTTTCTTTAGATCTCATATAAATGATCATGGGAATGTTATTTTCTGAATAAAAACTCCTCTAATTAATTTATAGTAATGTTATGAAGAAAATTGGTTAGGTTTTGGTTGATTAATTTATCTCAATGTAGTATAAATTCGAGAGAGGTTGGGTCTCATTTTTTATGTGGGGTAGGGGCACACATTTACTTTTAGAAAATATAAAAATATATTTATTTATTACTGAATAAAACTTAATCAAAATAAAAAATATCCCAATATCATATGATATAGGTTCAAAATATGTCTGTAAAATAGGATTTATACCTTTCTCGTTCTTTTTATCCCTTAGAACTTTAGTTTAACCCCTAGATAACCTATTAAAACCATAACTATAGTAATATCTAATTACAGTTTTTAGAATTATTTCATAAAAAAATTAGGTTGAAATAATTTAACAAAAATAATAATTATTATTCAAAATATTTTATTCACTTTTGAACATTCTTGTTTTAGAACTAGTTTTATAATGTAATAAAATATAACCATAAAATGTGACATAAAATAGTTTCATGAAGAATGAATATTTAGGTGTGAAGTTATTTTTTTACCTAGATCAATTATAATATATAAAAATTTATAAATGGAATTTTTTTTATTAAAAAAACTAAAAAAATTTGTATCCAATGAAAAAATTGATTCTTTTAAAATAGTATTAAAAAATTTCAATTAAATTAAAAAATCAGTATTTTCACTATTCACTTAAAAATCATCATTTTTAGGAAGTACCAAAAAATTTAACCTAATGTGATTTTCATTTTATTATTTAATAAATTATATAATAATAAATATTTACTTTTCTAAATTTAATGAAATAAATTATAATATCCACACGCTAAATTCCCTAAATCAAATTTTGGAAGAAAATAAATTTATGAAGCCTATAAATACTTTACTAAAACATGAGTAATTATTATATTGAATTAATCATTAAATTTACACGAATTAAGAAATATATATATATTATTGGTTTTAATATTATTTATACCCAATAATAAAATTTCCTAATTATAAATGCATACTATATTATTTTTCATTATGACATGAGTTCACGAATAAATTATTCTCTCAATGAAATAAAACTCATTTAATGTGAAATTTATAATAAAATATCATTGTTGTATACATGAAATTAGATTTATATCATTATTATTATTCAAACCATTATTACAATATTGTTTGAAATGATCTCACACCAATGATATCCCCACAAGGATCCTATAATTTAATTATTTTATAATTTATCTCTTATTAATTATTCATATATCCATATTTAATGGTGTTTTCATGATAAAAAAATCTTCTTTATTTATATCATGATCTATTTATGTGATTTCATGTTTTTTTTGTTTTTTTAGTAATTCAACGTATCTTAATGATCATTAAATGTCTTTGTAAAGGTTTAAAACTAAATATATTCATATTCTGATTTATTGGATGTAATTTAAAATAGAAAAAATATGGATTTAGGTTGATTTAGAGGTGGAAACAGTTATGGTATATGCATGTCAGACTGCACTGACTAGCCAGTGTATGGCCCTGGCCAGTCGGAACCATATTAACAGTATTATAATCTATTTGGATGTTCCACTATCCATTCAGTGATGGAGTGACATCCAAATGATGGATTATTCCGTGTTTTTTGATTTCTATTTGAGGTAAACCTACTAGTTGTTTGATAGAAGCATCCAATCAATTGAATATTTATATATTTATATTGTTTCTTTCATCCCACTGGGTACCTAATGGTGGCACTCTTGTATCTCATGTAATTATGATTGATCCATTAAAGAAAAAATTATTATAGTCATCATAAACATAAAGGTGGTATTTTATAGCTTTATGACATGCAGTGAATTTTAAAAGATCCCTTCTCCTTTTGGATCCTATAAAAACTCCATCTTACTGCCTTCAATGATTCAATAGGATAAATAACTAATCTATTGATCTGAATCAATTCAAAATTACTAAATTATAAAATCTTATTATGATCCTTCTAATAATATATCTCTCTCAAATGATCTCAAACATCCCAAAAATATCAATTCATATATTTTATTAATCAATCAATGTTATTTGTGAGAGGATTTGTAATGTGTTCACTAAAATAAAGTCACACACATATACACAATTTTATAGTTTTTCTTACTCCACATAAGTTAGGGATGTGTTACTTTTGTATAATAAAAACATTGAATGGTTCTTCCAAACCACAATTTTAAGTGATACATTTCTTGATCACCCTTGAGATCAAGGGATACTACACAATAGACACATTGAGTTTAGGGGTGGTCATGTATGGGATCACATTAACATTTATCAAAACTCCATATCAATTTTATTTTTTCTATTTTTACATTTCTTCATTATATAATTTCACATTCATGTATAAATTATGTTTTTTTCCCTAATTTAATTACTTCGATAATATCAATAAAAACATGAATAAAATTTATCACATTTTTCTTAATTGATTTATTTCATTAATATTCCATTCATCATTTTTTTTTCAATTTTGAGAAATTCACCCCCTATCGTTCCATATTTCAATGCCCAAAAATTTGTATTAAAGAGATAACATCATTATTTTTTTCATAAATTTCTTATTTTCTATTTTTTTCCAATTTTAGTCTACAAATAGAAATTATATTCAAAGGTGGATTTTATTATGTTATCTTATTATAATTCAAATTCTACATTTATTTATGGAATTCACCATTCTAATTATAATATTCACATTTCGACATTCCATGGTGGAATGGGTAATCCCATTTTGAAAATGGGAATGTTTTAGTATGTTCTTAGTATATAATATATTTAAATGTGGATATATTAATATAGTTTGAATAATGAACCCAATAAAAAATCCAAGACTCTATTACAGTGTGGTATTTATGAAAAATAATTCTATCAACTATAGATTGAAATAATATATTCTATTATTTGGAATATATTATATGTAACACATGAAGGGCCGAAAAAATTAAAGGAATATTTTTTGGATAAGAATTATCATAATTTATAAAAATTCACTATACAATCTGATGATTCAATTTTCAAATTGTTTTTCGGATTTATAGAAGCCAAAAATATAATAATGTCTACAAATGATAAATTATCATTAGAGACAATAATAAATAATATCATATTGGTTTTACCTAGATCATGGGATCTTATATTAATGACTATTCATGAATCCATAGATATGAATAAAATTATGATTATGGAACACATCATCTCATTGATGACATAGGAAGAAATGTTGTGTAATCAAGTGGTAAAGGGTTATAATGAAGTCAAATAAGTCTAGAGTTGCAGCATCTTCAAAGAAACAATAAATAAAAATATTTTGAGGGTCTAAAACATTTTTTTTAATTATATCATTATCAAATACACACAAAAAAATAACTTTCCAAAGTTATCAAACAAAATATAAAATAGTGTAACTAGAAGAGTGGTGTTATGAATTTAAGAAGAATTGACACATCATTCTAGAGTTACCTTTCTACTTGAATAAGGTATTATAAAATAATTAATATAATATGGATTTAAAATACATAAAATCGATTTTAGGTGATGAATATATGGATTTAAAAATACAATCCTCTTCAAATGACGCAATCTTGATGTTCCTTATCGAATAAATTTATGAAGATATCAAGGATATGTTTCCTTGGGGAAAACCAATGAATATTTCAGGTGCCCTAATATTGGCTACTCAAAACATATGTTTTCAGTCCTATATAAATTGAATAAAATATATAAACTAAAAGAAAATAACTAAACATGTGTTTATAATTGTAGGATGTAGATAAATATTGAAGACACCGTCATTTTTTATAACTCAATCGTTATATAATTATATTTAGAAGTATTCAAACAAAATTTATGAAGAATTAGTAAATTGTGTCATAGTGGATTGAAAATATATTTTGGTAATGTTTTTTATATATTTTTATTCAAAATGAAAAACTTTTAATTATTTCTTCAAAATATAAATATTTTTTATGCAAATAAGATAAAATCTCATACTAGCAAAAATGTTCAATGTTTTTGTTCACGAGTTAATTATTTAGGGATTTGGATTTGGTTTAATAGACATTGAGGGACCATATTTATTTTCAATATTAATGTTCATAAATTGTTAAGAGTTCATATAAAATCTCACTTAAAAGATGATGTGGTTTGGGAAGTATGTCAATATGTCAAACAACAAAAAAACATCCATTAAATCTGAAATAAAAATTTCATCTTCAAAATAATATAAATTAGTTATTTTTAATCTTTTTAGTAAATTTAATATTAATTTTATTTGATCACTAAAATATAATTCATTTTTTTATGACATTACAAGATTAATTTGTGATTATTTATCCACACATAAATGTGATGATTACAAATAATCAATCATCTTTTCAAAAAAGGGTTTAAATGAAAATTATTTTAAAATAATTTCAATTCAAATTTATCATGTTAGAGAGTTATATATAATTTTATTTAGTTATTTATGATCATCTAAAGCATATATTCCTTATTTTTCTAGACATAGAACACCTCATAAAAATAGCGTCATAAAAAGGAACAATGTAAAAATACAATGATTCACCAAGAATTTATTAATGAATTTTATCCTAAAAAATATATTTTAGAGGATAATATGATTACTAATGAAAATCCTGTATAATTGGATACCACATACTATTAATGTATATTTATTGGATATTCTAAATAATTGGGAGATAATTTACTTTACACCCTAACGAAAATCATGTAAAATTGGATACCACATACTATGAAGGTGTATTTATTGGATATTATAAATCAATAAAATCATTAAAATTCATTATCTAAAGGAGTAATGATAATGGAAAATCTATCCATGTTGTATATAATAAAAAATTTAAAAAATGATCTTATCAAATTTCTTTTCAAAATATTTTCTCAAATTAGTGATATTATACTGATAATTTGATGAAGGCGAAGAATCTCCATAAATTATATTCTTAAATTTTTAATAAAATCTAAATACCATCCAAGCATAAATGAGATCAGGGATTTACAAGATGGAACTCATTATTATCATTTAGACATACATGTTGTGGAACACCTAGCCTTCTTTTATCACCATAAATCATAATAAAAAAATAATCCATATAAAAATGCTAATATTGTACTTTATATGTGATTGGTACAAAATAAATTAACATTAAATTATGTAAAAAATCTAATATAATGACATTGTAACAATTCCATTATAGTATCTAAATGGATTTTTGAAAATAAACTATATTAGTCTGGTACTAAAACTTTAAATAAAACTCTTTTGGTTTCTAGATGTTATAAGGAAGAACAAATAATCTCATATGGTAAACCTTTTTACCTATTTCATGGTTATAAATCATTATAATCATTTTGGAATTCTCCTCTCATCATTATTTGAAACAATTTCAAATGGATGTCAAAATAACATTTGAAAATGGTTTTATTTCAAAATATTTAATTAGAAAAACCTCATGGTGGTGAAAATATTATTTTTAAAACTAAATTTTTAAAATTATATAAAGAATTTTACAATTTAAAACATAACTCTCAAGCTTCATATGAATGTGTTTCAAATAATCTGCATTCGAATGGTTTTGAAATTAGAAAAAAATATTCCAATCTCTTCAAATAAAACTTCTAAAATTATTTTATTCTAATAAAAATTTACATTGAATATATGATTTTTTATTTAACAAATAAAATATATAGATTAAATTTTACAATTTAATGAAATGTCAACATGAGATAAGATTTATTGATGAACCGATATTATTCTTCAGCTTTCAAATTTAACAATGAATTGATTGATTATTTTTAAATCAAGGAAAATAAAAGAAGGAACTCTAAAACATATTCATAACTTGTCATTACAAGGATATTTGGACTCCCAATAGTACAACTTGTAAGAATTCATTCGGTGAAAAATATAAACATGTCAAAAACATATTTTATAATAGTATGATTAGTAGTCTTCGTTACTTTAATAAGACATAACCTGATATCATGTTCAGTGTTAGTATCTTTTCTCATTTTCAAGAAAATATAATGGAGTCTAATTTAAAATATGTCAACTATTTTCTCTTTATTTAAAATTAACAATTTATCTTAATTGTTTATAGAAAAGGAAACTATTTTGAATTAAATTATATTTCTCTTGATTATTTTGGAGTATTAAAACTAGATATTAATAGTATAACTTGTAATTTTATTCTATAAAAAAATACCATGTCTCATGGAGATGTATGATGAAATATTGATTTTCCATTTCTACATCTAAATAAGAATACGTAGTTTCTAGGAGATATTATTCCAAAATATTATCGATGAAACATGTTAGGTTATAGTTTTACAATAGTTTTATTCAATTATGATCATTTCTTTCATTACGAGTTCTATCAATATCACAAAAAACCTATCTTTCACTCCATCACCGAACACATAGAACCAAGGAACCAATTCATAAAAAATATCTTCCAAAAATGATACTTATTACTATATTATTCATCAAATAATTGTAAAATCACAGTTTTTTCCCCTAAATATTTTCCTTTTATCTTTAAAATTAATTAATGGTTATTTAATAATGGTTTTTTGTAAAAAATTTCATTATTCGAATGGCTATCTTGAGAATTAATTTAAAAAATAAATACCTTTTTAATATTAAATTTAATATAATTTAGTTTTATTAAATCATAGTTTTAATCCGATTTTCACACATATTTTATGATTTTATGTAGTTTAACTTCCCTTATTCCCATATTTAATATTTAAAATTTTATTAAGAGAATTTTTTTTCCATTTTTTATTTTTGATAATGTTTTTTCATGATTTGAAATTTCATAATTAGATTTTCTAATTTATGTATGTTTTATTATATTGATATCTTTTTAGAAAATTAACTCTTACAATTATTTTTTTTCAAATTTATTTCAAAATAATTTTCAAAAACCAAAAAAGAATTTATTAATATACTTATTTGGAAGAAATGTCTCTCTCTATAAATATTTATGATGAGTAAAACATTATCATATTTACTTATTTATGTATTTTTCTATTATGTTTTCTATAATACAATAAAATTAGAATAACGTCTTAAATTTATGATTCACCTCATTGGAACATCTACATGCTCTTTAAACAAATTAATAAATATAGGTATTTTTATTTCATAATGAAAAGTGACGTTGTGAAAAAGGTAAGTACAAATTTAATTTTTCTTATTTTCAAATCATATATTTTTTATTCCAATTATTATTTTTTATATTAATACATTTTTTAATTTATTCACCAATCTACTATCTATATACCTTGAATGATCCTATTTTTTTAGAAGAGAAGAGGTTTCTTTCAATATGTTTTGGTCCTTTTCAAAATCATTTTTCTTATAATTATAAATTTTCAAATGGATTCATTGCAAATTGAATTGTATTATTTTTTCAAATTATTCCCCATAATTCTTCTTAAACTCATATATTATAAATTTTAACTAGTTCCAATATTTTATAATGCCAAATAGTGATAAATTTCATAAAAGGGGGAGAGGTGTGATTTTTTTTATACAAGTGTAATTTTTTCCAAAATATTCATTTTAAAAATGGTGAGAGATTCATAATTGATTTATTCCTCAATAGTTTTTAGTTTTATAAATTGTGTATCCTTTAAAATTATAATTTTTTTAATCATGATTTATTTATTTTATTTTTAATATCATTGGATATCTGGTGCACATATTAAATTAAATTATTATCTTTTATACTCTTCTTTGATACAAATATATTTATCATTATAATTATGGTTTTCAGGATCATCAAAATGTGGAATGTTTTGGTAAAAGTAAATCTCATAGTTTTTTCGAGATGAAAAAAACTATACTTTTTCTATGAATTCCAAATTTTTTGAATTTTCAATGGCATATTAAAAAACTATTAGAATTAATTGAATATAAATGATCATTTGTAGTATTGATAATTAGTTCTATATATCTATCTTCCTGCATTATTAAATTAGAAGAAAAAATTAAAGATACAAAGTGGTATTTAGGTGGATTTGGAGGTGGCCACTATTTCAATTGATGTAGCATAGACTGAATCAGATCAGGGATGCCATTGTGGTTCTAGAAAAATCTCTCCAAAATTTCCTCTAGCCCACTATTGGATCATCCACTATAGTGTCCTTCTATTTGATGGATACTAACCATAAATTATACATTAGTGTCTTGCCAATTTCTTTTTTTAATATTTATCAATTTCCAATTAAAAAAATAGTTATCTACTGATTGAAAATAGGTATTCAATGGAGTCTCAACAACTCAAGTGTGGAAGCATTTCATAAGGTCAAAATTACCATAATGGTGGTATTATAATTATTCTGGAATTCTAACAAATTCTATATGATTCCCACTTTGTATGGATCCTTTAAAATGTATCTTATGGCCCCATTAAAGATTTACATAGCTTTCTAATAATATTGATGATTTGGATTAATACTATGGTGATAAATTTAAAAAATAATCTCATATTTATTCCAATGAAAAACATTTCACAAACTCTCACATAAATCAACATAAATATATCACCTTATACTATATTCATCCATCCCTGATTTTTTTAGATCATTTAAAATGAGTTTTCTTATTGAAAACTGATATCCTGTCAACTACAATTATCCAGAAGATCTCCCTCAACAAAATTGTGGATATAGTTAATTGGTTACTTTCAAAAAATAAAATGGTTATCAAAAACAAAAAAGTGAAGGATTTGTTTTTATCATCATTGAGATTAATATGTTTATATAATATACCTATTATGTTTATGGGGTTGACATAGTGGATCACATTGATTTGTAGCTGATCTCCATTAAAATTTTGTTTTCCCTCGTTTAAAATTCTCAATTTTATAATTAAACATTAATTAAAATTCTTACATTAATCATAATTGATAATTTTTTTTGTAAAATTATGTTGAAACTATCAATTAAACACAAAAAAAAATTTCAAAATTTACTTAACTAGTTTTTCAATTGAATGTGTAATTCATTTTTTATTTTTCGTAATGATAAATTTATTCCCTCCAAGAATTATTTCAACATATCATCAACCAATATTATCAACTAAACTGTTATATTCCATAAATCGTGATTAAGATATATGTTGTGTTGGGTGTGTCCATATAATTTTAATATCATGTTCTCATACACATATTCTTTTTCTATTCGTAAATAATCATTGGTATCTAAATTTTTCCCCTTACAAGGAATCCCATATAACACTTTATTAAATTTCCAGTACACTAGGATAAGAATCAATGTTATATGTATGACGTACCAATGATGCTTTTTAAATTTTGAACAAATTTGTGGTTGTAGAAATATTTATTTTATGTACCATTTTTATGTAATATGGTTTCCAATGAAAATAAACATGTATGTTTATGAAATGGATCATAATTATAGATAATAAATAATCATGTAATAGGATGAAAAATTTATTTATGTAATTTTTTTGGTTGACTCATTTATTATCAGAGAAAGGTTTTATTTTTTGATACTACGATGAGGAATATTTTGTGAAAACACATAGGATAATACTATGAATTGGAGAACATCGTATGTTGTGGTAATAAATTAATTGTGGTATTACTATGAAAATAAATACTTAAATGGATAATAGGAAATGGATAAATTTATGGAATAGATGCACATAGGGGTAATAAATATGAATGTGGGTGATTAGTTAATAACCTAATCATGATATATACCAATTGAGTGGGGCTTAGACTATAAAACTAGATAGACACTATAAAGGGATATGATTAGGATAATTATCATTATCACTATAATCTGTTATAATATATTTTAATAGATTATGATTATGGATAACATAGTATAACTCTAAGTTGTCATATATTGAAACAAATGTGTAAGGATGCATACATGTTATTAATGATTTTTCTTGATTTTTTGTTTTTAAATATAATTAATGATATTCACACTATTTATTTTTTTATTGTGAATATACAGAACCCAACGGAACCAAGTTATTATTGAATCTGATAGAAAATGGAATTATTTACGTTTTGAAAAACAAATGTTAATTGAAATAAAATGAAAATACATGTTTTTATGATTATACATCTTTATGAGGAGATGAATCACATTATGTATATAAACCAAAAAAGGGAATACAGTTCTACTTTTTCCCTTATCATAAAATATCCACCTTCATTTAGTGGTTCCACGTATCCAATAATTATTTAGAAAAGGATTTGTTCCACTTTAACGTTATTTCCCAATCACTAATTTCTAGAACATGGGAAAGTTATTTTGGTTATATATCATTTTTATGGAAATAATGAAAAATAGGGGTATCATATAATAGACCTGGGGAAATTGGGAAAACATTACTCTGTGGAGTGGGATGAATTTTGAATGTCATTTTTCATCAAATACATTCCACATATTCTTTATAAATAATTTACATGTAATTCCTTGAGCTAATAAATATGGATGTTGAATCCATTAGTACTAGAGAGTAAAATCATACAAAAAATGGGATTTACCCTTATGTTTTTATCATCCAACCGGAAATTATGATTTATCAATTATTTTTGGTCTTAATACCATGTATTAAAATGGATTTATCCATAAAAGATGTCAATAGATATAATGAAAGAATTTGAAATGTTATCATGGTAGAAATAGAATTGAGTAACCCATCAATCGCATTGTTTCAATTATAGTATAAATATAGACTGAAAGGGAAATTAGAATTATAAAAACTACTAAATGAGGAATATGGTTATTATTTTATGAGATTAGTGTTGAAATATTCATTGAGAAAATTGGCTTATGGGGAGTTTTAAATGATTTATGTTTGACAAGTGACGTCATCAAAAAATATTATTCCAAAAATTATAGGAAAAGTTAGCTAATGATGTTTATGGTCAGATATATATATATATAATTCCCAACCCAATATCCAATGGTTAAAATGAAATTTTTAAAGACATTATAGTAACTAATGCTCAAATATTATGGTTAATGTTGATTATCGATGGTTTCAGCCTCTTAAACTCAAATACAACGTGAAGTATCATTTTATCACTAATAAAAATGTGGGGTTCAATAATGACATTGTAAAAAATACAATTTCCCTCCACTATAGAACAATTAAGGACGTCTTTTTTTTGGATTGTTTCACTCTGTTATATTTGTTGAATTTTCATGGCATATGAAATCACATCACCAATGATTATAAATTAAATTAGTAACGAAATATTTTAATGGGACAATAATTACATGTCATGTTTATGATTATTCTCTAATTTTTTTTCTTATTATGTGTCTCTAATAAATATCTATATTCATCTTTTAGTTGAATTTTATTTTTTATTTGGTATGGATTGGCATTAAATATATAAATCCCATATCAATTTATGTGTAAGGGAAAACACATTTTATATTATTAACTAAACTAGGACCATTAACAATGTTAGGGTGAATATGATATTCTAATCAAAATTTAATAAATAATTTGGGTCATGTATCCTATTAAAATGGGGTATCTATCTCATATTATTTGGGAGAAACTCAACATAAGCGATATGCATATAATATGGTTGTTTTATGAGGTATTTCTCTATGATTTTCCTATAATTCATCATAATCATGTTGGTGAGTTCTTAAATAAATATCATACCTAGTTCAAAACGTATTTCATTGAATACATATATATCAATATAGTTGTGTAGCACAAATTATTTATGAAACTCTAGAAGAATCATGACAAGGGATTCATTTGGAAAGAGTGTCTCCATGGGGTTCTCCAATTATTTTTATTAAGAATAATGATAAATCAATTGAACTATTCATTTTATTAGAATGAATTGACCAAAATCATAATAAATATTAAGTTTTCTATACCTCATATTGATTATTTTCTTTTTGGATTATGAGGCGATCAATATTTTTATATGATTGATCTTCAATCATTATTGTATTAATTGGTATTCAAATGTGTTAACATTCCCATGAAAACCTTATATATAGGATATAGATGATATGAATTTATAGTTATTTAATATCTTCTATATGGTCCTAAAGTGTCTTAGATACCTTGAGAGGGGGTGAATCAGGGTATGGATATTCATTTAAAAACTCTTCATTCCCCACTAGATCAGGAACTCTTTCATATAAGGTTCACTTTGTTGCAACGTGTGGGTTTATAATGAACTCTTATTTTAATATTTATATTATGGTGATTCATTGAAATCAATAAATAAAGACTATAACATGTACTAAAATATTTTTTCTTAGTTCACCCTCACTAGGCTACGTCCAAGGAGCATACAATGACAATGCGTTGATGTTCCAAATCCACTATATCTCACTACTGTTTACAATAATCCTGATAGATCTTCTCTTCTTAGGAAAACTACATTTATAATGATTAGGGTCTACTCACTATATTCTTATGTGTGACACCATATGTATCATCCTATGACTCACTTCCAATGGGATGTATCATCGCCTTTATCTTCATTCGCTCGCTTCTTTTAGATGGGATCTACTATGTGTTTATGGACTTGTGTATCTTTTCATTATAACTAATGAATGTATTCTCCACCGTATGTAGATACTCTATTTATGTAAAACATTTTTCTATTTAGGATTATCAATTTAAAATTTTATACAGGGAAATCCCTTTTGAACAATCTTCACAAAGATCACAGCTTCACGAAGCTCCATCTTTCATGAAGCTCAAACCTGCCTTCACAAAGGGCACTTATATTCATGAATCTCACTATTTCTAAGAGATCAAACTATCCTTAAAAATATCTTTAATTTTTTATATCTCACTTATACATCAAAAAGAATACCCCATTTTCAAATCTCAACTAGATTTGTTGACATTCCTTCCTTTTGCAAAGATCAATTAGCCTTTAACGATTCCCTTACATTTGTGAAACTCACTCCATTCGTGAACCTCCTTCAAGATTCGAGAGCCCTAAATTTTTTGTCGAGTCACTATTTATTCTCAAGGGGGTAAAGGCCTATTTATAGGCATTTCCTACTGACTCTAGAACCTTCTATTCACGTCTGAACCACATAAACATCAATTCACAGAGCTCCCTCTTTCCTATATGAAGCTCCCTATTTTGTGATGATGCATGGATATTTCTTATTCGTGAAGCCAATTGTAATAAATGAATATTCCATAAATATCTTCACGGTACAGTGATTAACCTTTTCTCAAAATCACAAACCATCGGTCAAAAACATATCGCTTCCACAATGCTCTTCGGCTCTGCCATTCACAAAGCTCATCGTAATCACATAGATCACCATTACCTTTTCATGATCCATCGAGAAACATTATTTAAAAAACCATCATCACTAAACTAATAAAATTTCTATTTTTTGATAATATATTTAAGGAAATCTATATTCCTCAATGCTATCCAAACAAAAAATTATGGACCCCAAAAATTTGTCAAACAATGTAAAACAATGAAACCATTTATCTATTATTTTTATACAACCTATATATCTTCCATTCCATTATCATGGTTCTTTTTCAACATGTATTATAAAAACTGTCTGTGGAACATGAAAATTCACCAAGAAAACCCACAATGTAAATAGACAGAACATTCCCAAAATGTTTCACCATTAACATGAGGGATTTGATTAAAAAAATCTCCCCCTTTTGATTTTTTGACAACACATTCAAAACATGATACCTCTTTAAAGTTACTTTCATACTATACCACCATTTGAATATTATTATATAGATACTGATCAATGATTTACTCAACACATACTCTATAAC
This sequence comes from Viscum album, assembly GCA_963277665.1. NCBI lineage: Eukaryota > Viridiplantae > Streptophyta > Magnoliopsida > Santalales > Viscaceae > Viscum > Viscum album. The sequence continues at coordinate 131,421 of OY728121.1, forward strand.
CCCAAGAGAAATGATCATCGTGGGAAACAATAGTAGTATGAAAAGTTCATTAATGAGTCACTTCATTCCGGACATCATTTCTTGAAACCAAACAATTGCATTCATCACGACCCTCAACTGGTGTGACGTGTATTATGTGATTATTCACTTATTAAATCGTCATATTAAAATCACCCATAAATGTAGAGCCTCTATTAGCTTCTCCACCTATCACTTTTCTCCACCTGTTAGCTTCTCCCCATGCCTTTGACATTGTAATTTTATCCCTTCATATATCCCCATAAAGAGCAAGAAATTCTACTCCATTGTGAACAAAAATAAAGTTCACTCATTTGAGGTATCCACACTTCTTTTGGTAAGGCCTTTGTTATATTTTTAACAACTTATAGCTCTATAGGAACAAACATCAACATCACAACACAATAATCCACCTTCTCCTTAGTAAAATGAAATTTTATTTCAACGTTCTTAGTCCTAGTGTAATGGACTAGATTTTTTCAAAGATTCATTGATATTTAATTATCATAATAAGTTATGATTAGAGACTTCAATTCAAATCAAATATCCTCAATCTATTGCTTCATCCACAATAATTGTGTGTATTCTTGGGTAGCCTCAATATACTCAGCTTATGTAGTGCTCAACAAAATGAAATCTTTTTTCTTACTTATCCAAGTAATACATAGTCTACCATGATAGAATGAACCACTTGCATTGAATTTCTGATATCTTCTCATCCAAACCAATTTGGATATATATATCCCTATTACTCGAGATTGGAATTTTCATTATACATCAATCCAAAATCCACAGTTCCCTTATCGTACTCAAGTATTATTTTTTAATGAACGCAGGTGTCTTTCCTTGGGATTCCTTGATATATTATTACTTATCATGTTGATAAAACAATATTGGGTCATGTCATTGTCAAGTACAATAAACATCCAATAATATTCCTCTATTAAGTGATATTAAATTACTTTAAATCATAATAATTTGATAGTTTTTTCTAGTTAGAATATATTAACTTTGTCCCTTTGAATTATCCATTCCAGACCATATGATAACATCCTTAGAATAATTTTATTTAGAAATGAATGTTTATTTTCATCCTTGTTGTACCTAAAAATCAAGTAAAAATGTCAATTCACCCATCATTGACATTTTAAACTCACCCTTCATCAATTCAAAAAAAATATCTGCATTATTCTTCATCTAATCCACCATGGATTATGTCATAAACATACATCAGCACCATAATCCTTTTGTTACATTCATTCTTCACATATATTTTGTAATCAACTCCACCACACTGGAAAACTTTCTTTATTAGAAACTGATCTAGGCTTGAATACCATGCTCTTGGTTCATTCTTCAATCAATATAAATACATATACTTTAAAATAACATTTTTATCATCTCTATGAATGGAAAAACCATCTATATTCTCAATGTAGATTTCTTCTTCCATAACAAAATTTAGATATGGTAACTTGAAAACAATCTAGAACACTATGAATATTCATTGCACTTCAATGGACAAGAATAATATGATTTCTATGACCCTCATATTATGTGAAAAAGTTTCATTAAAATAGAATAATTCTATGTGAGATTATCCTTTACATAGTAGTCATCAATTTTTGTTAAATCACCATAAAATATTTATTCATCTAGTTATGGAAGACACCTTATACCTGATGAAATTATTATCTGTGTATCTCGAAGCAATCACCCATGTCTAACTTTTCTCAATATGGTCCATCTCTTCATTCATATATTGAATCTAGTTTTCGTCATTGCTTCTTTATCCTTCCCATCATCAGTATCTTAGTTTGAATCCCTATTTTTCGCATAAACTCCTCCAATGATTCTTACCTTTTTATCACTTATCATCATGAAGTTGTTCATTATGTTGTTGAACATTATATTATTTTATACTATAGGGACACCACATCTTTCAACTAATTTTGTAGCCCCATGTTGAAACAATGTTGACATTCTCTCAGATCATATTGGTATCCTTAAAAAAATTTGTGAAGAACATATTATTATATGAAAATAGATAATCATGTAATAAACTTATTTTACTACTCTCCCCCAATAATTTTATTTACTATTATATAACATAAATTATGATCCTTTATATCCAATTGAGTTCTGGATTATAGTTTGGAGATGTTGTTCTCCCCCTGTGATGTGAAAATGTTCCTATTGTTGGGACTAATGTTATCACCATAATCATTCTTCTTCTACTGCATTATTTATTCTCATGTGACACTTTTCAACGATCCATCAACAAAACCTCTATGTCTACTGAGTCAGAACTCGGTGTATGAAAAAATATATAAGGTTAATAACACAATCATTGTCTATTTTTTTCAATTATTTTAATCCATAATCAATTAAATTATTTTATGGAATTATCCCGGGCTAATCCGTTACCTCTTATGACATCATTGAATTAGTTGAAATTATAGAGCTCATCACATCACCATTTTTAACATTTTGGTGAAACTTCCACTTGGATCGTATCTCTCCTAGAACATGAAATACATGGACATCAGTTAATAGAGTTTATATATATATGGAGAGGGGTGTATCTTTAATTCAAAATAAGATAATTGTGGTAAATCTTTCTGGACCATCCCTTAGTTCCTTTCCTAAACACCACTATACTCTTTATATGCTTGTTCCAACATCCCATCTAACCTCTAAAGTTATGGCCATATAACTAAACATTCATTACAAAATTATGAGTATTGTAATTATATTTAGCTTTGGTGGGTTTTTCATTTTCCCATTATTGGATTTAATCCCACCAGTTCAATTTCATTTTTTGATGCTTCACAAAAATTACATTTTTTCGTTTTCATTCACTAAGTGTAAATATATTCATTAGACTTTTACTCGTACATCTACCTCTATTAGAGGGATCATTTTGTCTCCATCAATTCTCTTCATGTTGAATGACAGTTGAATTTTCCATGCCATTGTCTGTTCATTTTTCTAATCAGTTGTTCAACTAACACCACCATTTCCCATTAGGGATGTGTCTTCTATTGAATTTACATTATTCTTAATCACAATTAAATAATATCCACAATCTTTCTTCTATGATTTTTCACATTCACCGCCATGGATTTGTTTAGACTGCACCAAATGAGGTGATTGATACACATTTCATTGAGCTCCATCTAAGTAACATTAGGTTATAAACCAAGTTTTCCACGTATTATATGGTCTTCTAGTATAGTCTTTTTTATTATACACTACATGTTTGGGGGATATGAATTTGGGTACCATTTCATTCCATGCGTTAATATTTCTATAATGATATTCCAAATTTCCATGATAAGAATATATAAAACATCTTCCATGAATGGAATAACTCATTTCATTGTATCTCAGCTGGGAAGCAGATGCAGCCAATGTCCTTATTTTAATGTTGATCCCTTGGGATTATTAACACATACTCCTACTGTGTCTATGTCTTCCACATTAATATAATTTAAAATCTATTATCTTCTGTGAGACTTTTCTTTCATATTTCTCACGAAGAATATACTATTTATTAAATATTGATGGATTTGAAACATAAAAACATGAAATGAATTCCAAAAGCTCTGAAAATGAACTTAATTTATGACCATATGTTCTACAAAAATAGCACATGTTTTCATTATTTCTTATAAAATCCTTTTTAGGTCTATCTCTAGCATCTATAAAATTTATGTGATCTCTAATACTTTTCACAACATTCTTCCTATCATTAATGGGAGGGGGGTTTTCATTTACAATATCAAATTTCCACAAACTATATGGAATTATTGATGATAAAATATGTTCTTATTTTTTATTAGAAATAGAATATCTATATCTCATTTCATAATCACCTATCGAAGGATAATCAAATACTATGTTCAAGTCATCCTTTATTTTAGGAATTCCTTTGGCATTGGATATATCTACTTATTTCATCACTAATTCGAGTTCTTATAAGAATTTTTTAATCTTCATATCCCTTTATAGTGGTTGGGTGTTTTTTTCTATCTTGATATTATTCCTTCTACTCTTCTCATATTCCTATTCAAGTGTGAGCATTTACACAATGTCACTTTTCCTCTGTATTTTAAATTTTTCATTAATCAACAAAATTAGAAAAACATTCATTATCTTGATGTATCCTTTGTTTATTCTAAACAAGTTCAGACAGCTCGGTAGTAAAATCTGCTTTTCTGGATTTTAGATTCTGAATATCATCTATCCTCTGGTTCACTCCATTTTCATCAGCTTTTGGTTTTTCTATCCTTGTAGAGAACATTTTCAATACTTCATCTTGGGAATCATTATTCTCCCTCAGATCAATAACCGCATCAAATATCCATTGATTTAATCCTATTAGCTTGCTGACCAAGATTTATTTTTCTTGGATCTATATATCATTAGATTTATTTTATTCATCCAATTTATGTTCCAATTACTTTGTTTCATGAAAACATTCCACATTTCCCTTAGTGATTTTTCAACATCCTTAGATGTTTTAACATAATATGAAATGTCATGTTATCTACTCATTCCTACAACATCATTTAGTGACCCAATATTTTCAAAGTCAAATTCTTCCAATCAATTCATTAGTAATCTAATGGATTCCATAAACTATAGGACACTTCTTTTGTAGACACTACCAAACCATGGACAACAACATGACGTTTAATTTTTCATTGAACATCTTTTCATTGACATTGCACAGTAAGATAAGTGTAGACTAAATCAATATCATAAATAATTGACTAATCTAAATCATAGAAAACAAAAAATATTAAATAAACCTACTTATCTATGATACCAATTGAATGGTCCCTAAAATGGACTAGATACCCTAAGAGGGGGTGAGATAGGGTATGGATATTCTTTTAAAAAATCGTATTAACCATAAATATTTGACTTCTTTCTATTAATGGTCATCTTGTTGGAACTCATATGTTTATGCTGATATCATCTTTAATCTTTATCATATAAGGATTCTTTGAATGTAGTGAATGAATTCAAGTATACGGAATAAAATATGTTTTACTTGGTTCACCACATTGGGCTACATCCAAGGAGAATACTACAGTGATGTGTCAATATACCAAATCCACTAAAGATCACTACTATTTGAAATGTTCATGCTATATCATCTATGACTATGATCACTAAGTTTACAATGTTTAGGGTATTCTCACTATATTCCTATGGGTAACTACCTATGTCTCTTCACATGGATCACTACCAATGGGATGGTTCACCGTTTATCTCTTCCTTCATTCATTTCTCTTAGAAGGGGTCCACAAAGAGTTTATAGACATTTAGGTCCCTCTTATATCAATAATAAATGAATCACCCACTTTATGTAGATACTATATTGATGTACCACATTCACATACTAATTATTTATACATTACCAATGAAAACTAGTACTCAATTTTGAACAACCATCACAAATCACACTGCTTCATGAAGCTTCTTCATTCATGAAGCCCAAACAACCCATCATTAAGTACACCTCTATTTACAAAGCTAAATATTTAAAAGAGAAGAAATTGTCCTTTTTAATGCTCTTTCCTATTCATGAAGCTCACTTATCCTTCACAAAGAACATCTCTTTTGCAATGTTCAACTAGACTTCACGATGTTCCTTTATTTCGCAATGCTCAATTTTCATTTGCTGATTCCATTAATTTTGTGAAGCTCACTTCCTTCAAGAACATTCATCCTAATTTGACAGCCCTAGGATTTTTATAGAGTCTCTCTTCCCTTATCAAAAGTGTAATGTCCTATTTATTTGATTTTTTCACCGACTCTAGAACCATCTAGCCACATCAGTGCCATGTCAACATCAATTCACAAAGCTCCCACATTTCTATCATGAAGCTCCTAATTTTGTGAAGCCCCATGAGAATTTCCAATTCATGAATCCCATCAAAATGGCCTAGCATGCTGTCAAAATTATCCCATCATCATGATTCTCATTTTCTCATGATCGTAGATCTTCTATCAATACCTTCACGATGTGGCAATTACCTTCACCACTTCCATTCATGAATCCCATTATAATCATAGATATCACCATAATATTTCATTAATCTATCACAAAAAACTCTTCATGTAGTCTATCATCATTATTCTCATGCCTATTCATATTTTGATATGATCTTCAGGGAAATATATATTTCGAAATTCTAGACTATCACCAAATTATGGACCCCCAAAATTAGTCAATCACTATAAAAGGAAAACACCTTGTATATATTATTTTGGTACAATTTCCAGATCATTTATTCCACTGTCATCATTCTTTTTAAACATGGATTATCAAAAATATCTCTTGAACATGAAAATTCACCATTAAAACCCACATTTTCAACAAACAAAACCAACCCAAAAATCATTATAGTTAGATAGATGTATTTTTTTCCAACATGATCTTACTAATTCCCAAACTATATCTACAGATTTACAAAATAGAGTATTAATTGATTCCTTTATCAAATTTATCTGTCTATGAAGATTATATTCTTATATTTTCCAAGAGAACAAATGATAATAAATATATCTAGTGGATTGTACTACATGACCTAAGGAAGGATTAACTGTATGAAAAATTTTCCATGCTTGAATTTTTAAAATATACTATTTAAATTTTTTTTAAATAGTAACAAACAATGATATATTAGAAAATCCATCAATTACATAAGTTATATAATAGTGTCCTTGTCCGACCTCTCTGAATGAGATGCATATTTTTGTTGTAAATTATATATATTATTATAGATTTCTTAATAATGTCACCTGAATATCTAATCCACTAACTATGAAAATATAGAATGATAAGAATTTTCATTTCAGTTTTTAATATGGGTAAATTTTCATACAGTTGAAATGATGGTCAGTAAAAATTCATGTAATCACATTACCCAATAGTGGAGAAGGGTTTTATATCAGTGATGATGATTACAAGAAGAGGATATGATGCCTTAATATGAAAAATTAGATGTGTATAGCTTATTCCTCATGTCATGTTTTGGTTAATGAAAAAAACTATATGTCCCATAATTTGGAAATAACAGTGGTAATCATTGAATTATAGCGATGGTGGAATTATTTTTATCTAGAATTGTGTGACATATAAGTTGATTATAATAGTATAACATATTTATTCTCATCATGATAATTTAATATACTCAAGAGAAGATGGTTCAAGTTGATTAAAAATTTTGAAAACTCAATAAATTACCATCCTAAGAAATTAAACATGGTCGTTAATGGTTTCAGTTAAAAGGAACATGCTAATTTATCTATTTTGAGGATAAAAAAGGAACCAATATTTTTGGTTCTTCAATGCATGGACCATGAAATCATAATGTATCAATAAAAACACTATTTTTACCGAATGAATATAAAACCATATATCCATGCGATGATTACTAGGGGAATGAAGTGTGATACATATCAGAAAAAGATGGTGAGAAATGATTCATGCTTGATTGTGATGGAATGATAATACTATGAAATAAAGTATATATCCTATCTATATCAGACATAGAGAAGGAGTTGTTGAATTATACTCAATGTTTGTCATTCTCTATTCATCCTCGATGAATGAAATTATATAGAGATATGAAAGGGTATTTTTGGTTGATAAAAATGATGAGATAGACTATATATTATGTATCTCATTTGGGTTTCCGGTGTCTCTCACTGAGTGTGTTTATACTCATCACTACAAGATTTTTGTTCCCACATGTTTTTTCTCTATGTAGCAAGTGAATGGATTGTATATTGACTTGGAGAATATGGTTTTGGCCTCATTTATTCAGATGTAACAAATATTATTTCTCATTTTTTAAAGATAAATAATTGTGATTTAACAAAATTAAAATTTAAAATATGTTTCATTTTTATTTTGATGTTTTTATCCCCACAAAATATTGAATTTGATCATAGTTGTCTCATTGTTTTAATTTTATATTATTCATGGTGATAAAATTTGAGACAATATTAATTATAGAATTTTTTATTTTTTTAATCACTATGAATTTTCAACAATAACTATTTTAGATTTATCCAAATTATGATATTATATTTAGTATGGTGCGGTGTTGGGTGGGATTTAGTTTTTTATACTCTAAAATGTGATAATTCCTATCATTTGAGTTCCAAATAAATAATTCTTTTTGGAAAAATGTATGCCATCATATTTTAATATGCTAAAAAAATAAGTCAAATATTAAGCTAAAATACATTAGAATATGGTTTTTTTCAGAATAGAATTAATATTCAGAGGTACTCATGTATCATAACGTTCATAAATAAATATTATCATTAATTTAATTGATATACAAATCAAACATGAGGTATATGAAGAGTATATTTTCTATAAAAATTTATGCTTCCATAATTCAAGGATAAATTTTTATACACATTTCATGTGTATCTCATCTTATTGATCCACATGAGGATGAATAACATTCATGAAGATAACAAGCTTATCATAAACCATTTACATGGATAATAATACTCAAACACCTGAATGGCATATTTTTTTAAAAAGAAAATTCAGCCTTTTGACTATAAAAATCACAATTCTATTCAAATTCAACGACTAAAAATTTTAGAGTAAATTTTTAGGGGATATACTATTTTAATACAATACTGTATTTTTAATATATTATAGTTCTATTCTACCATTCATATCTATCATTTTATTTTAAAATTTGTGTCATTCCACTATACCACTATAATAATCACAATTACGAGTAAATAACCCTTGGATATTCTATATGGGTGGTTTTCTATGTGTTCATGTATTATTGTTCATAAATTCTCAAATACTATTTTTGGTTTGTAATAGGAAGGTGGGATTATTATTGGCTGATATCGTAATTATTATACATTACATTATATTCTCCATTACATTATAATATTACATACTAAAAATAAATTATCTCATTTATATGAGGTTATTATTTATTTGATGGTGTTGAGTTTGATTGATACATGAAATCGTATATGGTAAAGTCAGGTCTCAGAAGGAATAACATTATTTGTTTATGTGTCTTAATCCTTATTTACTATCATAGTAAGAAATATTCGGTGTGATTAAGATATCTCCTAAAAATTATAATTTTTACACTCAATGTAGGGGATAGTGGTTCATGAATTATGTGTGGAACAATCAAATAGAATTTATAAAATAATGATGGATGACAATGTAAACATATTATTTGACATTAGAACCATGTATTTTATTCATAATATTTTATTGTTTTATTGTTTTTATTTTACACTTTATTACATAGTTCTCAAACACCACCTTGTTGAATTTGTTACAGTGATTTCTTGCATGATGAGGATCCTCAAGAGAGATGATAGTTGTTATCTCCTATACTACAGTCAGTTAGAATAACATATATTTTGATAGTGTTCATGAAAACACACATCAAATTGGTGATTTTGTAGGGGATCCAAGGATTCATTGAAAATCAATTTTATACACAATTTGGGAAATAAAATACATTCCTTTTCATAAAAATAAAAGATAAAATTCTTTTCCTGGGTGATTTTTTAATGTTTAAATAATCATGTATGGAATTAATAAATTCATGTTTCACGTGATGGAGAAATTAAAAATGGAAGTGAATCTAAGCTATATATAATTAAATGTTAAATCACATAAAAGTTGACATAAAAATTTAGTACATAACTGAATTTGTTCACGCATATGAAGAGAATAAACTCCAAATATAATTAAATAAAATGTAGAAGATGTGTCCCCCATAATATTTCAAATTAATGAATCTTTGGTGGATTTTAAGGAACTCAAAGAAGATCCATTGGACCGATCACAACCATTCTTAAATGTGTCTTCTTAAGAATACAAGATTGCTGATATATATGTAGGAGAACCTGATGATTTAGATAATAATGGTTAATATTTTTTATAATAATAAAAGGTATGTCATATTATCAAATATTAAAATGTAATATTTGTACCTCAATAACATAATTTTAAATTGGAATAAGATGATGATGATATAACTATTTAGAAATATTTTTCTGTGACCCGATGAGAAGTGTTCATTTTTTAATATACAACACTTAAATTGGAAATATTTCATATATAATCCTTTTATTATTATTTTTTTCAATTTATTATTTCACTAACATAACTTTCACTTATTTTTTGGATATAGTGTATTCATATGGGATGGCCCTGTGTGTTATATAAGTGGCCACAAAATTACGAATTAGATAATAATAAAATATGGTGGAGAATATGTTGATGTCGATAGATTCTCTAAACAAGTAGACATACCACACTAATAAGAAAACCTCATAAGGGAATCAAGAGAAACACTATCTTTATTCCCCTCCCCCTCAACTATATAAGATATTTCTTCATTCTCTCTTGGTGGTTGGAATATTTTTCATTTTACTCAGGGTTCCAACTATTAGTATCCTCTCATATATATTATGAAAATTAAATTATGGTGCTTTTTCTCAAATAAACACTACGAACCATCAAAATATTGATAATGTGCTAAAACTACTTAAATGGGGGTGTTTAGAACCTAGAACCCAATTTCGGGTCAAAAACAAAATTTATCCATATTATTCAAACATTATGAATATTCTTATATATTTTCATTGAAATTTTTTTTCGTATTTTTCATTATTTTTTAGGTATGATGTTGTAGTAGTTAGGAAGATGACATGTAGAATCAACTATGAATATACATCTGGTTGCACCTCTCCATTTAATTATTTTATTTGATTCAAATTTAAATTTTTCATGAAAAGAAATTATTATTGTATCATATCAAAAATAATGGAATGAAATGGATAATGTTTGGGGTAGTGAACTTGAATAATTTATGAAATTCAAATATATATATTTCATTGTTTTTTAAAAATATAATTTCTTCCTTTTTATATATTTAATGGGGTATTGAAAATTTCCAACAAAATGATAATAAATTATAACTATGAAAATAATTTCCCATTAAACTAATATTAAATTAATACTAAAATGATTTTTCAGTTCAATACATTGTGAATTTCATTAAAAGGCATATAAATTTTGAATCACACATCACTTATCACTATGTGAAAATTTAATATCAGTATAATGTGAGGCTTCTAAAAATTTTTACATATTTTATACATACTACTTATTTCTTGATAGAACTAAAATATAATTTACTAACCAGAACAAGATTGATTTTTAGCAAAAAATTAGTTTTTTAGGTACTTTTGATTTAAATTATCGGGACATTTTTTTATTTTAAAATCACTCTTTTTCATGAGAATAATTTTTTTATCCTTCAATCACATTTATTCCTTGCATAACAATATAGAAGTTTAGTTGTTCTATAAATTTGTATTCTTTTATTTTCATCATCCATATGTTCTAGGATGAGATACAAAAATTATGAAGTGTTCTCAGATCGTGTGGTGTTGTTCATATTAAAACCAAATATTAAATTGTTGATAAAAGATAAATAGATTACATTTTTACAATTCTAGAACCCTATTACATTATATAACATTGGAATTCTATGAAAATAATTATTCCCCCAAATTCATCTAATAGAAATGTATTATTTTTAATCCTCATACATGGAGAAAAATAAAACTTCATTAAATAATTTTCAATATGTATTAAATAGGTTGCAGATAGTGGTTGGAATTTCTCATATTATAATATAATATCACACTGCACATGGTCTTTTAACACATTCCACATTAGATCATTCCCAATAGTTCAAACAATTAACAATATTTTTTTATATTAGATTAATACATTATGTTAATGATTTCTCTAAACTAATATTTGATCCAACTTATTTAAAAATTTCAAAATTAATACAAGTCACCTCACTTCAATTTTTGGTAACATGTGGACATGAATAAGATCTAAATGTCTACAAAAATATAATTATTATTTTATTATAATTATAAGTCACTAAAAGGTTAATTGGATATAATGTGAAGTCACTCTAATAGTTTGTGACTTTATAATAGAATACATATAAAATATGTCTTATCTGCTTAGCTTGTGGTTACTTCACTTGATTAAGTAAATAGTTGAAGTGTTTATGATAAATCAACCTCGGGTGATCAAATGGGCATGTGGTTGATCTACTTTTTCATATACAAGATTTTACCCTAAGTGAAAACTATGATACTATTACCATAACACTTAGATATAACATGTGTTCACTATAGTTAATCTTACTGTCTCTCTAGTACTGTGTTTGATATCTATCACATTCAATCTTATAATCATACAGTTGATTAATTTCTTCCATTTTTGATTTAGTAATTTGTAAATTATATCTTTGTTTGATTCCATTATTATTATTCTAGAATATATTCATTCCATAAATCGAGTACTCAAGATCAATTTTTCAGTTAAATAATTTTTTATCTAACTCACAGTTTATATTATGGATAGTATATATTTACATTTGAATTAATAATACATGTTTAAATTTTATAAAATAAATAATTTTCCAGAAAAAACATAAACAAGATTTTTATTATTTAAAAAATTAATCCTCATTCTAAGCCATGAAATCCTCAATTATTATGATGAAAAATCATAAAATGAATAAAAAACATTTTACTAATGAAAAAAATTAATATAAAAATACACACTTAATTTTTACTAATATGTCCCACTTTACCGCCATATTTGAGATTATCAAAAATATTTTAATAATTAGTTATATAGTAAATTTAAATCAGTATAAAACAAATTATATAATGGAACGTGATAATAGTTAAATAAAAGGGATTTTTTTATGTTAATAAACATTACATAAATAAAATAGTCCCTATTAGGGTCCCTCTTAAGAATCAATGTCATCAATGACCTGAATAGTAGAAACATCAATGGGGTATTTTCCCTTTACAAAAACTAGAATGGGAGAATGTGTATGGTGAGGAGAACAAGCATATCCAAGAATCACAATGGTCATTGGAATAGTATTGATCTAATGAAGGTCTTGAGGTAAGCTGAAACTAAACATTATCATATGATATGGTGTAGGTCAATTAGTGGTCAGTGTAGAAGTTATGAATACCCCAACCCTAGTTTCCCAGAGTCGCGGGTTACATTATTACATTTATATAATATAAAAGGAATTGTATCTCGAAAGGCATAAAAATTTAGTAGTTATGGGAAACAAGATAAATAGTTTAACACATGCATTAAAATTGAAAATATAAAATAAAACCCAAATATTCATTAGATCACATCATTATTCTCCTAGTATATCCCATCATATCAACAATAATAAATATTTCTTCTTATTTTCAAAATTTAGACATACGAAAGTGGTGAACAAATATTCTTAGTGGGGGATTGTTTGTAACGAAATCTATCATAAATAAACAACAACAATTATGGAATATTAAATTACTAAAATGAATATAATCTAATCAATAACATAAGGAAAATATTGTTCAGATCATAAATGATCGTATAATTCTGTTTAAAAAATCACATGGTCTAGAAAACATAACCATTGATATTCTAACAATTGAATAATCACAACAAAATGAATCACTAATATTATAATTATGTAATGAAAAATTCCCGACATCTAACACACATCATCGAGGAATTATGCTAAGAATATAAGATCATAGATTCATCATGACATGAATATAATACTATAAATTCATCATTCCAAGAATATATCATTATCAAGGCATCATAAAAATAATCTAATAAATGGATGTGGCCATTGAAAAAACCTAATCAAATTTGACTTATGAGACCTATGAATGTATCATTGGGATATAGTGGTCCATGACCATAAAATACTAATTTCAATTAATTACTCATATAAAAAGGGTGAAAAATAATCAACATATACATTTTTATAGAAAGAAATTATATAAAATGTAATTGACATTCTAAAATCTGTAAACATATTATCAAACCCTCTAGGGAAATATATTGAATGATTTCAAAATATTACATTCCCCAAAATATATATCGTAAAACATGTTTAAAAATATTTTAGATGATATCGTAAGTGACTAAGATTAATGAATCATAATATTCAATAATGGATTTTCCTATAAATGAAAATACATTTTTAGGTTTAATAAACTTTTTTTGGGGAAAATATCATCTTTTACATTAATATTACTTTATTAAAAAATAAAAAAATTATTGAAGAAACAATTTTGATTTAAAAATGGATAAAAAGATTTAAAAAATTCTTCATAACATTATGTTCGATGGAGGAAAAAACTAACAATGAAAAATATGTTAAAAAATAAATTCCTCCCATACATTTGATAGAAAAGTTGAGAATAACCTCATTTGGAAAATGAAAAAATATTCCAATAAAAACATTTTTTTACAGGTCATAATTCTTTAAAACTGATTATTAATAATTTTAGAAAAATATTAATAACATTTTTTAGGTCTTTTTTAAAATACATTTATATAGAAGTGAAATTGTCCCTCATGGAATCTCAAACATAAACAATCAAGAATGATATTTTGAAATAAACACTTACAAATTTTTAGTCAGTCCAATAATATTCCCTATTGAAGAATAAAATTTAAAAATTGTTAAATATTATAAGAATAAATTAATTAATGATACAAAATTTCATTGTGTCATTATATATAACTCAAGAAAAAAATTATGGGCGTATAAAATACAAATAATCCTCAATGAATGATCATTGAGACGAATTCCCTTTGGAAGATTGTATTATTGAAACGAGAATAAATATAATTAATTGATAATGTGTTTTCATTGTAAATCAAAATATGAAAATGGTAAAAAATTCATTATATAAAATAATTTCATTTCAACAAAAATCGTTTCATTACAAAATAATTGAGGTAAACGTCCAATCCAATGACTTGAAAATAATATAAGAAATCTATCATCACTTATAATCATTTGAATATTATGCTCCATAATATTATTTATTAAAAAATAAAACATTTAATAACAGGATTAGAATTAAATTCATAATATTATATATCAAATATTTTTATATAAACCTCGAAAAAGATTCATGATATTTCATAAAAAGAGTACTATTACTTTGTTTTAAAATAATATTTTTTAGAAAATTCCTAATAAGAAACACTATGATATGTTTTATATATTGACTATAAAATAAAAAATTATTATTTCAAATATATTCTCTTAAATTTTTTTGTTTAAAAAATAAATATATTTTATCATATATTGTAATAAAAAAAACTTTTTCAAGAAAACTTATATTTGAAGAATAAAATGAATTTACTAAAAAATTATATTTTCATTTCCTAAAAATAATTAAATCTTTTTTGAATATGAAATTCGTATATATTTCATTATATAGTTAATATTATCCTCACCCACATATTTAATATCTTGTTTAAAATGTTCAGGTTAGAATAATATTTCAATAGTATGTCGTGGTTCATGAAATCTTTGTGTGGTGTGTCTTATACTCTAATGAACATAATATCCTTTTAAAATATTAAGGTGTTAAATTATCCCCTCCTTAAATAAATTGATTTCAAAAAATTTTAACTTCTGTTTTGTAATGATGAATTATAAATTTTTAAAAAAACATTTTGGTTATATGCCAATTTTTTTTTAATAAAAAATATTCAATGGAAAAGTGGGAACCCACACATAGTCCAAACATCACTCAAATTGGTGGCTAAGAAATTAAAATTTAAAAATGAAAAAAAAATACAATGGGGCACACATTGTGCAAATCCTGCAACCAATGCATCACTGTCACTACTGCCATCAACACATAACCATCGTAAATGTATCACTGTATCTATACACCTCAAGCATCATTATGGCTCACCTGTTGTGAAAGTTGAACTATACTCACACATTTTATCATCTCACCTGTCAGCGGTGAGGAAAACAATTGATGTCCATTTGTCACTGTTAAATATCCATCAGCATAACTAACATATCACTTGAAAGGAATGTAAAATGTGTGTTTTAGTCCATCTTCAATGGGAGTGAACACCCAATGTAAAAGAAAAAAACCCCACACCAGATCAGCTATAGGAAGGTCATGGGCTATTAGAAAAACACCTCCAAAATCCTTCTTCAGAGCCATCATACCAAAACAACTCAAATGGGATAGATTAATTGTGAAACCAAGGTAGAGTTTCATAGATGATGACAAAACTTTGAGAATCACATTATATTAAGTCCAAAAAAAATCACCCAGAATGAACAAACCCTGTGAAAACAAAGAACCAAGAATCAATAGTAAAAACATAATCAATACATAGGAATCGAGGATGAAATGAAACCAACCAAAAAAACCGGTATAGATCTGAGGAATAGAGGATGTGTCAGAAAAAGTCCTTGGAAGTGAACCATGACCATGATCCATCACACCCCAAACCATAATGAAGAATGACGATCATGACTGAAAATGGATCACGGTAAGGCAGATCTAGTTTGAAGGGCGATCATGGTTCGTAGTCAAATTCCCAAAAACAAGAGGCATAAATCTACAGAAGAAATGAATGGACCAGATAAACCCCAAGAGGACAATGTGGGGAAGATTCAAAGGGATTCTAGAATAAGAAAAAATCACCAATAGAGAAGCACCCCCTATGATGAACAAATAGATTGATCCATCCAAAATGGATTTCCTGAGAAGAAACCAAGAAACAAAATGGAAAGGATGTAGAATCCATAGAAATAGAAATTCAAGAAATGGGCCAAAAGGAGTCGTGCCCTCTCCAATGTCAGGAATATCGAGGGAGATCAAGTGTTCACTCGAGGGAGCGATCATAGAAAGAATGGGGGAATAACCTTGTCAAAATACAAATCATAAAAATGGATAAAAACATCCCATTAAAATAGGGAAAAGATAATGCGATTTCCCCAAAATACTAGGTTTATGTATTAGAAAACATTAGTGGGAAGTGGATTCGTGAAAATCGAAATGAAATATAACTGTAATGTTTGGATAGTGAGTGATAGAAAAAATATCCATTAGAATGTTAGGAATCCAAAAAAAATAAGGTTGTGATAGGTTAAAAGAACAATTATTTCTGAGAAATAAAATTAAAAGGATGATTTTTTTCCAAAATATCATTCCTAGATTTTAGGGATTTATAAAACAAACATTGGAAAATAAATATACTCGAATAATTCCACTTTGTAATCACAATATAATTCATTTTTTATGCTTCAATATATTTCAACTTCATCTATTCTTCCATGAAATTTTTTTTCATGATCAATTTTTCATTCCTAAATATGACCAAAATACATTCCATTGCTATATAAAAATTTACTAAAACCAAATTGATTAGCACAATCTTTTCAATATGATTAATCATAGATTAACCTCAAAAAAACCCAGTATACAACATAATACATTACATATTAAGTTAACCGTAAGGAGCATCCTTAATATTAATGATAATTTTATGAATAAAAAATTTTATCAAACATTTACCCTTAGACAATAAATATTAGTTCCTTATGTTACTTTCCAAACAGGTAAATAATTTTATCACATAATCACTAAAAACATGGAAATCAGCCAAAAAACCTTAATGAAAGCATTTATAAAATCATTGTTTTTAAAATATATATTTTTAAATCTAAACATCTTGGAAACATTAGAAATGATAAACCATAAAATAACTAAAAAACCAATCATCACCTATGTTATCCCATATTCATCTATTTATCCTGATTATCTCAACATAGAGTACATGTTATGTGTTATACTCAATGAATCATGTATTTTTCAATAGGTTCATTATATCAATGAATCACTTTTCCATTTCATCCGTTCCATTCTAGAAAATCTCTCAAATACATTAATAGATCAAACTATATTGAAATGCATATACTTTTGATGAATAAAATAATTTTATAACATATTTATTGGATCATAATAAATATGCACAATATTTAATCCATTTTATTTGTGCGAATATCATAAGCATGACCTTGATACCATATATTATTTAATGGAATATTTCCATGGAGATTGGGTGTTAATTTTCATTTTTCAACATGTCGTTGTTATGGAATCATTTCACATTGGTAAATTTATTCTTTCTTATTCAATTACAAGCATAGTGGCTTTTCCCCCACACATAAAAAACTTATTTTCCATTTAGGTATGTACCTTGGTGTTTCCTTCAACATGTATCAAAAGTTTGAAAATACACCATTACATTCTTCCCATTATTTATATCATTATTTGATGTTATATTCTTCAATTTCCACCCATTGATGTAATTATACATGGAAAATTATTTCTCTATCTTTATATCACATGATATTATATCCTCAATGATGTTTCTTATACAGGTCAATGAAATAGTCAATATTTCTCTTTTCCTTATATACATAGTCTACAATATGACATGTTAAACATGTACTTTTAGCTTCATAATTATGTAAATTTTATTCTACATTTTTTCTCAGACCAATAATTTTCACTCCATATCCGCTCATTATTCTCGAGGAAAATTGTTTTCCACGAAATATTTTTCACAATCCATCCATTAAATTCATGATAGATATATTTTATCCATAATAATTTGAATCAATTTCCACCATTGATCAGCATCCCTCAAGAGATAGTACACATCCCTGATAACCTTATTACTTTCATCGCGTCCCTTATCAAGAAATATCATATCTAATGAACATATCCATTACTAAGTCACCAATGTATGTGTAGTCCCATTAAATGGTGGTGGGTTTTATCTCATGAGGGCATCCTTCATTGTTACACCACATATTGGATCATGATGCTCTATATAGTTAAGGTCATTGTCACCAACTTTTATTTTTTTCTAATATTGATATATTTTTTTCCGAAACACTAATCGATCAAATTCCAACCAAACTTGAAGCTCTAGCTTCATTATATTTCCTATGATGGAAATACTAACATGGATTATGTGAGTGGATATTGTTCTCATTACATCTTTTATAAACCACTTCAAAATAATGTAATAAACAGTAATAGATTATAATAGTATGAATCATAACTTATAATATCAAATCTTCTTAATGTAAATAAAAAAAATAGCTATAACTATTATCTAAATCTGATGTTTTTATTGTTGGGAGTATTTAAAAAATATATCATGGGTTAATATTCTCTAAAATATGTTTTCCTAAATCAATATTCCAAGGTTTATACTAAAAAACTCTGTCATTTCCGCTGTAATGACCATGAACCTTGTAGACCAGATTTGATGGTTACATAATTATATTGGAATAATATACATAGAATCACCTCTAAAATGTCTTAATAAAATGGTTGTTTTTTTCAAACAATATAACTACATGAACCATACATTTAAATTGATAATATAAATTACAAAATGCATAATACTTTTAAAAAACCATTTTTCAAACAAATTAATTTGGAATATAAATAATAACAATATTCATATAATCCTAGGAAAAAATAAATCATAATAAAGGTATAGGATCAATGCTCAGTAAGGGTACGTATTCAATAGACACAATAATAAAAGAGAAATAAAAATTATTGTAAGGTAAATAAATAAAACAAAATTCAATTAATGAATAAAATTAGAATACTAATGATGTGTTTTATGTATCTCTCCTGAGTATGTAATCCTGCTCAAATTTAGTAAGGACACTATCTTATTTCTTGGTACTCCAATAGAACCTATCTCAAATTAATGATGTGTTCTATGTATCTCTCCTGAGTATGTAAATATACGATCCATAAAATGTAATAAACCTAGCAGAAATTAAAAGAGACCATGATATTTTATATGAATAAAAATAAATAGAAATAATGTACCATAAGGATAATGTTCTATGGAACAATACAAGTCACCTAGTGAACGTTCTCAAGGGAAATCAAATATTCAAGGAAGCTGAATTAGAACATAAGGATGAAATAAATAAGGATATCTTAATTTTCTATTAAAATTTACTAATTATTGGGAAAAATTCATTGTTAATGGGGTTAAATGTAACACAATATATTTTATGAAAAAAATTAAGAGATTATTATTTCTTACACATCATGGATTATATGCAACACTGAGTTTAAATGAACCTTGTGATACTGTTAAAATTTTATTATTTGAAAGATTTAATATATCAATTAGATTGGATGGTATGAATAAAAATAACTAAATTATGGAAAAATATATATATTACATATGACTTCAAGGAATTAATTTGTTATCGAATAATTAGAATTGAAAATAAAAATCATTTGAAAGTAAAAGATATATTTTTCTAAGAAACTATTTTTTTACAAACAATGTATTTTTAGGAAATAAAATAATTCACTATTTATGAATGTTATTAATTATAAATAGATATTAAACATTTAATTAATTTATTTAATATTCATTTAATATTTTTCTAGGAATTAGAAACGAATCAACAATGTTTTATTACAAAAAAAATTATATTTCATAAACATTGGGTTTTGTTGTGTGTTATGTAATTATTTAATTTTTTTTCAATACATAGGTATTGAATATGATATTTTTTTCTATATTTCGAATCAGTATATTCAAAAAAATTATGTACGTTACTTTTATTTCTAATACTTATTAATAGTAGTCATGGTAAAATTTATCACCACCGTATAGGGATTGTCGGGTTAATCTTTATTAAAACAATTTGATAATGATATAATATTTAATTCTAATTCTAATTAAATGAAATTAATTCTACACATATCGCCGTAGACTATATTCTAATATTTTCCATGGTCAGATGTCCATTATAATGAATAATATGTTATTTAAATCATATAAAGTCACTAAATGTTACTCTCTTATTTATAAATATCTCTCATGTGTTAACATTGGGGAAAAAATTTTGATGAATGAATAAAAATTTATTTTTTATAATAATAAATATATATTAATGATGTAAATTATTTCCATCCCTTATTTATCAAATAATTACATTAATTTATTTCAATCCCAAAACAAATGTTATTCAACCAATTAGAATTAAAAGGAATTATTTTAGAAATGTTAAAAGTTTTATAATTTGAGGGAGTAATAGTGTTCTATGAAAATTTTAGATGAATATGAAAAATTCATATCATATTATATAATTATATTTTATTTATTAGTATTTATTAATGTCTTATATATCATAATTAATAAATAGTGTAAAATTTGACATTAATGATAACATAAGAAAACAATATTATATTAAATTATTTCAAAAGAAATAAAATTTTGAATGTTTTAAAAGATGAAATTATAATTTTAAAAAACACATTACATTCCAATTTAATAGTGAATAGTTACTATATATGTAAAATTATAACATCGTAAGAGTGAGAAAGTAAATTACAACAATTAGGGTTAAAATAAGTTGAATATGGGGAAAAACAAAATATAAGTCTTAAAATACCACAAATCCTACTTAAATTTTATTAGTTTAAAACATTTCATTGATATATTACCCCAATTTAAAATATCATACCATTTGAGTGTGGTATTATTTATAATGACTTATTTTTATTTTAATCTTCTTTTTTTTTGAAATTAAAAAGTGTCAAATTTCCCCACCCTCTGTATAAATAGACCCAATCTCCTTCACAAATTATCTCAACTAGAATCCTTATAGCTCAACCATTCAATGAAAATATACACTCCCAAATTAGTTATACATATAATAGAGGGTTTTCTCTTCTAGAAATTATAAGGACCAATCCTTAAACATTAAATATTATATAAAATACATTTATAATTAACTTCATCACATTCTTAAATAACATTTATATTAAGATTTTTAAAAAATATCTACAAAATTCATAATTGTCATCCCTAAAATAATAAAAAGTGTGCAATATTAAAACAGTATCCATTTCATTCACAATATGATTATTTTTAATAATGATATGAAATATGTTCATTAAAAGTCCTCACAACATTCATTTTGGATTCTACTTCTCTATTACTGATACGTAGACCATGTTAAAAAGATTTTATAACTTGGTATGAAGCATAAATTCCATGAAAATTATATAAAAACTACGAAATAAACTTTTAGTCCATAAATAATTATAAGTATATGAAATCATTTCCATGAAAGTACTTCTCACCCAAATAGTTTCATATACCTACTTGTCAAAAATATGAGATTTCAATAAAAAAATCGAAATGAAAAAGATAACTCTATAGTTAATATGGGGCATTACATACATAACATTATACCCATCATGGATAATATATGATTTTTAACCCTTAGGGCTACTGTATAATATAATCCTCCCGGACACCTTCTGGTGTAACTATCACATTTACAGTTGGAGAAACCACATGGAAGTCATCATACCAAAACAATCCCAATGAATTGGATGGAGATATAGGCCCAACAATTAATCAGAAAAAGTTTTCCAAGAACTTGAAAATAATCATAAAATTAGAATACTTGCATCATGAAATTCATTCTTATCATTTTTTAATAATAGAAATATAGAATAGGATTTTTTAGGAAATTTTCTTTATAAATAACATATAATATAAGATAAAATGATTAAAAAGAATGGAATAAGTATATTCACCGCAAATCAACATAAAAAATATATAATTCAATATTCAATTCACAAATAATCTTATCTAAACAAAATCAATGAAGTAAAATGGTAACCTAATAAATGGAAATTGGGTTAGGAATTCCCTTACTTCATGTTCGTCTTACATGAAATATGGTAAAAAACCCTATAAAATGGTTTGAATAGTTTTATTGATATATTAAACCACAATAATCATATTTATAATACTTTATATGATCTTATAATTTCATTTTAAACACATTTTTTTACAATATTTAGTTATTTACAATATTTCATTGCGTTCTTTTCATGGGTTCCTTTTTCGATTCATTATGGATTATTCTTGTCAAATGGAATTAAAACAATACATGTAGTAATATATATATATTTGTAAATTTTAAATTATTATCCCTAAATTTAAACTACCCATGAGTGCAATAATAGGAAATGGTATCTCAACATCCATGATGGTGGTGAATTGAAAAACCATATATGTCGATTTCGTATTTGATTTAGTTCATGGAATAATTTAATCCCAATTTTGAATTTTCCATCAATGATGATCAACACTTACATTAGTGTTAGGTAATGGTCTAAGTTGATCAGGATCCATATGATTTGAGGATGAAGGGTGTCTCCTTCATGGTGGAATTATCTGGTTCATCACATATGTTTATGGAGGGTTCATCTAGGTCCTACAATAGTAGTTGACTCCAGAATGGTGGGTTTTAGGTGGTCTCACCCAGATGATCATGAACAATATTTTATTTTCTCCAATTTTTTGGTCTTCGTTCATGTTATTTATTTAATGGGAGATAGAACATGGTCATATAATGATCATAAGAACACAGTCTCCCATTCTCATGGATTTAGAAATTGGATGATTGTTACTATTATGGGGGAGTTCCTTCACATTTTTTAAATCTAGAGGGGAATTTATCAAATCTTTGGGAAATGGAAATCCCCAACACTAGCCTAGAATTTTCACATCTATTTGGTATGAGATGATAAATTCAATCCATTTAATCTGAAGAAAACCAATGGACATATTTGGGTCAGGCTTCATGGTTTGAATTAGATGTATTGGCATACTAATATACATAATAATCTATCTGTGTGAATTAATATTCTAATTATATTGGATCAATGAACACTTAATGGTGGTCCATTTTTCTAGAATGAAGGTTGATGTCAACATAAAAATCATATATCCTGGTAGCATGACATTTCATGTTAGTTGTAACAAAACGGATGTCAAAGGCGAATATGAACGGGTTCAACCATTTTGTGATGCTTGTAATATTGACGGTAAATATGTTGTCAATGTAATAGTTATTTAGAGGAATGAGAATGAAGCACCCAAGGATTCATAATGGAAGTAAATCAACCAGAATAGAAATAAATAGGGTGATTTTGTTGAGATGGTGGGATTGGCTCTTGTTGGTCCCTCCAGTACAATTCCTCCAAATAAGTCATCAGATTATATAAAAAATGATGAGGATAAAGGAATTAAAGCATTTCATATCCTTCCATTTAATTTTGGTGATGGGGTACTCAATACTAGTGGGATGTCCCACTCGATGGATCATGATTTGTGTTGTATTCATTAAAATGAAATTTATGATTTAGTCATCAGTTTCAAATGCAAATGGATGTACATAACTATATTTAGGAATTGTGTCAAAGCATTAGTATTTTTTTTCATCTCTAGTAGGTGAGGTTTTATCTGAGGTTCCTATAGATACCACATCTAGATTTCTCAATCTTGTAGCTTATGCCTATATAATTTCTAATCTAACAGGTTCACAGGCATTGATGTTTCAGTAATTTCTTTTTCTCATTTTCATGGAACAATGGTCCCTTCTAGTTCTATGTGGACTGATAATGATTTGATAAATCTTGCAGTCACCTTGATTTTGATGACTTGAATGCTGCATCATGTTCATTCTAGGTAGAAGTGCCCATTAAAAATGCTGAAAATTTTGGTGATGATACAGCCCCCTCTCCACCAATGTTACAGAAACTACAAATGATTATTTTATCCTTTATTTAATATATAAACCACATATTGATCCTATTATTGGAATCTAGTATTTTTTCTTCATTTCTAATTATTGTATTCGACCATGTCACATTGGTAGTGAAAAACATGCTAGATCTGGAATGAATTTCTCAGTTCGTGATAATTTTAGAACTAATGTATCTTTCATACATGTAAATGTTGCAGATCAAAAAAATAATTCCTACACTAATGGTATTTAGGGTACAATACTTGTTGAATTTACTATTGGTATCAAGGAAAAGAAAATCAACCACAAGGATAGTGTACTATATTGTGTCATTGGCAGTGACACTAATTCTTGTTATGAAAAGGTTAAATATGATATTTATCTTTTTATACAAAGTAACCCAATTCCTAAAGGAAAGGTTGTAAGACATCCATAATATGGTAAAAAGAATGTAGTTGTAATTAATAAAAAGTGATTGAACTATAGTTTCATGTTCATATAAAGAATCTTTTTTCAAATTGTTATGGCCTAGCCAACTAGAAAACAACTAGGTCATTATTTCTTTTTATTCATAACCATAGACCTGTTATTATAGGTTTGTCAAAACCTAAAAGAATCTTATCCTCTAGTATTTATAGCCCGAATTTCATGGGATTCCATTTTATTGACTCTAATAGATGTTCTTCATATATTATGATCTTTTGGGTTCTGGATCATTCTTACATGTGTAATACTTCTTTGTATTCTTCTAGTGAACAACATGTCACACATTCCTTCCATTTTTTGACACTCAACATTCATTATACATAATTAATTCATTCAATAGTTATCAAAATCATAGTAGCTTATAGATGTATATTAGCATTCTCAAATCTGTTATCCTTGGTCTCTGGATATTTCAGGGGGATTTTTAGTCCATCTTGAATCTAGATGTGAATATGGTAACTATGATGAAAAATATATCCTCCAGGTAATTTAAAACATGTGTTGACTGTAATGGGATGATTTAGGATAATCTAGTTGGTAGAAATTATAAATGGTATATGAGATATTTAAAGACGCTTGTTTCTAGTATAATTGAATGAGGCTTTGTAAATAGAGCCTCTTTGGATTTTTGGGATTCCATTTCTTGCTCAGCTTTTTCAAAGAACATCTACTATCATCATCATATTTTGGATGATTTTTTGGTAGAGATTCCAATCCTCCAATTCCTTCCAGGGTTAATAAATCATAAGTTAATCACCATGGTAGTAGGGATATTGCTCAAAAAATTTGGGAATAAGTTAATTACAGAGATGATGCCTATGCTTATGTTCTCAAATTCACGTTACTCAAGAAGAATTTGAAAATTTGGTGCAAAAATTGTTTAATCTCTATTGATTCTGATATTTCTTCCCTGGAGATTTTCTTCACCATGTTCATGTGCAATATAATCATAATGATTTCTCAAATGACATCATGGAAAAAGCCGGGATGATATTTAAGCTAAATAATATTCTCAAACACATTGATTCATTATGAAAGAATGCTTTTAAATTTAATTGGTCAGTGGATGTTGGTAGAAATTCAAAATCCTTCCATTCACTTCTGAAAATCAAGAATGTTTCTAGGCCTCTTTCATTGATTAAAGATGGAGATAATTTCATTCATAATAAGAGATATCTCTCAAAGAATGTTTTTTCTAATTTCCAAAATCTTTGTAATGGAACATTATCTATTATTTATCCTTTCGTGAGTATTATTACATTGCAAGTTCATCATGTTGAAAAATCCTAACTCATTTCTATTCCAATGGATTTTGAAATCAGGGGGGCTTTTTCTACACTCAAACCTCATAACTTTCCAAGACTAGATGGTTTGGAAATGCCTTTTTTGAAAAAATTTGGGATATTATTCAACATGATGCTTTCTTGATGGTGGTTCATTTCTTAAAACGGTGATTTATTCCACATTGTCTAAAGGCTATGTTTCATTCCCTTATACCCAAAGTGGATATCACCAATGACATTCATATTTTTAGACTGGTTTCCTTGGGTAACGCCATATCATAGATCAATATAAAGATCCTTCCAAATATGACTGCTACTATTTCCTATAAAATTGAATCTCCAAATAAATTAGGATTCATTAAAGGAAGATCAATTCTGGAATTTCTAATCACAGCCACATAAAGTGTCAATCATCATAAGAAACCCACCTGGTGTGGGAAAATTTCTCGTAAACATATTACCATGAATTCTTTTGATACGATGGATTAGATATTCATTTGTAGTGTTCTCTCATTATATGGGTTTGATAGTGATTTCATCACAAGAGTAAAAGTCATCATAAGCTCTGCTCACAATTCGATTATACTTAGTGGTTCTCCTAAAGGATATTTTAATTTCTCTAGAGGTGATAGACAAGGTGAACATTTATCTACCCTTTTATTTTCCATTGATGACTATTATCTAGGTAAGCTCTTTTGGATCAAGGCTGGAAAAGGGAAAATGAAATTGATTTCTACTAGTAGGGGTCTTTCTGGTTCGACTCATTTTTTGTATGATGATGACATTATTCTTTTTAAAAAAGGGGTTGAAAGTAATATTAAGAACATCAAGAGGGTTTTATTATACTATGGTACGACCTCATGGTAGGGGATTAGTTGGGTAAAATCATTTCTCTATAGTGGATGAAACATCACTACAAACAAGAATCTTAACATTATTAGGGAATCAGGTTTTCATGAAGGATTCATTCATTTATTTACCTATGGGTTACAATGTTTTGTGCAAGACCAAAGGCTTGTAATATATTTGACCTTATTATCAATATTAAAAGGCAACATTCTTATTGGAGGGGAAAATAGTTATAAATTGATGGTTGTGTTTTCTTGGTGATGTCTGTTTTTATTTTCATGTTTTTATACACTTTTATGATTTAATAATGTTTTATTTAAATTATCCAAAGCTTCAATATTTCTATTAGGAATTTATTCTATAGTGGTACCATAATGGAAAGAAATCGTTCCATAATTTCTTGGATATATTGTTACGAGAATTATGATTTTTGGGTTTAGGAATTAAGAATCACAGACACATCAATTATTATTTACAAGCGTCATTTTTTTGAAACATATATATGGAGACTCTAAATCACATTTTTTTTATTTGGGTGAGATTTATGCATAAACTCCTAAAAAAATTTCATTTAACATAGCTACTTGTTGTGGCCTTCCTTGAATCCTTTTCTAACTCTATTTCTTCTCACTCTAAATGTCTTGTCTGCAGTGTTTTTTTCTTCATTTTTGGAAGGAAAATTAAAATGGTACCAATTTAATTGATTCAATTATGGGTGAAGAGAGTAATCTTAATTTGGGTATATCTATTAAGGATCAAATTTGTAACATTCAAACCCTCCAATATCACCTCATTAGAATTGTGGAGAACTATTTCTTCTCCTCTAGAGTTCATTATTGGGCTTGGTAACCTTCTTCCAATTGAAGCCCCATCTGAATATTTTTCAATAGGTATTACACCTGAAAATTTACTAACATGATGTGGCTTGGTAATATGACCAGAAATTTCATCAGGCCCTCTCAATCCATTATTGTATAAAGAATGATGCATAGGAATCTTCCAACTGATTTTTTTCTTCATTGTGTGGTATTTTGTTTGATTACCACTGTGTTATCCATCATCAAAATAGAGAATATATTAACAATTTTTTTATGTTACATTTAATCATCAATATAGAAATATATTGATAATATTATTGATGTGAGTCTTCTGTTGGTCACCACCTTCTGTGAATTCCTATTTAGTTGGGATGATCTTGTGATCTCTCCTCTTCAGAAGGATCTATTTTATGGTTCTCAAGAAGATATTATTCCCTTTGTATTGATCTATAGGAATAATGTAATTTATGAAAAAAAAAATTCACTATTTGGGAAACACTCTATGTGATCCATGCTGCTATCTAGGATTCCAATATTCCAAGGAAGAATTACAATTAAAATTTAATTAATGAATATTTAGTCCTGAGTCAGATTGGTGTTATGGTAAAAATTCATCCTCTTGATAGTTTTATTGAGGGTTTTTGGATGTTTAATTTTAATGGATGGATTGTTGTCAATTATGATGGTCCCACAAGAGGTTATTTGGGTCCCTCTGGTTATGGATCCATTTTCAAAGATCACATGGGGTTGTCCATGGTTTTTTACAATGTTTCTATGGTATTTTTGCTTATATTGAAGCTAAAATGACTGGTATTATGTCTACAGTGGAATAATCTTATGATCATTATTGGAACAATATTTGGATTTATGATGAATCCACTATTACATTCCTTTCCATTAATACTGGTGATCCTCATTTATCATGGATGTTTAATAATCGGTGGATTAGATGATTGTATTGTCTCTCGTTCGTGAATCATTTTATCACTCATGTCTACTGGGAGGCCAATTCTATGTCAGATGGTCTTATGAATAAAGGCGTTAATGGTATTGACTTTTTATGGTCTGATGAGATTCCTAATGATCTCCACCCACTTATTCAGAGGGATCAATGTAAAACTCCTATCCTTAGACTCTAATAAAGATGGATTTATTTTTTCAAATAAATATTGTTTTAATTCTGGGAACAGTCTCATTTTGAAATTAAATATTATTGTTGTTTAAAAACAAATTTGGGAGACCTAATATTATAATATTATTCAAAAAAAATTTATTATGTGAACAACATGATTTAATACTAAATAATATATTATAATTGTTTCTAAGATTCACATTAGTGAAAAATGTCTCAAATTCAAATAAAAACATGATATTGGTTTGGAATTTAATATAATAAATTTTATCCAAAATTTGGGAAATTTAATAAGTCGAATAATCTTAATAAAACCATTATATTTATTTAATATATGCATGAACAATCACTGCATCAATGTCACACAACCATTAATGTGAATTATTTCATATAAAAAAATTGAAAATAAATCACCATCATTCAAATTAATTAATTTGGTTCAAATTAATAATTTATAGTCATTTATTATGTATATTTACTTATATCCATGTCATGAAAACTTCTTTAATTTGTTAAATTGGCTTTTCATTGAATAAAATATTATAAAAAAAATAAAGTCATTGAAGTTGATTGAAATTTTCATAAATATACCAATTAATGATTTTTATTTTAAAAAATTCATCCAATCAATTTATTACGTGTTTTAGAGTAATTTTTAAGGATAATAATATTATGTTTACCCTTAATTACATGCTCTACCATTAAATATAGTAAAAGAAATTACCAATGTTATTATTCATATTTTACAAAAACTATGTAGATCATATTATAAAATAAATATCATACATATTACATACGTTTAGGTCAATTTTTTTACAATTCAAAACATATAAATATTTAATATTAATTTAAAATAAATCATATTGATAGATTGAGAAAAATGTTTTGAATGTAAAAATTTTCCAAAGTTGACAAAGATTTTATGTCCAATTTCAAGTTAAAATTTAATTCTCTAACATACAATGTATTAATTGATTAAAACATGATTAACTTATTCTTGAAAAGAATTTCATATAATATTCTAGTGAAATAAATAAATTAAATGAAATAGCGATTTTGAACTAAAGTGTTGTATTTTTTCCAATTCATTAAAAATTAATGTTTCCTTGAAAATTCAATAGAAAAAATACAAATATATTATACACATTCAGAAAAAAAAAATTGTGAAATTAAAATTAAATAATTGTAAAATTAATGATTCATATAATTAACCATGTAAAAAATTATTAATTTTAATAATTACCTAACATAATGAACCTTGGACATATCTTTAAATTTTTATGAAAATGTATAACACTTTTCCATTAGGAGTTTCTATGAATAAAATTATCATCTACCTCGAAAGAAAATTATTTCCTCTTGTTATCTACATAACATTTATACCTTCTCTGAGATGTCCTCAATCATTTATGGACCATTATTAGATTGTTATCCACTTCCTCTACTTATTATGGTCCCATCTAGATCCTTTTCCCAACAACATCCTTAAACTCTGGGCTTTGGAACAACTCTCCATATAATGCCTCAATAGGTGACATATGTATAATGGAATGAAATATGTTATTATAAGAAAACATGAATAATGAAATTTTTTGATCCCAATTTACCTAGTTGTCCATTGAAAATGATCAAATAATATCCTCCAATGATTGAATTTCATGCTCAGTCTTTCCATCAGATTAATGATGAAAAGTAGTGTTGCAATTTAATTCTACGCCCAATAAACTTTTAAAGACCTTTATAATAACTACTAATAATCCCTAGATGATGGTCTGATATAAAGGATAAAGTTACTACATGAAACCTAAAAATCTCATTGAGGAATAGTCAAGAATGATATAAAAATGGTATAGTATCTCAAATAGGTAGGAAATATGAAAAATTAGTCTGTAATTCAAAAATAACACAAATCACATTGGTACATTAAGAATTATCTATTTTCCCCACCACAATGTGTGTGGATATATTTTTTCAATTCTACTCTAGAATCTAAAAAGGATAAAGCATCCCCTTTGAGAATTATCCCTCTGCTATAAACTATGAAAAATTAAATTATTTCATTATAAAATATGAAATATTTCTTTCCATGCCATCCCACCATAAATGATATTTTTTTTCAATCATACTCCATTATTATAAATCATTTTACACTAAGAAGAATATTTTTAGAATATTCTATTTTAAACAATATATTTTTGGTATTTAACATGTTAAATTTTAAATATGTTTTTTGAATAAATTCAATTAATAAATTAGTTACGTATGGGAAAATATAGTAAACTAAATCAAACCAAACTAATATAAACAATAAAATTAACTTATCATATATAATACAAGTTTTAATAAATATAATTAAATTTAAATATATATTATTTTATAAAATTTAAAATAGTAAACCAGAAATGAACATTTATTACCTATAATATTAGTAATATACAAAAGGAATGTTTTCCAAAATTACTTCATAATGATCATTACATATGAAACAAACAATACCTATGATGTGATCATCAATGTTATTTGTTAATATATCAATGGAATTCAGGATCACACATAATTCCACACCTTATTTATTTTTATCATAACCAACGTAATATTTTTTCCCTATAAAACAACATACCACTAAATATTTTATTTATTAATAAAGATGAGAAGTCTTTTTCCATGTATTTGTATTAAAAAAGGATGAATTGTGTCTTCTAATATATTCATATTAACTAGTTTCATTCAAAATTCATCATTTCTTACACTATTGTTACAAATAAACAATTTTCAGTAATACACTAGAACATTAGATTTAATTTATTAATCCTACTATATCTCAAAAATGACTCCACAACATTAAATTTATATAGAAATTGGTTTTATGTATTTGGAACATGAAATATACATTTCACCTGCGAAAACTAGTACAGTATTATTCGAAATATAACATCTTTTGTCATGGTATTTTGTATGAAATATATAGACATTAATATTATACATATACCATGTTATTAAATTTAAACATGGAATTCCCACTAAAAATTTAAATGTTTCTGATGTATCTAATCAACCAATAACAATCCCTTTCATCCTTAGAAAAAACAATTTGTAATTCTCATTCAAAAAACATATATTATTCTTTTGTGGATAATAATTTTTCTACACATTTATATAAAATACTAAATTTGGATAAACATCATCTATGTTGTTCATTGTGTAAAAATGAACCTTCATTATCTATTCAATATTAAACAATTTCACTTTAATTACATGGATTCTCTATTCCCCATAATATAATCATTCATGGAGAGATATAAGAAAACAAATTGGCTACACTACTAAAAATTAGTTTTTAGAAAACTCTACCTCCATCCAAAAAATATACCTCACAATAATGGAAGATTCAAGATGATATATATTCTTAATGTACTCATTAAAAAAATTAATTTATTTTTTAATAGAATACATCCAATATAGATTTTTAGGTATGTAAATCTTTATTTCTTAGACCAAAAAATAAAATTAAATCCATAATTATATAAAAAATGATGGTTAAAAATACATTTCCAATTGAAAAATTAATTAAAATTCTTCATTCTATTTTTTTTTTCAAAGAAACGAAATCAATAATATGATTAAAAATTAAATTAAAAAATAACACACCTTTAAGATAGTCATTATAATAAGGATAAGAAATATTCCTAGAAATAAAACTGGTAGGAGAAATTGCATCTTTAGGTGACAATAATGATATTTCATACATCTCACCGTCAAATGTTTTAATAACATGAAATGTTCTCCATTTGAATAATATCCCTATGACACATTAAAATCAAGAATACAATCCCTCATAATTTTTTTTTACATATGTTGGGGGTAGGAATGTTTGCCTTCCTTCATTATTGGTAGCTTAATTGAAATGTAATCCCACTGAGAGTATGTACAATAATTCATTCAACCCAAATTTAGTATTTTAATTAATATCAAACAATGTTACAAAAAAGTTATAATATATATAATTATCTATGTTTTGAAATCAATGTTATGTTTGAACTTCTGATATCTCCAATGCTGCAGCTCAAAAAATATTGACTGTTTCTTTAAAATATTTATCTTATTAAAATATTTTATTTTATTTTCGAATATCACATCAACGATTTTCACCCTCTTAGAATACTTAATGGTGGAATAGTTTTTTGGAGAAATATAAAATTATAAAATGCCTTTAAATGTATATTTTAATCATTGATAAGAGTTATAGATAGAAAAAAAATCCTAAAACACATGTATATTATCTTTTTCCCATGATGCATTTCATCATTTGAGGTATGTTGTTCAAAAATTAGAAAATATTTAGGCCCCATAACACGGCTTCAATAAAATTTTTATATATATGGATTTCTTTTATAGTTAACATAATCATTTCATGCAGTTAAAACTTTACAATTTTATAAGAATCATACACTCTAATAACTTCCTCCCATAAAAGATTTAAATCCTCAATTAATGGTGACAAGAAAAAATCATTATTATTTATGTGTTCTTTTGGTCTAGAGATCATTTAACTCAACATGATATATTTTAGATTCTGAAAATTTCATGATATAATTTTAAAATTTCCAATAAAATCGTCAATGAACTGTTTATGCTACTAATTCTTCGAAATTGATTAATTTTATCTATGAATTGTCCATGTCTAAGATTTCTATCATCATTTTCAAATATAAGAAATTATTGATCATTTTTTGTCCACTACTGATGATTTTCTTAATAATGTAACTTTCTATCACACATTAGTTCATAAAAATTTAATAATATATTTTTTCAATTATTTTATATTCCCAATAATCAATTTAATAGTGGAATTTTAGGAAGATACAAAAAAAGATTATTAGGGGTCTTTGGAAATGTTAAATCCATCATTAATTTTTCATTAGACTTGTACCATGACTTACAACGTATAAGACACCAGTAAAATATATGTATTCTATTATATATATTATTGATTCACATAGGAAGGCATATATTTTCTTATACCCTTATCCCATCAGGAATAATATTTTATTTCCAATATAATTTGAATCATCATGATTTTTATCTTTTGGAATAATGTTGTTCAAAAACATTATCAACTCTATAAAAATATTATTACTCCATCCATTTAATACCTTCAAGTTAATCAATATGTACATCATCAATTAAACTATAAATTCTATACAACCCAGATGCATTTTTATAACATTAAATAGATACAAAATTTTCGAATCATTCTTAATTTTCTTCAATTTCATTATCGAGAATAGTTTCATCAATTTAATCATAATTATCATCTTGTAAATAATCATTATAAATAAATTTAGAATTCATCATAGTTTCAAAATTCAATATCAATAAGATGTAAATCATATTAAACCCATGAAAATTTAATTGTTAACCGATCTCTTTACATTACAAATTTTTCTTTTTTAAATATTTCAGACTTGGATAAGAAATCGTGTTGTTGTTTGGATCATTTTTGCTAAAAAATTCCAAAAATCATAGAATATTTTCTCAAATTCATCAATTATTAAAAATATTTTAATCCTACTTTTAATCATTACTATATATAATGAATATCAAATATTCAAAATATTTTATTATAATTTCAAATTTAATTACAAATTTACTTTTTTAAGTAACCAAAAAAATATTTCTCTAAAAATGAATATTTTATTAATAGTAATTTTTTCTCTTAATGATAATCATATTAATAAGTATTCAATAATAATAATAAGAAAATTATTTTTAATATTTGATCATCTTTTGAACCTCTCTATTAAAATAGTTCGTAGGGAATTTATTCATGGAATTTGGTTTTTCAGAAATCACATTCGGATGGTAGTAAAAGATATAGGTGAAATGTACATTCTCTAATTGAGGAATAATGTCTTATATTAATGGTGTATAATTTTTTAAGAAGGACATCAATTGATTAAATTCATAAATATTATATACTAGAGGAACATTTTAAATGACACATGTTGATCAACCAATATGAAGATATTTGGAATTGAGAAAATTGATTTTACCTGTCTTGAGGGATGATCTGGTGAGGATTAAAAAAACATGTCTCCCAATGGGATGGATCAAATAAAAATAACCACTATATAAAATTTTGTGCAATATGATACATGCAATAATGTAAATGAAATTAGTATATTCATTTAAAAAACTATTTCTATGTTATTGTATTTTTGAGTGAATCTATAAAGTGTTAATTTGGAAGTTGTATTCTAGTATGTGGGTAAAAATTTAGGATGAGAGTGATATAAAAATTAAATGATCCACTATTTTTGTATGATCTTTTCATTACTTTTAAAATTTTAAAGTAATATATAATTCTTGATGAAATATTAATATATTGAAATAAAAAATAAACTAAAATTTCTCTGTGTAGAGTTTTTCTTGGGATGAAAGTGTGAAGAGAAGGGGATTGTGTTATTTTTTCAATTTTGTGTCATGGATTTATAGTTATGGTGTTGTGAATGTGGTAGTGTTATTTTAAATAATATAAAATTGTGAAATCAGAGTGGTTTCTATATGAATTATCTGTGAAAAATGACTCATGGAATAGCTTAATATAAAATAAATGGCTAAAAGACTTCAAATAAATTAATGGGATAATTTTAGATCTTGTTGGGGTGTTAGATCTGTTCCCCATGGTTATTTTTTAAGATGGTTTATTGGGATTAATTGATCAATTTTGTAAAAAAAATGAATAAAAATAACATTTTCTTAGTATTAATGTACAATCATGTATCATCTAACATATTGAAGAGTTATTCCCTTATCCTATATTAATAAATCATAATTATTTTTTCATATTCCTTATCTAATTTTTTTCTTATCCCCAATAAAATTTTTGATCATTATAAATTTATTTTTTGAATGTTTTTATGTATTCTAAGAATTATTGATAAATTATTTTTGTAATTTGATGATATTAATTCATTATATTATTTTAAAAATATTTCATTTTAAGAATATTAGTGTTTAATTTTATTTAATATAAGAATAATTAAATTAGTAAATGTTAATTATACATGTTTTTCAAAAAAATTCAATTTAATAATTTTTTTTGTTTTGGAACATGATATATTGTTGGGCTTCATTTATTTCAATGTTGAAATGAGTTATTAATAATAAAATTCTCTTTATTAAAATAGTAAAATTTTTGTATAGATCATGGATGTGGATTAGAAAAATATAAAGAAGGTATCTAAACATTTGAAACCAAATATCATCCATCAAAATGATTGATTTGAACAATTAAAAATTAAATGATAAATTAAACAAGTGAACTGTGAAATAAGAGAACATAGGTTATTCTAAATTTAGGTTCATGAGATACTGTAACATAAAAAACAAAAAATTTAAAATGATATCTGAACTAAGATAACTACAATGTTTACTCCAATTATAAAGAAGCCACTTATGATGGATTCAGGAGGTAAATTTATAGTCAATAGTAAATTTAAATCATATAAAAATTAAAATAGAAAATTAAAATAACTATAATGCATTGGAAAATGAAAAAATTTAAATGAATTGTTGATATAAATAGGAACCATAAAGGAAATAAAAATAGGAATAACCCTGAGTGATGGTTAATATGGATCACTAGGGATGTTTATAGAAATCGAAAAACTCAAATCTAAAACAAAAAAAATAACAATTGAAACTAAAAATAAAAATATTTTGAAATAATAAAAATTAAAAAAATAAACATTATACATATACTACAATATAAATTTGTATGAGTTCTACTGAGCATTAGTGGTAGTCAACTGATGGAATACCATGGATGATGGTAGTGGAATCCAAAGACATTTTGTTAAAAACAATTGATACAAGAACAAATATATTAAATGAAATAAATCAATGAAAAAATACATTGGATGAAACTAAATGATGATTTTAGGGAGAGGGTTTAGTGGGTGAGTTAAAAATGATAACCATCATGAGAAATAAATAATATAAATTGAAATGTTCCCATCTTGATTAAAATTATAAATATTTTTCACATTGTTCATTTAATAACATAAATAAACAACATGATATTTACTATCGTTTATTTAGAAACTGATATCTAAAAAACATTATCACATGAGTTATTGAATAATCAACATGAAAATGATTGATTTTTTTTATTTTCTACAATGGTTATGGAATAACTTATGTAAAATTTCTTCTATTCCACCTCAGTAATCTATACAAAATGGAAAAAAAATCCCAAAATTTTCCACGTCAGTTATTGAATAACTGACCTGGAAATTATTTCTCATTTCATTTGCATGTTGGTCATAGATAATCACCGTAAAAAAATTGTCACGTAAAAATATATTCTATACTAGTGGGATATGAAGAAATTTTCTTGGTATGATACATCTTATAACGATGATTTTTATGAATAACATAATTGGAAACTCTTATGAACCTATTTTATAAGCATATGTTTTTAAACACATAAGAGATATATTATTATGGGGTGTATAATTGTATTTTCTAATAAATGTTCTTAAAAATGATAAAATATATATTTATTAAATATATGAGTCATTATATTTTTCTCAAATTGAAATATTCTAGAATGGATACATCATTTCATCTTCATCTGTCGGGTATGAATCTTAGAATCCTTAAGACATTATACATTTAATAAACATTATTTCACAATGAATTATTTTTAATTCAAATATAAATAAACTTATGATAAATTTTAGAAATAGACTCATCACACATCTTCTTAAATGTATCATATACAATCGTATAATTATTAAAACACATTTCCTTGAAAGTTTTGTTTCCATCTTGTGAAATTTATAAGGTTGGCCAAATTTCAAAATTTATCACACATTAATATGTAATATTAAATTCATCTTCTCATCATTCATAGTATAATTAATTTATTTAATTATATGAAATTTCATACATATCCCAAGTGGAATTCCTCGCTTTTGGTCTAACATATAAATTATTTTCATATTTATTTATTATTGATGTCAAAATATAAAATCTCATTATATCAAGATGTATTTTCATTTTGATTTTCCACTGATCAAATTTTTGTCTATTAAAATATGTAGGAATATTTTTATTAGTCACCCCAAGATTATTCTTATCAATATAGATATTAATTTTTAATTAATATAAAATCAGATCATATGGTAAAAAAATACATTAATAAATCAAGATAAATATAAATAATAATGAATTGAAAATAATCTACATGAACTATCATCCTATCATGAACTCATTTCCTTATTTTTCAATAATTTTTAATTTAATAATCTGTTATATAATTCACCCACATTCCCTCTGTTTTATCCATTCTCTATCACTAAATTTTTTTCATGTATGTTTGAAAACAATTAATTATATTATCCAATGATTTCTAAAAATGTTCAATTGTTGTTATTTAAATCTTGACATTTATTGCCTTATTGTTTAAATTACAAAAACTCGTCATTAATACATAGGGTTGAAATAATATGTTTTTTATGTGTGTTTAGATAGGGAATCCTTTTTCATTTTATTGATTGCAATTTCTAATAATATACAATGATTAATTTTTTAGTTCATCAAAAACATTTCGTTGTTATTGAATATTTTTTTTTGTTTTATGGTCTTTAAATGGAACAATATATTGGATGTAATCACCATAATAAAAATTAGTGACTATTTTAGAAATATTATGGTCATACATTTGAATGGTGTGTATATAATGTTCCATGATAGCCCAAAAAATCATAAGAAATCAAAATGAATTTTCATTTTGAAGTATAATATCAATTAATCCTAATAAAATTATTGATGGAGAATACCACTATAAATTTACAATATCAATATTAATCTAGAAGAAAAATATAAAAACTCAAACATTGGATCATTGTTTGAAATGTAATATAAAGAAAAAATTGAAATGAGAGATGAAAAAACTGACTTAGATGATTTTTAAATTGATAGAGCAGTGGAATGTATGGAATAAATTCATTAATAGACACTAAATTAGAATAAATATTAATGGAAGAAATTCCTTTTTCACATTAATCATTTCAATGAATAAAAAATGCTGGTATTATGTGTAATGTGAGGAGGAATGTCAATGTAGTGA
Source organism: Viscum album (assembly GCA_963277665.1). Lineage (NCBI taxonomy): Eukaryota > Viridiplantae > Streptophyta > Magnoliopsida > Santalales > Viscaceae > Viscum > Viscum album. Next base: position 170,744 of record OY728121.1, read on the forward strand.
GATAAAACTTAATAATGTATTGGTTTTCAATGATTAAATTGGGTTAAAGAAAATAATGAAAATGAATGTTTTATTTCTGATACCCCGTAAACCAATTTTTATATAACATTATATGATGAGAGAGAATTTTATATTCTGTAATTGTTTGAAGACAATACCAAAAAATGGAAACATTTATCCTGAAAATTTTATGCTTATTGGTAAACAATTTTTTTTCATGAATTGTTATGTCAACCCAACAAGTACTTCTCGTATATATTTATAAAATGTTTTTAGGAGTAAAGTTTAATGATAAATTTATTATTTAATAAACACATCATGGCTCTCCACACTATGATTTCTTTGAACAACATCTCAAAATAATATAGAATATTGTTGAAACTTTTGAGGGAAATAGTAAAAATAATAAATTTCTTGATTTTTATTTTCCTAAAGATGAATTAAGTACCCCCCTATGAATACTGAAACAACCAATTTATCTTTCTCTGACATTATAGGATGAAATTATGGAATTTTAAAATTAACCATTGTTTTATCAAACCCTTTTAGACATAGGAATAAGCTTATTTTTAATTGAATTTATTACTATGAATATTTTAACTTATATATATTTTTAGTATGAAAATATATCTCTTTCCAACTGGGATATTAATGTATTAGAAGTTGAAATGATAAAAAATTATCAATGTAATTAATTTAAATTAATTTTATAACAATTTTTTTCAAGCGATTAAGAATAATTTTGATGATATTTTTTCTCATGGTAATTTTTTTTGATATTGGAATATTGGTAGATAAACATTTTTTATAAACTTTGATAAATGAATAAGGGGATTTAAAATGTGTTCCCATTGAACTAAAATTTTTTAAAAATAAAAATAATGTTCATCTCCATTAACTAAAATTTTAAAAATCAGTCAAATTATCATTTTCTTTTTGAAAAATTTTGTTACAAAAGGTGAGGTAAGCTTTGAGATTTCACACACAAACTTGTATATATTTGATACCCTAACTCAACTTTTAAATTGATTTCATTGGATTATGTTTTTCTTAAAATTAAATATTTTTAGTGAGTATATCTTCAATATAAAACATAACAAATTGTTTTCCTATATTCTTAAAGGGGTCTTATAGGGTTGTGTACTTGCTGATAAAGATCATGGTATCTTCAATAGGATTTTAAAATACCAAATTGTTTAATTTTCACATAATATTGATTGTGAAATACACATATTGTGGTACATAATTAAGAAAGAACACTCCCCATGTGACATTTATATATTTAAAGAGAGTGGAAATATGGACTATAAACATAGTATTTAATGGGTGGGATCCTATGGTTTATTATAATGTTGTTTGTTTTTTTTACTATTTCAAATGAAAAATCCCCAGTCATGATTCTGTATATATTCTATATTTATCACTATTTATGTAATATTAAATTCTCAAACATTGTCCATTTGATTATCAAATCCATCATTAATTCCATGAACATTAATTTTCCCAACATTTAACTTATCCTGTGGTGTGAGCCACATCATATTTTATGAATGAATTTATTAATTTATGAACTATACTCGTGTATTTAATATTATAGAGAAACAAAATAGAACATGATGTGTTAAAGGAGATGGAACATTTGGATTTAATTTAAGGAAAAATGAATCAAATATTATAGGTGTTTATTTTTTTCATTATACAAGAATATTTGACAATTGAATATATTACATGTTTCCCTGATAGTTGATCTAATATTTTTCATGTGTTGGAATTGTATAAAATCAATTCATTTTGGAAGCCAGAGAGTGTGTGAGAAACTAAAATTAAGAAAAAATTTCATTTTCTGTTAACTAAAACTATATAAAATATTTATTAAATATAATTTAGGACAGATTGATATTTTTATTCTTAAATTTACTTTGTTAAAAATAATGTTCAACCCGAATTTTAATGTCAATTTAACTCCATAAAATGTTTTTTGGATTTTTAAAAAAAATGATTTTTTAAAAGTGTTTCATCTTACTAAAATCATTACATAACATGTAATTATTCTTATATTCCATGAAAAATTGTTTTAATATCTAAAAATAAAATCCATGTATTTCTTTTTAATTCTATATGTTTTATGTTGTGATGAATAATATGTTATTAAAAGTAATATGTTCCTTATGCATTCACTATATTATATTGATATCATTAAGGGATTTATGTTCTAGGAACATTAATCCTAGACTTCCAAAGTGTTATTGGAATGTTTAACCCATTGTGCTATAAATGGATAACACAATTTAAAAGTGGTTTTGATAATACATAAATTATTATTAAAATAATGTTATTATCAATATGTTGGATCAATATGAATATATTTTCATTTAAAGATATACTCATTTTTTATTTAGATTTTGTTAATTATATTAGAATATCTTGTTAATAAGATTAACCATTAAGATTTAAAACTCGGTAATCAATAGGACCATAACCAATGAATAAATGTTAATTTTCAACTAATTGAACATAACTATATATGATTCTGTATCTTCACATTGATGTAATTACCTGAATATTTATAAATAAAATCCTTATTTTTGGTGAATGAAATCCCTATTATGTAATATGGTATAAAAAACTCTTGAGATTTTTTTATATCATGTCTTACATAGAAAATACGATCATGAATGATATCCATTGATAATATAGTTATTCAAAACTTTTCTTATGATTAGTATATATTTTTAATTTTGGACTCGAGAGACACTCATGGTTGCCAAATACGGGGACTAACATGGACTCAAGTGCTCCTAACCATATTCCAGAGGCCTACAAATAATAGTGATGGTCACGGGAGTGTCTATGGGGAGACTATACCTAATTTCATATTGAAGCATAGTCGATATAAAAAAAAGATAAATAGATGAATCAAAATAATAAGGAATAAATCTAAGAAAGCATACATAAATAAAAAAGAAATTGATAATCAACTCAATAGATAAATTTTATCATATACAAAATGATGATGGATTGTTGTGTCTGTACAAAGTAGGAATATATGTTTATAATGGAAGGGGTAGAAGTACTATACATATAACAAAAAAAGATTAAAAAAATAGCAATACAATCCAAGCATCTCGAGAGCATGCTCGGTTTTCTAAAACCAAACTCCATCCAATGAATGTTTGCAGGTCGGGTGTTAGAATCTAGACACTTCCTTTTATCAATGCCATCATATATATAACCATTTTTTGAATAATAAGAATCCTTAATTGTGTGTGAGAATAATCTCATAAGGAGAACACCAATGACATATATTCAATCCATTATGTGAATATAAATTGATTATTTGAATATATATATGCATAAATATAAATGTAAATGAATTCTAGATAATAACTCATACCTTCTTTCACCTTCATCTGGTAATGTCTCTAAACATGGGGTAATTTTATAAATTCAATTATGTTATGTTTTTATAAAATATATTTGTAATATATAAACAACACTAAAAATATATCATGAAAATAATAAAAGAGGATCTATGGAATAACCAAGTCACACTTGATCATAGTGGACGACCAACTCATTGTAGCAACTCATAAAGTCTTGTACAAAAGTTTGTCTAATTGTAATCCAAGGGGAAATTCCCAAGTTATTATACTATATACTATTCTTATTGAATGAAAATATCTTATCCAAGGTAAACATGGTAATATCATGACATGGACCAATCGGGTGAATCCATTATTCCATGTGTCCAAATACATCATTTTGGACGCATGTAGTGTGTCTAAGGTATCATAAAATTAGAAAAGATAGTTAAGGGATCCTATGAAACCATGTTTCAAATCCAGAAACTGAAATAGAACAACTTATAACGTGGGTATCTCCCATTGAAATCATCTCCTTAAATCAGAATTCATTCCTCTAAGATGTGAAGTCATTCCCTCACCAATCTGAGGCCAGCTCAAGTGTGATCATTCCTATAAAATTAAACATGTCGATATGCAATAATCCTATTATAATTTAATATTTATTCATTTAAATCCATTGAATAACAATAAAATATAATAATTCATTTTTTTATTCCACTACCTTTCATAAATTTGATAAGGTAATTCCAGGAAATGTAACCATTTATCATTTTTATTATGTATTCATTTATAAGGTTTATTCCATTCCCTTCCATAATTGTGGAATATTGGGATATGGATATCAAATCAATTAAATTGAAATTATATTTTAATTTTCCATGTTATATATATAAATATACTTTCCATTAAAAAAACCTAAAATTTATTTACTAAATTGAAGCACATACCTTATAAAGGTAAATGTTTTTATATATTAAACTTGACATTAATAAATAATTAATTTATTTTAAACATATACCTTATCATGTTCAACTTTAAAAGTATCTAAATAACGACACATATTTTTATAAAAAAATACTCTAAAATCATAATGAACAAAAACCCCACATGGTGTGGTCAACATTGAAAAAATATCCTCTTATGATATGATGAATGAAATATTAAAAGGGTTCTATAATGTGATTAAATTTAATATAATTATGGAAAATTAATTTAATAATTAATTTCTAATGGAACCATATAATACATAATTGTGACAGTTTATGAAATAGAAGTACATTGAGGTATGAGTGATCGAACACCTATATTATGCATGTGGTATGATCCCCATATATTATCATCCCTTAGTTTGTCCTGGGTTGAATAAAAAAGGAACAACAAATCAATACCCAAAAAAATAAGACATATGAATGTGAATCAAAATAGCATCATCAAGTGGAATAAAAATGGAAAATTGTGCTTGATGATTTGTGAACAGACATGGATGAATCAAATAATCCAAACATAGCATGTTTTGGAGTTTTGATGGTGAAACAAGAGAAAATAATATATTAAAAATTCAAGGAGATCTCAAAGGGATGATAGCTCTGGATATGCTAGAAAAAGAGATGAGATATGGTAAGATAATGAAATGGGATTGCTCCCCTTTAAAAATTTTTAGGAAAATTACATGGTGTGTATCTATTTAACATGTCTGGTAATGTCGGGGATTTCCCTCATGGGGAAATTTAATGACACATCAGTCATTAGAATGACTGAACCATTGCACATAGTGTATTTAATAAGTGTTGTGTACTCTAAAAACAAATCACGTATTTTTCTTATATCCAACTTATAACCATCCTTCCTCATTCTTTACAAACATACCAACCTGCCTAAAGGCATGATTTTGGATTTCTGTTAATAGAGAACCTCAACAAGGGTTTCAACTAATAATTAAAAAGGATCTATTGGAGTTAGAAAAAACAAAGTACTTATTGTCTTCCCCTACTAAGGGAAAGAATCCCTGATTTCATCTTCCAAGGGTGGCCGAATTTTGTTTGACATAAACTCTGGAAATTGAGTATATTAATTTTCTTCTACCATCGATGTCTTCTCTTGTAGACAATCACCCTATTGTAGAACCCAAACTAATGGGTCAGAAAAGCCTCAGAGGTCCTATGTGGTTCATTCAGTTATGAGTATAGGATAATATTTAAAAGAATCATTATCATCTAACACACCCTTTTTAGGATAAAAATTTATGATATTTGTTGTCATGATAATAGAGAATAGGTGTAACCTAGAAGAAGTCATGCACAGAATAGTACCTCTGTGATAGTTTGAAATGATAGGGTACCACAACAACTCCATCTAAGATATCAAATTTCCTAACAAAAATAAGAGACAACATCCCTAACTCTTTAGACATATATTCCAATGCTTTGGTGACATGTGTAAGAATACATGACACCCTTCCTCGAACTGTAGATGTCTTTGACAATGATCAAAATAATATTTATGTCTAGACAGAGTAGGAAAAAAATTATTCCTAATAATATTAACCTACTCTATGATACTATAAAATATGATGATCTAGTAGTTCTACATAACCTACCTCCAACCATCATAGTAGTGAATAAAATTAAAAACAAAACACATCATCTTACAGAGACATCTGAATCATATCCTAAAAGGCATTATTGAAGGTGAATATAATTGAAAGAATATGTTTCTCCCATGAACCATCAATGTGAAATAAATTTTCCAATCTAAAATGATATTATATTGGACCATGTGAATCTATATGTTATCATGAACCTATTTTCCTTCCAAATCATCAACTAAGAATGTCTCCTGTGTATGAAAAAAGTGGGATACATTAGTTAATTTATCCATGACTACCAAAACTACATCTATACATTGTGGTGACCTTGGAGATTTGAATAAAAAATTATTACAAAATCCTCAAATTTACATTTTGGGACTGGTATAATCTCAAACATGCTAGATGTATGTTGGTGTTACGCCTCCTATTTTTTCCAATTCTAAATTCTATTTATAATACCTTTTATCTAATTTTTCTTCCCATGCCTCCAACATGGGTTTCACATATCTCAACATATCAGGGAGATTCCCATATGAATTTCCCACGAAGAAACATTGGAATCTCACCTTAGTTTCTCTATCATTATTTTAGAAACCCAAACATGACCATGTATATATAGTATGCATTTTAAATCAACATTAAAATACAAAGGTGTGTCCACAACATAAATACTATACGGATGAATGGAACCCAATGGATCTAAAAATGGTATACTCTTCACGATTTCAAGGAGTGAAGATGTTGCTAAAAATTATTAAATAGGTAAATGATCACAAATGTAATAAACCCATAGAAGTTTCTACGAAAATTGGGATAAAAATTTGTCTTCATCATTGGTTTCATTTATGAAATGAGAATGAGTTTTTTCACTCAATGCATCAATAACCTCATTACCCATTATATAAATATATGAACACTCAAAATAAAGGGAATAAATATATTATACAAGTATCCACGTCTTGAAATTAAATTTTAAAAATATATATTTGAGACTCTTATGATCTGTATATACCACAAATATATCTACCATCTATAGTGTGTCATGACGTGTTAGGAATGGAAAAACTGAACGATTAGGTTATTGTGTGGGGTAAATACATTCATCAGGTATCTGCTAGAGATAACCATATGCAATGAACCCATCATCCTATATTATCCCTACAACTATTTCATATCTCAATTCATCTAATGACACTGTATAGAATCATCTAAGATATGGTGGAATCAAAATTGGTGTTGAGTTACTAATTCTGTTCATCTCTTGAAAGGATTTATCGAATGATTCAGACATTAGGTACACCACATAATTCATTTTAAGAATATTAAGAGTTACAATAACATGTTATACGTTATTTATATAATATATGTAGTATTAAATCCTCCTCATGAAAATTCATATATCAAATAAGTTATTACAATAATAAAATCAAACTAGAGCCCTCACCATCTCTATTTCAATGGATTATTTAGATTATTAGCTAATATGACCACAAAAGATAGATTTTTAGATCTATAAGTGTCACATATAAATATTAGCACATAGTTTATTCCCCCATAGAGTATTCAAAATGATCTTAATCTGTATAGAATGGTAATTTAATGTATTATAACTCAACAAGATGTTGTCCAGAAAACCATTAATTGGTATCTACAAAGAGATTCAAAACCTAATTCATCAAATACATTAAAATTGTGGGTATGTTATTAAGACCAAATAGAATATATATATTCTCATATAAATCATAACAACATTAGAAAGTAATATGTGGTATATATTATGGATTTTATCACACTAGATGGTAGCCTGATCTCAGGTCGATCATTGAAAATACTCTAGCTTCTTAATGTGCATCAAATATTTCATCAATTTTAGGCAGTGGTTAATTTTTATTAAGAATGAGTTGATTCAACATTTGATAATCCATGAATAAAAATGTGTCCCTCTAGCTTCTTATTGAAAATAATTGGTTTACTCGATGAATAATTCTTGGGTTAGATAAAACCCTTAGTCTCAAAATACTACAACTATCTCATGATATCTTTGAGGATAGTATGTGTCATCCAATATGGAGGAATGGAAACAGTACCTACTCCCAGAACAAGATCAATTAAAAACTCCACCTCTCTCATGAGAGGTAAGATAGAAATATCATTGGTAAAAATACATAGGAAATGATCAACTAATAAAATAAAATCTTCCATATATATTTCCACATCTTCCCTGAAAGGTCTTGAAATCTATCCAGTCACCTCACCTATCCCAAAAATGCTCTAGTCCATCTCTAATAGAACAAATATACCCATCAACATTGTTGATATAATTTTTTCCTCTGGTTATGTATATGATACCCTACAATGATAGAAACCCCAAAGACATGATATACAACCAATAAATCGATTCCATGAATGAAATAGAAGCCCATCATCTTCAGGATGAAGAGTTACCAAAATAAAGGATAATTTTATATATGAATGAGGTAGTCTATTCATTGTTTTATTCCCTCAGAATACACATCAAATAGTGTGTGTAGGGCCATCACAACATAGAAACAATGAATTCCTAGCTGGTGAAATTCTACAGTAATAAAGAAGATAAATGATCATGAATAACTTATATCAAACAAATCAGATAGAATAGTTTATGATACCTGATTAGTAACATGTACTGTAGATATTCATTCACTATTATACATGGGTATCTGATGTTAATCAAGAAACCTGTCAGTCCAAATCCTTGTTATACATATAGAAAACCTAGAGTAGGCCACAATTCTATCTACTTTCAATAAGAAGAAAAGTTGTCATGTCCATTATCTCCTCATCCTATCATTTTGACTCTACTCCAATTTCCTACCTGACTACAAAAAACTGAACCTACCCCTAAATGTTTAGATGATGAGGAACCTCTTATGCTGGATATAAATAGAATGTTATGACAAAATCCTTGATAATTTTCCATATTTCCCAAATATGGATATTCAAGTGGGTCTCTATCACAATGATGCTTCATATTACACTATTTTCCAAATTGATATGATATAAAATAGTTTATAGTGTAAATACTCTGGCTTCCATATCCCTATCGATCAGCCTCAAGGCTATGCATATTTCTACCAGAGGAACTGACATGCAACCTCAGTGTTGATTGTCTATTCATGGAACTATGTTGGTTTCACAGTTTTCCATCAATGATATGATAAAGATTCACAATATGGGAAAATTTTGGTCGGTGTAAATCATTCACCTATTAGTATATGGAATACTTAATCTCATCCTTGAATCATCTCACTCGTGATAGCTCCTCACAGGCCAGAATTGGTACAATGCATTGAAACATAGTAAAAATCACTATGTAATCCATGATAAACATAACACCCAACTCTTTGTGAATGTATACTCTAGATTGATCAAATCTTATTTTCTGAGGGAATGAATTTACCATAGTGTATATTTTGTATATCTTTCCAGACCATGAACTTATTACGACATATTAGAGTAATCACATCCCACCAGTTCTTGGGGAAACCATAGAATATATAGGGTGAATTTTTGAACCTCATCAGTGGAGGGATCTCTATATGCTCAACGATAGAAATACTATCTTAGAGTTATGAGTCAACATCACATATACCTCTCTAACCTAGAAACATGGGAGGATGTTACTTATGGACCTGATAAGTCAAATCATCCACAGTATGTATAGCCTGTGGGGTCTCCTACGAAGACTGCATCATATATCAGAAACTCTCATCATCTGATTGTTAGTTCCCCTATTCTAAAAAAAAATTGGCACCTCATATGGTACAAATAGAGGGTTTACTTGTGGCTCATTTCCCACCACATCCATTGCATGATCATCTCCACCTACCAAACACATAACTAGAGGTATTTGTGGTATCATAGCTCTATTAATGATATGAACACACCTCATTACATGTTGAAATAAGATATAATCACTAGTACAATTAGAGCATAAGAACAAGGGTGAATACAAATGGTACTAACCCAACTACCCATATAAAAGGAAATGGTATTTGGTATGTGTTCATGTTTTATTTATAGGGGTTCTGTACAGTGATGGTATAATTATCTATTTACTATTCATTTATTAGAAAAGATAATATTTTATATGACTTGATTTAAATTTAATGTTTGTATTCTACTACATATATATAATAATGGTCGATTAAATTGTTTCTAATTTGGTGAAAATAAAGGCCCATAAACATTAAAACTGAAAGTGACACCAATTTAATGTTAACAATTCCCTGTACATTTCTATCTCATGTTATAATGGTTAATATACGTATCGACCAGACCATAGAAATGAGATATCTACTTCCCACTAGAATTACATTGACATGATTATTATGAATCAAGTATAAAATGACCAATGATATTAGTGGTCAGGGTAAACTATATACATTCATGAGTCTTGTATTGAAAAAATACACAAAATAAATTTTTTTTTGGTTTATAAAATTATTCCATCTAGTGTATCCTTACATTTCATTCTTAGTAAACTTATTCTAATCATCTGGAATGAAAAAAAACTAATCATAAACTTAAATGCTCAGTAAGGGTAATGTATAGTTGATAAAATAATGAGTGATTGTGATTAATAAAATTTCGAGGTTAATAACCCAAAACACTTTCCATTATATCAATAAATTGATATGTAAGTGTATAATCAATATGGAAAGTTAAATAAATGGAAAGACATATCATTCAAATAACTTGATAAGGAAAAATAAGTACGGATATGTCATAAACTGAAACAAAAAAAATTAATCAAGGAACATAAAATGAAATTATTCCGTTGATATATCATCCCAAATCCCTTGGAAAAATAATAATTGATTCAAAATGAATGGAATTTTTAATTATGATATGTCATGTCTCAACCACATGAAAACCTAATCGGTCAAGACCTTTCATAGTATGGTTTAAAACTACAGGTTTGAACTTGTTTATTTTTGAAAACTAATTTGTCTCATGAAAACTTGTTGATACATTGAGGGGTATATATTATCAAAGATCCACTAATAATTTCTTGTCTAAAAAATTACTTATATTAAATAATCGAAATAAATAAGATGCCTTATAAAAAATCTATATGGAATAATGAATATAGATTTATCAATATTTCCCCAATTAATCAAGTAATATTGAAATTAAACACCATATGTAACAATGATATATTTTTTAAAACGTAAACAAATCCATGATAAATTATTTTGATAATTTGGGGGAATTTAATGCCTAATGATCAAAGGAAATTGTGTATATCAAGTGGAACAACAAAGGTATCTAGGATGTGAACATGAATATAATCCTTTTCCAAATCAATTATAATCCATAAAGATGAATTATATGGATGATATCAATACAACATATCCCATGTAGCGTAGAAATAAATATCTCTTGTCATCGATGAATAGATATACTACAAATGATATTTTATAAAAATTCTTGGGGAAAATATCCATTTTAATTTTAATTACATTTTAAAAATACATTTTGCATAAAATAACATTTAACAACCTTTTTTAAATAAGATAAATTTTATTCATGAAAAGGATGCTTTCATGAAATGAGAATAGGTAAATTCTTACATGACATATGTGTTAAAAACTACCTTAATTTTTCATGGTAAAAAGGTTTTAAAAATTACATGTTCTTAAAATGAAATGAATGTTCCATTGAAATCATTTATAAAAGAAAAAGGGTAAACAATATTTTTAATATTTTATTTTTGAAAGGATAATTTTTTTAAACTTTCTAAGAAAACTGGGTTATTTGAAAAAAAAAGTTTTCTAACTAAAGTGTGAAATTGATTTGGGTATTCTTGAAATGATTATCTAAAATATTTTATATATCAATGATTTTGAAAATGATAGAATTATTTGATACAGATAATGAATCAACAGAGGAGTAGAAAAGGAAATGTTTTATTAGAAAATGATCAAATAATTTCCACATATGATAATTTAGTTTTATACAATCCCACAAAAATGAGAATTTAATGTAAAAACATAAAAAATATTATAACAATGAAATAATAATCAATAAATAAATATATTATTTTTATCAACTATGAATACACTGAAAAAAAGAAATTAATCAATAGATATTCAATGAAATTTTTCATAAAATCATATAATATTACAAGAAATTAGGATATAGTATAACCTAATGAATATAAATTGGGTTATTAAATTCATTTATACTTGGTAAATTTTATCTCAAATCCCCAAAGGTGAAATAATTTAAATTGAATCTCAAAACATCATGAAGAAAGAATGTATCATGATATTATATTATAATGTAGAATTATAAACACCATATATATAAAATTAGGTGCCCAAAAATAATCTTATTATTTCATGATAAAGTAAAAAATCACAAAATGAAGTGATCTAGTAATGATAATCATAAAAACGTTCTCAAGTAGAATAATCATTAATCGTTTCAAAGTGTTATATAGAACATTGAAACATTTTAATAATAATCTAAATGAAGTAATAACATCACATGAAACATATAATATATTGAGAGTAAATATATTCATGATATAACTAGTGAAATTTTTCATATATACCATATAAGTGAAACTAGGTGCATTAAAACAAATAAGTCTCGATGTAATGTAAATTGAGACGAAATCCAATACCATATATTTCCATAAGGGTGAAAATAATTTGAAATCAATTTAAATGGTTTTATATATGTTAATATAAAACAAATCATGTGTATAATATCATATATTAACATCTTATAATATCTTATTATGGAATTGTTCTTAGTATTTGATTATTTTCACCATTTCGGGTGTTAATTACAACATTCTTTGAGATATATTTAACATAAAATATTTTGTTCATATAAATTAGATCATGGATTAATCATATATTTAATTTAAACCATAATTTTAATATCAAAAATATCTATTATTTATGTATTTATAATAATCCATTATAATAGGACACAAGAAATGAAAATCATTGGTCATGGGGACGGTAGATCATACGTACGCATGAATGCTACTTTAAATAAATGGTCATATTAAAAGAATAAAAAAATTATAGATATTTATATTATAATTCCAATATCAAATCTATTTCATATATTTAACAAAGTTTTGTTAAAACTATCATTAATAAATTCAATGTATAGGATGAACGAATCACATCTTATTGAGGTGACGGTACTCCACACTTCCATGCATGATGTTATCGTATTTATACAAAATTTTAATTATAATCGTATTTGTTAAAAAAGATTTAAATAATAATAACTACATAATAAATATCATATATACCAAATACAAACAAATTATCAATTATAATTCCCATATTGAGAGTCAATAACGTAAAAACAAGCATCTTTGTTTCGTGAGGAGGTAGTTCACCGTATATAAGAACAGTATGTTTGTTACCCATTAGATGGAAATATGTATAATATTAGGTCCAAAAAAGATTATAAAAACATATGAATATATTTAGGAAACTAGTTTTTTATATAATCATGTAATAAATAGTGTTTAGTAGGTTGTGAATTTAAATAAATCTAAAGATATTGGGGAATAATGGTTTCACTTTTGCAGGTAACTACTTTTAGATTGCACAAAAAGTAATAATTGGATTTCATTATGTTAAATGTGATGTTTCATAGATTATTTGATGATTTTTAATTATCTATTTATGAATAATGTGGTCAATAAATATTTTTTTTAAATTTGTGAGTATGTGGGTGGTTTGAGTGTCTTTTTATAGTGGAGAGAAAGTGGCACTGTTGTTAATTTAAGAAATGAGAATTCTAACCAGATTTTTCCCCATTGAAACTGCCTCCAATAACAAAATAATAGATATTAATTATATTATACTACTTATTTATTTCCATACAATTTATTTTTGACAAGTTTCTAGTTTTTCTTGGGCACTTAATTTTATGGGTTTTCCTTTAATTATAAATAATTTAACCATAATAATTGTAATTAATATTAATTATATTCAATAATATTTTTTTTAAAAAAACTATTTTTATCCTATTAAAATTTTAAATTATTCTTATTTAAAATAATTTGTCCCATTTCAACATTCTAATAATAGATTTGGCTGAAATAAATTTAAAATTTGTCCCATATATGGGACAACCATGCAGGTTTTAATACACTAATGATCAGACATTTATGTAGTTTTTTCATCCGATTTCAATGTATAATTAATTAAAAATTCCTAAAATATATTAAATAATTAAAAATAAAAAATAAAATATTTATAAATACATTTAAAATTTTGTTTTAACAATATAAATAAATTAGATGAAAAACACTTTTGAAATAAAATTCATTTTTTCACAATACATTAAAAAAATGAAACATCACATAAATATTTGATAAATTCTACAGAATTTAATTCTTATATAAATCAGTAAAATATTAAGTTTAATTTTTTATATAATATTTTTAAAAATCCAAAAAATTATACTTTTATAGTTTTTCTATTAAACGGCGATAAATGTTCCATAATAAATATATTGATTTTTAGGAAAAGTAATCTATTCGTTCATATCTTTTGAATATCAAATATATGGATTAATGTTAAAAAATTGTTAGATATATAATATATATTATTTTAATCACATTTACCTATTTTAGTTTATTTAATTAATTTTGATAAAATAGGTTTTTGAGAACAAAACAATAATAATATTTCCCCTTATATTCAATTTTTTTTATGTTTTTCAAATAATTTTCAACCAATTAATTCACAATATATTTATGTAAACTATATATTCTCGAAATATATTTTACCCTTTTCATAATTATTAATAGAACATCTTGGTTATATCTTATTAATATAAATAAAAACAGTTTAATACTATATCATTGTTTGGTAAAACTCGACCTTCTATAGAAACGATGCTAGTGAGGATACTCATTGTTGTATGGGAAATAGGCTAACACAATATCAAGTTCATTAAATGATATATCATTTTGTTAATTTATTTAAAATACCAAAATTGTTTTAATGTCTTAATTTCTTATATTCCCTTAAATTATTGTTTATTTTTGTGATGTATGATATCAAATACTATGTTCCTACATGAGTTTTTTGGGCCTCACATTTTCCCCACATTAATTGAATTAGATCATCTTAGTATAATCTATTTCTTGTTGATATATTTTTTTATATTTCAAAATGTCTTAAAACCATTATCATGAAAAGGGTTCATAAGAAATCTTATATATTAGAGAGAATTTGATCTAAAACAGTCACGTGGAACAACATATAAACAGTTATCTAATTAGGATAACATTATAGGACTGTTGAGACAAGTACATGGGAAAAGCATAAATATTTATAGGGAGTGATTGAGGACATTGATAAAAAAAGTTGAAAGATAAATGTAATTTTTAGTGAAAAAAAATATAGAAATATTTGATGATGTATAAAAACATTAATTCCACAAAAATAATGTTATTAGGACAACAATTTTTTCATGATAAATACTACAAATATTTCAATAAACCTAAATTTTTATCATTTGGTTTTGCTTTGATCACCTTCAAATTTGGGCCACACTCTATGAAATTGAAATCCTAGAATGAACCTTTTTCTATGAACCATAATTTTCTATTGAAATGATGATAAAAACCATAGGAAAATTCATTATATTTTTCCCTAACTATTTGGAAATGAAAATATGTTAAATTAATTAATCTATAAACATAAAATGTAACACTTATAGTTTATCATTAATATTTTTTCATCAAATTTTTTAACTAGTAATAATGATATATTAACCAAGACATTGTGTTGGTAGGTGGTTTTTATTAAACTATGAACGTCATTCAATTTTGGGATCAAGTCCCATGATATTGTTGGACTTGATTGGTTGTCACCCATCATAAATGTTGTTCTTTTCTAAAATCATATTAATATAATTTTAAAAATAAATATAATAATCATCCTTGAAATATATTTAATCACTAAATATACATTCAACTATGGTTTTCCACAAATCATAACTACATAAATACTTCATTAATTTATTTCAATAGTGGTCCTTCCTTTTCTTAGTATCTGTCCAAAATATCTTTTTTGAGGATTTCTAAATCTTGACACATTATCCTCAATCTAAAACAATATAGTTTTAATGAAGATTATTTATTTTCATTATATATTCAATTCATTAATAATGGATTGTTAACAAAATTTCAATTTTATTATGTGTATAACCCATGAGTGTCGAACCATGTGCGCAATATGTCTTATTTCTATGTGTCATGTTACAATGAGGCATACCTAATGCACCTTTTCTGAGTTTCAACTCCTAGGAATATATGTTTCCGAAAAATTTCAACTTGTAGTATCCAAATAGGCATTTAGTTCTTAGAATAACCAAATAATCTCTAATTTTTCAACATTCATGGTGGTTTTCTATACTTATCCCCCATTTATATATTACTTATATGTTATTATAATCTATGTTTACCTAAATCTATTTACCATTGTTTCTACTAAACCCTGATCTGATACCAACTATAGCTACCTAATGCCCAAAATCCTTGAACTGGTGTCTACTACTATTACATTTGCATGATTACTAGGAAAAAAATCTTAATGGATAGAAGAGTTTATTAGTCCTAGTAAACTACATATATACATCCATCTTATATTAAAAATAAATACACTAATTTAAATATTTTTCCCATTATAGGTTAATAAATTTATAATATGTAGAATATCTATTAATATATTTCATAATATAATTCGTGGAATCCTAGGGAAGGGAAACAGAAAAAGGGTGCTCTCAAATGAATAGTAAGGGTAATATACAATGAAAAAAATAATGAATCAATGTCATTTCTAAAATGAGATGGTTAATAATAGAAAAAAATTTCCATGATATCAATAAATAGAGAAGGAATCATATAATCAGTCAAGAACCAACTTCGGTCAACCTGAAACCAGTAACTCGAGTAACCGTACAACAATGCCCAAAAGGCTTTCTAAATCCTCTATGACTAGAAACAATTATTAGGGAATCAATAGAGAATTGAGGAAATACTTTATCCCAATATAAAATAACTATGCATTGGCAAATAAAAATAGTACTAGAAAATATATAATAATATTCTAAATTGGAAATCATTTATAAAAAACATAAAATAAAACCAACATAATAAAAAAACTGAAACTGAACATTATAACCACAACATTTCAATGTGACCATGAGGGTCACTCTTCAATTCCAAAACTAAATATCACCTACAGAAATCGAAACCATTCAATTAAAATTCACTACATGATATAAAATCGTTGTATGTGTATTAGAACTCAATAGAAATGCATTAAAATATATATTCCCAAGGAAATTCTTTTAAATAAAAGATACATAAATTTATTATTTGAAATAAAATATATATAAAAATATCATTTTATTGAAATTTTCATTTTTTGAACAAAAAACTATATATTTTCTATTTTCTATTTCAAACCACATTCCATTCCATGAATCATTTAGTAACATTTTCGAGGAGTAAGAATATTTTTTCATTAAAAAGGGTGGAATTTAAGTATATAACATTTCAAGGGAATTTTCCATAATACATTGAAACCTGAATCGTTAAATTTCTATAGTGGTACACCATACAAGGGAGAAACAACAATGATCGCATGATAAGGGTAATTGAAACATAAGAACTCTAGATGGACAATCCATCCAAGCGTCCCTATCATCCACCATATATAACTATGTTCCAATGAACATAGGAGAAACAATGATTTAAATTGAATAATCTAGATCATTATATACATATTGACTCATCAAGAAGGCTTGCCTCACTAGATGACATCAATTTTATCCCACACACATTATTGCACCATATCTGGTCAGATCGAGGGCCAATATCCAAATACAAAAATAAAAAAAATCCCCTTAAAGGGGAGACTATATAGAGAAAACTCCTATGTTAGTGAAAACCCCATTCACTAAAACTCTACTAGTTATGGTAGGTTTCCATGTCAAGACTAATGTGGTGGTGATCTAACAATTCTAGAAAATAATCTAATCACACAAACATATATATTATAAAGGAAACTATCCCAACAAGATAGCCTCATGACACCCCAAGGAACAATTTTTTTCTATTCAACCATTTTAACATAAGGGAGTCTCTCAGCATGGTCCACACCCAATTTTCAATATAACCAATTAGAGATAAATATCCAACAGGGTTTTTCAAGATAATAAAATTCACAAAACATCAAAATGGGCCTCAAACACCCTTCGATAGGTCTTTCGTTTCCAAGGCCCAGAATCCTCATTTCAGAAAAAGGTGCAATTAAACAATTTAACATTTCACTTAAATTTATAAAATTCCCTTTAATCATTTACACAATTTTTTTTGACAAAATCCACTTTCAAAAAAATGCCATGTAGTCCACACACCATTATCATAAGTCAAACCATTTTCAAAGAACCAATACATTCAACATTCAAACCCAAAACCATTTAGAGATCCATTCAAGAAACCCAAACCACCATTTTTTATTCAAAAAACACACATTTACAAATACAAACCATTATTTCAAAATCATGGCTAACATAAAAAATCCAATTGTTATTATATCAAACACTAGTCGTGAATATCCAAACGAAAAAATTTCATATACATCAAAACAATCAATAAAATAACCTCATTTCATATCAATAAAATATTATAAATATCACATATCACTATTTAATATATAATGAAGGTTAAAAAGTAATAAACAATATATTATTAATTTTAATGGGAATTTACAAAGGGAAACCTACGCCAAACTCGTGGATCCTCAAAAACACACACTTAAAGAAACCCCATGAAGGCTAATGGAAGTAATAAAATCCAACACAAATCATTAAAACAAAATTCCCACAATTTAAACATATAGTAATATGAAACATAGATCCCCATGACTATGGAAAAGAGTGAAACATGTGAATTGGGAAGGATAATGAAGAAGAATAATAGGGGATAAACTTTCTTAAATAAATCTCACCAAAACCATGATGAAACCCTAGATCCAAGCTTGGGATGAGGATTTGAGTCTTAGAGTGGATTTTATGGGATTTATTTTGGTCTTATGAACCAGGGAATGAAGGGGGTAGGAATTTTGGGGATAAAACCACAAAAGGGTAGAAATAGAACATCAAAATTCTAATGACTAGGGATCCACACATAGTTTGGCCACATGATTTGGTATTCTATGCATCAAATGTGTGGAATGGTTCTATCCAAAATGTTAAATCCATGTTCATGAATTTCTCATTATTTTACAAAAATTGTGTGGTTTATGTGCTCCTGACTAGAGATATCTTAAGGCTCATATAGTTTCCTAGAAAATGTATCACAATTTCCTCTATCCATGAGTCTACATGAACCACCATCTATCAAGACTGAAATCTATATTTTTCACCAAAAACACATTAGGTAACTAAAAAATGAAAAAATTAAAAAAATAACTGAACACCTATAACCCGAGGGGAAAACCAAGATCCAAAATATGATCATGATAAATGGAAGAAAATAAAAAATATGGTGTGGAAAATATCCCCCTAAATATGTTTTCTTCCCCCAAAATTACACAAAATAACTAGTTGATTGATCAAATAAAAGGAATTCCCCCATCTGCATGATCAAACCACTCCAACCTAGAAAACCATTACCACCACACACAAAAACATATTCCTCCTACACATGACAAAACAATAATCAAAACCCACTCATTGAAAAATGGAGAAAAGAATTAACTATGACTCTACACCCATTCCATAATCAAAACCATTGGTCAAACTCCCTGAAACCCAATTTTTATTAGAAGGATTTTTTTATAACCAAAAACACAAATAAAACCATATGGTTCAATGGAAAAAATGGATAATAAAATGGTTTACTACCATTTGAGTCTAGAATGGACTCCACGCCATTAGAATTCAACTATCAGCATCAAACACCTGAGAAACCACAACATGTACCATGGTGGTTCTCCCCACCATTTTGGAACTGAATAACAAATACTAACCAGGAAATATAGACGCAGGATACCATCCATCATCTAACCTAAAACTCTCCACAGTGTCTGACCCCCACCACAAGGTGGATAAAAAGTGAAAAACATCAAACCAAAAGTAAAACCCAAAGCACAATTCAATATCATCATGTGGTACAACCATCTCCATGTGAGAAATATCAAAAAAACAACTCAGAAAGATAACAACAAAAGGAAATTATTGAAGAAGTGAGACCTCTACTCCATTTTAAAAAAAAACTTCTCCTTATTATATGATAAAATAAAATATAATAACACATTCAATCCCCATTATAGATCTAAACACAATGATTGTCCTTAATCCTCTTCACCCCTGCGATTTTTGACTATTTTTAAACATCACTCTAGGGAATGTGGATGGAGACCTGATGTCTTGAAGTAACTGTCTTCTTGCAATCAGTAGCTAATAATTCCTAATTATAATTCCATATTTTGGTTTCATGAGTGGTAACACATCAACCCATATATAACCATGGGAACGAAACACAACATGGAAGTCACATCATTCAAACAAGGATCTTCTATCAAACCGAGAGACACATCCACATCATCCTCTTTCACTATACTAAGAATCATAAAAAACAATGTACCAATAGA
Organism: Viscum album; assembly: GCA_963277665.1. Taxonomy (NCBI): domain Eukaryota; kingdom Viridiplantae; phylum Streptophyta; class Magnoliopsida; order Santalales; family Viscaceae; genus Viscum; species Viscum album. The sequence goes on from OY728121.1 coordinate 191,395, forward strand.
ACATACCTCCACTAAAAATGAAAAAAAACCAATCTTTCAAAAGCAAAACATGATTCCATTTAAACATATGTTCTCAAAAGATCCCCAAATATCACTGTAATATTTTAATGAAAATACAACACCACAATCACCATTATAATGAACCATTACAATGTAAGGAACACTAAAACATAAATGGTTCTCAAATTAAACTCAATATGATACATTACTCCTAAATTTGTGATATGTTTTACTTCGAAGGTTTCAATGTGGCTCTGCAAAACCACATATAAATACCCTGATAGAACAATTTCAATTGACCGCAGTACCCAAATTTATGGTAGGTATTTTTAGAATTCATGATTGAAAAATAATTATGATTCAGTATTCCATACTGATGGAACTCCAAGTTCCTATGCTTAGTTGAAGTTAAGGATATATCTAGAGTCATTTTAGTTCCAATTCCAACACCACCAAATTATACATTCATTCGCGTATCCCTTCTAGAATTCCCATCATCACATTTAGAGACTCGAGGAATTATGACAACCTCAATCACTATTGCTAACACATCATCAACCTGAACATATTTCCTCAAAACATTACTAAATGTGGGAAGCCTAAACATTTATAACTTTAACTACAATTATAGATGAAGGCCGTTCTCAAAAATTTAAAAATTCATGGATTAATCCATAACACATTTTTAAAGGTAAAGATATAGACGTACAAAAAACACAATAACATTAGCAAAGATCTAGTGTATTTCTTTCGACTGCATATCTCCATCCCCTTCCCCAAAATTACTACCTTAGAGTAGTAGTGAGGGAAGAAAAAGGACTTGAAGAAATCTAAGGTAAGATCTTCCTAAAACTTGGTTAGAGGTGCTGACATCCACCATATCCAGGTCTGATAATCAAGAATAAATGTGGTGAACAAAACAGTTAATGACTCCAGAAAATCAAGGAAAAGAAATAATCTTTTTATTCTATAAAACCAATGTTCCACATAAATAGGATATACTATATCCTAAAATATAGGAGGAATAAACACTATATACTCAAAAAGGGATTTTTTATGTGTATCAACTAGAGGGTCCTCTTATAGAGAACCGCACTTGGCATCAATTTTAAAATCCATTACATATTTGTTGGGGGGTGTACACTAGGAAACAATTAAACCAAGATCTAAATAAAAACTAATTAATCAAGAACAATTATAAAACACAAAACACTATATATAGAATGCTTCCAAATAACAAGTAAACATGCTACATGACCATCACTTCTCAAAACATTATAATTTCTTATTCCTAAATTACTTTTGAAAAAAAACAATATTGTTGGTTTGAACACTCACCAATAATATGCAATATATCCTCACTAGTATAAAAATTCTCATGAAAATTCGGGCACTGATCCACTAATTCGAATTTTAGCACTCATTGGTCCATTCCATCGACCATCCCCTTCCCTAAACACATTAATTCTTGTGAGACCTCTTGAGAATAAAAAATGTAAAAACAAAAAATGACCATTATATATTTTCATAAAAATATATAAAATCACAATAACTACCAAGTAAAAATCCATTTTCAAACCCCACACACCAATCCATTTTATCGTAATGAAAATAAAGTCACATGGGTCCTATCCAAAAATTCAATTCACCTAATTTAAAAGATATCCAGTAGCTCAAAAATTCTCATAACATCAAAATAATTTTTTTAAAGATTATTCTAATTTTAAAAACAAAAAAACATTTTTATTTCAAATTATAAACCCCATGTTTTGTGTCCATAAAAATTATATCTCAATAATAAAATCAACGTTCTACCAAAAAATTAGCTTATTAAAATATATTTTTATGTTTATTTCATTAAAATAAATATGAAAACTCATTTTCTATGTTCCCAGAATAAAAACCATTGTCACTTGAAATCCATATTTACACAATTCTAAAATTAGGGATTTAAAACACAATATTTAGAATCAATAATGACCCAATAAAATTGACACGTAGAATCTAGTGTCTATAGTTGACTGGGACATATGGTTGAAGGCCACATTCTAATCATTTCACCATCATAGAGGGCCTTATTAGACCATGTACTCAATAGTACATGGATTTATAGTCCCTATGAGTTCACTGAGACCATTATCCCAATTCCCATTTTGTATCCCAAACACCATACAACTGAAAAGAAACAAAGAAACCCAATGTAACACAACCCCCCATGGAAAAATATTCATTGTATAGAATTTATTGGATAGACACTCCCTCATACCTGTACCCAAATTACCAAAAAACCCAGTCCATCTACCATGACATGCAAATTAATATGGGTAATCCAAATACAAAATAACCTAAAGAACCAACCTACAATGATACCATTTTGTCATGAACCAACCGAGTTCGACCCCGAACAAGTCCCTCAAGTCAGCCTGAAAAAATCATAGAGAGTCATTCCTGGTCATTCCATGTTGGAATCTAGTGTCGAGGCATAAAAATAGAATCAAGGGAATTGTTTTTTCCATTATGAAATAACTGAGCACAGATAATAAATAGTTGAGGCCAAAATAATACGATATTCCATATTTATCATCATTTATAAAATACTAAAAATACAACCAACCAATGAAAAATAAATCTGAACCAAATGATGACAACATATCCATGTGATCCTGAGAGTCACTCTTTAATAACAAAACCAACCATCACCCACAATTATTGAATCCATGATAAAACCATGACAAAATTCTAAAAATATTAAATTATTATATGTGTGAATATTAAATCCCAATTGGTATGCTAGAAAAAATCATGGCCCAATTAACTTTCATTGAATAAAATAAATATAAATGTCATGTTTGAAATAAAATGTATATAAATCTATGATTTAACAAACATTTTCTTCTTTAAAACAAAACACAGTTCATTTCTATTTTTCTATTTCAATCCATATTCCATTCTGAGTCCAATTCATTAAAATTTTTGAGGATAAAAAGGATTTTAATAATTAAAATGTGATAATGTAACAGTTAATTATTTCCAAGGTGTTTTCTATATGGTGTTGAAAAAAAACTCGTCCCTTTTAAAATGGTTTACTCCATAGAAGAGAGAAATAACTATGATCACCAAATAATGGTAATTGAAAAATAATCACGCATGAGAAACCAAACAACCAAGCATATCAATAAACCACTTCAGACAGCTATGTTCTAAAGAACATGGGAAAACCAAAGATCTTAGTCGAATAATCTAGAACATAATAAAAATATTTCCTCACCAAGATGATATGCCTTACACGATGATATCCATTATCAACAGCACATTCAATCAGACCCTATTTGGTCTGACCGAGGAAAACTATCAGAATGAAAAAAACATAAATACCATACCGTGTGCCACTAGACATAGAAAAATCTTAAGCTAGTTTGTTATCCACTCGTGAATTTTTTTAATCTCTTCAATGTTCTGATGTCATGACCAACGTGGGGGGGGAGACAATTCCAACGAAGCATCCAATCACTTGAATAGATATCATATTCAATAAAATCTTCCAATGAGTGAATCCCGAGCCACCCTAAGGAAAAATATCATTATTTTTATCCATTAAAATAAAAGGTAATATCTTATTGTGGACCTCCCAAAATAGTAAACATAACATAAGAAAGAGAATTATCCAAGGTGAACTTTTAAGATAACCAATTTCACAAAAGTGAAAAATGGGCCTGAAAACTACAGTGAGAAATCACAATTTTCTAAAGAACAAAATCTACCATACCAATAAATATGCAATCAAAATATTTGACATTTCAAAACCCCTTAAAAATATCTATTAAAGCACTCAGAGAACAGTTTCCACACCAAATCAACTATAAAAATATTCCAAATGGTCCACACACCATAATTACATGTCAAACCAATATCAATGAACTGATGAACACTACATTCAAATCCAAAACACTTTAAAAACCCATTTTAGAAACCAAACCCACTACTATTAGATTACAAAAATAAATATATAAAACCAAACCATGATTTAAATACCGAAAATCGCAAAGAAAATTGATTTGAGCATTTTATCAAAAATATGGTGGGATATCTTAATAAAAAAATGTTATATACCATAATAAAATAATAAAAACTTCCTCATTAAATATCAAATAATTCATCTAAAAAATATCTCTATTTAATAGAAAAAATGGTGAATAAATTATGAAATTAATTATTATTATATTTAAAAGGGATGTGAAAAGGGTAACCTAAGTCAAAATAATTATGCATTAACAGTTCTCATTAGAAAAACCTCATGAATACTTAAGGAAGTAAGAACATCAAAGTGAAACCATAAACACACAATACCCCAAATATAACATAGTAAAACATGAAAGGTAGATTCACATGACCATGGGAGAAAATGGAAGGATAAAGAACAAGTGGATATGATAATTTTAACTTGATAAATCACTGATAACCTTGATTAAACCCTAGATAAATACTTAGTAGGATAATAAGAGGATTTTATAAGAAGTAAGGGGGTCCCTTTAGGTAACATGAACATTGAAAATATAGGAGGGGAATTTTGAGGACAAAATCTTGAGGGGGTAATAAGGTAAAATAATATTTTTGATTTCCTAGAAATAGCTCAGGGTTTAACCAAATTGGTTGGTAAACAGTGTGATAATAATGATCCATGGTTCTATCCAAAATTGTAGAACTGTTTTCATTAAATCATCATATTTCTCCTAACCATCTACGGGCCATGTCGCCTTAACCAGATTCATCCAAAGGATCCCAAAGTATCCAAGAGCATGTCTCATAGTTTTCACTAACAGTTCATTAACCATGAACCACGTACTAACAATCCCAAAACCCCATGTTATCACCAAATACACATGGGGATATTATTGAATAAAATTGGGGATAAAAATAAAAAAACTAACCCTTCAAAAACATCCCAGAACACCTGGGTGTCAATATGAAATCCATGATCCAAAAGATAAGATTTAACAATAGAAAAAATAAAATTTGGATGTTAAATAATCAATATGGATAGGTAAATAATTGTAAACATCTGTCATTGAAATGAGTGGACAAGAAAAAATAATTTTGTAAAGGTAAGAAATTGAAGCACATCTAATTTAATTAATGAAATATGATTGAAATGAATATATAGATATATCAATGAAATATCTCATGGATAAATAATAGAAAAATCAAAAAGAATGAAATTATTAATTATGAAAGTCTCATGTGCATGAAAAACTATACCATAAATACCATTCATAAGAAGGTTTAAAACTACTTGTAGAATCCTATATAATTTGTGTAGAAAACAGGTCTGATGTGAACATGTCAACACAATATGGGGATATATATATATAGTATTCTCCACACCTTCTTTTTCCTCTCCAATGTATTCCTTATATGAAACAATCAAAATAAATTATATTCCATATATAAAATCAATATAAAATAAAGAATACATATTTACCAATAATTACCTAGATAATCTAATAACATTCGAAGTAAACAAAATATATAAAAAATTTATAAGTTTTATCTAATAAACATATCCATGAATAAATTATATGTATTATTAGGGGAAATTTAACTTCTAATGATCATAGGAAATTGATTATTACAAGGGGAATAACCAAGGAATCATAGAAGTGAACATGAACAATATAGTTGAAAAACTCAATAATATAGCCACCATATGAAGAAGAAATTTAGTATATATAAAAAATATCCCATGTGGACTAGAAATAAATTATTGTTTTCGTGGATGAATAGAGATACTATAAATTTTGATTTAAAAACATTCTTGTGGAAAATATCCATTTTATTTTGTAATCCATTTTGAACACCTTTTCTTTTAAAATACCTATAAAACAAAATTTATTAAAAAATTATTCGTTTAAAAATTAAAATGAAGCTTTTATGAAATTATGTTTCGTAAATTCATACATGTTTTGTGAGGTAAATAGAATATTCCTTTTTTCATGGTAAATATTATAGAAAAATTCCTTATTCAGAAAGAGATAAGAATATTCCTTCGAATTATTTATTAATGAAAAAATGTTAAAGATATATTTAATAAAAAAATTATGGTTAAAAAAGTTTTTGAAATTATTTTTAGAAAAAAAAATTATAAGAAAATAGGTTCCCGGACTGAAGAGATATATGATGTTTGTTTTTTTTTTACATTTTATCAACGTTTTATGTTCTAAAGAGTGGATAAATTGTAATATTAGTTGATATAGTTCATGAATAACCAGATGAGATTAAATGGAATGGTTTTAATATAAAATTATCAAAAAAATTCCTCTAATGCTAATTTATGTTTAAACAATCTAGGACAAAAATATATTTTAAAATAAAACATTGAAAAGATGTTAACATTAATGTGAGATTCAATCAATTATTAGATTATGTGTATCAATTTTAACTCAACGTAATGATGCAGAAATACATCAAAATTTTATAATATTCATTATAAACATTCTCATATATTAATAAAATAAATTAGGTAGTAGTATAACAATTTGAAATGAAATTGGTTTCTGAAATTATTTTCCACATGGTATCATTTATCTTAATTCTTCATAGAACAAATAATTTGAATTGATACTCCAAAAACATTGGGAATGAATAAATCATTTTATTATTTGTCAATTTGTAATTATTTAAACCTTATATAATAATTTATTTTTAGAGTAATAAATTTATTTATTCAAGATAATGTGGATAATAAAAATATGAAGTTTGATTTCAAGGATAATCATTATAATCATTCTCAAGAAAAATAATATTTATAAATTCATATGTTTTCATACAACTTTAAGGAACATGAATCAAAATATCTATGATGTAATAACATAAAATTAAATATATATTACCCAAATAATAAATATATTCATGATATAACATGTCAAATGAGATTATATACACTATATTAAATAAAATAGGTGGTTAACAATAAATAAGTCTCAATGGATTGTAAATTGATTTGAAATCCCTTACATTATGTCCTTTAGGATGGAAATCCTCTTAAATCATGTATAATAATCTAAAAAAATTAATTACTAGCATAATAACAACACACAAATTTATAAAATCATATATTAACTTCTGATAAGTTATTATTCACTATTTGTTAGTAATCATTCACTATTTTCAATATTTTGTGTGTTAATTGTCCTTTTTTAGTATGTTGACTCGTTATTTGTTTTTAAAATTAATTAAATCATGGATTAATCATATAAATAATATAATACATGATTTTAATATCAAATATATCCATTATATATGTATTTAGAATAATAGATAATATTTTGAGATACTAAATGAAATGCACCGTTCAAGTGGATAGTTTGTTGTACATACACATGAATTCTACTTCGATGTATTTATCATATTAATATAAATAAAACTAAATTTAAGAAATTTATATCAGAATAACAGTATCATATATATTTCATATATTTTATATTGTTTTTTAACAACCATTATTAATACATTCCATGTATATTTTGAATGAATCACATCACTTTGAGGAGGTATCAGTCCACACTTCCAGAAATGATGTTACCATATTAACAGATTAGGGAATGTATATAGTTATGTTTATAAAAAAATTAAATAAGTAATAATATGAAATAAAAATCATATATATCATATATAATTATAGTCTAAATAATAATTTCCACCATGAGAGGCATTAATAGAAAAATGATCAACTATGATTTGAGAGGTGGTAGTTCTCCATAAACAATAATAGTATGTTCATTACCCATTATATATATGTGTGACTTTTTGTAGGTATAAAATGTAGTATAAAAAAATTTAATATTTTTATTTATATTGGTTCTTTATATAAAAATGGAATAAGGGGAGTTTTGGATGGTAAATGTAAATAAAACTACGGAGCTTGAGGGAAAATATAACCTCTTATGCGTGTAACTCCTTTTGGTTTGCACCAAAGGATTTACATGGATTTATTTCATCCCAAAGAAGGGATTTCACCATAATTGGATGTAATGATAGGATCTATATGTATATATATTGGTCGAACCAATGTGGTGTGTTATTTATGAGGATGTGGGAGGGGTGATTTCCTTTTTATAATGGAGGGAGAGTGTCACTCTTAAAAATTGTTGAAAATGGAATTCCACCTATCTTTTTCCCATTTAAAGTGGACCCAATAATAGAAATAAATAGATATATGTGATTATAGTTTATAAATATCAAAATAAAAAGTATTTTGTAAAATTTTATAGGTTATTTTGTCCCTTAAGTTTATGATTTTTTTTTTTATCATTAATTTCACCTTCATCATTCTTGACTAATTTCAATTAAATTCTATAATATTTATGGTAAAAAAAATTTAATTTCTGATAAATTATAAATTATTATTATTCTAAATATGATATCAATTTTTAAAAATTAATTTCATATAATTGGTAGAAATTAAATTAAATTTAATGTTGTCTATTGGAGGACAATAAGAGTTTTTGAAGTAAAAAATTCAAATGGTTGGTATGTTTTTAGATTCAATTTAAATTTGAAACAGATTCTAATTTCCTATTTTATATTAATTTATTAAAAAAACTATAATTATATAATAAAACCATTTAAAAAAATTGACTTAACTATATAAATAAATAAGATAAAAAAGTAGTTTTGAGTTCAAATACATTATTTTTCACTATTTGTTAAAAAATGAAACATCACAAAGAATTGAAAATATCACCCTAATATAATTATTCTATTAATATTTCAGTTATTAATTTTTTTAACATATAAGGGATATAGAAGTGACAAAAATTGGATATAAAATAGGTTCACCATTAAAAGGTGATAAAGGTGCCTTAATAAAAATGTTGACTTTTATGCGTAGTATTGGGTTTTTTCTTATATTATTACTATTTAATCTAATGAATGAATGTAAAATATATTTTATTATATAAATAATATATATATTTCATTAATATCATCAACCAATTTTAGTTAATATTATTTATTTGGATGAAACCTTTTTTTGGGAATAAAATAATAATAATATTTTCATTTATAGTCAATTGGTTTTCATATTCACAACTAATAAATTTCAAACCAACGATTTAATTTTATATTTTTGTAGACCATATATTATCCCAAGTTGGTTAAAAATTTTCATAAAAACTAATTTAATGTATATGTTTTATCTTATAATATAAAAAATAATATTTTAATAAGATATTTCTGATTTGTAAAACATGATCATACATCTGAAAAAAAAACATCGAAAAAACTCAATGTTACGTGTGATACACGCTTACTATGTATCATTTGAATTTCAATATATATCATAGATTTAATTAATTTAAAATTTTAAATATATTTTCATGCTTCGGGATATTATATTCCATTATGAACTTGGTGATGCATGTGATATACACAATCAAATATAAGGTTCTTACATTTGATTATTTAGGGAATTAAAATATATGAGTGCTTGAATTTTTTATTTACCAATTTAAATTCATGATTTCCCATTGAAATATTTAATTGAAACTGGAAGAAAATCAATTATAGCCAAAGGCTGGATAAACTAACCATATGTATATATCTAAAAGGAGTAGAGACCATCTATATAAGATTCCACAATCACTCTATATAAAAAACAACATTTAGATTGTTGGGGATAATTTATATAACCAATTATATTACCCTATATAATATTTAATTTGAATTGTAATAAATATAAAATCTAGGAATCACACAATAATCATAGACAACTTGAGTAATGCACGAAATGGTGTGAACAAATATGTTATGGAAATTTAATGGAATGTGAATTATAGGTACCAATAACGATTCTTGATATAGTTTTCCGTGACATAACAAGGAAATGTAAATGTACATAAATAATCTAAAATACCAAAACTCATGTGAATCAAGAAAATATAATGTATATGAATTATAATAAGTTAAATATAGGACACAAATACTTCCCTCACCCAGGAATCATTGTATTTACCTCGAACATGAGTTAGAAAATCCAACGAATATCATATTACCATGTCCCATTATTTTACTAGTCCCCTACCAAAATTACAAAAAAAATATTATAAAATAATATAAACAAATCTAATATAACATTTCTGAATCCTGACCTTGGTGAATTTCAAAAGTACAACAATCTGATGGGCCATATGGCCTCAAGCACAGCCCCCGTAAGATAGAGGCTCTCTAATAGTAGTAAGGGCCTAGTGTTTTTCTATGGGGTTACTATGAAATATTTTTCAGGTGGATGGTAGAATATAGAGATAATATTATAAATATAAAATTCACAATAATATGTAATAACATAGTAGAATAATTCATAAATATCCAAGAAACTTATGATCAACTAAAATTGTAAATAATACTGTATGAAAAATGATTAGGAGGTGGAATCTCACTAAAATATAGAATATCATAGATGCAATGTTGCCGTAAGTAGTATTATACATACTATACTATTATATTCAAAATGGAAAAAAACTATCCAATCATCCTGAGATCCATCCCAGTCATCTACTACCAAGTTCTATCCTAACCATGTAAGAATGATAGGGGTAAAAATTAGCACAGTTTCCTTTATCAACCCCTATATTCCTATAATTTTCATAGGTTCTATTATCATCATAGATAACAAATGAGATATTTCTCAGTTATCTTCCACCAATGATGACTATAAAACAATATCTGTGAGTTTAATCTAACAATGTGAAAGTATATATATATATATAATTAATTGTCATAAAATAACTCGTACGTACTTCATCCTCATCTATGAATGTATCAAAATGTGATATAATTTAATTAATTCATCTATTTTAAATTTATATAAAATATTCCAGTGATATTTAAATTTCTTTTTTATTTTATCATTATAATAATAAAAGAGAATCTAAGTTATAAACAATGTATCATTGTCATTAGGGGTCTGCCATCTCACAATAGTAACTCATGGTGACTAGTTGTAAAGGGGGGACCTACTGTAATCCATGGGGAAATTCCTATGGTATTCCACTATAAAATATTGTAACTGAGTCCAAGGATCTCATCCAATGTAAACACATTATAAGAATGATTGGGACCAATGGAGTGAATCTATGGCACCAAATGTCCAAAGACATCAAGATAGATCCAAGTTGTATATAACATCCCAGATAAATAAGCAATAAGACACATTTCATATTTATTAATATTTGTGAAATAAATATTAATTTTACTTTAAAGGGGATGTGATGTTATATAGCATACCCAATACGCAACAACGGGTTTCTTTGAAATCTTACGCTGCACACTAATAATATATTATTATTATTTTAAATGGTAAGTAACACATATACATTTTAGTGGTGGGAATGAATTGAAATAACTAATATATGATTAAATATTTTTGTTAAATGTTTTTACAACTATCCAATAAATTCTAGAGGCATAAAATGTGAATGAATTTAAATTTAGACAACATTTTCTTTGCAAGGTCGACTTACAACATTTTAATGGAGAACCCTCATTAAATCTAGTTTTTTGTCACTCTTATATGTTATATTTTAAAAAAAAAATCTTTTTATTCGGGACATCAAAATTTACTTTGGATAGTATTTTGGTATTTTTATGATAAAATTCCTTTTTAATGAATAGTGGAAAATACTATATTATAATTCCAGTCTGCCTTTTTTATATAATTAATTTATATGGATAGAATTTCTTTTTTATTTGGTTTTAAAGATTAATTAGAATAATTATTTACCATTTTATCTAATTTTGGTCATTGGAAATAATTTTACATTTACATTTGACATAAACAAGTGTCAATCTTTTGATAGTTTTTATTTCTTAAATACACCCTATTTGTTTTGACAGTGTGAATTAATTTTAAAAATAAATTCTACCACTATTATGTTTTGAATATATAAAAATGGATTCCATATTTGGAATTGGAAGGTTTAAATTTTGTAGATAGGTAACTTTTATTTTTAGATATTTTAAATATTTACATCAGTAAATATTTTCTTTACCATGATTAATGGGTAAATATAGTAAATTAGGGTAAAATATAATATTATAATAATATTAAATTACCCTAACATGTGTTCTAATACTATTCTCTGATACATATCCGACCATGGGCATCCTTGGGTCGAATATGGGACCCCATGGAGCCACAGGGGATTAATAATGACATTTTATATTAATTAATTTAAAGTAAAGAAAAAAATGACAACAAAAATTATATATTAGTAAATAAATTTTTACATTAGGTTGTCTAAGTTATCATTTCGACTATAAATATTATTTGGAAAGCTAATAAAATTTCTTACGTCATGGTATTTTTTTATAATTTTTGGGCATTATATAAATTAAATTATTTATTATTGAGTAAGGATGCAATATTTACCTCATTAATAAATGATTTAAAAAATATTATTATAAATAATAAAAAAATATCCAAAACATAACTGATTATTACTTTATTATTTTATTTCTACCATGATTCATCTTAAAATTTGTTGTGAGGAATATTTGACCTTTTGAAACCTAAGATGAGGTTATAATAAAATAATTGTTTCAAACTTTTCTAAAGAACCCCTCCTCTCCCTTATAAAATACCCTCACTTCTAACTCAATCCTCACACTTCACAAGCCTTTGGATCTTATGAACTATGATCCAATAAGCTCCAAATATCCCTCTATTCATTCTAGAAGCCTTTACATAGGCATAAAGAACATCAACAACACCCTTTTAGTTCAAATCAAAGGGAGTTACCTGACATAAAGGTAACATCTTCTTTTAAATTCATTTGTTTTATTTTATTTCTCCAACCAACTAAAAGATTGTTATTCCATTATATTATAACAGAAAAAGTATCCTCAATACACTATGATTTTTTATGATATTTATTCTAAATAAAATTACACACACCTCCAACTAATGGATAACAACATAATGTTTTTTTATTCCAAATTAACGCCTCACGAAACGATGATTGTTCAATTAACTCCTACCGCCTCTCATGTTGGCCATTATGATGGAGCTGTATTTATATATGATATATATTATGTTTATATTATCTTTATTATTCTGTATTTTTTTATTTATAGCATACATTTATTGTTTCCATAATGGGAAAACGTGATAATCTCATTTTAGAAAGTGCGGACTACAACCACCTCAAATTGATATGACTCGTTAATGCCTTATGCAGGATGTATAAAGGAAGGATTTAATGGTTTTATGTATGATATTATACATTAATTATTATATACCTATTTATCATTAATTTTTCATTCCATTAAATATTAAATAGAAATTAAAGTAGCGTTTATGTGTACGTACGGCTTACCGTCTCCATGAACGGTGCATTTCATTTCTTATCTCCTAATTATATGTACCAATATAAATAGATGTATATATTGGTGATATATGATATATATGATATCTACATCATTAATATCAATCTGGAGATAATGGTGTATTGACCATATGGACAACTAGTAATTATAACAAGTTCATTTTAAACTCAAATTCTGAACATCGACCAGTTGTCCAATAAGAACTCAAATAATTAACAAACTATTATTTCAAGGTAATTAGTTATATAAAATTATTAATAAAAATTAAAAATATTATGAATCAAGTATAAATTAACTTATGTTTATTATTTAGGAAGAACACGGAACATACGTGTCATGCTGAACATGATGTAAGGGATTTCTTATTTCACTTTTAATTCTGTGAGATTTTCATTATTCAACACTTATTTATTGCATGAGGTGTATTTCATACTTACATTTGATATACATTATAATGATTCTATTTATATTCATGTTATTATATTATTCATTTGGTTTTTATTAACTTTTTCTCATACGAATCGATTGATTACATCGTGGTAAGGGTTTTCCATCTCACTTTTTATTCCCCCTGTGATTCATGTTATATTAGCCACTATTTCAATTCATGTGGTGGATGCACTTCCCATGATTGTTTTATTTGTGTAATATTAATTAATTTATATGTATTTACATATTCATTGTGTGATAATTCTTTAATGGGGTGTATGTTTTATAAGATACAAAATCTGTAATAGAACCTTTCACCATCCTATTTTAAATGACTTATTTTTTATATATATTTTAATTTACATATTATTATGTTGTGATATGTTCTTCAATATCCTTATTGATTTAAATTTTATATCCATGTGTTGAGATAACCTTTTCTCTCTCATAAACATATTTTATTAAATTTAAAGTGTCGCAGTTTTGCAGTTGAATTTCTGTAAGAAAACTTCTAAACACAATTTCAATTTTTGAGTTAAACATCTACTTCTTTATTATGTCACGCTAGGAATACGTGTGAATAACATATGATTGCTTGAAACATAATATCAACTGATATTGTGGGTATTTATATTTGTCACACATAATTATGTAGTTGATTTATCCTTAATCAAAGGATAACGTCTTTATAATGGTTTTCATCTCAATTAACATTTCCATTGAAACTTTATTGTTGATATACACCAATCCTCTCTTATATGGTTTATATACTGTCCTTTGTAATATTATATCTTTAATACCATTATTTTCTTGATATTATTATGTTTTGATTGAATATTATTCCTAATTTATTTGTATTCTAGTGTCTCTCATTTTTTTAAAAATTCTTTAACTAAAATATAGTTTTAAATGTTTTAAAGGTTTATTCTTCTAAATCATTCACATTAATGTCCATGATTTAAAAATGTTTTAAAGATTAATTCATATGGACATGAATTTTTTTAAAATTTGAATTTATTTTAAAAGCTTCAAAGTGGTATGGGACACTTTGATTCAAAAATCTCTTTATTTAATATTTTAAATGGGTTTGAAAATGGTTTGATAAAGCTTAGATTTTGTCAATATTTTGAAATGATATATTTTGATTGCAATGTGGAAATTTTATCTTTCCATTATGTTTGATTTATGGGTTATGAATATGTTATGGCTATTGGGAATTGATTACGTATATGGGTGGTTCCGTGATAATCCTATGGCGGGTGAGCCTGAGATAGCTCTCCAATGCATTGGGTAACGTGACAGAGGTAAATTTTAATGATTCGTCTAAGATATTTTTGGAATATATTGTGATGGGTTTTCTAAATGCGACTCCATGTGTATTTATGAGAGCCACAATGTAAGTATGTTATTTATTTCCTATGTTTCTATTATTATTTATGATTTCTATGTGTTGTTCATAAATCTTATGATTTCTTGAGGTATGTTATGATTGAAAAGTATGGTTTCACTGTTTTGTTTTTATAGATGGGATAATGTTTTCATTCCTTATTATATATCCCTTACTAATAGTTTTATGCTCATCCAAAATTTTTTAAAATTTTATCAACATGGCTTAAAGATGAATAAGTTTAAAGGATGGGATCAAGGAAAATTCATGCTGTCTAAAAAATGGAACATGACATTATTTTTTTCAAGAGTTTTTATTTTATGATAAATATGGATACATAGTAGAATTTTCTAAATGTAATTTTCATGTTGTTATGTAGATGGTATGACGTAATTCTCTAAAACTCTAACCCAGAAAATATCCTCAATTTCAATTATTCATTTAATTCATGATTATGTAATGTTTATGTTTGGGTCCTTTTAGTTGGTATCAAAGGACGGTTTAGACAACATTAGGGATTAGAAGTTTTTGTTAGACACATGTTTAGCCCCCATGTCTATTATTTCAGTAAAATCCTTGATTTATAAATTTTTTAAGTCAAGGAAATTCAATTATAAATGGAAGGAGGAGGAATTCAAATAACATTACTATCTCTTCCAGATGCCATGGTTGCAATGATTATTGAAAAGTCATGTTTGAATGACTGTGAATTTTTTCTAACATATAACTCACTTTAATGGAATTATTTTAGATATAAAAAACCTCCACTATACTCCAATTTCATTGTAGATCATGTTTTTTTTGTAATAAAATCCTATTTTCACAATATTCTCATATTTTAAAGAATGTTAAATATTTTCAAGTGATTTTCAAATATTATACCTTATCAAAAGATTTTAAAGCATATTATGATTTAGAAAAATCTTATGAAGAAGGTTACCCTTGAAAAACCTGTTTATATTTTCCTTTACAATATAGTCTCTCAGCCCATAGTTATTTTATTTTAAAAGTCTCATTACTTTAAAGTTTCCACTAATATTCAGTCTGACTGTTTTATAGAAATCATGTTTTATTACTTGTTTTGAAATTATATGTCATACATGATTATTTTCCAAAACTATTTTTTCTATGAACACCCATATGACACAAGTTATACAAGATGTATTTGGATAAAGGAAGCAAATGATATTTAAGGATCTCTAAATCATTGTTGCAATGAATGGACCTTCTACATACGTGAACAAGATAATGATGAAACCAAGTGGACACCATGGTCATGGTATGATGTTTTCTATTCTAGGTACCATTTAATTTTATCATATGGTGGTGAAATTTAAAAAAATGACAATATATCTAAGACATCAAGATTTAAGATTAGGTGATCATAATTACATGGGGAGAAAATGAGAGGTATAAGGAAACCATTGGAATTGAAATATGATAGGGTTATTTTTGAGTTTTATAAAACAGAGAACACATTGACTGTGTGACAACCCATCACATCAGAAAAGGAAATGATAATCGATCCCATAACCAAAGTATAGTTTGGATTTATCTCCTACCACTAGACTACGTGATGTCCCCGATAGTATGAATTATTGTTTTTAGAAAAATTATTTTACTAAAAAAGAATATGATTATTTTGGATCTTATGTTTTATCAAATGGATATCCATAATATAATAAAATTATGTGTTGATTAAGTGATAAAATTTATTCTGGAAGATTTTATCTCTTTTTGATAACAATATATACGTACTGAAAATGGTATATTATGTGATTTCAATTGTGGGGTAATGGTTGAAATATTATTTTTGGATGAATTTATGTTTTATTTTGGAAATATGGATATATGGGTTTCTTATGAAAATGACTAACCTATCATAGAGAATATGTGATGAGGTTAATTACACTTCAGTATGAGATGATAAGAGTAGTGGATGCTTTTTAGAGATAATTGTTAAGATTTACAGAGAAAGGATGTGAGATTAAATCCTTCTGTGTTTTGGGTTACAATCATAGTTTGGATTTTTTTAATGAATATTTAGGACAATTATTTATTAAATGGTCTTTCTTGAACTTTTGGTGCTTTAGTTTAATTTTTGAGATTAAGAGTTGTAATTTTTTTATAAAGGACTCTACTTTTTTGGTTATTATACAATCTTATACAAACCATTTTGGTTTTAGTTGATTTTAAGGACAAGGGAAATATATAGTTCTTCGTTTGTTGATTATGTGATTCCCTGTAATTTGATTCTAATGCATTTGATGTGACCAAGCCTTTTTGAATGCTCATTATTTTTATAAAATATTATTTTTTGGTAGAAACTTATTGAAGGATGAAACTCTACCTGAAGGTAAGTATATTTTCTTACATTATTATTATATGTAGTAAATGAATTCCTAAAAATTATGAAATGGAACGTAAAAACATAAATTTTTTTTTGTTTACATTTCCTACTAGGTAATCAAAAACCATTTAACACATCATAAATTTTTGATTTTCTGGTGGTTAACTTTCTCCAAATCATGTTTTCAATCACTCTCTATTAGAACATAACCGTTTGTTCGCTCTTCTATATCCATGTTTTCCTATATGGAATCCTAGTATGGGTTATCTCGGGTGGCCTTTGTACTTCAATTTCTTTTTTTAATGTGATCGTTTTACTAAATTTTTTTTATGTGGGTCTTTTAATGATGTTTTGAAGCCCAATTTTAAAATTGTGAAAACGTAATTCCCAAAAGGGGGATGGATGTAACATCCTGGATAAATAAGGTATAATACATATTTCATATTAATTAATTATTTGTTAATTAAATATTAATTTTACTTTAAGGGGGATTCTATGTTGGATAGCATACCCAATACACAACAAAATGTTCCTTTGATATCTTGTGTTTCACACTAATAATATAATATTATTATTTTAAATGGTTGTTAACAGCTAGACATTTTATTGGAAGGAATGAATAAACTATATGAAATATCAATAAATATTTTTTTAAATGTTTTTATAATTATCCAATAAATGATAGAGGCTTAAAATGTGAATTAATCTAATTTGAGGCATATTTTTCTTTAAAATGTCTATTTACCTCTTTTAAATGGATAACCCTCATTAAATCTAGTTTTTGTCACTCCTATATGTTATATATGTGAAAATAAAATTCTTCATTAGAATTAGGACATTATAATTTACTTTGGATAGATTTTTTGTATTTTAATGATAAAATACATTTTCTAATGAATAGTGAAAAATATTGTATTTTAATTCAAAACTGCCTTTTTATCTAATTTATTTATACGGATAGATTATATTTTTATTGGTTTTAAAGTGTAATTTGAGTATATTTTGACCATATAATATAATTTTTGTCATTTTAATTAAATTTTTTGGAAATTGGACATAAACAACATACAAACTTTTTATAGTTATTATTTCTTAAAAACACACTATTTATTTTGATAGCAGGAATTAATTTTTTTTAATTTTTTATACTATTGTGTTTTGAATTTATAAAAATGGATTCCATATTTCGATTCATTAGGTTCAAATTTTGTAAATATGAATCATTTATTTTTATAGCATTTAAATATTTATTTCAGTAAATAATTTATTTAATATGATTTAATGATAAATATAGTAAATAAGGGTAAAATATAATATTATAATAATATTAAATTTCTGTCAATGTGTCATAATCCTATTTTATAATACATAGCCAATCATGGGAATCTGTGGGTCGAATTTGGGACCCCATGGATCCACAAGAGACTAATAATGAAATTTTATATTAATTAATTTAAAATGAAATAAAAAATGACATAAACAAATATCTTTTAGTAAATCAAATTTTACATGAAGTTATATAAGTAATATTTTAGAATATAAATATTATTTGGAAAGGTAAAATGATTTCCTACATCATCGTATTTGTTTTATGATATTTTGAAATTATATAAATTAAATTTTTTATGACACAAAAATGATGGAATATTTACCACATTAATTAATGATTTAAAAAAATAAGATTAAAAATATTAACCCAAAATCAAAAACCTGTCCAATTCTTATTGGATTACTTTATTTAGACCACGAGTAATTTTCTCTTTTATTTTAATGAATATTTTGTACTTTTTAAACCGATGATGAGGATATAATAAAATAATTATTTCAATCTTTCATAGAGAACCCATCCTCTCCATTATAAAAATAACTCATTTGTAACTCATTCATCACACATCAAAAACCATTTTCTCATACAACATCTTCTAAAATGAGATCCCAAGTTCCCTCTCTTAATCCCAGAATCCATACCCTAGGCATAATGCAATTTAGGAAACCCTTTTGGTTCAAACCAATGGGAGTTACCCGATTTGAAGGTAACATCTTCTCTTAAGTTCTTTTGTTTTATTTTACTTCTCCAACCCAATAAAATACTTTTATTATTTTAATTTATAACAACACCATTATCCTAAATATACTTGTATGTTCTTATGAGATGGATTAAAACTACACTTATACACACCTCCATCTAATGGGTAAAGAACATAATGTTTTTGTGGATGGAAAACTAACACCTCACGAAACGATGATTGTTCAATTAACTTCTACCACCTCTCATGGTGGCCATTATGTTGGAACTGTATTTATATATGATATATATTATGTTTATATTTTATTTATTTTTTATTTTTTTATTTATATCTTAATTTTATGGTTTCTATAATGGGTAAACGCGATAATTTCATTTTAGGATGTGCAGAGTACCACCCCACTTAAAGTGATATTACTCTTTAATGCCTTATTTGGGATGTATAAATGTTGGATGTAATGATATTATAAATTATATTATAATGTAAATATAATATACCTATTTATCATTATGTTTTCATTCCATTAAATATTAAATAGAAAAGAAAGTATCATTCATGCGTACGTACGGCTTACCATCTCCATGAACGGTGCATTTAATTTCTTATCTTAAAATGTTATGTGTTAATATAAAGAGATGTATATATAGGATATATATTATTTATATGATTTCAAAATAATTAATATCATTCTAAATATAATGGAGTATTTAACACATGGAAAACTTGTATTTATAACAAGTTCATTTTTTACTCAACTTCTGAACATTGATAAAATGTCCGATATGAACTCAAATAATTATCTATTTGTTATTTCAAGGTAATAAGTGAAATAAAAGTAATAATAAAAATTAAAAATTTTATTAATAATGTAGATATTAAATTAATTTTATTATTCTAGAAGAACAAGAAACATACGAGTCATGTTGGACATGAGGTAAGGGATTTCTTATCTCACTTTTAATTTCGTGAGATTTCCATTGTTTGCCACTTATTTATTGCATGTGGTGTATTGTGTACTGAAATCTGATATATATAATCATTATTATATTTATATTGAAGGTATTATATGATTCATTTGGTTTTTATTAACCTTTTTCTTATACGACTCGATTGTTTATAACGTGGTAAGGGTTATTCCTCTCACTTTTTATTCTGCTGAGATTCAAGCTATATTAGCCACTATTTCATTTTGTGTGGTGAATGTACTACACATGATTGTATTGATTTTTAAATATACTTTAATTCATGGTTATATACATAATCATTATGTGATGTTTCTTTCCTGGGGTGTATGTTTCTTAAGTTACATAATTGGTAGGGGAACCTTTCACCCTCCTCATTTTAAAAGACTTATTTTTGTTATGTCTTATAATTTACATTTTATTATGTGGGGATATGATATTATATATCCTTATTGATGTAAATTTTATGTCCAATTGTCGAGATATCCTTTCCACTATCTTAAAATTGTTTTCTGAATTTTAAAGTGACGTTGTTATGCTGTCGAATTTCTCTACGAAAACTTCTTAACTGAATTTCCATTTTTGGTTTAAACATCTACTTCGTGATTATGTCATGTAATGAATATGTGTGAATAACCTATGATTGTTTTACACTAAATATCAACATATATTGGGAGTATTTATATATTTCAGAAATAATTATTTAATTCATTTATCATTAAACCAAGGATACCGTCTTTATAAGGGATTTTGTCTCAATTTACATTTCAATTGAGACTTCATTGTTGATATGCACCAATACACTCTTATATGGTGTATATACTATCCTTAGACATATAAAATCATGAATACCTTTATTCTCAATGATATTATTTTGATCTGATTAAATGTTATTATTCAATTATTTATATTATAGGTTCTCCCATTTTGTTAAAAATTCGTTAACTAAAATATCGTTTTATGAATTTTAATGGTTTATTCCTCTAAAACATTCACATTAATGTCCATGTTTTAAAAATTATTTTATGGATTTATTCAGATGGACATTAATGATTTGAAATTTAAATTTCATTCAAAATCTTCAAAGTTATGTGTGACACTTTTATTCAAAAATCACTTTATTTAATATTCTAAATTTCATTGAAAATGGTTTGATAATGATTATATTTTTTCAGTATTTTGAAATGATATATTGTGATTGCAATGTGTAAATTAATTCTTTCCATTATGTTTGTTTTATTTCTTATGAATATGTTATGGCTTTTGGTAATTGTTTAGGTATATGGGTGGTTCCGTGATAAACCTAGTGCGGGTGTGCCCAGAATAGCTCTCCAATGCATTTGGTAATGTGATAGAGGTAACCATTAATGTTTATCCTAAGGGATTTAGGGAATATACTGTGCAGGGTATTCCAAATTTTACTCCCTATATAGCTGTGATATCTACAATGTAGGTATGTTGTTTATGTCGTATGTTACCTTTATGATTTATGATTTCTATGTGTTGATCATAAATTTTATGATTTCATGAGGTATGTTATGATTTAAAACTATGGTTTCATTGTTTTGTATTTAATGATGGGAAAATATATTCATTCCATATTTTATATCCTTTACTGATATTTTTATACTCATCCCAATTTTTTGAAATGTTTTCCATAAGACTTAAATATGAATAAGGGTCATGGGTGTGATCATGGAAATGTCATGCTATCCAAAACATGGAATTAGACATGACCCTTTTTTCAATAGTATTTATTTTATGAAAAAAAGGATACTGAGTAGAATTTTCAACATGTAATATTAATGTTGTTATGTAAATTTCATGACCAAATTCTCTAAAACTCTAAACCTGAAAAAATCGTCAATGTGAATTATCCATTTAATACAATATTATGTAATGTTTATGGTAGGGTCCTTATATTGTAAATCATAGGAATCCTAATATCTTTAATGACATTGTATGGATCTTAAAAACCATTTTAGACATAAGATAATAGAAATAAATGTGTTATAAGGTGGGTATATCCATTGGAAACCATCTCCTCGAATGGGAAATGTGTCATTTGAGCACTCAAGGTATACCATCGGTATTCCAAGGTTGGATCAATTATAACCAATACTATAAAGTCTAAATGTTCCATAAGAAATAGTAACCATATGTTTTAATATTTAGGTATTTGATACCATGTAAAAATCATACCATCTGATAGGTCATTTGGATCATTACATTACCTTTCATCAACATGAGTAAGTAAATCTATGATATCAATAAATTTTTCATATTAATTATGTATCCATTTTTTAGGTATGTTCCATTACCTTTTAATATCATTAAAATATAGGATTTGTAAATTTATCCAATTAATTTTAAATTATGGTCAACTAGTCCATGTGATATATATCAATATATTTTTCATTATAAAAGTTAATAATTATTTTTCATATTGAATCATATACCATAGATACGTAATATGATATCTATATTATACGGGACATTAATAATTTTTTACTTTTTCAAAAACATGTACCTTCTCAAATTCAAGTCCAAGGATACCGGAAAAAGGGTAAATATAGTTATAATACATATACTAATTTAATAAATAAGGGAATGACCTTTTGGGGTTGTTGGAATTGAGGTCATAACCAAAAATGATGTGATAAGAAATATAAAATGTGCTCTAGAATATGAGATAAATGATCAAAAGAATGGTAGATTATTTTAATAATAAATACATGTTGAAACTGGTGTCTACAGAGTGGTGACATCTTATGGAAGAGAAATACATTCAATGATGAGTTATATACCACCAAACATAAGTCTATAATACTCTTATCATCCAGTATCGTCCCTAAGTATTCTATAGATTATATTAAAATGAAGAACATGTCAATGACCTAAAAATAGTAAATATTAGATTGCATCAATATTGTGTCTCTAGGAGGAATAAATATCATGAAAATAGACTGAGGATTGTAGAGATTACTAGGTGGAATCTAATGAGCCAAACAGATCATTATTCTGAGGATAGATGGAGTAACTAGAGAAAATACTAGATCATGGATTAAAGGATTTATCAAAGGGAGTAGATATACAACTATAAAATAGATGGATATTACAGATTTAAGGAAAAATAAATTGTGTTCCACCCATTTAAAAGTTTTCATTACATTAACATGCCATGTATCTATTTTGTAGTTTGTGGAATGTATCAGCTTTACCTCTTGGGAAATTTTAATTACGCATTGTGAATTGGTCTGGATATATCATTACACATCATGTATTTCATACATTTCGTGTACTCAATATACATGCCATGTATTTCACCTGCATCGAATATACAGTTCCCCTTTCGCCTTTTATCTAAAACATACAAACCTTCATAAAAGAATGATTTAGGATTTAATCTAATGGAGATCCTATATAAAGGATATATGTAAAAAAAAAAATTGATATGTAAATATAAGTGAAAATTCGGTTCTAACATGTATTAATTATTATGATAATGTTCATTAATATACACGAAAAAGTGATGGTCTTCACTAGTAGTATCATACACTATGATGCACATTTATCAGAGCTACCTAGGTATTTAGTGATTCTCAGCCTTTCCCATATCCAATCCCATACAAATATTAAATAACTAAATCTTATGAAAAACTATTTATTAGATAATTTCACCCTCATCCAAATTATGAACCAAACCATGTTCACCAAACAACCCCGTGAAAATCTCATCATCGCACACCTTTCCCTTTGAGAGTTTGCTGGTGTAATAATGGGATCTGTATCTCGACCCATACAATATATATATATATATATATTACATTCTAGTAAATAATATTATATTTAATCCTCATTTATTGTAATTTATAGATGATTAATTAATGATTATGATAAAAATTATATTTCCACATGATAGATTGACAAATGTATTTTTGGGTAATAAGAAATATCAATTAATGAACTACTATTAAATGATTTATGAATTTTAAAAATAAATTATACTTTTATAAAATTCTATTATTGAATAATCTTTCTTAATTATTATTGATATTATAATATTATGTTGTCAAAATAAAATTTTAAATGTCTGGGAAACCATAATGATCAAAAAACCATCATTATTCAGAAACATGAATATTTAGACACAAATAAATATTATCATAGTCAAATATTTATTTTCCTAAAATAAATAATTTTTTTGGTTTCATTAATGAAACCTACAGATAATATGATTTCTCAAAAAAAATCTTTGATATTGGAATTTTAAGGTAAAAATTTAAAATGGTGTAAATATAGATTATGTATAATGAAATAATAATGACCCAAAAGTGTTGTACTTTATTCCATAAATTTTATTAAAGACCAAATAAAAATTTTAATTTTTAATTTTTTTTTCAAATAATTAAATTAATTTTATAAATCCATTATTAATCCTCTTAAACCTCTAATATATATTAACTTTTTAATTCCAATTATTTTTAGGAATGACTAATCTCTACATAACCAAGGGTTATATTTTAATTACTTCTATTATAAGAATTTTATTACAATTAAAACCAATCATATTTCTAAAAAGAATTATGCAAAAACCACGGGATGGATTTTTTTTATTACATTATTGTATAGAGTGAAAATCCTATAGTTTGAAAATAATAAATAACTCCTCTCCCATTTCCGATGTAAACCCACCTAATCAACCATTTTTATGCAATAAAAACTACTGTATCACGTTCTTACTCTTACTTCCATCTCAATATCCATCACATGGTTCCCCCATTCTCACAATAATATCCTCCAATAAACTTGGAGACACCCTCTCAAGGTATGGGATACTCTACTACTCATATTTATTCAAGAAACATCTCTATTTTATGCATTTTGATTTCAAATTTATAATGATGTAATATCATTTTCCACACAAAAAATGAAATACTTTTGATATAATAATGATGAGATACCCATTATTTTATCAATAAAACTTTTTATGAGTCTTAAATTATTGTCGATGTCCTGATGATACATTAGTACGTATTTTCATGCAAACCAATTATGAAATGAATTCTCATACCCATTTCCACTCAATTGAATTCACCAATACGTGCATATAATAATATTATTTGGGACATCCATGTATGTAACTCAAACTCATTAATCATGGGGATATTAGATATAACATATATTCTAATTTTATATGATATACATGGAACATTATGCATGCATGGATATGATTATGATGGGTGAACCCAAATTTCACATTAATGTGTGGGGTAATGTTGTAATTTCTTATAATTCCATTCATGGGATTCCTTCAAAATAAAACAATATTATAATTTCATTGATTTTTCCCGGAATTATTATTATGATTCCATGCTTTAAATTGTTTCCACATTCCCATATTGCATTTATGTAATCATGTTATATCATGCTTCATTGTTCATGATTGTGATTCTCACCTCTAATGTTAAATTTTTAGGCTTTTTTCATCACATGGTTTCTATTAGCCTATAGAATTAATTCTACATTCCCTTACTAGTATTTATAGATTAACCCTTTTTTTTAAATTTCTCTAGGTTATCTCATGATGTTTTAGAGTAAAGATGTATTTTGAGATCATGTTAATGAATTTTTCGATATTGTTTTGGTATCCTAGTTTTATGATGTTATGTTATGTACCTAATCCCACCATGATAGTATACCTATTGACATTTTATATTTTATTATGCTAAAATTTATATAATAAATAATGAATTAATGTGCAATAAAGGTAAGGTTTTCAATAGGTTATATGAAAGGGATTTCTAGTTATTTTATGGATTTGTATTTTCAAACTGAAGAAAAAGATATAGGCATAAGACTGAACATAGTAAAAAACATAAAATTTATGGAAACTATATAGTATTTTATTCCATGAAAAGGCTTCCCTGTTTGGCTACTACAAGTGAATTTCACTCTTGGACTAATGTATCTAAGGGTTACAACACTGAAAACACTAAATTTAGCATGGCATGGGTGGGAACTGTAGCAACAAAATGAGCCTTTATATAATCCTAGGGTGACACTCCTAAGGTATATGATTTAATAAATTCATATCCTCAGTAAAAACCATTATTATGTGTAAAAATAAAGCCTATAATATTTTAGATTAGGAAATAGATCAAATATAACTTATATTGAGGACTATAAATTCATAGGTTATGGATCATATGAAAGTTTTTATTTATCCTTTTGATAATCATAATTTTCATTTATTCTATATAATAATTTAAAAAATATCTTCCCTAATTTTGCATTTAATCGATTCAATTGATAGAAATAGGAAGAACTATGTCAACAACCAATGTGAGATGAAATGGTATGACTGGACAATCATGATTCCTAACCCCGTGGGAGTATTAGTCATGATCCTCATGAAAATACATTCTCAAATGAATAATGTTTGTAACGTAAAACTGAATCTAGAAGACATCCAAAACCCCCTATGAAATATAATATTTCAATTGGGGCCTTAATGTGAAAAAGGATTCAAACATTTATTAGATTTTATGATCCCTTAATTCTATAAAAAATGGATCACGACCATTGAAAATATCTTCACTGTCCTTTAACAATGTGATAAATATATGTTTGTACCACTTTTTTATCATGTAGAATATGATTAAGTTCAATGGGAGACATTGGTCATGAATATGAATCTCAAGGAGGATATCACAGTGTAAGAGATGAATAAATTTGGGAAAAAATATTTCTAAATATTTTCCTTACACTCGTTGATTTAAAAATGAAAATATATTCCTTTTCCTAAATAAAAGTTATTGCAATCAATCATTTTATATAAGGAAAACATCACGAGAATTGAAAATACAAAACCATCTTTTTTGTTTCCCCTCAATTTAATGTCATACACTTCATTGGTAGACTGGTGTAGTGTTCATGAATATCATTATATATTTTGGAATTTTCCCTTTCAATGGAAATTTTTTCCTTTTCCATAAATATATAAATTAAAATCTCAATGTGTAAATTTATTCCCGAATACCACTTGTGGTTGAGATATATAAATGTGTAAATTTATTCCCACATCCCAGTTGTCAAAAGTGTGGTAGGAATCAACTATGAAATTTCATGAAGGGGGAGAGAAAATTCATTATTCATGGAAATGGAAGGGCACCTATATAATGATTTATGAAAGGAGAATCCAACCAATCAGATAAATTAGAGTAATGACCCATTTAACCCCTTCCCATTTTACAATTTTTTATCTAAAATTAATATTGAAGCAATGAAAAACACAACACTAAAGAAAGTTTTGTTGATGAAAATTTAAACCAACATCATCCATGGTAGAAATGGAATTCATATTCAATTATAACAATAGAGGTGGATACAAAATATAATGTTGTGATAGGTATAACAGGTATAAATTCAATAATATAGAAAAAACCTTTAGGTTTTAGTTCAACATGTTCTTTAATATCTAATAATTAATTATAACTATTCAAAAACTATTATAATTCATGGAACATGAGAGCAAGTAAAGACAAAAAATGAGGAATTATGGAAACCCAACTACACGACTCTTCCCCTATCCACATATACAAGATCAATATATATGGGGTCCTTTTCAAACACTGTTTCTTTGAAATCATTGCTATTATAGGAACAATGTTTCATTAATTAGGAAGAACCTACATAAACTTACATGATAAGGGGATCACCCAATATATATTGAATCATAGATTGTTTCAATAGAAGTGTAATGAGGACGATGAATCTCTATTGGTACCGTCATCAAAATCGTGAATATATTAGCATATGATTAAGTGTATCTTTCCCAAATAATTGATTTTAAATAAAATATCATCCCTAAAGGAATGACCATTGTGAATAAATACAATGATGTGTTTCCATAAGAGTTTCCTATTCTTCTACCCACTAGAGAGGTTTAATTTTTAATCAGGAATTTACCTATTCATTTACTTGTATCCCAGACCCTATATATAATGTTTTATTTTAAATCAGCAAACTAAATAGAAATATGTTTGAAAATTTAGATAATGTTTTTATAAACCCAGGTGATACATCGTGGGGTGCACCAGTCCCCTTCATCAAGAAGAAGGATGGGTGAATTCGTCTCTATATTGACTATAGAGAGCACAACAAGATTAAAATAAAGGATAAGTATTATCTACCATGAAATGTAGATTTCCATAATATTATATAAGGATCATAGTATTTCCCTAAGATATATTTTTGGTCAAGATATTATCAAGAAATGGTGATGAGGGGGTGTATCCCCACGTCTAATATTTGTTAAAGGTACACGAATTAAGAGTTCAAACTAATTCCATTTAGACTCCCTAAGGCTCCAAAAATCATCATCGACATGATGAATACAGTCATTAGAGATTAACATGACCAATTTGTTGTTTTATTTACAATCCCTATTCTTATCTCATCTATAATCAAAGAGGAACATGAAGATAATATGAATACATTATTCTGTATCATGAAGAATGAACATATGTATGAAATATAGATTAAATTTGAATATTTCTTGGATAATGTAACATTCCTAGGTCTTATTATCACTAGAAAAGGGATAAACGTGGATCCTTGAATATATATGAATTTTAAGGGCATCCAATTCGAGCCTCGGTGATGGAAATCAATATTTTAGATGGATACATTAATACTACCATCAAATTATGAGAAACATCTCATGATTTTCAAGAAATCTAACCAAGATAACTCTTGAAGGAATCATGTTTTCTATGAATGATGAATGTCATAATGATTTAACAATATAAATAACTAGATAATCACAACAACATTTATAAAATAACCAATAATCGATAAATATATTTGATAAATAGTGGGGAATATAAAAAGATATTAGGTTCAGTAATCATGAAAAATCACAACGTGATAACCTATTCCTCTCACCCACTAAAGATCCAAGAGAAAAAATAAGACAATCATGATCCAGAATTGGATACTGTGATCTCTCTGTTAAAAAACTGGCAGCATTATCTATGTACAAAGATGTTTGATATATATATATATATATTAGGTTCACAAGGAACAATACCCTTAGAGGGGGGGGGTGAATCAGAGTATGACTAATTTAAAATTAAATCCCGTTCTGATCTTTTTTCACTATTAATAAAATCACTCTTCTATCTCTTTCTCATTTAAAAATATAAACAGAAAGTAAAGAATGAACAAGACACAACAATTTTTACATGGTTCACCACAAAGGGCTACGTCCAAGGATCATACACCGACAAGTTTTCGGTCGTACCAAATTCCACAAAACATCACTTGTTGTGGATGTACAAGGTTTGGGCATAGTTACTTTGTCCCAGGCTCACTGCCTTTACAATGTTTAGGTTTAGCTCACTTCTTTCTCAAATGTCACTCCCTATTTTTCTCTCTCTGGATCACTACAGGTGTAGAGGATCACCTTCATCCTATTCCTTTTCCTACTTCTTCAGAAAGGATAAACTCATAGTTTATAAACATTTGGGTCTCTTCATTTGCATGAAATAATGCATCATCAACTGTTGATAGATGCTCTATTGAAGTTCAATGTTCCTCCCATGATGAATAATGCTTTACCAAAGATTTTCTAGGGAAATTCTAACTTTCATGCAACCCAAGGGTAACTTTTCTTTAACTAGTGCATAGCCTCTGCCTTCGTTGAGGAAAAGCCAACCTGTTCACCCCACTTTCTGGCCAAAACCTGCTGGCCAAAACCTGCTGGCCAAAACCTATTGTCCAAAACCTTCAGGCCAAAACCTAATGGCCACAACCTGCTGTCCACACCCACTGGCCGACAACCTGTTGGCCACAACCAATTGGCCGAAACCTGCTGGACCAAACCTGCTAGCCAAAACCTGCTGGCCAAAACCTGCTGGTGGAAACCGGCTGGCCCAAACCTACCGTGAACAACCCAGTGTCCATAACATGTTGTTTGTAACCTGCTGGCCACAACCTGCTGTCTGTAACTTGCTGGCCACAACCTGCTCTCTATAACCTACGTGACACACCCTGCTTCTTGTAACCTGCTTTCCACAACATGTTGTTCGTAACCAGCAGGCCACAACCTATTGTCAGTCACCTGCATGCCACAACATGTTTTCCATAACCTGGAAGCCACAACATGTTGTCCGTAACTTGCACGCCACAACCTGTTTTCTGTAACCTATGTGCCACAACCTCCACGCCGTAACCTCCTGGCCACAACCTGATGTCTGTAACCTGTTGGCCCCAACCTGCAGTCTGTAACCTGTGCGCCCAAAGCTCATATTTTCTCTATGTGTTGATCTCGTTGAGGAATGTCGAGGGTAGTCGTCTATTTATAGGCATATTTGAGGACCTGTGTGCCAAACACCTGCAGGCCAAACACCTGTGTGCCAAACACCTGCGCTCCAAACACCTGCGTGCCAAAAACCTGCATCCCAAAAACCTACGTCCCAAATACATGCACGCCAAATAATTACACGCTAATGACCTACGCTCCAATGACCTGAATTCAAACACCTACACGCCAAACACTTGTGCGCCACTTTTGGACCTCCACGCCACCTTTCCATTGCAAAAGTTTTTATGCTCTAAATTTAAAAAATTCCAGGCATACAACATTAGAAACCTCCTTAACATAAGATCACAACTCCCTTTTCCAAAAACATGTTTCCCCATTCTCCATGAAAACTCCCTTTTGTCAATAGTTTGAGTCATTGAGACTCAATTTTTCAAGAAAGACAACATGGATCCCTCTAATGTCAACAAACACAATCATCTAAAAAATGATTCAATGACACCTTGAGGGATTTTTTCCAGACAATATACCCCTTTGGGTTTGTTGACAACTATTATCAAAACTATTCTCCATTATTTGATACCTTGTTATACCTTCATTCATCTTTAGCCACCATTCGCCTCATGCGATACAGGTAGAGATCAAAGATTTACTCAACACATAATCTAATCCAACATGAGCAATGCTCGGTATGAGAAACAAGAGTAAATTAAAAGTTCATAAATGAATCACTTCATCTCTGACACCCATTGTTGACACCAAACTGATACCAATTTTGGAAAATTTTCGTACCTCATTCCAACACCACTCTTTTGCTTTTATCACAATCCTGAGCTGTCGTGATATCTATTCATTGATCAATCACTACAAGCATCTTCAAATTTAATATTCTCCCCCTATCTCATTTCTATCCCCTATCTCGATGCTCCACCTGATATCTTCTCACCATATCAATCATGATTACTGAATTTGCCACACTGTCTCCCCATTGTACAATCACTATTTTCTACCCCTTTTTCATCAAACCCAAAGGTCACTCCTTTGTAGTCACTAACATAGTAGAGGAAACATATCATCACATTAGGGAAAAATCATACCTCGGGGAGAGGGGTGTTCCACATCCACACTCTTCTAAGTGCGGGGAGCCGAGTGAACATTCAGGGCCAGTTGATGCCTATCAAATGCTTCCTTAGGTAAGTCCATAGTCAGAATGTCTGCAACATGTAGTTATGTAGGCACACACTCCAATTTCACAATTCCATGCTCAACCTTCTCCTTGATGAAATGATATTTGATCTCAATGTTCTTGGTCCTTGATTTATGGACGATATTTTTTCTAATATTGATAGCACTTGAGTAATTACACTAGATTCTGATCGGGGAGGTCACTTCAACTCCAGTATCTTCAAGCTTCTTCTTCATCCACAATAACATTGTTCATGCTTGAGTGGAAGAAATATATTCAGCCATTGTGGTGATTAAAGGAATGTAATATCGCCTCTTTCAAAGCCATGAAATACACAATCCACCATGATAGAATGCACCTCCTAACGTTGATTTTCTGGAATCTGCTGATCCGATCCAATCTCCATCTGTGTAACCCAATAACACTGATTGAGATTTTTCATTATACATCAGACCGAAATCCACATTTCATTTGATATACCGATGTATTCTTTTTACTGCAACCATGTGGCTTTCATTGGGATTACTCTGATATCTTGTTGCTTGGAATGCGGCGAAAACAATATCATCCCTTGTTGTGTTCAAGTTAAAAAAACTTCCAATAAATTGCATGTATTCGGTGATGTTAAGTGCCTTGACATCCTCATTTTTTTATAATTTCATCCAGGTATCAACTGGAGTCTTCATATCCTTGTAAATATCAATTCCAAACCTTCTTAAAACCTCCTTGGAATATTTGGATTGAATAATTAATGTTCCATTCCTACATTGTGTCACCTGTAGACCAAGGAAAAACGTTATCTCACCAATCATTGACATTTCAAACTCATTTTTCATGAATTCGGAAAACTGTCTGCACTGAGCTTCATATGATCTGACAAATATTATGTCATCGACATAAATAACACCATCATCCTTTGGTTACAATCGTTGCTAATATAGAGATTGTAATAAACTCCCCCCATGTTGGAAACTAAGCTTCTTCATGGACTGATCAAGACTTGAGTGCCTTGATCTTGGAGCTTGTATCATCCCGCACAACGCTTTCTTCATCCGTAAAACATTGTTCTCTTCCTCATGAATTAGAAATACATCAGGCTTCTCAATATACACCTCCCCTTCTAGAAATCGAATGAAGAATGAAGATTTAACATCCATCTGGAACACTTTGAATTTTCTTTTCACTGATGTGGAAAAAAATAATCTGATTGTCTCCAGCCTTGCAACCGGTGAAAATGGCTCATCAACATCTATTCCCTATATCTGGAAGTATCCCATGCACACTAGTCGTTCATTGTTCCGAATCATAGTGACATCTTAATTCATTTTTTTGAGATATACCCATTTAGTCTCGATTACATTCTTATCTACAGGCCTTGAAATAATCTCCCATGTCCGGTTCTTCTCAATCTGATCAAGCTCTTCATTCATAGACGGAACCACGTTTTCATCTTCAGCTACATCAGAAAAAAATTTCTGCTCAACTTGAGATAAAAAATATTTTTGCTATAATGATTTCATTATTTGATTCTGAACTGGAGCTGTCTGATCACAAATGATATTGCGCCTATCAATTTCAGCTCTACTCATTGGCTTCCTTGTAGACACAGTCTTGAAAATTTCTTGTTCATCATCAGTATCTTCCTCTGACTCAGCCACTTCCACTTCTACTCCCCCTGTGTTTATTACCTCATAATCACATTCATCCAGAGACTATCCACATGGTAGTTTACCATTCTATTCATTTTCAACTATAGTGACATAATTTCTCTCAATAATTTTTCCCAGCCTTTTTTTGTTGCATTTATATTCTTTTTATTTTCACTGAGTAGGAATGGAATATCCCCTCATCTTCTTGTGACTCAAACAACTTGTGGTTTTCTTTGTTGAGTATGAAAAACTTACTCGCAAAGATTCTAAATATTTCAACATTGGATTCTTTCTATACCACATCTCTTACAATGTCTTCCCTTCCTTTGGAAACAACAGAGACCTGTTCGAAATATAGACTGATGTCAAAACTGTGTCCTTCTAAAATTTCTCTTGTAGGTCCTTTTCAATATGAATGGTACTGGACATGTTGTTGACGATCCATATTCTCCTTTAAACAACTCCATTCTATTGGTGAGTTCTCACTGAGGAAACATGGTACCTTATCCCATGTTTCTCGAGATAGTCTTCTACTTGACTGCTTGTGAATTCTGTACCATTATATGTATGAATCATTAGAATTTTCTTCCCAAGCATCCTTTCTTATTCCCTCCTATACTGTTTAATATAATTGAACACTTCTGTCTTATAGGTAATGAATGTTACCCAAGATATTCTCATATAGTCATCAATGAAAATAACATATTACCTTTTACTATTTATAGCTCGTGGTGAGATAGGTCCACATACATTAGCATGCACCAATTCGAGCAATCTAGTTGATTTCTGTTCCTTTGGCATGTATGTCTTTCTGATGGTCTTCCCTTGTTTCCAAGAATCAAACATATGGGTGTGATCACCTGATAGTTTGGGAAGTTCTCTTGCAGCATCACACTTTACCAGATATTCCATGGATGGTTAGCATAGATGACCAAGTCTCTTATGCCACAACTAGTTTTCTTCCTCTCTTGATAAAAAGCACGAATCTTCTTCCCCACATACAAGGTAATGATTTCCCTTTGTCCATTTTCCCTGTACAAAAACTACTCCATCATTTCCTTTCACAACAAACATCTTCATGGTAAATTGGATAGAGTTCCTAGAGTCACATAGTTGACTAAAACTGAGCATGTTAGGATAGAGACCCTCTACTACCAAGACATCAGTACATCTCATTTAATTTCCCCCAAACATGGATTTTCCTAATCCAAAAATCATCCAGCCTTCATCATTTATAAATTTTACAACTCCTTCTTTGTAATATTTTATTCCTGTAACAAGATAATTATTACATGTCATGTGAGAAGTGAATCAAATATCAAGGATCCATACACCAGAGCAATCTAATTCCTTATGGGTAATTTCTTCCACCACAGACATCTCATTTTTCTTCTTCGTGGTCCAGACTAATTCCTTCACACTCGGCATGGATTGAGACTTATGTTCATTCTGAGATTATGATGGACAAAATTCATCTTGCAAATCTATAAATCTATTTTTCATTTTTACCTCACCTTCTGGTTTATTGATCTGTTACTTGTGAATATTTTGATTTTGCTTTGGCACATTTCTCTGTATGGTCGAAGTGCAGTACCTAGCCATGTGCCCAAATCCTCCACACCAAAAACAGTGTCCTATGAAATATATTCTGGAAAACCATTCTCTATTTGTCTTTCCACCTCTCTTTTTGTTCCCTTTGATATCTCTAGGCTATGGAACACACATACTGTGAATGTCCCATCTTTCCCCAAAAATAACACCTAATATAAGGTGTATTCATTCATGTTACTTCAACACTACGAGTTTCCCCTAGGGATATTAGAATATTATGATTTTTTTGTGCCCAAATCAACCTTAAATCTTGGGACGAGTGCTTGTGGTCTGACTTCTATTGCCACAAACATTTTCTTCTATTCAGCCTTTGAATCAACCTTATCATCTGAGTTCAATTTCTCCTTCTTTCTTACTGAACATCTAGGCTCCTGGTTCATTTTTTCTGTCTTCGAAATGACCTTTTTTTTATATCACATTGGAGGACATGATTTTTTATTGATCCCTAATTTTTTGTCGCAGACTGACCACTTCTTCTTCATGATCTCTAATACGTTTTACCTTCTCCTTTCTTGTGTTAGTTAAACAATCGATTTCATTCTTATGTTCCTCAATTTCAATCCTATACTCAACGATATTTTCTGATCTCTCTGGTGTTGAGAATTTTAGTATTTAAATTTCATCTAACAGCTTAGAATTTTATTCATCATGTTGTTGAATATAGAGTTTGGCATCATGAACCACTTTATTGGATTTCTTCATTTTGGCTCTCCAAACATCTATCTCCTCAAGAGCATCTTCCAGTTCGTCTTCCATGTCAACTCTTCCTTCAGATTCTTCTTCTTCTTCTCCAGCGTCAGTTTCTTCCTGTTCATGACAGCTACTACTGACCGCCACCATAGAATTTTCTCCACTATCTTTTCAATTTTCAATCTCCTCTACCTCATCAACCTCAGACCCATCTGAACTATCAAATTCTTGTGAAATTTTTTTTTCTTCATCGAGAAATTGTCTTCAACTGCTTCCTCCCTTTCACATAGGCCGAACACTACTTCTTGGGAATTTCGACTTCGCCATCATCATTATCGTTGTCTTGAAACTTTTTGGGGAACCTTTCCGAACGATGACCAACCATTCCACATCGAAAGAAATCTAGTGGATGTTTCATTTAAACATTCCTTCTTCTCTTGGAAAATTTGAAGAATGGAATGGCATCACCTCATCTGTCTCTTCTTCCTCCTGAGAATCATCAGAGGTCAGTTTCTTCATGGCCTTAAATGCCACCTCTTTGGATTTCCCATTTTGCACAACATCGTTATAATCATTTCTCATTTCATATGAAACAACAGTGTTGTGCAATTTATCCAATGTCACCACTATCGGGTCTTTATCTTCCAAAACAGAAACTTTCAGATTGAACTGAGGTGGAAGTTTTCTCAAGATGCGCTTCAATATTTTTATTTCTTTAATAACATCACCAAGGCCTCACATGTCATCCACAACAACATTTACCCTATCATAAAATTCATCAACAGATTCATTAGGTATCATTCTCAGATCGTCATACTTGTTGCACAGAACATGTAGCTTTGCCTATCTAACTTTTGTATCCCATTCATATATATTCAAAAGATTTTCCGACATAGAATGTGACGTTTTTCATTACATCACCTTTGTATAGATGGGATTGGAAAGGGATTCCCTAAGGAATTGATTTCTTTGTCATCAGCATCCAGCTCTCTATGCTCAACTTATGATAATTCACCACTATTAATATCAGTTGTGATACCATGCATCACTGCTAAAAACAGATCCATTCCCAAAGATCAGAAATAGTGTTGCATTCGATTCTTCCATATCTGAAAATTACATTCTATGAATATCAGAATCCATTTATGATTAGTTACCTCCATTTAGATAAGAGATAATATCAACCTTTCCCTCTGATACTAATTGTTAGGTCCCTAGGGCCCAATACCCTGACGGGGGGGGGGGGGTGTGTGAATTAGTGTAACACCCCAGGTAAATAAAGAATATGAAATTTTTATATTTATAAATATTTTTCAATAAAATGTTAATATTAATTTAATGGAAACAATATGCTCTATTTCTTACCTAGTACGCAACAACGAGTTCCTTTGAAATCTTACATTGCACTCTAATAATAAAATAATTTTATTTTAAATGGTAGTTAACACCTTGCCGTTGTAATGACAGGAATGAACATAACTGACTAAAAAATGATTATATATGCTTGTCAAATATTTTTTACTTTTTAAAATAAATTTTAGAGGATTAATAATGCGAATGAATCTAATTTTAAGCGTAAACTTTTTAATATTATTTAAAAAGTCGATTAACCGCCTTTTGATGGAGAACCTCTTTTAAATCCACTTTTTTACAATTTTATGTGTTATATTTGACAAAACAATTCTTCTTTAGAATCATGTAATCAAAATTTACTTTGTGAAAATTTTTGATATTTTTCCGATAAAGTTCATTTTTTAATGAATAGTGAAAAAGTTTGTATTTTAATTCTAAACCACTTTATAATATAATTTATTTATATTAATAGATTATCCTTTGAATTTGTTTTAAAGTGAAATTAGAATATATTTTTACCATTTCACCCAATAGTGGTCATTGGAATTATTTTCACTTTGAAATTAGACTTAAACTAGTGTCAATCTTTTAATAGATATTGTTTCATAAAAACATGCTATTTGTTTTGACAGCAGAAATTAATTATTAAATTAATAAATGCAACTTATATGTTTTTAATTTTGTAAAATAGAAATCATTTTTTAATTTTTAATATCAAATATATCTTAGGGTGAATTTTTGGTATTTTTCTGAAAAACATCAATTTTTGATGAATAGTGAAACAACTAAGTAGTAGTTCAAAAACTGATTTTTCGTTTAAATGAAACAGTACCACTTCTGTGATTTTAATTTCAAAAATCCGACATACATTGTTTTCATTAGTATGTATAACGTGGTTCAATGGGATTAAAATAATTTTTTGGTGAATAGTAACTTTTACGTTTTAATCGCGATTAGAGGTAATTAGTGTAATTTAAGGTAAAAATAATGTTTTAATAATATGAAATGACCTTGAAACATGTCCTACCATTATTGTATGACTCATGGACGACCAATACAATCCATGGGTCAACATGGGGACCCCATGGAGCCACATTGGTAGGAAAATGACATTAATACCTTTTTATTTAAAGTTAAAATTAAAATGTCACAAACATGTGTTGTTTTACTAAAATAATTTCTACATGGGGTTATGAAAGTCATATTTTTTACTATAAATATTAATTAAAAATATAAAAAGATTTAATACATCATGATATATTTTTTATATTTTTTAGACATTAAATAAATTTAATTATTTATGACACCATGATGATGTAGTGATTACCTCATTATTTAACGATTTAGATAAAATGAAAAGATAATGTAAAATCTAAGACCTACACATGTCAAAAACATATTATATGTGTGTATATTGAACTATTATCACCTTATCCTTTAAATTTATAATTTTTAGACCTTTAAGATCTGAAAAGCATTTTATAATATTGTTACTTTTCAAGACTTTCCAAGAGTGCCCCTCCTCTCCACTTATAAAAGGCCCCCACCTCTACCACCTTACCCACATCTCTCAAGCCTTTGTCTCGTCCAACACCTGCCCATTTTGTCTCTCCACATCCCTCTCTTACTCCTAGAAGCCTCACATTGGGAATAAGTATTTCCAAGGAAGCCTTTTAGCTCAAATAAAAAATAGATACCTGATTTAATGGTATAGTCTTCCCTAGTGTTCTTTTGTTTTATTTTGGTTCTCCAACCCCCTAAATTTTTTTTATTCCTTTCTTTTGTAACAAAAACAGTAGATTCCATATACATGGAAGTTGTTATAAGAAGGCTTCGAGCTACATTTACACACACATCCGACTAATGGTTAAAGAACATATTGTTTCTGTGCATGGCGAATTACTCCCTCACGAAACGATGATTGTTCAATATTCTTTCAACACCTTTAAAGGTGTACATTATGAAATCACTGTATTTTATATATGATATAAAAGTTATTTTTGTTTTCTATATAATTATGTATTTTATATTTAAAACATTCCTTTATTATTTGTATGTTGTGCATATGCGATAATTTCATATGAGGAAGTGTGGACTACCGACCCCTCAAGTGATGTGACGTGTTCATTCAATACATGGAATGTATAAAGAATGAAATTAATGATATTATGTGACCTATATAACATATATATTATACTGGAATTATAATATATATATATCTCTCATTTATTTTTAATTCCATCAATATGACAAAAAAATGAAAGTAGTGTTCATGCGTACGTACGGCCTACCGTCTCCATGAATGGTGATTTTAATTTTTATCTCCAAATGTTATGAAATAGTATAAAATGAATATTTACTGGATATATATGATATTTTGATCATTAATACTATTCTAGAAGTGATTTAATTATAACTACATTGGTAATCATTTTTTAAAAAGGTCATTTTTGACTCATGTACCAAACATTGGAAAAAAAATCTGATATGAACTAACAACATTAAAAATTTAATATAACATTATAATATGTGATATTAACTAAATAATAATCATTAAAGTATTTTCTTGGGAAATTATAAATTGACCAAAGATTATTATTCAGTAATATAAAGAAACGAACAAGACAAGTCGGACTTGAGGTAAGGGATCCTACCCCTCTCTTTCTTTTTAAGTACACTCTTTTATGTCATTCCTTTTAAGATCATAATTCTTATGATTGGGATGTTCTTTTATATTACAATTACATTAATTTTTATATTCAT
Organism: Viscum album; assembly: GCA_963277665.1. Taxonomy (NCBI): domain Eukaryota; kingdom Viridiplantae; phylum Streptophyta; class Magnoliopsida; order Santalales; family Viscaceae; genus Viscum; species Viscum album. Next base: position 231,509 of record OY728121.1, read on the forward strand.
ATTATGAGAGACACTATTTTCTCTCATCAATCCATTTTGGATGTTTTGAGTGGCACCGTTAGGCTGCCGAATTTTCGTAAGAGAACCAACATCTCTCTTTCTTTTTAAGTACTCTACTTTATGTAATTTATTTTAAGCTCCTCTTTGTTATTTTGGGGGATGTTATTTTATATTCCTCGTTCTTTACATTTTATTTTAATATTATGAGAGACCCTATTTGATCTCATCAATCCATTTTTGGAAGTTTTAAGTGGCGTTGTTAGGCACCCGAGTTTTCGTAAGGGATTTTTTATCTCACATATATTATATTGAGAATTATGAGACATTTGCAACCATTTAATTTGAGTGGTGCATGTACTGCACATTATTATACTCTTTGTGTAATATAATTTTATTTATGTGTATTTTCATATTCATTGTATGACCCAACTTCAATGGGGTGTACGTTTCGAATGTTACCCAAATCGGTAAGGGGACCTTTCACCCTCCTCTTATTTAAAAAGACTTCTTTTGTTATGTATTTTAAATTAAATATTATTATGTTGGAATATGTTGTTATATATCCTTATTTCTGTAAATATAATTTAAAATTCATGAGATACCCTTTTTATCTCTCATCAACTCATTTTCTGAATTTTGACGTGACGCTTTTTGGCTGTAGAATTTTTGTAAGGGAACTTCTTAACCCAATTTTGATTCATTGGGATAAACTTTTACTCCTTGAATATGTTGTTCTATGAATATGTTTGAATAACCTCTGATTTTTTTAAACTTAATATCCACTTATATTTGGTGTATCTATTTTTCAAACATAATTATTTAATTGATTTATCATTAATCCAAGGATACCGTGTTTGTAAGGGAATTCGTGTCAATATCCATTCATTGAGGCATATTTTGTTCTAATACAAGGTGTTCTTTTATACGGTGTATAAACCCCATTGACTTTTAATTTTATACAAAAGGAATCTTTTTCTATGAAACGTTTTACTAAACAAAAAAAAAAGAAATGTTTCTTTTAACATACGTGGTGACAACGTACTTTTCCACCGCCGCGAGTATTATTTGGTCATTGGCTTCCTCAACAAGCCGTAATGTTTTTAAAATGAAATAAATACCATATACTCTTTTATGTATTTTGGTATTGAAAATGGTTTTTATAATAGATTTGTTATGTCAATATATTTATGTGATATATTGTGATCAATGTGTGGAAATGTTTTCATTCCACCATATTTGTTTTATATCTTATGATTTTCTAATTGTACATGGACATTTGACGGGTGGTTACGTGATAAATCATATGACGGGTGGTGCCATGAATACCAGGATGGGTGGTTACGTTATATCCTCCAATGCATTGGGTATGGAAGTCGTCCGTATGGCTATTCCATTAAGATATATGTGTGGAAGTCGACCGTATGGTTATTCCATTTAAGTATGTTTATGTACCAAGTTACCTTTATATGTTATGTATATGGGTTTTATGGTAATATTTTGGTTACAAAAGGGTATGTAATGATCTTTTATTCATTGACAAGTTTATATTACTTCATAAAGTTGAAAAGTATTTCTTTGATAAAGAATTTAGGGTTTACTTATTGTTTTGAAAAACTAACAGTTTTCCTTCTTTGTGTATCCCTTACTGAGATTTTTATGCTCACACCAAGTTTTTTTTCAAATGTTTTTCAGAGGACATAAAGTTGAATAGGGTCAAGGATGGGATCAAGGAAATGTCAGGCTGTCTAAAACATAGATCTAGACAAGTTTCTTTTTAAGAGTATTTATTTTATGGAAACATAGTAGAAGTGTCTACATTGTAATCTTTTGAGATGTAATAGTTATATCCTAATTCTATAAAACTCTAAACCTGAAATGATCCTCAATGTGAATTATTCATTTAATTCAATATTAAGTATGGTTTATAGCTGGGGCCTTATAGTTGCTATCAGAGGTCGGTTTAGACAACTTTAGGGATTAGGAGTTTTTGATAGAAACATGGTTAGTCCCTATATCTATTATTTAAGTTAAATCCTTGTTTTATAAATTTTTTCAGGTCAAGTAAAGTCAGTTATGAATGGAAGGAGAAGGATCACAAATGAAATTCCTATCTCTTCCTGATGACATACTTGCAATAATTATTGAAAAGTCATGTTCAGATGATTGTGAAACTTTTTCTAGCATACAACTCACTTGCAAGCAGTTATTTGAGTTATCATACACATCCACTATACCTCATTATCATCATGGATAATGGGTTGTATTTATACAAATACTATTTTCACAATATTCTAATATTTTCAAGAATGGTAAATATTATCATGGTATTTTCAAATATTTTACTTTATCACAAGAATTTGAAGCATATTCTGATTTTAAAAATGGTGCTGAGGAAGGAGACCCATACGCAACTTATTTATATTTTCTTTAAAAATATAGTCTCTCAGCACATACTTTTGGTATTTTAAAAGGACCAATAATAGAATGTTTCAACTCAAATCTTGTCTGACTATTTTTTAGAAATCATGTTTTATTAGATGTTTTGGAATTATATGTCAAAAATGATTATTTTCCAAAACTGTTTTTCTGTGAACAACCATAGGACCCATGTTATACATGATGTATTTGGATGGAGGAAGCAAATGATTTAGAAGGGTCTCTAAATAATTGTTGTAATTCATGAGACTTCTACCTATGTGAGAAAGATGATGATGAAACCGAGTGAACGCCATGTTCATGGTATGCTGTTATTCGTTTTGGGGATGTTTTTATTTTATCTTATGGTGGTGAAATAAAACTTCAGTAATTAAGATGTTGGGATTGTAATGAATTTTGATGAAAAAGGAAACTATTGAGGTTAAAACATGATAGGGTTATTTTTTGAGTTTTATAAAAAGGACAACACGCAGACCGTGTGACAACCCGTCGCGTCGGACAAAGCCGCGGGAATAAAACCCACAACAAAAGTGCGACTGGTATTTATTGCCTACCACTAGATTACATGAAGTCCCTGGTTAGTTTGACTATTTATTTTTAGTTGGACGATTTTATGAATCAAGATTAAGTGGATTTTGGGTTATCTTTAGAAATTATTAACATATCCTGGAGGATATGTGATTAGGTTAATTACTTTCCAATATGAGACTTCAAGAGCAACTGATGTTATTTGGAGGTAAATGTTAATTTGTACCTTGGATGACTATGTGATTATATCCTTCAAATATTTGGGTTTCAATCATAGTTTTGTTTACTTTGAATAATTTTATGGACAAATTGTTTATCGAATGGTATTTGTTGAACATTTGGTTTTGTTGGACAAATTTTGGAGATTAAGAATAGATTTTCTTTTTTTTAAGGATTAATCATTCGTGGATTATCTGATCTTGTTCTAACAATTTCGGTTTTGGTTAAGGTCTAATGACATGGGAAGTATATAGTTCTCTTTTTTGGATTATGTGATTCTTTATAATTTGATTATATCTCTATTAATGTGAACCATGTCATCCTAAATACTCGTATTTCGAAGAAAATATGAGTTCGTGTAAGAAATCTAGTAAAAGGTGAAAGTCAACACAAAAAGTAAGTATAATTCCTTATGTTTTAGTTAATCTCAAAAATAAGTTCCTCAATTAAAAGTAACTTAAAAAAATGTTGTCTGTTAACTTTTCCTACTGGGGAATCCAATACCGTTTAACCCATCAAAAGTTTGTGATTTTCTTGTGGTTAAATTTCCCGTAAACATGTTTTCTATCACTCTCCCTCAGAACATGACCCTTTGCTTTTTCTTTCATATCCATGTTTTCTTACATGGAATCCCGGTATGGGTTAACTCGGGTGACCTCTGTACTTCTCATTCATTATTTTAATGTGATTGTTTTACTGACTCTTGTTCCGATGTGGAACTTTCAATGATGTTTCTGAGCCCAATTTTATAATTTCGAGGACGCAATTCCCAAAAGGGGGGAAGGATGTAACACCCCAGGTAAATACAGAATATGATATTTTTATATTTATCCTTATTTGTGAATAAAATGTTTATATTAATTTAAAGGGAATGCTAAGCTTTATAGAATACCCAATACGCAACAACGAGTTCCTTTGAAATCATACATTGCACTCTAATAATAAAATAATTTTATTTTAAATGGTAGTTAACACCAAGCTGTTGTAATGAAAATATTGAACATAACTAACTACAGAATTATTATATATGTTTTTCAAATATTTTCTATTTTTTACAATAAAATATAGAGGATTAAAAATGTGAATGAATCCAATTTTAAGCGTAAACATTCTAATATTCTTTAAAAGGTCGATTTACCGCATTTTGATGGTGAAACACTTTTAAATCCACTTTTTGAAAATTTTATGTGTTATATTTGACAAAATAAAATACTTCTTTAGAATCGGGACATCAAAATTTACTTTGTGTAAATTTTTTGTATTTTTCCGATAATGTTCATTTTTTATTGAATAGTGAAAAATATTGTATTTTAATTCAAAAACTCTTTTTAATATAATTTATTTATATGATTAGATTATATTTTGAAATGGTTTTAAAGTTAAATTAGAATATATTTTACCATTTAATCCAATAGTGGTCATTGGAATTAATTTCACATTGAAATTGGACATAAACTAGTGTCATTCTTTAAATAGATATTGTTTCTTAAAAACACGCGATTTGTTTTGACAATGAGAATTATTTATTAAATTAATTAATGAAACTTATATGTTTTGAATTTTTTAAAATAGACATAATTTTTGAATTCGTAATATCAAATATAGCTTAGGGCGAATTTTTGGTATTTTTCTGAAAAACATCAATTTTTGATGAATAGTGAAACCAATAAGTGGTAGTTTAAAAACTGATTATTCGTTTAAATGAAAATTTACCACTTCTGTGATTTAAATTTCAAAAATCCAACATACGTGGTTCTAATTAGGATGTAAAATTTGGATCAATTGGATTAAAATAATTTTTTGGTGAATAGTAACATTTATGTTTTAATCGCGATTAGAGGTAATTAGTGTAATTTAAGGTAAAAATAATGTTTTAATAATATAAAATTACATTGAAATATGTCATACCCTTATTTTATGAGTCATGGAAGACCAAGAAAATCCATGGGTCAACTTGGGGACCCCATGGAGCCACTTTTCTAGGAAAATGACATTAATACCTTTTTATTTAATGTTAAAATGAAAATGTCACAAACATGTGTATTTTTACTAAAACAATTTTTACATGGGGATATAAGAGTCATATTTTTTCTATAAATATTTATTATAAATAAAAAAATGTTTCCTACATCATGATATTTTTTTATAATTTTTAGACATTAAAAAATTTTAAATATTTTTGACACCATGATGATGCAACTATTACCTCATTATTTAACGATTTAAATAAAATGAAAAGATAATGTAAAATATAAGACCTATACTTTTCAAAAACCTATTTTATGTGTGTATTTATAAATATTATCACCTTATCCTAGAAATATATAATTTTGGGACCTTTAAAATCCGAAAATCATTTTATAATAATTTTACTTTTCAAGAATTTCCAAGAGTTCCCCTCCTCTCCTCTAATAAAAGGCCTCCACCTCTACAACCTAAACCACACTTCTCAAGCCTTTGGCTCTACCAAAAACTTCCCATTTTCTCTCTCCACATCCCACTCTTACTCCTAGAAGCCTCACTTTGGGATGAATTCATTCCAAGGATGCCTTTGAGATCAAATCCAAAATAGTTACCAGATTTAAACGTAAAGTCTTCCCTAGTGTTCTTTTGTTTTATTTTGCTTCTCCAACCCCCTAAACTATTTTTATTCCTTCATTTTGTAACAAAACAAGTATCTTAAATATACATTTATGTTTTAATAAGAAGTATCCGATCTACACTTACACACACATCCGTGTAATGGTTAAAGAACATATTGTTTCTGTGGATGACGAATTACTCCCTCACGAAACGAGGATTGTTCAATATTCTTTTAACCCATTTAAAGGTGGCCATTATGATGTAACTTTATTTTATATATGATATATATGGTGTTTATGTTCTCTATATGATTCTGTATTTTATATTTAAAACATACCTTTATTCATTGCATGTTGAGCAAATGCGATAATTTCATATGAGGAAGAGTGGACTACCGCCCCCTCAAGTGATGTGACTCATTCATGCAATACATGGAATGTATAAAGAATGAAATTAATGAACATATGTGACCTATATAAAAAATATATTATTCTGTAATTATAATATATATATATATATCTCTCATTTTTTAATTCCATTAATCTGACAAAAAAATGAAAGTAGCGTTCATGCGTACGTACGGCCTACCGTCTCCATGAACAGTGCTTTTCATTTTTATCACAAAATGTTATGGAATAGTATAAAATGAATATTTAATGGATATATATGATATTTGAATAATTAATACTGTTATGGAAATTATTTACATATAACTACATGGGAAATCATTTTCAAACAAGTTCATTTTTGACTCATTTACCAAACATCGGCAAAAACATCTGATATGAACTAACATTATTAAACAATTATTGTTACATTATAATATGTGATATTAACTGAATAATAATCTTTAAAGGATTTCCTTAGGAAATTATAAATTGAAAAAAGTTTATTATTCAGGAATATAAACAAACGAACAATACAAATCAGTCTTGAGGTAAGGGATCCTACCCCTCTCTTTCTTTTTAAGTACACTCTTTTTTTTCATTGTTTTTAAGTTCATGTTTCTTATGATTGGGATGTTATTTTATATTACTCATACTGTAATTTATATGTTCATATTATGGGAGACCCTATTTCCTCTTATCAATCCATTTTGGATGTTTTGAATGGCACCGTTAGGCTGCTGAATTTTCGTAAGATATCTAACCTCTCTCTTTCTTTTTAAGTACTCTCGTTTATGTCACTTCTTTTAAGATACTCTTTGTTATGTTGGGGGATGTTATTTTATATTAAACTTGCTTTATATTTTATTTTAATATTATGAGAGACCCTATTTTATCTCCTCAATATATTTTTGAATGTTTTAAGTGGCGCTGTTAGGCTGCCGAGTTTTTGTAAGGGATTTTTCATCTCACTTTTATTCCCGTGAGATTTAGGCTAAATTTTCCACCATTTCCTTTGAGTGATGTATGTAATTCCCATTATTATACTCTTTGTGTAATATAATTTCATTTATGGGTATTTACATATTCATTGTACGACCCTTCTTCAATGGGGTGTACGTTTCGAAAGTTTCCCAAATCGATAAGGGGACCTTTCACACTCCTCTTCTTTAAAAAGACTTCATTTGTAATATATTTTAAATTACATTATATTATGTTGGGATATGGTCTTATATATCCTTATTTCTGTAAATTTAATTTACAAATGATGTGTTACCCTTTTTATCTCTCATCAACTCATTTTCTGAATGTTGAAGTGACGCCGTTTGGCTGTCGAATTTTTTCGAAGTAACTTCTTGACCTAATTTTGATTCATTGGGATAAACTTTTACTCCATGAATATTTCGTTCTATGAATATGTATGAATAAAAACTGATTGTTTTACACTTAATATCCACTTATATTTGATGTATTCTTTTGTCACACATAATTATGTAATTGATTTATTCTTAATCAAAGGATAGCGTCTTTGTAAGGAACATCGTCTCAATATCCTTTCATTGAGGCATATTTTGTTCTAATACAGGGCTTTCTTTTATAAGTTATATAAACCCCTTTGACTTTTAATTTTATAAAAAAGGAATATTTTTCTACAAAGCATTTTACTAAATGACAAAAAGGAAGGTTTCTTTTAACGTACGCGGTGACAACAACCTTTTCAGCCGCCGTGAGTATTATTTGGTGTTTGGCTTCCTCAACAAGACATAATGTTTTTAAAATGAAATAAATACCATATACTCTTTTATGTATTTTGGTATTGAAAATGGTTTTTATAATGGATTTTTTATGTCAATATATTTAAGAGAAATATTGTGATCAAAGTGTGGAAATGTTTTCTTTCCATCATATTTGTTTTATGTATTATGATTTTATAATGGTACTTGGAAATTTGACGGGTGGTTACATGATAAACCATATGGCGGGTGGTGCTGTGAATACCAGGACGGGTGGTTACGTTATAACATCCAATTCATTGGGTATGGATGTCGGCCGTATGGCTATTCCATTAAGTGATATGTGTGGAAGTCGACCGAATGGTTATTCCATTTAAGTATGTTTATGTACCATGTTACCATTATATGTTATATATATGGGTTTTATGGTAATATTTTGGTTAAAAATGGGTAAGTAAAGATATTTTATTCATTGAAGAGTTTATACTACTTCATAAAGGTGAAATGAATTACTTTGATAAAGAATTCATGGTTTACTTGTTGTTTTGAAAAACTAACAGTTTTCCATCTTTGTGTATCCCTTACTGAGATTTTTAGGCACATCCCATGTTTTTTTAAAATGTTTTTCACAGGACATAAAGTTGAATGGGTTCAAGGATGGGATCAAGGAAATGTCAGGCTATCTAAAACATGGAACTATACTTGTTTCTTTTTAAGAGTTTTTATTTTATGGAAACTTAGTAGAAGTGTCTACTTTGTAATTTTTTGAGATGTCATATTTATATCCCAATTCTCTAAAACTCTAAACCCGAAAATATCCTCAATGTGAATTATTAATTTAATTCAATATTAAGTATGGTTTAAGGCTGGGGCCTTATAATCAGGGTTTGACTAATTTAAAATAAAAGCATGTTCTGATCTTGTTTCTCTGTAAAGAAAAACACTCTTCTCTCACATTCCCATTGCACAATATAAATAGAAAGTAAAGCAAGCACAAGACACAAATATTTTTACATGGTTCACCAATAAGTGGTACGTCTAAGGAGAATATTCTGACAAGTTTTTAGTCGTACAAAATTCCACAAAACATCACTAGCTGTGGATTTACAAGGATCGGGCATAGTCACTTTGTCCTAGGCTCACTGTGTGTACAGTGTTTAAGGTCATATCATTACTTTTCCAAGTTTCACTCCCTATTTCACTCTCTATGGCTCACTACCGGGGGAGAGGATCACCTTCTTCCTCTTCCATTGATCACTGCTCTGGAAAGGATCCACTCACAGTTTATAGACTTGTGTGTATCTTCATATTCATGATAGAATGAATCCTCAATTGTTGATAGATGCTCTGTTGAAGTTCAATGTTCATTCATTGATGAATACTGCTTTACCACAGATGTTCTGGAAAAATTATAACTTCCACACAACCCTTGGGAGACTTGTCCTTAACCAGTGTACATCCTCTTCCTTCGTTGCGGAAAAACCAACCTGCGTGCCCCACCTGCTGCCCAAAACCTACTAGCCAAAACCTGCTGGCCAAAACCTGCTGACCAAAACCTATTGGCCAAAACCCGTTGTCCGACAACCTGCTGGACACATCTTGCTAGCCGAAACCTACTAGCCCAAACCTTCTAGCCCAAACCTGCTGGCCACAACCTGCTAGCCAAAAACTGCTGGCCGAAACCTTCTGGGCACAACCTGCTGTCCGTAACCTGTTGGACACAACCAGATGTATGTAACCTGCTGGCCACAACCTTCTGTCTATAACCTCCAGGCCACAACCTTCTCTTCGTAACCTTATGGTCACAACCTGCTATATGTAACCTTAACACCACAACCTAATGTCTGTATCCTGCACCCCACAACCTGATGTTTGTAACCTATGGGCCACAACCTGTTGTCTGTAACCTCCGCACCACAACCTATAGTCTGTAACCGGTGCGGCACAACCGGCGCATCGTAACCTACAGGCCACAACCTATTGTTCATAACCTACTTGCCACAACATTATATCTGTAACCTGGATGCCCAGACCTCGGATTTTCTCTAAGTGTTTAACACGTTGAAAAATGATGAGGGTAGTCGTCTATTTATAGGCATTTTGAGGACCTGCGCAACGAACACCTGCAGACCAAACACATGCGCGCCAAACACCTGTGTGCCAAACAACTACGGGCCAAAAACCAGCATGCCAAATACCTGTATGCCAATGACCTGCACTCTAAATACATGCACTCCAAACACCTATGTGCCAAACACCTGCACGCCAAAAACCTACGCGCCACTTTTGGACATGCGTTCCACCTTTCCTTTGCCAAATTTCTGATGTTCTAAATTTGAATAATTCATGGCATACAACATTAGAAAGCTCATTAACATAATAGAACAACTCCCTTTTACAAAATAACTTTTCCCTATTCTCCAATAAAAATCCCTTTGCCAACAGTTTGAGTCATTGAGACTCGCTTTTTCAACAAACACAACGTGGAGCCCTATATTGTCAACAAACAAAATCATCTCAAAAATTCTTCAATGATACCATGAGGAATTTTTTCCAAAAATATATATATATTGTCTATAAAATACTCAATTTATATTCCCCCAAATGAATTATAATATTTTCTAATGATATTGGGTGGACATAATCATGGTTTATGATTGTTATCTTTATTTCCATCAATGGAAATAAAAAAAAAGTATATGTTTCTCTAAATAGAAAGGATATCATAACTCTATACATGGTGAGGATTGAGAGGGATATAATCTTTCTAAATATGAAAATTGTGGATATGGAAATAAAAAGGATCTTTATCCAACATTTCATACAAAAATTTTCATCTATCTATTCTTTAGAGAAACAAGGAGGCCTAGAAATATAATGAGATTCAATAGAAGAATGTATCAAATATTATGGATTTGAACGTCACTTATGACTTAGTTATATGGTATGGAACCACGATATGGGTCCCCTAAAATACAAAAATATAATACAAAACATCTTTATGATATGAAAAACAAATAATTCTGTATTTATTGAGGAGGAAATCATATATATATATTAAATGAAAAAAATGGTGGGATTACATGAAGAGAGAGATTTTGGAGTTTGTACATTGATTAATGGGGTTATAGAAATATAATAATGAATGAAAATTTCTAATGGTATTCTTATACCATTTTTCATGACAATAGTAATTGCGAAAAAGATACCCTGGATTTTATTGTAGGACTCCCATGACACCTAGAGGCAATAAATCTTTCAAGATGGTAGTTGATCACTATACCAAATAATTAAATTTATTTACTATCTAGGATGGATAATTTCTTGGAAAACATTTATTGACATAAATAAGAAAATTGGTAATATTTCATAGAGTTCCACTCTTTATTGTATTAGTTTGATATATGTATTTACAAAAAATATTTTCAGAAAACATTAATAAAAATTGAAAACAGAACTAAGTTTCAATACTGATTACCACCCTCAGTCTGATTTCTAATATAAAAGGACAATTCAAACTCTAGAATATATGTTGATATATTTTTCAATGGATTTACATGGATTTCAAGATAAAATACTTTCCCAAATGAAATAATCATATAATATCATTTTCAATAAAAAAATTAAAATAGATCCTTAAGAGGATTTATATGTGAATGAGTTTTGGAATACAGTATGGACGGACAATGTAAGAGAGAAGAAACTAATTTGATGTGTTCTTATGAAAGATATAATAGAGAATTTTCAATCTATTTTGTGTCATATGAAATCTAGACAATGTCAATGGAAAATATGTGAAAATAATCAATGATGTGTCATGTAGTTTGAGGTCAGTGATAAAGTGTTCTTTCATATATCACTAGATAATATATTCATGAGTTTTTTGAAGAAGGGAAATAATAGTTAAAATAAATTAGACTCTTTTATATCCTTTATCGCATCAGATAGGTGACTTTTAAGCTAGTATTCCCACCTAATTTATATCAATTAAATGAAGTGTTCCATGTATTCATACTAAAATATTACATACCAGACCCCTCACAAGTACTAAATCAATTGAATGATCAATTAGATAATGTTTTTTATATGAGCATTAGATGATAAAGACCTTGGATCATAGATACAATGTTCTATGAAGAAAGACAAATCCCCTAATCAATGAATTTTTGTGGAACTAAAATATTTTGGAATAAACATGGGAACCAAAAAAAGTCTTCAAAAAGAAGTACCTTCATCTAATTTAGTATATGAAATAAAAATTTCAATTGATAAATTTTTAAAGGGGGGTTAATGTAAGGACCCAATCTTATTTAAATTAAATTCCCTTTTTAAATTAATAAAACTATTATAATGTATTATGTTTATAGAAAATCAATGTAATAATTTTTTTATATCCAGTTAGATTTAAAAATACCATTAAGAATCATAAAAATTGTTAATGTTTATATTTTACAATAATCCATTTTTTTAAATATTAATGGTTAGGATAACATATGTTTATAATGACACAAGTAACTAAGAACTTCAATAGTTGGATAATACCTTATGGAACTCATTTATCAGAGAATCCAGGAGAGACAACATCTCTCGTACATATAATTGACCATTCCCAATCCACTATTGTAAAATTAAATCTTGATTAAACCATTTATGTGTGACCTTCAGGCTCATGAAGATCATGGCCCAAACCATGTTCATCAAAACACCCCATGAAAATCTCACCATCTCAAACATTACCATTAAGGAGTTCATCGTTGTAATAAAGGAATATGTATCTAAACCCTGAAAACACGAATACTTTCTTATATGAAATAATGATTATATTTCATCCTTATTAATTTTACATTATAAGTGATTGACTAATGATTTTGATAAAAATTTGTTTTTAATATGAAAAAATAGAATTTTATGTTTGGGTAATAAGAAATTTCATTTAAAACAGTCATTTTGAATAATTCATGAATTGTCAAAATGAATGATACAATAATAATGAATTAATATTATTAAAAAATAATTAATAGGTATATCTAATAAAATAATTTAAATAATTAAAAAATAATTATTTTATGGTTCGAAATAATGGTATTAAAAAATAATTGCTTTCTTTTTTCATTAATCGTTATTTAAAAAAAAATATAAATTATGTATTGAGATATTTATTTTTGATAAACTAAATATTATTTTTGAATTATATGAGCTAAAATAACAAATGGTAAATATTTATTAATTTTATGAGATAGAAAAATTGTTGGGGAAAATTTAATTATAGTTTAAATATTAAGTATGTATTATGACATCATTATAACCTTAAATAGAAAAAAATAACTTTCAAAACGTATTCATGAAGAAATATATATATGCACTTTAAAATAATTTGTTAGTTTATTTTTAAAAAATTATAAATACTGTATGAATCAATCAAAATGTATACAATAATTAAGTTTTTAAAATCACTTATTTGTGAACATGATTGTTTTTTACATCACCATGTGTAATATTTTAATTAAATTGATTCATTTTCTTATAAATAAATTGAGCACATATCATATATGGATGAAAAAATGGTCTAAAGCATTGTATGTTTTGTGGTTTTGAATACATTATTGTATATAGTCTAAAACCATAGTTTAGGAAATAATAAACAACTCCCCACTATTTTCTTATATAAACCACCCTATAACCCATCTCTATTCACCCAGAAAAACCATGTAACATGTCTTTACATATCACTTTATTACGTAGATCCCTCTAAGTGCCCCCTAACATCTCAAGATGTTCCATAGGTGATTTTGGAAACACCCTCTCAAGGGGAGAAATCATCTCCTTCTCCACATTATTGAAGAACCATCATTAATTTGGACCCTTTTAATTAAAAAAACAAAAATAATTAACTGTTTTTATACATACCCCATACATTCCTGATAATTTTAAATTTATGATATACCAATTTCCCTCTAATTAATCGATTTTATGAATTATGATGTAAATTCATTGTCCTACCAAAATTTCACTATGATATTTTAGGATAAATGATTGTGAGGTCAATTCCCATACTCATTTCCAATTAATGGTATTCACCTATATGAACCTATATGTTTTTTATTGGGTACTTCAATTTATGAATCATAAACTATTCAACAGTGTGGTTAATAATGAAAAATTCCACTATTATATTATATGATGTATGTTGGAAACATAATTAACTACATCATATGATTTTTATAGGTCTTCCAATATAATGATCCAATGCATTGGGTAATGTTTTAAGATCCCGAGAATCCATGTATGGTGAATGATAGGATATCCAAATAACACAGGGGTATGATTTCATGGCCTTCAACCTTGACTTATTATTATGATTATTTATTTAATGTTGTTTACGCATTCTCATGTTTCACTTACATTATCATATTATATAATTAATTATTATACCTAATTATGATTCCACAACTTATGTTATTTTTTTCATCTTGGATCACATATATTTCATTAAACTATTTATTTCTTTTTTTATTCCCTCATAGGGCATTATAAATCAATTGTTTATATTTATATCCCAATGATTTCTCTATTAGTTTTAGAGGAATGATTTATTTTATGAAATTGTTCAAGATGTTTTAACAATGTCATTGTATCAGTGTTTTATGATGATATGTAGTGTACCTAATCTCTTTAAGACAACTTTACACGCGATCTTATGGGACCTATTAATTAAATCATTATAAATAAATCTTGATTTAATTTTTAATAAGGATATGGGTTTCCATGAGTGGAAATAATTTTTTGTATTTGTTTTACTCATCTTTAAACTAAAATAATTATGATAGATATATGAGTCTATTAAAATCATGGAAAATTATTTTAAAAGTTTCAATATATTTTGGAGTCATTGGAGAGTTCCACTTATTTCTGCCACTAATTTTAAGAATTAGTTTTTTATAATTATTCTACTTCATTCTTGTTTGGTCCATCATTGACCATATTTTCTTACATAATGTTTGGTTATGAACATTTATCTAAAATCATTTCAAATGCATTGAATAATTTATATTTTAAACCCATATGGAAAATATTTTTCATGATCTAAATTTTAATATTAATGTTTTTTTGTTAAATAGTATGTTTTACCATTTAATTTTAATCATTAATCATTAATTTTAACAAAAATTTAAAACAATTTTTTTGACATTATAATATTTAAATTTTTTTCTCCCACGTTGAAAATAAAAACTGAAGGTATTTGTTACATGTTAATGTTAAGTAGGGTTTTTCAAATTTGAGAAATTTTACATCATCAAATTTATGTCAAAATAATCCAAAATTATATAAAAATATTTCAATTATATTGTTTAAATTTAAATTTTTGTGGTCAGTGATTTTTTTAAAAAGTGGGGAATCTTTTTCCAATTTGAGGAGGATAATAATTTTTTTATATGTACTAAATTGGGATTTTTTTTAGATAAATTAGTATTTGTAGATATATTTATGTAGTAAGTGTTAAAATCATAACTGATTTTGAACGAATTGATTGTATTTAATCTAATAAGGTTTATATTCAAATAAAATATCCATTAACTCATAATCATTGTAAAACTCTTCGTATTTGTTAACAAATTATTTAGTGAGTTAATTATATTTTATTCTTAATGATTGAAATCAACCATCCATTAGTTCTGTCTCATTATGGGTTGTTTTGAATTATGATTGTTTGTTATACATAGTGAAAAAATAAAATTTAGAAAGAACAATGGAATAAAAAATTATCTAGGATCAAATTCCTTCAATATTTTCAAATTCAATTATCTTTGTGAATTTGGGAAGAATGAATTAGATAAACCATTTATTTTTCTTTAACAACTAATATTTTGTAAGCTATGAAATCCCATTATTGTTATTAATTTATAAAATATATTCTTAGTTGAAATCTCAATTGATTTATTTTGAAGATAAATATAGTGTTATTGTATATGTTTAATTTATTATTAGAGGAGAATAAATGAATTATGAGTGCTGTTATTTTTTGTGGTTATATTTTAATACTTGTCTCCATGATAATTTTTATAAATTTTTAAGGTTTATAGTGATCAAATGTGTTTTAATTGATTAATAATAATGTCATTATTATTTTTAAGAGATAATATACTTTTTTGAATAATTGTTAGAAAATAGGGATTTTCTGCTATGTTGGTCAAATTATATATCATTTAATATTTATATAATTTAAAATAAAATCATTTGTTTTTATTATTTTATTTTTATTAAATTATAATTATTAATATATTTTAATGATTATTGGATTGGAATTAATACATTCATTTTTTAATGTTGTTATTTTAAATATCCTTATTAGAATGAAATTTATATTCTTTTCTTTAAAAATTCAATGTTCATCATAAATCTAGAATAATTTTTATTTAAATTTACATTTAAATTATTATACTTCAAATTATTTTAATAGTAATTTTTTCTTTTATAGTTGGATTTATAATAGTTTTGAGAATTTTAATAATTTTAATATATTTTTTTATAATAATTTATTTAGGTAAGAGATAAAAAATGTCAAATGAAGAATCTTAAAACAAATTTTAAATTTTTTGTATAGAATTGTATTTTCTTAATATATAATTATACTTGGAAAAAAATCATCAAAAAAATAATTCAAAACTATCTATTTATTAATGTGAACTGTTTTTATAAGAATGAAAAATCATGTAATATGAATTTTGTTTTTATAATAGCATGAGGCTTGTGGAGCACATAGGAAATTCACTATCATATCGTTATTTGTTGTGATAATGATTAATTATAAGTCTTGTAAGAATTTATTCTAGTAGTCAAATTCATAAGTATTCTATTGGACTTCATAAGATATCATCCAAAACAATTTTTTATTCAAAATTACTATAAAATAACACAATTTTGGAAGAAGAAATTATAGATTTTTAGGAATGACCTAAAATCACAAATTGAATAATAAGACTTGATCATGTTGTTATATTGATTTTTATAATATATATGGAGGTTGCATTGAAGATCATTAGCATGAATATGGCTTCAAATAAGAAAAGTTGATATAAAATCTATATCTAATCCTAGATTAAAGATGGAAAATCACTAAATTACTTCATTATAATAATATAAAAACCATGTGTACCTATAATAATTGAAAAATCCGTGATTTAGATACAGATATAATTTTATCTGAATGGAGATAAAATACATATCTGAATTTAAGATAAAGGAAATCGATGGCCTTTTATTAATATCCACATATTATGATGGTTTTAAAATGCCTATTAAAAAAGTGGAATACTGAATGAAATATCCCGTGTTCACTTAAGAAAATTGGTTTCATTTTATTAAAGCATATATAATTTTAAATATAAATGAATATAATGGTTGTGTCATATTCATTGGACATAATAACGATATTTTTATTTATGTCATGACATTAAGAGGATTGATATTTAATGTAAATTCAATCACATCGTTGATGATCAAGAGTCTTTATAATCAAAGAGGGATGAAGGTAAATGAATAATCAATAACATTATTTTATTTCTAAAAAATTTAATGAATATATTAGAAAAGAGGATCAATACACCATAACTTTATTACTACTAGAATATACAGGGGTGAATTACAGGTTATTTATGAAATGTTTCTTATAAATTATATGGAAAATAACCACCTTTGGTAAGGTTGAATTATAAAAATTGGGAGGCCTTTAATTAGGTTGAACTCAAGGTGTAGAGATCGCTCATTCGAATCTATATTAGATGTATTAATGAATTTTAAAAATTTAGTTTTAACTAGTCCGATGATTGATATTTTTTGCATTATATAAATTCAGTGAATATCTATGTCATTAATTGGAAAAAATGAATCAAAGGATATATGACCAATATATAAACATTTAAATGTCAATATAAATATAAATATCTAAATTTGAGTTAATATTAGTGAAGTATTAGAATATTTATGTTAACATATAAAAATTTGGTATTCTTATTGAGTTGGGAGACAGATTATCAAAACCATTGTCGGTAAAAGTTATGGAATAATCTTGGACTCACTAATTTCATGTTGATGAAGAAAAGATCTTCAGAAATTATATGCATATTCATGTTTCAAAATTGGTAGGGGAGTTCTAGTATAATTACAATATTATTCAAAAAAGGACAAATAATATAATCTTGCATATAGATTTTATATAAATATATAATTTAATTTAAGAAAATAATATGGTGGGTTCATACATAAAATTTGGTTCGACATAATTTAGACAATAATTCATTGTACATCAGATCAACAAATAGTTAAGGGTAGTAGAAATCTTCAAATCACGAGTTTATGAATGAAAGAGTGAAATATTTTGAAAAATAAGTGGGTAATACACAATGAATTTCTATAAAAGAACCTCAATCTCATCATTTTATTTTCATTTTTTATATCTCTAAATTGTTGTGGTCATTTTTTCTTTTTTTTCATCCATAAAAATGTCTCAATGATAATATATTGAGGGGATTCAATTATAAATGTCTATTAATACACTTCATGTGCTTGATTTTTATTATCTATATGAGATTTTTCACTTCATTTATTCTTTATATTTAATGATGTTATTTATTTTTATATATTTATAAAAACATTAAATTAAATTCAAAGAATATTTTGAGTTCATATTTTTCTATAATATATAAATATATTGGGCATATATAATTGCAATGAATGGACGATCATGGGGAAAATATATTTTATTTCATTGATTGACTCAATGACTATTTTCTTTTATTAATGTTCCATGAAAAACATCCATTACATAGATTGAGTCTCATGATCCAATTTTTTTTTAATTTCTCACTCTATTAACATGCATGCACAACATTCTTCTATTCAAATATTCTAAACCATTCAACTCATCTTGAATACTTATCATTATTTTTACTATCTTAGAATGAAATTATCCATTAGACCACTCACCCAGATTCTCTTGGATTTGAAAAAACTCTATCACTATACTACTGCGGTTTAGGTCTGTAAATAAATAATTTTATTATCTAGTGACCCATTTGAAGAGAAAGTACATTTCATACATCTTTCTATGAGTGAGTATGTTTATCATGAATATAGATACTGAAATTAAGAATTGAGTACTAATATGTGATAAAACAATATGAAGTCAATTGAAATAGATGATTCTCATTTACATACTACATCAAATATTAATTCATTTAAACAATACCATATAATGAATAATTATATGTGTGCAACAAATTAGTATAAAAAATTAAATGGTAAAAATAGACAAAGAACAATGATTCTTGATTCATTGGAAACATTCATATTGTTATAGGGAGGACCATGGATTAATGTGATATAGTGTTCTTGGAATTTCATTGGAAGTAATACATTTTATACCAAAAACAAAGACTATATTAGTGTAGTTTAGAATAGATATACATATTTTTGGTTAAATAAATGCATTTTTTAGATAATATATAAAAAACCAATCTATACAACTAGTACATATTCTAGAGTTTATGACTGTAAATTAGATATATATTATACTAAATAATGAGTAATTTTGTTCAAGTGTAAATGGATTATTAGTATCAAAAATTTCACAAAATATAAAAATGAAATTGTACTAGTATAATTGAATATATTGGGATACATATATGACAATTTTATCGAGGAAAGATATGTAAAAAAAATTATATGTTCTTAATATATCAAATTATCATTGTTATGTTATTTGACATGGGAAAAACATATAATTCATAAAAACATTTTGATAATGATAACATGTGTTAGATCCCAACTAAAATTGAAATACTATCATAAGATATTGATAACAATGATATAGACATGGTTCATGCCATATAGAATGATTATTGGAAAGGATAATAGTGAAAACATAATTTATTAATCCTCCAATACTTTTGTTATTATATATTTATATATTGTTTGAATTTTTATAATTTTTAAAAAATTTAAATATATATTTTATAACAGAATTCTTAATTTAAGATGAATATTTTCAAAAGTATTAAAAAAATTAGTACATGAAAATGAGTTATACATAGTTAGTAAATTGTTTTGATTTATTTTCATTCTAATGTCACATGAGTTTTGTTTTATTATTTCAATATCGTTACATTTATCATGAATTTTGTTTGAATTTATTTTATCATTTAACTAAAA
The DNA here is from genome assembly GCA_963277665.1 of Viscum album. Lineage (NCBI taxonomy): Eukaryota > Viridiplantae > Streptophyta > Magnoliopsida > Santalales > Viscaceae > Viscum > Viscum album. Next base: position 251,601 of record OY728121.1, read on the forward strand.
TAACGTAATGAATATCAAAATAAATTTTTAGTTTTTTTGGATGTTTCCGATTTCCATTCATTTTTATATGTTAAAAGATAAATTTCTACCATATTTTACTAATTTTTTGTTAACATAATTAATAGGAACATGTAAAATCAAGTAAATCAGTCATCCTAATCATCTATGGAGTAACCTATGCATTCTTATATTGACAGACCCCTCATTCTTCATTATAGGATTCTTCTACATATATATGTTAATAGAAGAATCGTTGGATTTATAAACACAGTAGAACATAAGTAATTAAATTTTTCCATTCTTGTAGAATATATTTGAGGAAACCTATTTATGTTGTTGGTAATGGTAATCCAACTACTCTAAATTTAAAATAGATTAGTTTTTTTTCTTTAAAACCATAAGGAAAAAATAATCAATATTTATTATTGGATATGTTTTGACTACATTAAATTATTTTCATTGTTGGAGGCCATTTGGGTATTTAAATTTTTTCCCTATTTTTATCACGGATCATTTTATAAATTTTGAAAAAAAATTCATATTCATTTTAAAAAAAATTAAAGTATTTCAATAACATTAATTAAGTCAATATGATATTATTATCAATTTATTAAGGACATAAATATATTTTCAGAAAATATTATCTAATATAATTATTCCTAAATGAAAAAAATGAAAATATTTGTTAGATATATTTTTTTCATATGAATATACAAGGAAGAATTCTGATAAAGGAATATTGTTGGAATCATTTTTTGTATTTGAAATGTCAACTGTATTGATTTAATTTATATATATAATCAATAAAAATATTACAAATGGTACTTTTGTTATTTAATAATAGGAAATGGAATTATTTCATTTGATGACATTGGAAATCAATGTACACCTTCTTACTTTTTCTCATGATGGATATAAGTTACCCTATGAAAAAATGATTATTAATAAGTTTCCAAAATTAGTATTTAAGCTATCATGATCCTCATAGAATACCCTTACTCACATCAAAATTTGATTTAAAAAATATATTTTCGCAAATTATGAATAAAGATAAATATCATATTGAAGAATCCACTTCAATAGATAACAATATTTTAAGGACAAATTTATTTTAAATATCACCTCTACATATCTTATACTATAAATAAAATTTTAAAATTTTCTATATCAGACATCCTTTAAGAGAATATCACATATGATACCTTTGTACTTGACTACAGGAAAGAAAACATCAATACTGCAATAAGAAATAATGAAAACCCATATCATTTATGAGTATATGATGTAGTTATATCAGTTAAAATATAGTTTATTTATTCATGTAATTTTTGTATGGATGTTGTATATTTTGAATATATAGACTCATTATAAGTAAAATTTAGGGATTTCAGTGAGATTATGGAGGATTGGAAAAATCATTGGTGTACAAAATGTATAATCACATCAGAGTTAGTTTTAGATAGTATATTGAAGACTTTTATTTCATCTTCCATGGTTGACATTCACATATGAGTTAAATATATTGGTTCCCCAATATCATATTATAGAATATGGGATCACACAATATTTTAGGGACACCTTTCATAACATTAATATTCCTATGAAATGGCCTATGTTTGCGGTATAAGATATTATATATTGATTGAATGAGTTTTATTCCATCTTAATGAGGTGTCTATAGTTTAATAGATTGATATAAAATTCTTACATTATTCATCTATATTTTTATGAAAAATTAGCCAGAGGTATGCATGTATTAAATCTTTTATTATGTTTTATTTTTTAATTTCATTTATTAATTTAATATATATATATATATTATTTTGACCAAATTTAGCTAGTATGATGCCAATTATTTTCATATTATTAATTTATGGGATTTTCTCATGTTCCAATTTTTAAGAGTGGGTGAGTTCATATATATATAGGCACATTGGTTCACATTTCACAAACTAGGTTTTATTTTATTGATAGTGTTTTAAATTTCAAATATTATAGTAATAATATATTCATGGTTTTATAAAATACATTTTTTGTTGAAATTTAGTTAACTTATACATGAAATTTTTAATTTATTTTTTATATGTTACCATACATATAGGTAGAAGATGATGATATAGGAATTTATAATTTAATAGGTGTCACATATTGTTTCCCTTGCTTTGGTATGTATATTCTTTATTGACAGTCCATACCATTTTGAAATGGGAAATTAATTTAGACTAAATTATGTTAAATGGTTTTCTAGTAGTTTCTAAATATTTGAAGTTATTATTTGAATTCCAAGTCCGTTATGAATAGATTTTATGATTTTTTGGTATAAATAAGTTTTCATATTTCTCAATGGATTTTTAATTGAAAATGGAATATTCTATTTAAATGGATTTATGTAGGTTCCCCAAAATTTATGTTTTAATGAATTGTTTGAAATAGAATTTCATATAGTAAAAATGGATTGGTGCATAGAGTTGGGATTTTAGTGAGGCCTATTTAGAACATTAAAATTGGATTTTTATGGTGCGGATGTGAGAACCTCTTAGTATCCCCTAATTTCATGGGTCTCGTATATATCATATATTGATGTTCATGAATTATGTTGGATGTATGATTTTAAAAATACTCTCCCTTATGGGGATTGGATCAATTGTGGTTGGCTAGTTTTATGCGGTGTGTGGGTTAGGGATTTAGCCTCAATGGTTTTGGTTTTTTTTATGGTGTTTCCAATATAAAACATTTTGGATCATTATATTGTTTGTATATATTTGATATTTTAACTATATTAGTTGTGTGAGCCACTAAACTGAATGTAAAACCATTATTTGTTGTGCTATTGCAGTGTTTAATAGGGAAAAAAAGTGAGTTTGATGAGTTTCTATGTTGTGTTTCCCTACATTTTTGAGATATTAATATAGGTTTTTTTGAATGAAAAATATTACGGTATTATATATAATTTTACTTTTAATTTATTGGTTTTATACTAGTTATTTTGATGTTCATGGTCCTTGGGCATTTAGGGGTATGTGATTGTGTTGTTTTACATAACTTCTCTGGGAATAAATAATATATTACTGTGGTATGTGTGAAGTAGGTAATGAACTATGTTAATGATACCATATGTGAATATTTATGATTACAATAGTAATTATACTTTTATTATTATTAAGGCATTGGGTGTATATCAAGGGTGGGTTTTTGGAAATTAGATTGGTCAGGAGATAAAATGTTGCTACATGAAGTAGATTATGGAATGATCCTTGTGTTATATTATGGGAAGGGATAATGATAAGACTATTTTATATGGTAACTATGGGTATGGTGGATGACATTGATTTTGGTTACGGATTGGAACCCAAAATTGGACCATAGAGTAAGACAAATATGTTATTTTTTTCTTGGAGTGGAAAGAACCATGTGAGACATGATGGTCATGATGCGTTATAATTGTTAAAATTCATGGATACACATACTAAAATTCCATTTAGGATCTGAATTACATGCTTCAAGGAATATTTTATTTTCATAAGGCTCATTTGAGATTTCACATCATATGAGAAGTTATTGCAGCATTGAAATATCATTATGTGGTCACATTTAGTGTGACAGGTATCCTAAGAAGTATCTCTGATTTCTATTTCATTATTGAACTATACTTTTAGTAGGAATTACAGGAGTCTATAAACCAATTCATGTAATATTTACATATATATGTGTGGTGGTATACTGTTTGGTTTCCATAGAACATATGTTTTGTTCACGATGGACTGTTGGGTGTCTATGATTGTCTTTGATTAAATTATGGTTGAGTGGGTTGGTTTAGAATAAGTGAAGTGGTTTTTTTGTAGGATTAAAATTGTAATATGGGATCAATGTGGAAGAGTAACAATGATTAAATATTATTTAAGGGAATTGTATTACCCGACATATGAAATAATAATGGTAAGGAGTGTCAATACATCTGTCACTGGGTCATGGATTAATGTTATGATTCCTCAGTATTATTTGGATAAAAGTTATATAGAGAAACAAATAATTATCTTAAACATCATTATTGAGGAATTTTTTCTCTTAGGAGTGGGTATATGTGATTTTTTGTAGTTGAAATCTAATATCCATATCAGGTTCTCTTATTTCATAGTTCAATATTGGTAGGATAATTTAATTTTGTTTTGTAACAATTTATTGGATGATTTTTTATTAGATGTGGTGTATCAAATTAGTCAGTATAGCATCCAATGTGTTGATTATTAGTCAAACCACCTGCTAAAATACCACCATGGTGTAAATATTTAATGGTTGAAAGATAAGACTCGTGCATTGGGGGCATGACCAATGTGTGAGGATATGAATTTTGAAAAAGTAATTGATTGAATTCAGAAATCCATTTTGGGGGTGATAGACTACATTAATAGTTTAAGGAATGGTAGATAGTTCATAAAGTGTTAGTAGTATTTGTGATTATCAATTATTGGATGATAGAGTTGTAGGTCCATTTATGTGAATCGAAAGAGAAAATTTTTCTCAATTCTTATTTACAGTTATTTTTAGGTGATCCATAGCCATAGATAGGGGTCTGTTTTAACGGTATATGTGTTTGTGTGTATAAATTATAATGTTGTATTAATATATGAGAAATACGAATGGGTGGGTGAATATAAAACATGGTCAGGTTTCTACAAGGGACAATGAGTAGTGGATCATTTCATGTGTTTTTAGGAATAATTTTATTGGGATTGATATGGAAATAGAATGATTTGTAGTGTAAACCATTAATCATTTCGTGATTCATGAGTTGAACCAAGATTCATGAAAAGATTCATTGGGTCCGCCTCATTTAATGAATGGGTTTCGAGGGTGATCCATTTTTTTAATTATTTAGATGTTAAATCATTTGATGAATCTTACTGGGTTTTTAATTTTTGAGTTTTCAATTAATGGGGAATAAAAAACGTTATTATCATGGTTTTGGGGTATAAGGGGAAATGTACACGAATGATTGGTGGTATGAATGTTGAGTTGGCGGATGGTGTTCTTTTTGTGGAGTATCGTATTGATAATGTGGATCGTTGAAAGGAAAGGGATATGAGTAAAACTTTTATTGTATCCCTCAATAGCTCTGCTAGTATGATATCTCCAAGAAGGGTATTAAGTGTGGAATTTATATTTTCATGACTATATGATAGATTATTCAAAGGATACCCCCATGATACATCTTGGGTTAAAGAAGATTTTATAGGAAGTATTTCAATGCCCCTTGGATTTGGAGGTTCATTATGGTTTATTTTCTCAAATATTTATGTATATAATGGACATTTATGATTTGTTTGGGTTTCGACATGATTGGTAGTGGGTTTAGGATGCCCATGATGGACCTGATGCTACTCGAGAGCTGTAGGAAGAATCACATACTCTTAAACATATGTAACACTATGTAAAATCCAGTCCATCCTATAGGGGTGCTTCTTTGATAATCGTATGGTAGGGATAAGTTTTTCAAACAATATATTAAATGTGGTAACAAAATATAATGATTCATTTCGTAACATATCATTTAACCCATTATTTGAGTTACCCATTATCTTCCCAAACTCAATTTCTTAATTTTGGTATGTTGGGATCCCTATAACAGTTTGGGAACCCTCCATAACATTTCATCATTGTTGTAATCTTCTATGTATGTGATGGGTCCATCTATAAAATTATATCTTCATCAATTCCTAAAATGATTGTTTTATTATTTTTTTACGTTTCATCATCTGATTGACCCTATCATCATAATGATAATGAGGATTTCATGTACATGGAATTATTGGCATGAATTGGGTCACGATTAAGGGAAATTAGGCTTCCTCATTCATCAAATAAGAATTTATTACCATGATAAGAAAATTTTATAGAATTATATTCATTGATTTTTATATGGTTGCATGTGTAGAATTGTTATACATAAATTATTAGTGTTAGAGAACAAATTATATTTTCATAAAAAGGAAATTGGACACTTAAAAAATGATTATAGGTTATGTGTTATGAAAATGAAAAATTTCAGCCTTGTAATAGTAATGCAGGTAAGAATGTCCCCTTAGATAAATAATATTGCAATGAGTCATTCAGATATTTTTGATGATAAAGTGAATAGAGTAAATAATTTAGGGGGTTTCAGTAGTGAATTAAATAGGTATTGTAAATTAAAATTGGTGAATAATATATTTAAACTAGGGTTATTGTTAGGGTTTTTTGCTTTTTCTTTTCGAATTAGAGATTGTTTTTTGGGTTGGTAAAGGGATATATTATTGTGTTATTATTAATCTCATTTGTATATACTGATAAAAAATAATCATAATTATTATAGGTTATCATTATGTGTGAATATTTTTTGAGAATGATTGAGACAACTGAATCCCATTGCGATGGTGATAAAATTGTGGGTGAGGTGTCAAGCCAAATTGACGTTGAGTGAATTTCCCATTATTATGTGATATTTATGTAACTTACTATTTTTGTTTGATATGAGTTGTGACCACCCCATAACTTGTGGTATTGGATAAATATTTAACTGGATCACCCTAGTTCTATTGAAATTGATAGAAATTTTTTATATGATCTCCCAATCTTCCATGAGGATATATTGGGTTATTGATTGGATGTCCCAATTGTTAGTGTGGAGAGTCATTGTTCTGGTTGGGAATCCCCAATGTCTATGTGGATGGTTAAATATACCAACATTATGAACTCTTTGAGAATTACCGGATGGTTATGTTTTATAGATGTTACCTTATGGAGTGAGAATGGATGGGTCAGGGTTCATGAAGAGGTTATATTATTTTTTATAATGTGTATGATCTATATTTCTTATGGTTAGGTTATTTTGACAAATATTCCTTATATAAATGAGTCGAAGAAGGTAGAGTTATATTCATGTATTTGTTGTTATCACATGACGTCCTATTGGTTTGTATGATTATTTATTTATTTCTTTATATCATTTAATTCAATTTTATATGATTGATGTAAATTTTCTACGGATGCATTGATGGTTTCGAATTGGGTTTACACTCAATCCTTGCACAGTCATCTCGATGAACATGTGGTATATTTCTGTCTTTGATTCTAATGAGTTGTAGGCCCATCATATAGAAGTTGTGTATGCGGAAGAACATGGTCAAATAGATGATGAAATAATGTTTTGGACACATATATTGTTGCAATAATTTATTTTTGTTTTATTTATTGTATATACATCTTAAACCTATGGGGATATATTTGTCTCATATACAAGATATTTAATTTCATATTGTTATAAAATGAGTTGATATTGTTGTCGTTATTACCTATAAATTGTAGTTATTCTATTTACTATTATTATATCTCACCTTACAGTGCGTGTGATCTGATGGTTATCTGTTTCTGACAGAATTTTCTCCCCACAATGATGTTTTAGACCTCATATCTAGTCAGTAGCCTATTGGATATGGAGAGGAATTTATGAGGTCATGTTTAACTATTCATCATGGATTGGGTGATTTTCTATGGGGAACATCATTATTCACCTCATCATCAATCTTCAATGCATACTATTTTTAATGCTTATAGTGTTCAAAATGTGAGTTTGAGGCCATATTATATCTAAATATAATAAATCTATTGATAAGATTCACACATAAATAAACTCATTGATTTAATACCATGTTTTATAGATAACCTATCTTTTTCTATTCTTATCCTCAAAATCCACATTTCTCGATTGATATATTTCATCTCATTGATTAAAGAAAAGTATTCATTTAACTCTTGATTCATAACATCATAAAGACCCACAAGAATCATGAAATATATATATATATTAGTTGAATGATATAACTCCCTTATTTAAACACATTTTTGTATAAAAAATAGTATATATTTCCAATATGAAACCTTTATCTTGTTAAACATATCAAAATTCAAATTCCAATTTCATAGTTCCTTTTTAAATTCACATATACTTCTATTTAGTTTCCACGCATTTTTTGTATTCCATTGATCATTGAAACCAATTTTTTGATTCTTGTATGTTTTTTCTTCTAAATATCTATATATAAACGATGTTCTCGTATAAATTTTCTCCATGTGTATATCATTGGAGGCTACTATTTCTAGTACTATTTAGATGGATGTATGTTTAATGACTTGTAAAAGTATTTTAATGGAATAAAATGAATTCCTTTTACTAAAACCCCTTCACCAACATCGTAATTTTGTACCTTTTCATCATATCAAATTACTTTTCTAGATTATGAACCCATTTATTATCCAGATTCATCTTCTCTTCTATGATACATAGTAGCTTTCATTTTTTATTTCTATAAAATGAATAAAACTCATCATTAATTTCTAACATCCAATGTAAAAAAGTTTATAATATTGGTTGCAAATTACTGGATCATGGTTTCCATTCTCTCTATTTGATGTGGGTAAAGAATTTCATTTACATAATAATGAACTAATCTTACGACTCTACAATATTTCCACAAATCATCCAAAGATGGTAGTCTATTTTTTCATACCTCTTATAATGCAATAGAATCTAGGGCCCTTATGGTTTCATACTACCATTTGAACTGTAGTTGCATGTGATCTCTCTAGTATATCTTCATATGGTGTAATTTCATTTCATTCTATACTACCATCTAATTTATAGAACACTTGATTCTATCTTGGTCTCCAATTAACATCATGTTTAAGGTGTTCTTTTAAATAATTTCTTCAACAATTTTATTCTTCTTGTGTTGGTCTTCATACAAGACATTATCATAAAATGGAAATTCCCATAATTTGGAAACATGTTTCTTTTCATTATAGAAAAGTCAAAATCCAAATTATTTAACTATATACCAAATAAATAATCATGTATCATATTTTTTCACGAGTTTATCTCAATCCTTCATATCTAAATGGACATCTTTAATACACTTAAGAAAATTTAGGTGATTAAACATAGATGATTTACCAAAACATAGAACATATAGGTATCTCTGAAACCCTCATTACTATTATAATTTTTTTAGCTAAGTATATTTTATAATATTATATTTTTTCCAATATATATTTGGAAATTTAATCCTTTTACCTCATGATTATCACAATCATTATTATTATTTGGTTCATCCTTTCTACCACAAAATTATACTCATTAATTTCATATATAAGCTTCTCAAGTCTTTTCCATATATTCCTGATTATTTTTGGGAATCAAATTCTGCTACGCTCACACACAATTTCAAACTATAATATTTTAATATTACATTTACTTTAATTCTATTAAATTAACTTACACTTAATAAACACTTAAAATAAATCAAATTTTTTATAAGGTAATAAAATAAAAATTCTCAATGTATCATATTTGAATTTCATAAATATTATTGCACCATTGTGAATTAGCATCGGGTGTTGTCCACATACATCTATGGGAACAACATATTTCTTTAGGATATTAGGTGTAATGTTACATTTAATTTATTTTTGAATATGAAACTCTCATGAAATATAATTTTAGTGTGATCTATATTTTATATTTATTTCACCACTACAACCTTTTTTTTTCTTACTAAGATGCCCGAGAGGAAAATGATAGTACTCTGATTTGTCAGATGTTATTACTCCGAACATTGTCGCTTCATCTAATCATCCTGTTAATTATAATATTCACACATTATTTCTTTATACATAATAATTGTACTTCACATGATGTTTCACACATTATTAGTAATTATAATTTCAAAAATTGTATCATCTAGTTACCCCATGCAAATAATATTATTCTACAATCTAATTATGTGTAATAATTCCTTGAGATCAAGATAAACCTCATTCATTATCTGTACCGTCATATTATCCATTTCTATAATTTAATTAGGTTTATTGTCCTCCATTTCTACCTTTCCAAGACTTCTATCCAAATATTTTTCCATTCAACTGTTCCCTTCGATGGATTGGAAGAGTTATTTGGAATCAATGATCCATGATTCCACCAGAACATTCACACATCGTAGAACATAAAATCATCATTTATCTAGTATATTATAAAAAAAAGTATTATTTTATATTTTTCATCCAAATTTGACTATTATTTAACTATATAATTCCTTTAGATAAACTCTCTAACCACAATTCTATCATATTGAGGTACAGATTTATGATATACCTAAACATCTCTGATGTGAAATTTCATCCAAAATCCTATTACATATCTTCACATGAGGTGAATATTCTCATGTTTCTAAATTATGAGAAATACCATATTTTACATGTAACTATTTCCATTCATATATCACTTTTTGGAAATCTCATGAAAATTATCAAACACTAAATCAGTCATCCCACAATAATTGATCATGGAAGTTACCATTTCTTCCCAACTTATCCAATATGATAATAACATAAAAAATGTCCATTAAAATTACAAGAAAATAACATTTATAGATTAAACTGTACATTGAGTCATGTTATTTCCATTGATATGATTGACTATATACCAATGTTCTGAAAACCTCATGTTGAATAGTACGTTCATCATGTTTAGCATGTACATCAATGAGGGGTTCTTGAACAATTCTACTAGAGTCTATATCATTTCAACTGAGTTAATAAACTCTAAGATATCAATGTAATTATTTTGACATAGTGACATAAATATAATTTTAGTACTTTTCTATACATACTCTCTCAATCTATATTTTCTATATTATTTATTCTTAATTCGAGGAATCTAATGTTCTTTGATGTTTTTAATAGGATAATCCATTATATGAATTCTCTATACTCTAAAATATTTCTCATCAAACATGTTAGCTAATACCTAACCATCATATTACACTATGTATCCTTCAATATTACAAAAAAACTCACTTTGAATTGAAAAAAATTAAATTTAAATAGATATATATTGTAGTTCTCCTTGTGTGTGAAATTCATAGTTAATGATCTACTATTGATTCAATTTCATTGGGATGCTGATAAAATATCATTCATATAGACACACATCCTTCATATGCAAGGCACAATTCATCAAAATCATTGTATTCTCAATTGATCAGATGTCACCTAATACCATTAATAAAAAAGAATATGAAAATTTAGGGAACCATTCATTCCACAAAAAAATGGACATGAAAAATAAACATTCAATATAAATCAATAAAATAATCGAATATTATCTTAAATTATGAAATAAATTAGATAACACGTTATATTTAAAAAGTTATAACAACTATGTCCAATATTATTTAGAGAACACTACTTACATATTCATTATTTGAATAAAATAATTATTATAATCACATCTAATAAAAAAATATGACAAATAATAACATTGTTATAATGAAATAATTCATCTTATTATTGAAAATTTAAATGTTTTTAATTACCATATATATAGAGATGCCTTTTCACTCAATCTCTTACACCACCCTAAGTAATTCATAGAGGACCCATGATTTCTTCTTGATGACTATAATTAACCTATTTAATCTGATAAATATTTGTTGAATCCAATGATAAAACCATATACCTCTACATTGAAAAACCAACTAGAAAAAAATAATAAGATATCATCACTATTAGAAAAAGATACCACTTCCATAGAATAACCCAAGATACATAAAGCACCCCAATATCATTTTATCATCTTCATTCCTCTATCTAGTTGATTTATTGAATAAAATTATGGATATAAAACCCAACATGGTTCTTGTAGACGTATATATGTGTTGTTTCTACGATTTTTTATCAAGGTTATTATTCCGAAGGAATTTTAAATTTCTATTTTGTGGACTTGTCAAATCATTATTTTACTTTTATATGGTAAATAATAAAATTTAAATAACTAAATTTTAATTTTTGGGATTTTAAGTCCTAGAATGTGTCTTGTGAATTATAATGTGTGTTATGAGCATAATGATATAAGGAATCATGTTTGGGAAGGCTGGTAAGGGTGCACAATTTTTCTAAAATATTTCGGCCCTACCTGGGAAACTGGGTGACCTTTCCAGAGAGTCTAAGGTCATTATATAATGTTTTCAGAAAAATAAAAGTAAGAATCATTGAAATGAGAGGGTTTTATAGGTCTTCAGAGAGGAGGATACATGGTATACTCATGGATTTAATAAAATACACATATAAGTGTTCCCCATATAGCAGAACCACTTGACCAGTGCGTGGTTTTCGAAAGAGTGTGGCCAAACTGTGTATTTCATTAATAGAAGATATTTTATCATTTTCCACATCCCTATATATATTTTATTAATCATTTTTTCCCCACATTCATTCACATCATCCCCTCATTCCATGTGATCTCCCTTTATACTATCCTACTCATACTATTATCTCCCCTATTTGAGGTTGGAACCAAATATTGTTGGTCTCATTGGATGCATATCAATATCTTATCCAATACACTTTCTCCTTTATTTTTTGACACTCTATATATGGTTGAATATTCATGAGATCTAACTCATCCAATTTTAATGGAATTTTGAAAATATTCTTCTTTCTCTCAAACCAGTTCAAATAAAATATTGATATTAGAAAATTGTACCATCATAAGTATGTGGTATGTGGTATATGACTAAACCCATAATGTCTTGATCATTAGTAAATTATGTCATTATGTTGCACAACATATTTTCTATTTGTTTCCCATTTATGTTAAATTATATATGTAGAACTCAATGTTTTAAATCTAGTATCCCTTATATATTTAATTGGATTGTTGATTTTTTTAACCAAATATTGAAAAACCCCTTAGGTGAGTTATTTAAAATAATTTCCATCTTACTAAGTCATTAATAATTTAAATTAATTTTAGGGACTTTTGGAAAATTACATCATAGTTTATGCCTGACATTTTATATCAGTAACACTTTTAAATTGATTTGAATTACATTGAGGCATGAGTATTTCTCATGGGCTACATGTCCTTACAATGAAATGGATAATGACATGGTTTAATTGGAAAATGATATGGATTTTATGACATTTTCCTTCGTAGAAATGATGAATGTTATTCTTATGTACATTTCCCTATTTATTCAATATAATTGAATTATAGTTACATGAAAATGGTAATGGATTTTTACCATGTCCTATGTACGACTATTAAACGTACCATATAAGTGAATTTTCTTAAACCTTGAGCAATTTTTATTTTTATTTTAACCAAACAACATTGGTGGGATCATAGGCAATTGAGACTACATATACAAAGTGAGATACTTGGGTTTCTTATTTGAAATTCCTTAGACATGCTAAGAGGTTATTCATATTATATCTTAACTTGAGATATAGATGTATTCCCATTTTATATAATTCCATGTATGTTATCATAGGATATATTTTTTTTCCATACACACTGTGTGATTCATAGGTTTCCCTTTGATGGAATTCCTTAGACAGGATCATAGGGTAGTTGGATGTTATGAGTGACACCAATATATCTTCTTTACTGAATGACAAGGATAGGATAATTAAACAAATTGAATAACATTATTCCTTGAGAGATTCATGATTTTCTTATTACAAAATTCATTGGATGGTATCATAGGAAAATTTTGTACATCTTGTTTTATTTTTATTATATATATTTACAAGTACTTACTAATTTGGATGTATGACATGAATTAACAATTCCTTGGATTTGATTTTTGGGATTTTTTCTCTTATTTAAAATATATACCCTTTTATTCATTTAGAATCCCATTTATAATATCCATTTTCTAGTACTTGTGATTATTATGATTATTCATCCATTCCTGAGTTACACCATGGGTATTAGATATTATTGTGTTTTTATGTATATTTATTTATATATTCTCATGTATAAAGTTCATATTCATAAATACATATCTATATACAATAAAATAAATATACATTTACTAACACTTATTTAGAGGAATTTCAGAAAAGGATAAAATAACTATCGTCAGCATGATTTCCTTCAGGATTTGGATCCCACCAGGGTTACATTCATTTATTATTTCAATACTTTTTTATTATACCTGTACTCTAATATATTTTATATTCATGAATTTTATATTATTTAGACAAAACTTTTGGTGGATATATTTGTATATCTCACACCTTGTTTGGGCCTCCATTCCATAGGGGTACCTTATCTAGCCCATGTTTTTAGGTTTAGGTTCACGAATTACGCTTGTGTTGTTTGTATGTACATGGGATATTAAGAGAATTGGACGAAGTTGGATCTCTGGATTCTCATGGGAATATACCTTGGGGATGTTTTTTCATTTTTACTATTCATCTTGTATACTATATTGTATCACCTACTACTTATTCACATCCATAGATTTTGTATAATCAAATTGAAATGCATGCAAGGTTAGAAATTATGTGTTTACTATTTTAGCAGTCTATTATTATTCTTCCATTAAATTTCATTTATAATACTTCCATTATTTTTTTAATTTTTCATTATTATTTGTATACTGCTCTATGAATCTGAATGTGAGGGTAATGCCTTCCCACAATACCATTGACAAACACTCGTTTCTAGTCGGTAGCCCTTATTATATATGGATGCATGATTGACACACAATAGAAAACCGACTTAGGGAACCGTTCTATGTGACACCTAGGCCGGGGTTCTTTATGATCTATCAAATCGATTGTCCAATGTCGTACATTTTGGGCATGCCTATTAGAGACCAAGAATGTGTTGGTACTTACTAAATAGTAGTGTCTAGTAGTGATCAACCCATGCACGTCAAAAATACCATGAATCATAGGATGGGACAAATTTTCATGCTATTTCATGTTACATTTGATTATTATTTCACATTATGTTATAAACACTCTTTTTGTCTGCTCATTGAATTAAGATATTTATGGTATTTTACCCATGGTCTGGTATAAAAAAGAATTAACATTACATGCATCAATATAGCAACAAAGAGGTTCTATTTTCATTCTTATTCCATGGAATGTATTTCATTTTTAGTCTTCTCAATGATTTTGTTGTGTGTGTTGCACAATTTTTATTTATTATTATTTAATATCATGTTTGGGTAATTACATTCATTTCATTGGTAATTTTAATGATATTCATTATATGCCATGATTGGGTGTTTCATGATTATTTCAAAGACTACCTATAATGTGGGTATATATAGTTATTTAATACCATACATTGAGATCATTATTGTAAATGGTTGTTTAAAAAATCATTGCCTCAACCTATGTTTTTTTCTGTTGTATATTGATTATAATATTCTATTTTACTTACCAATTATGATATTTATTATTTATGGGAAATTAGTTTTATGAGCTGAAGCATTTTTCAATAGATAAAATAAGACTGTATTCTCAATATATCAAGTGTAGGGGAAATTTAAAAATTGTGAAATGATAACCAATATAAGGAACCCATAATATATGAGCTTGATATACCTTGTGATTGTGGTATAAATAAGAAATATTTTAAAATTTGACTTATAAATTCCGGGTTTTTAATGGACCATTTACATGAATCAACCCAAGTAGGATAGTCTATTCATATTCTAAATATAAGATAGACATGGCTTAGAAGATATAGGTTTGTATTTTCCTATTACAGTTGTAATATAGACATGACTCAATACATGTAACATGGTTAGGGTGGTAAATTCTTATTAGATAATCCCAATAAGGGTGTTTTTAAATTTTCGATCAATTGACATGATGTGACCCATGTAGGACAGATTTATCTTGATATTTCCTAGTACATAACCCCATGGGGGTATACATGTTTCACATAGGGATGGTTATTTAATCATTCAAAATTAACTTATATGGGATGAGTAATTGATGTATAGAGGATTCATACCAAAATCATCCCCATATTAATTTACAATAGATATGTTATTTTATATTGAGTAATACCTATATTATGAGTTAGTTGATTAAAATTAAAATTAAAACCTATAGATTATTTTCCTCCAAATACTGGAACTAACACTATCTGTTATAGAGATAGATGTGAATGTTTATCGATTAATAAATAAAAATTAATATACGGTTAATATGATAAAATTCCTAAATTTATTAGGATGTCAGCTAAATGTTAATTAATGAAAGGATGTTTGATGGAATAAGAATATGTACCTTATAGTGTTAGATAATAAAATTAATAAGTACAATTTTACATCAAAACTATTACTTTAATATTTATAAATTTAGGACTACAAATTCATTAATGGTATGTGGAAATTAATTATAATGACTTATAGACCCTTAAAATGGACATTTAGCTTTAACCCTCGTGAAAGTGTTTTATAATAGTTTCCCTAATAATTCCTTATAATGGGAATGTGAATGCTTCTCACTGTCTTATATAACATTAATTAGGTGGTGTTGAACATATGGATAATTGGTAGGGCCTAGTGTGTCTTCCTTGAATGACCAAGATGAATGTTTGAAATTTTTAGTATGAGTAATGAGCTACCTCTGGGTAGGTAGTTCCAATAGGAAATAAAATCTCGGTGAATTATTATGGAGAGTTTATGAAATGTGGTGTCATTAATGTGTTAATTTCCCCTTTATGAAACTTATTCATAATGTATCCTAAGGGAAAGATTATTTTTGTTATAGTATTCTTGACCATTTCTATAGGTGTGAGCATTGTGTAGTACTAATTTTCAGTAGGTTAGACATGTCTATATTGGATTCATAGTAGTTCGTGCAACCATTCATGCTATTTATTGAATGAATAATATGGATTTCATATGATGAATTAATATTAATATAGTAAAATATGAACTTGAGATTAACTATTTTTTTAATATCCATCAATTATTGGTAAAAATAGGGTGGATAATCATTTGGGTGGAATCAATTACATGTCATTTTTTATGAAAACATTTTTTAGTTAGAGTTAATACCAATGACACTCGATAAGAAGTTTATAAGAATCTACGAACCTTATGAGTTCATTGGAAATCATTTAAACGGATACATATTATTCTAGGTCTATTTATCACCTTTTAATTATATTTTATTGGCAGTTAATGGTTTTGAGTTAACAAAGTGTTAGGGGATGTCATTGAAAAAGATTGGGTGTTGTAACTCCATTGATCCGTTGGTATTATACATATATGTCAGATGATAATGACATGTGTTATAGTTCCACATAGAATAATCAAACATAAATATGATTTAATAATTAATTAATATTCATGTAAGAGGATCGTTTTCCTCTCATCTAATTTTTGAGGCTGGTAAAAGAATGTGGTCCACATATATAACTTATGTTCAGTGGTTGATGGAGGGTGGTTGGTTAGATGAGTTTCCATTCATATTGATTGATGAATAAGATACTCCAAAGATGTGGTCCTTAATTAAATTATGGATCAAGTATTCCCATACATTTTTAGGTTTGCAAACTGTGAAAAGACCATTTAAAAATGGTTATAATTTCTTTTTAAATTCCTAAAGGGGTGGTATTTTTTGAAGTGTATTGGTGCTTAAGAGGAAGCATTATGAGGAAATAGTATTCTATGTATACAGCATCTGTAAAAATTATTAGCTAGGGATAGAGGTTGGTGGTAGTTCTATAATGATCAATTGATGCTTTGAGTGGTAAGGGAATTAGGGTCGTTTGAGGATGACACATCAGCAAGACCATCTAATAACTTTTAAAAGGAGTTGTCTAGATAGTGTTCAACTTTTCTTCATACATGTATGATTGTTGTGGTATGTTCAAAAACCATGTTAGGAACATCATCTTTTACATATAATTATTTTTTGTGGGTCTTAATAACAATATTTTTTTATCATCATAGTGTACTTCTAGAAGAGTGATGACCACACCCCTTTTAATGATATCATTTATCATACAATATGTTACTGTTGGTTGTAGAACATGAAAATAAGGAATATAAACACATAGTTGGCTCGATAGATATACTCTTTATTAGTTGTGCTCCAAAACATTTATACTTATAGAGGTGTGGTTTTCCTGATCGATACATTTTTTTCCTTGATGGAATTCAATATATTTACTGAAGGATTCCTACTTTTTCATTCACATGAATGTTTTTGGGATCAGTCAATGTTAGGATGTGTTTTCATTTCGATATTGTACAAAAGACTCAATTGTATAAACCAATGTATAGACCACATTTAATGGACTACATAGACACCAATTGATTATTTTGAGGTTACCCAAAAGTAATTAAATCATGAATGATGAGATTTTATAGTAATAGTAAATGTATTTTAGATCAGTATTATAGCCACATTTGTGACGGGCATTGTAATATAAATTGAATTTTTGGTATTAGATCTTACTAGACACCGGTTACATGATTCGGTGGTGGTGCTCAAAATAAACATGAGGTGACTAGGAGAAGGAAATATTTTGCAATATGTGATAAACAAGACGTCTAAAAAATCATTTTTTAAATTGCATCAATAGACATACTTTTTTTATGAATGGGTTCAGTGAGGTAAAATTATAGGAATATCATTAGGTTAAGATGGGTGAAATGTTAATTCTTGTAAAATATTTTCAATGAAAAAATTCCACGGCAAGTTTAATATTGTTTCGTCAAAATTTGACCATTTTAATCGAATGATAACTATGAAAACATCGTAAATGTTTTCTTGATTTAAAATTTATTAACTTTAATATATAGGCATCATAATAATTTTAGGTGAAATATTTGTATGAAATACTTATAGTGGAGAGTACCATTACTAAGAATTGAATTTTAAATGCTAGAACTCACAGGGGGAAGATCCGTTTTCCAAAATAGTAGGTGAAACATTGTTCTTATCTCATGAAATCACTATCGGACAAGTCCCATCTCTATGTTTCATTCTTTTATGAGGACTGGAATGTGTTTAAGGGGTAAGTGTGTTATATGGTTAATGTGGTGCTTGGTGGTGTGTTATAATGTTGGGAACACAAAACAACCATTGAACCAAGACAATATATCCCATGTAGTTCTGATGATTATTTAAAATCATCAAAATTATTCTAGGGGATAATCTTTTTTAATGTAATGTGATTTTAGTGTCCCACTTTTTTGGACTGGGTTATTTTTTTGAATGAAATGGAATTTTTCCATTTCATCAATGAGTAAATTCTAAATTTGATATTTGTAATGTAATTTAGTACAATTAAAAATGTAAATGTTTTTATGAATGTTTTTTAGGCCAAAATGGTTTCCCAATAATTTTAATGAGTTTTGGCAGTGTTTTGTTCCATGAATTCATGTTTTGGGAAAGCTGAAAAGGATAAACAATTATTTTGAAACCATATGCCGCGATAAAGTAAATTGTGAAACCTTTATAGAGAGGAAAAGGGTGTCACATATTTTTTTTCACACTAGGCCACATGTATACATGATAGATTCCAATGTCATAATAGTGGATTCAACCCACGTAGTGCACAGTTTGGAAAAGCATGTTCCTAAACATGTACCCTAGACAATATCACCACATGGTTGGTTAAATATTTCAAAAACCATGTTATCAAACAATTAATGACATTAAAATAGGTGATTTTATGGTTTTCCCCTATAATATATTTCTTTCCTTCCACCATGGTTCTCTGCACACGTGCATAGTAGTGCCTCCAGCTATGGGAGGTCCTCTTCTCATCTCTTATGCATGGAGTGATCTCCCTCGTATGTTGTTGGAAAAACATTCCATCAGTCTCACTAGACTCATACAATTAAGATATTCATTCCATTTAATATTTTGTTTTTTATCACAATATTTGACATTATCATCATTCATGATAATTCACTCCATTTTATGGGTGTTTATCAAGTCTTTTTTTATCTCTCAAACTGAATCGAATAAAAAATAAATATTGGATGAGAGGACCATCCCAGAATGAGGTAGGTGGTCTAAATATTATCCCTTAAGTTATTTCTTATTTATAAATTACATCATAGTAAAGCACATCTTATTTTCCATGAGAATTATTTTAAATGTAATATTAATTATGTGTAACCAAATTCAGTTAATCAATTATCCCTTTTTTTGTTTAATTGAACCATTTGAGGTTATTGATCACATATAGATCCATCCATTCAGTGATTTGTAGTTGAACTTCAATTTTATTAATACCATAATTTTTAAAATGAATTGTGTGGAACTTTGGGTCCATGAAAGATTATTGTATGTTTAACATTGTGGTTTGGTCTCCATTATAATTTAATATGAATTATATTAAGTTATTGATGTTTATCAAGGCCTTCATGTCCTTCATATTGGAATGGATAATCACATGGTTGAATTGGAAAATGATATAGATTTTATCCCATGTTTTGTTTTTATAAAAAACTACCTCTGAGGTCCACTTTTATTCCTAATAAAAACTGTATATTAAATAGAGTTATTAGAAATGATTAATTTAATGATACAATATATGTACCTTTTTATTTTTTACACCTAAATAATTGTTAATTTAAAGGTGGAATGGATATTTACAATGGTAAATTATTGTATATTAAAAGTTTGGTACAAGTGAATTGTGTGAATAATGAGTGATACCGCAGTTATTTTTGAGGCATCACCTTGGATGGGTTTATAGATTGTTGATATTACATGTACCATGAAGAATATCCAAGTTACTTATAAAAAACTCATTGTTTGGGACCATAGGTCAACAATATTATATAATTTCTTGAGTGATACATTGGTTTCAATTTAAAAAAATTACATTGATGGGGTCATATGCTTGATTATTTTACACACTCTGTGAAATACATGGGTTTTCGATTGATTGAAATCCTTGGAAGGGCTCATAGTGAAGTTGGATGTTATTAGAGTTACATGGGTTTTCATAATAAAAAATTTATAAGGATAAGATCATTAAATATATGTAATAACATTACTCATTGATTGATACATGGGTACCTAAATAAAGAATGCCTTGGAATATATAATATGGTGGATGTTATATATCATATTTTATTTCTAGTACATATGATAAGTTGGTCATCATTATTTCAATGTCAACCATGATGTAAAAAATACATCGATTAGAGGATTCATTATATTTTCCTTATTTTATATATGAAACCTTATCATTCTATGATATTATTGGGGATGGTGTCCCTTATCCATAACCCTAGATTATTTTCATTTGGTAAATACAACTGAGTTACACCCGATGACTTTGGTATTAATATCAATATAGGTATATGGATTTATATGATCCTATGTATATTGTTCAAATAGAAACATAAATATATTTATATATCCATATATATATATATATACATTTGGTGAGACATGATTAGAGGATTTCCACAATTGGATGAATTTGGTATAGTCATCCAGATGTCAGTGAGTAACCTTACCTCGAATTGTTTACATTTTTTTATTTATTCACTATATTATTTATCATAAATACACATTGATTTATTTTATATTCATGGAAAAGATGGTAATTAAAAAGTATTGGTTGCGACCTACTATGTTTATCTCATACTCTGTTTTTGCCACCATTGGAATATGGTAGCCAAACTTACCTCTTCTTTATATGATTATATTTTTGAATTATATTTGTTTTCTTTGTATGGATATGGGTGTTGGGGCGCAGAGCCCGGCGCCGCAGCAGAAGACGTCGCTGCAGAATCACACGAGAAGATAGGATTTCACCCGAAGGCTTTTCATCACCCGAAGGAATTTTACACATCACACCCGAAGGAATATTACATCACACAAGAAGGAATTTAACAACAAACCCAAAGGAATTTTACACTCCACACAACGACATGAACGTACCATTATGATATACCACCGATCATCGCAACCGGGACACGCCGCTTGATCTCCGCAACCAAGATGACTTTCGAAACATGGCATCATCATCATCACTGCCATCTTCGACGCTTTCAATCATCAACGCCGACACGAAATCCTTGTCGTCATCATCACTGTTGCTGACACAACATCCTTATCATCGTCATTGTTGCCGCTTGACATGACATCCTCGTCGTCATCTTCATTATTGCATCTTCATTCGTCTTCATCATCTCTTCGCATGAGTTACCGCAAACACGACAACCCCATCCTGGTTCTCTCTTGGTGGCTACATCCTTGCCAACCCACATTCTAAAACATGCTACCCCATATTCTTATATAGACACCATGTCCATATCTCCATTTAATGCGGTCAAAATTCATAATCCCATCATTATTCAACCAATTAATATTAGGAAAACTGTTTATTAATGTTGGGAGAAAATCCTAGATGAATGTTGAGAAAATCCTCCATTAATATTTTCCACCTCCTCATTATTCAAAATTTTAAATCCTCAGTACCAAAAATCTCCACAATGATTTAAAATTAATGTACATTACATACATATCCACCATCTGGGTCAATGTGTTCACAAACTCCACAAAGAATCTAATGTCACCAAATGAATGGAACACACCGCATGACACCTGCATCCAAGAAGACTTTCGATATTCCAGCAACACCGCTAATACCACCGTCATTTTCGAGGACATCCAAGTCCTATGTCCTTGAAAAGCATCTCCACCAGATGTTTTCCACCATGCTCTGCAACCGTGAACTTCAATCAATCCCTCTGATTCCACTGTTGGGGTATGGATCTCGGTGCCACAACAAAAGCTGTTGCGGAAAAAACACACGAGAAGATAGCATTTCACCCAAAGGCTTTTCATCACCCGAAGGAATTTTACATATCACACCCAAATGAATTTTACATAACACTCAAAGTCATTTTACAACACACCCGAAGGAATTTTACACTCAACAGAACGACATGAACATACAATTTTGATGTACCTCCGATCATCGCAACCGGGACACATCGCTTGATCTCTGCAACCAAGAGGACTTTTGATATAAGGCACCATCATCATTTCCACCATCTTAGAAGCTTTGAATCATCAACGCTGACACTATATCCTCATCGTTGTCATCATTTTTTCCAAAACGACATCCTCATCATCGGAATCATCGCCGCTTGACATGACATCCTCATCTTCATCATCATTGTCCCCGCTTCATTCGTCTTCATCATCTCTTCGCATGAGTTACTGCAAACGCGACAACCCCATCCTGGTTTCCTCTTGGTGGCTACATCCTTACCATCCCATATTCTAAAACATGTTACCGCATCTTCTTATATAGACACCATGTCCATATCTCCATTTAATGCAGTCAACATTCATAATCCCATCATTATTCCACCAATTAATATTGGGAAAACTCTTCATTAATGTTGGGAGAAAATCCTCCATTAATGTGGAGAAAATCCCTCCATTAATATTTTCTCTCTCCTCAATATTCAAAATTTTAAATCATCAATCCCAACAATGGGAGCTTAGGAGAACATGAATGATATAGAGCTCAAGAAACTTGTTGGGATATCCCTTGAGGCGTTTTTAAATATACAGATGTTATCTATGGCACTTTATTCTATCACTTGATGTATATTAACTACCTTAGAATATGTAGGGTCATTTGGACATTATCAACAATATAAATTCTAATTAGAGAACTTTTTTCACTAGATATATTTTATGACATCACTAATTCATTTAATAAAATTTCTTAAATACACATCTTAATTAATTGTTTCTATTTTTGTGATGCTTATAACAATATCTGAATTTTTAATGCTTTAAAAATTATCCAATTAGCGACTCCTAAAAATATAAATAAATTATAAATGTTTTAATGCATCGCTAATTAGAGAAATATCATTTTCCGATAATTTATAAAAATTTGGTTAAATGAACATCACTAAATTAGTGATAGTCTAAAATTTCGCTAACTAGAAAAACCTCATTTATTGAGGTTATCTATAATTGTCATTAAAAATGACACTAATATAGAAATGTAATGATGCTTATTTTATTCAAACATTGTTACTTTTTTTATCTTTTAATAATGCATGAAAATGTATATATTTTAATGTATATTTATTTACAATAATAAAAATATATCACTCATACCACGCAGTACTCTGCCCTCTTGTACCCTGCCTCACCATTCCCACACCTCCCCTGCCTCACCCCACTACTCACCCCACCCATCTCGTACCACTGTCACACCTTTCCAAACTGCTCACCCCTCTAGTATCCTACCAAAACCCTCTCATGTGGTCCTCGAACACCATTCTAGTATGATGCCTCACCTCTCCCATACTCCATCACCACACCCTCCAATACGCCATCACCCCTAGCACCTAGGTCTCATCCCATCCCTCGGACCCCTTAATCCAACCTTTAGTCTACTAATAACTAACTCACATCTTGAAAAATATAATCCTATAATAATTGAACACTTGACCTAGCACATATTACCACCTCATATCAAGCATTCAACAAACATACCCATTTGAAATATTTACAAATAAGTTTACTTGTAAATATATATTAATATATATTTTATTATTTAAAAATTATATATATATATACATAACTATGTGTATATTTTATATAAATATGTGTTTATATTTTTTATAAATTATTTGTATATATTAATATATATCTTTGTGCGTGTGTTTTCATGTATACATATATTTCTGCATGTGTTTCTGTATAATTATCCACTTTATAAAATGCTGGTACAAATTTCATGAAAAAAGTTATTTTTTCATAAAATTGTGACTAAATTTTAAATATTTAACTATATAATGTTATATATATATAAATTAATTTTTAGTATCTAAAATTAAAATATATATATATATATTAATATTGATATATAAATATTCATATATTAATATATATATATATACATATTTATATTATATATTTTAAATTTTTTGTTTATATATATATGTTTATATTATATGTATATATATGTTGGTATTGTAAATATATGGTTATATTATATATACATATATGTTTATAATTTATGTTTATTTATATATATATGTTTCTATTAAATATATATTTTTATGTTTTATTATATATATATATATGATTATATTTTATGTTTATTTATATGTTTACATTTTATAGTATATTTATATATATGTTTATATTTAATATATGTGTATGTGGTTATATTATATATATATCTGTTTGGGTTTATATTATATATATATACACTATATGTTCATATTAATATAAATGTGTGTGTGTGTGTTTATATGTATACATGTATATTTGTATATATGTATATAAGTATATATGTATATATGTATATATGTATATATATATATGTATATATGTATATATATATATATATGTATATATGTTTGTGTGAGAAATTATATATGTTTATGTGTATATGTATATAATTATTATTAAATACGTATAAGAATAATTATCAATATTTCTAAAACCCGGTAAAAATATCACCAAAATAGCCACATTATCTTCAAAACAATACTAAATTTAAAATATATATGTATATGTGTGTGTGAGGTGGTTAATTTGAATATATATATATATATATATGTGTGTGTGTGTGTGTGTGTGTGTGTGTCTGTGTTAGTGTATTTGAACATAAATACAACGTTGTTAATTTAGTGACATTTTCCTGGAAATTTCAATAATTTACTAATTTTTTCACAAAACGTCGCTAATTATAGAAGTTGTTTCATGGAATGTTAATAATCTTGTGATGTTTTCTAGAAGAATCACTAATTTTGAAATTGTTATCTAGAAAAATTACTAAAATAGATATATCTATTAGAAAATTTTTCTAAATTTAATAACTAGTGAAAATTTTAAAATGTGTCAATAAAAACATTACTAAAGTATAGGTTTCTTATAGTGATATAGGAATGGTAATACATTTGGTTTTGGATATTTTTTCAATATATTATTAATATTCAGTTGATTTTAATTTTCACTACTTCTACTATTATAATATTGTTTCATTATTAATTTTATACCATTTTGAAAATTTGATTATGACAGTACAGTAACCCCACCATACCATTGTTAAATCCTCCCTGCTAATTAGAAACCTCTATTGTATTTGTTATATGCATAAGGCCCATTGGAAAACTGGATTGGGGAACATTCAGTGTGGATCCTGGATTGGGATTCTACAATATTTTTGGCCTTGTAGTAGTGAAATTCATTTCTATGTAATACAATTAATATATTTTTTAAAATTATTTAACTTAATGATACTTTCTAAATAGAATTGTATTTAAATAGATATCTTCATAGATTTTTTATTCAATATTATATGTTATCAATGTATATATTCATGGTGCCATAATTTATTTCTTTAGTGATTATGATAATTATTAATCGATAAAGAACCAAATTTTTATTTCAATGGTTTTACAATTATCTAGTTAAGTGTTGGATTATTCAACATATTCAGAGGTATGAATCATATATTTCCATACATTGTTAAATTTATTTTAAATAAAAAACCTTTAAAATTATAATTTAGTTTATTAGATTATATTAGATGTTTTCTGTTATTATCCCTACGATAAGATTTTTTACCATTTATCCCCCATACATTGTGATGTATGAGACAAATCTGAAGTATCATGGAAGAAGTTGGTTTGATTATTTTAATTTTTATATATTAAAATAAAATTTTGTTTTATTTTAAATTATTTATCATTTTTAAATAGGTCATGGTTCCATTATCACTATATGATAAGAATAAGGGCATATAAATTCAATTATCTGTCTACAGAGTTGGATTATTTTATAATTAGTATAGTTTAATAGATATTTAAAAGGTTATTTGAAATTGAAATCGTATTTCTAAATTGAGTTTTTATCATACACTGGGATATGTAAAATGTGGGTATAATGTTCCACGATTAAATTATAAAATAATTATAGCTATTAAATTTCCACTTTTGACTATGTTTTTTTAATGGATGTTTTCCATTAATTTATCCAATCCTTATATTGAGAATAAGTATTGAAGAATTAATTTTTAATTATATATATATATTATGATCCTCTCTCTTATAATGGGAATTACATAAATAGTATACTGGGAGTACAAGTTTATTATTTAACATGTTTGGTAACTTTTTATTTCATATCCTTATATATATTTTATTGATTTTGTGTTATAAATATGAAATTGTGGAATTTTTATAACTATAATCTTGTTATGGAATAATTAGGTATGATAGAATTATATGTATTGTTCTACTACATCAAATATTATTTTTTATAACTATTGTTTAATTGTATATTTTGTTATTGCATTGTGTTGTGTATATATTTTTCTTTAAAATATATCATTTTTATATTTTATTTTTATATAAAAATTTAAAAATCAACTTTTCTGTTGTTTATTATTTTATACACAAAAAAATATTATGGGTTTTCCTATTTAGAATGTTCTCAACATCTGTTGAAAGATAATAGAATTTTCGTAAGGGTTATTGTGTTGCTTATAATAATATGCTTAAAAATATTTAAAACAACATAGTCATTGATAGTGCATTATAAAAAAATGTTAGAATTTTAATAAAATATGTTTTTATATTTGAATTTCTATACTACTTAGTCAAGAATAATAATACAGATTATGCTATTTAAAAATATGATTTAATGATTTTTATTGAATACACATGAATAATTATGTATCTATTTTTTCCTAAACTTGTGTTATCTCATTAAAACATCATCAATTTAGTGTATATTATATCAAATGGGAACTATTATTTGTACTATATACCATGAAAAACAATGATATTAAACAATCTATGATATAATATAAAAATATTATTATTTAAATATGATTGTTAAAATCCAGCTTCAAGATTAGTTGGTATGAATTGGAATAATAAAATTAATTCATATATATAGAAAATATTTCCTAATAAAAATATTATTATTATTTTTTATTAATTTGTATCAAATCTAAAATGAAATGAACGAAATCATAAAAGGTTAAGAGTTGTTAAGGATTTGAAGGGCCATCATCAGGTAAAAGTTGGGTCTCTTTATATTTTTTAATTTTAATATGAAATTTATATTTCTGAAGTTTGGAAATTGAAATTCGTAAAATTGAATTTCATTCTGAATATGATATTTAAATATAATCTTAATTGTAGTTTTTTTAAAATAGGACTTTTTTGGAGAATATTGAACGAAAGTTGAAAATATTATCACTTTTATGATATTTTTATGGTATATGAGTGACCAAAAATAATATGAATCCTTTATTATAGAGAAAAATTAAATTTTTAAAAGTAATATAATTTAGTTTAATGTCTTGTTTTTTTATATAAATATCCATTTATTTACTTTTTGGAAATCAATGTATTTCATAATTCCAATAAAATTTATTTTTCATACTTCTATTGTAATCTTGTTTCAGAAAAGTTAAATTACTTTTTGGAATTAGCTGGAAAATGAAATTATTATTAAGAGATCAAACAAATTCCAATTAATTAAAAATTATTAGAATAATTAATGGATTTTTCATACAACAATTTTTATGCTTAAAATAAGTATGTTTTCTGAAAACTATTTCTCACTTCATTAAGTGAATAAGTATTAAATTTAATTTCAAACAAATATTAGAATTTTATATTTAGAATTTTATTTAATATTTTTAATTAGTATATTAATGTTTTTTAATGAGTTCAATCTCATTTTGGGCCTTTATGAATTGTATCCATATTAATTTAAATTAACAATGATAAAGGGGAAACAAGTTAAAACACAATGATAAGGCCACAAAATATCATCTTAAATCAAATTAGAATATAATATTTCGTCCAACATCAACTTATATTTAAATTTTGATAGATTTAGTTCAACGTATCAATTTATAATTTGACTACATCATGGTCTTGAGATTATTCTGACCAAAATTCCAACCTAGAAATATTATGGTGTATAATAATGGGGGATTTCTAATGATCAAATATAACTCTTAAACCATTGTTTTCATGTTTTTTCATTATTATAACACAATTATTACTATATAAAAAATAAATACCCTCTATTTAAATGAATTTTAATATATTGATGTGATAACCTTTTTCCATGACATATTCAATCTAATGAAAAATGAAAACATACCTCATTTGTATGTGTGGACTAACACCACTGTGAAGTGATGGGTTTTTTGATCACCACCTAAAATAGATAGTAAAAATAATATATAAATTGAATATATATAATATTTACATTATAGTTGTGACTATTGAATGATTTTCTATTACTAACCTTCCATCCCACCATCTATTGGTAAACGATAATATAATTCATTCATACATGTACACGACCATCTCTATGAAGTAATGTTATTCATTATTCATTATATCTAAAATGGATGGTCATAAAAATAGAAATATCTGTTTTATTTGAAATTTATATCATATTTATAATTATAAAATGGAATATAATGTCAAATTTATTTCTATTACACCAAAAATAGAAAATATAATTCATGTGTATGTATTGACAACTATCTACATGAAAATATATGATTCATTTTTCATGTCCACATAAAATGGTAGGTTTTTATTTTGTATTTGATTTATAAAAATTATAATTATAAATTATATATGATTTAGGATATAATTTCACAATAAAACCTTTGGCCATTGTAAATGAACCAATGTTATTATGAAAACAGGAACTGAATGGCCTAAAACAACTTACATAAATATGACTAATTTTGTAACTATAAGAGACAAAAAAATTATTGATATAGAAAGGATTCATAAATTTAATTAACTTGATATATTTTCTTAATAAAGTATAAAATTATTTAAATTTTATTACATAGGATTGAAAATAAATATGAAATGATTTAGGACTCATGTTAAACAATTTCTCATCTTAATTAGAATTAATTGAGAATTATTCCACTGTCACCATATGCATTATTTTATTTGTTGTATATACATATATAAGGATTTATTTTATAATTAATATACCAAATGAAAAATATTTTAAACATAATTTTCAGGTCATGTCCTATAAGTTTCTTAATATTTCAATGTTATCGAAGATGTGAGGTATTTTTCACTAAAACGTTATATTAAAAGTTTTCATATCATTTTTAGACCGTATACATGTTCTTAAAATGATTCAATAATATTATTTGATACAATCCAGTTATTTTTTAATTAATTTTCAATTTTCCTTAACGTTTCACTATGGTTTGAAAAATGCTATCTTTTTAATGATGTTTGTATGGTATATATTTTAAACGTTTTACCGGAGTGAAAATAATATATTCTCTATGTGTACAGACTGATTATATATCATGACCAATAAAAATATTATTTTTAATTATATATAATTTATTAATTATTATTTTCTATAAAATTAAAAATTATTTATTATTCCTATTGGAATTTTTTTATTTTATAGTTTTCATAGAAAATGTATTTTATCCTTATTTGTACATGAATCATGAATGGGTATTTCATATGTATTAAAAATTAAATTTTATGATTAAAAGAAAATATAATATGATTTTTATTTATTTTATTGTATTTTTAAATTTTTTATGATTACAAATGATCCCAATATAGATCTACAATGTAATGGTTAATTATTTTGTTCTCCTAATAATTATGTTTGAATTAACTGAGTAGGTTATTCGATTTATAAGGATTTTTATAAGGGTTCTTAGAAGATGTCTTCCAACTGAATGTGTATTTATTTTAAAATCATTGTAGAGCCATTTTTTGAAATATTTGTATTTTAAAAGGTATGTTAAAGTGTTAATGGTTAATGGAAGGTTTATTCTCATTTCGTGATTAATGGGTGTGTTTTTTAATAATATGGTTTCATGAGTAATTTTTTTTCAATAAACCCTTATGATTATGATTCTCAATATAAGATTACATATGATATTTCTTTTGAAAATACTTGGTAATTGATGTTTATTTATTGATTAATAAAAAAATTTAAGATATTTTTTTAATTATATATAATGCAATGATTCTATAAGATTTCATGATATTTAGAGTGGACTAAATGGTAGCTTTATTTTTATATACCTTACAAATATATTTTTTCTCATACCATGTATTTAGATGTTTTTAATTGGGATTAGGTTTTGTTAACAAATATATATATATATATATATATCATTTCACTCAACTGAAATGATGCCAACATGTTTGGAATAAAATTAGAGTTTAAATTTAGGAACCTTGTTTGTGAAAAATATGACTTTGAGTGGATATTTCCACTATATATTCTAAATCATTTGATATTTAATAGTTTTCCCTTGTCAAAAAAATGTTTAAACCTAAAATATCATGTAAGGTCATAAAATTTATTCCATTTTTATAAAATGCACAATTTTGGTTTAATTAAATCCTTGGGAATTATAAGTGGTATTAGAGAAAGGTTTTTGATAACATTACAGTTCAAAATTATAATAATTTGGGAAATTAAATTATGTATTCTATTTATATGATTATTTATTATGGTTTTATATACTCACACTAATATTTTTTATGTATATAGATATATCTTGAAGGAGCCAAGTTAGAAATGAATGTAAAGGAAAATGTGATGGTTGTTTGAAATGAGAAGCTAATATTGAACATAAAATAGAGTGAAAAATTTTATTTTTATATAAATCCATATATAATAATTTATGATCAATAACATGATCCTAGGTGTGTTTACAGCCACATAAAACACAAAGAATAATTTTTTTAAGGATATTCAATTTATAATGATAATAGTGGGAAATGGATTCAATTTCTAACTTGTTAGCAGTGTGAGAAAAAGTACATATGTAAATTGATAAAATGAAAAGGAATTTGTTTTATGTTTTGGGGTTATAAGAATTATTAAAATAAGTTCTATTTTTAATTTTATTAATACGATTAGTCATATCATATTATTAAATGTTTAGGAATGTCAAATTATGAATATGAATAAATTATGAATTACAAAAAAAATTGTAATTAAATTCTTAACAGTTCTACATATTTTTGATATAGGAGAAATGATTTTATTGTAATTGAATAATATTAGGACATGATTCATATTTTTTATTTTACTAAGGAATAAATAAAGGAATTTGATGTAAAATCATGATAATGTATTATAAATATAGATGAGTTTTTGAATGGTGTACAAATAGGGTTGTAAAAGTTAGGATGCCATTATATTTTAATCTTAGGGTTCATAAATTTACGAATAATCCTATGATTAAACAAATTGATAATTTAAATTTGATTATAGTAATATATGATATATTCAATGCGTTTTAATAGAATTTTATGGTATATATTATCCTTATGATTAACATTTGTTTTAGAGAAGAGATTATTTGAAGAAGAATGTTTTTAAATTTTCAATAATTGAGTTGAAATGTAATGATACACATTATGTTTAATATAATATTTAGTGTAGAAATAATTATGATTAATTAAGATAAAGTGGTTATTATATTTTAGGAATATAATTTTTGTCATATAGATAACTACTGTGTTGAAAAGAGTCTTTTTGGCTAAGTGTTTAATTTAATTTTTGAATAAGATCACAATATATGGAAGATTAAATGATTAAAGTAATTTGAAATATTATTCACTAATATATTTTTGATAAATAATGGTTGTGTTATTTTTTAGAGGAATATATTAGAACATTTTGCATTTAAGGTGGCGTAGGTTATTGAAGGAAAATAATATCATATATAGAAAATTAATAGATTAGTTAATATATATTTTTGGTATGTTACCTTAAGGGTGATTAATTTTTTTAAAGATAAATTGTATATTCATCCAAAAAGAATATTTCAATAAATATTTCTGTTTTTTGGGATCTTTGATTGGGGAGGCATATTTTGAAGTGTTTTAAGGCTAGTTATTTATTGAATGATTCATATATAAATTTGGGTGTTTTTTACTGAGGATTCAAATATTAGTGTTATATTACATCATCAAGATATTTTCGTAACTATTGAAAACCATTTTGGATTTGGTTAAATTATTAATATAAGAAAAAAAAACTTTTTAATATTTTTTTTGAATCTTGTGACCCATTGGATGATTATTTTACTTCTCCAATCATGACAAATTATTTCTGTTTATTTTTAAGAAATCAATAATTGGTTCAAAACATCTTGAAATACATCTGAAAGATGAAATTTCAAAAAGAAATCAAAAAATATATCTTCCCATATTCACTATCTCAATTGTAAAATAATTAATCAACTATGAAAATACGAAGATAAATTTAACAAGTCTTGTGTGGAAAACAATGATCAGCTACCTATGTATGATTTTTGAACTCTATTCACAATTTTAAGTGGTACAGTTAGGAATACAAGGTTTAATCAATATTTATTAAATCATATATTCCCTAGTATTAACATTGAAATTAAAATTATTTTTTAAATTTAAACGTTATTCATTTGAATTAAGTGATATTTCTTCTCACTTTGGTATTTGTAAAGTTAATTTGATTTTAAAAGTTGTTTAAACTCATTATAAAATACATGAGATAAGATTTTGGTGATGAAATTTATTTAGGGGGTTATAATATAGTACAGTTATTTTTTTATATTATTTTAAATGAATATTATTTTTTATAGAGTGTCCAACAACAAATATTATGCTTAAAAGAACAATGATATACTATTGAAATATTACTATATGAAAATGATCATGATAACCTATTTATAAATTTGTATAATATTTATTGGCTTTTATAAAATATGATATATATTATAAGAGATTAATAAATAGAATTATATTTATTAATTCAAAATAAATAAGTACTCAATTTCGAATGATAATAATGAAATCATAAAATTATAAAAAGACATAATGTTTGTTGTAATAATTTTCTATTAAAGTATGATTTACATAATTTTTTTAAAAGTGAAATTTATTAAATTTATATATTAACATTAATTAATAGGACATAATTTTTTGAATCACATTCTCAAATTATTAATAATGTAAATTTTTTTTATTTTTTAAAAATAGTTCTTTTTCATGAACAATGATAATACAGCTTATGAAAATACAATATCTTTTATGAGATTATCAGGATATAAGAATGACATGAAAGTTAATGGAATATTTTAAAATTAACCTATAATTATTTATGTGGTAATATAATGAATTTAAAATTATAATTTTGAACATATAAATATATTTTTCACATGATCAATATATATGTTATTTTTTTCAAATTAAAAATATTTTAATTACATTTCATTAAATAATTTTTTACAAGGTATTTTCTACATTTAAATTACATTTTTTTCTAAAATTATGTTCCTTTTACTAATAATAATCAAATTATTAAAATTTTAATTCAAATTATACATGTCTTTTGGAAAAAAATTAATTTTTTTCATCAAATATAAATTTTTAAATTTTTTTCTGTTGTTTTTTGTGAACATATATTATAATATATTCCATCCACAAACATATATGGATTATTAAAAAATGGATTTAATTTTTTTTGTGAAACTAAATAATTTAAATATGTTTAGTTCTATTTTTTCCCTTATAAATAATAACCTACGTATAATTTTTTCACCATCGTAATGGGTTAAACATGTTAATTATGGATAAAAAATTGTGAAAATGTTATAAAATATACTAAAAATATTATTAGATCAGATATTATAGACCCTCATAACCATATATTCTAAATGGAATAGCTTTTGTCTCACTTTTCATTAAATAATACTTTATTTTATTTTAAAACATTCAAAATTTAAAAGTTATTTGTCACTCAATTCAACTTTAAACTGGAATAGGTTTATCAATTTTATTTAAAAGCATTGATACTTTTATTTGGAAAAATACCTGAACAAATACCATCCAAACAACCCTCCCTACATCTTATAGGTCTTGATAAAAAAATTAATTCCACATTTCATAAGGTGTTTGCCAATAGTGGTTTTCCAAAGAAGAGGTATAACTCTTTACTGAGTGTTTCCATGTTTATTTATTCTTAGACCCAATTTAAATATCATAAAACATTGTTGATATAATAACATCATTATATTCTATATAATGAAAGTTTATTTTTTTATTAGAAAACCATTTTCCACATCATTTTATATATAGTGGGAAATTAATGAATCACACATGTGTATTAGTAGAATACCACATCCATGAAGTGTTGTGTTTAATTTATCATCACCTCTGCATAAGGATGGTTAAAATAATTAAAATTAATAAGATATTTTATATTTATAATATGATTATTATTCAATGAATGTTAGATCTGAAACACCTTTTTTCCCTTATGTATATTGGAAAATGATTATGTCACTAGTGTCTACATGGGGACTGCCACCTCCACGAATATATGGGATTTTTTTCGATATCGCATCACATGTCTTTTCCTAAGGAAGGAAATAATTAGATTGTTTGACATTTTAACACAATTATTATTATATAAATTTATAATATTCTATAATATATTTATTTACAACCAAATATAAAAATTAAAAACATTGTTCATACATAAGTATAGAGTACCATATTTATTTTAATATATTCATAATTTCCCCTGAGTTCCTATAATATTTTGTTTCAGTATTATTTACTATTTATAAAATTAAATTCATAAAAAATTTTATTCTTTTTTAGATAATTTAACAATTTTATCTTTAGGAAGGTTCAATAAACTGTATTTATATTGAGATTATAAAATTAATGACCTAAAAAATCTTATGTAAAATTAACATCCATGGAATTTCATGAATCCTTGTTACCTTGATCCGAAATATTTATTAATGTAAATATCAAAAATGAAACAAGATCAGGGATTGGAATGGTGTTTTCACATCTGAGATTGAACAACCCAACAAAAGTCATCATTCTCCATAGTGTAACAACCATTAGTTGTTTTGAATGTCCTCATTCAGATTTATTTTGGGACCTCCCTCCTTGACATGGAATCTATCACCCATTTGGCCTCTCTACATGCATGGGAGATAACAATGTTAAGTTGAGTAACAAGATTAATAAAGTAAATCCAATAGGTAAATGTCTCACATGGTACATTACATGTTATTTTCATAAGAGATATAACTACATTTTCCGAATCTGATTCGATCTAGAGGACATGGATTATGTGATGGATAGTGTGTTTGACTACATATATCATTTCCCAAAACTGATCTTCGTAGAAAGTCTCTAATCCTATATAGTCACAAATAAATCCTTTAACAAATAAATTATGTTCTCGGAAAATGTATCCACATTCCAATGGTATCAACATGCCCTACGTCACACCATCAATGTTCATTTTGATCCATGTTTCAATAGTGGTATCCATCAAATAGATTCAATGATAAGTGGTTTTTGGGACATACCTTCAACTCCCAACTAACCTAAAATATTCATATCTTTATTTTCATTGTTCCTCTCATAGAATTATATTTTCATTGTACCATAGAAATCATGTTGCATAAACTTGATTCCCTCATGCATGGAAGGCACATGCTCCTCAAACAGATTTAGGCAGCTCACCTTCTAGATTGCATGAATGATGGATGTAGTGGCTGCCATTAGTATTTAAATGACCAACATTATCTTCCCAACACAACATATGAAGACCCAAATCCCCTCCATGGATCTACCATCATCGATATAAAACAAAAAATATATACCACGCCTAATCACATAAAGACCCCGAAAACATCACATAAAAAATAGGTGTTGAATATTCTCCCCATCCTTATGGTATAAAGAGATTTTTATGGAAATTCACATCACTACACATCGCATATGATCACAAGTGGGATGTTTTACAACCACAATATCTATATGAGAATAAATCATGATGACTATATTATAATTATCTTGAACTAAGCAACCGATTATGATATTTTGTTTGAGCATTAAGTATAGATTTTTTAATACTGATTGTGATTAAAATGGCTATTTACTATATTCTTCCATACTAGGGTGTTAACATCCATGAAGGTAGTATTTTATACTTTTAGGAAAATTTACATGGGAACGATGTTGAGTGTTGTATAATTTTTCATGAACTCAGAGCTGGCCATCTACATTTGATCATGGGAACACTTAGTTTGTCCTAGGAGGGCCGGTCAAGCATACATGTGATCTAGAAGTTTAGGTTAGAGGTCTTAATCACAAGGCACTTGGTATATATAATGATTAATTTTTGAAATATAATTTAATTGAGGATAAGACCAAAGATCTGAGATAGTGTGGGTATCAATAAAACATCTATCCTTTGAACCTATTGATTAAAAATCATAAGATGGTCATTGACAGTATAAATATTCCTTTTGAATGTTCCAATAAGCAAATAATTTATTATTTTCAAGTCTTTAATTCCAGTCCCTCCCATCTCAATGGGTTTTTAGTAATACTTTTTTGGGATAGTGGCCATCATTCAATCATACCCAGACCCAACCCCTATTAAATTACTGATCAAGCATTGAAACTCCTTGATGAGTCCTCTATGCCACATGTTACAAGATAAAATATAAACACGCTATAAAGGTTATATTAAACTGAATTCATCTTGAGTAAATAATTTATAATTATTATATAAAGATAAATAACTAAATACCCTTTTCATTTATCATATATCCTGAGAGTGAAACGATTCTAGGGTAATATTATTATAGTAATCTCATGGATAATATTAATTTGATTATCGATGATTAAAATGTATAATGTTGGATTTCATGATCTATGACATCATGATATATTTACCATCATGGTAAAACACTGAAATATTAAAATCCATGGTTAATTATGCACCAAAAATACCATTTATATAAGGTTATCCCACTAATTTGATTCATGAGACTTGTCAATGAATTAGGGGACTATCCAAAATAGGGTCTCACCCATCACTACATGTCCAACTCTTTACCCTAACATTTAATAGTAAATTGGATTCACAAAAAATATTTTTTTTCAAAAAGTTCTAGTATTGAGTAAAGGATATGTAATATTATGATTTCCCTTCTCAATCATATTACTTTCTTTTTAAAACATTATATTTAAAAATTGTATACAGTTTATGTAATAATCATATTCATCATAAAATTAATATATATTCTACATAAATATAATTTCATAAAAAATATTTCATAAAAAATTTAATTTTTCAACAACAGAATTTTAACCACAATATCAATAAGAGATAAAATATTACCATCATTTGATCCAAAATATTGGTTTTAAAATGAAATTATTTTATTTTTAGAAATAAATAAAATGGATCTAAAAATATTAAATAACATTTATCTTTTTAAATTCATTTAAATCATGTATATTAATATAAATAGAATAAATTTTCATTGTGGTGGGAAATTCAATCATTTCTGTATGCGTTAAGATTAAATCATTCCATATGATATTTATAAAGAATATGAATATGACTAATTTTTAAATAATTAAAAATATTAATGTGAACTATATAAATATTCAAGGATAAATTAAAATTTTGTTATAAACCATTTGAGTAAATGAGAAGTCAATTTTTGTAATAATTTTGAAAATAATGAACATAGAAGAAAAATATACCCATTCAAAAGAGAAAAAATATGGTCATTCTTTTAAATGTTCCATTTTTTACTTCAAGTTCCAAATAGATGTAAAGTTTTAAGAAAATATGAATACTCTTTAAATATCCATAGGATAAGATAGTCTAACTAGTTTTTAAAGGATATGTTATAATAATCCTTCAAGGAAAATAATACTAATACTAACAAATGATATTGGAAAATATTATCATACAAATATAGAACCTTTGGAAATTGTAACCACTTCAAATTGAAATCATGAATTTTGAAATTAATCATATTGAATAAATATAAATATATATATATATATTAAATACATAAATATGGAATTATGTAAACCACATGAAAAATAAATTTGTATGTAAAACTAAGTATGTCTCAATTGAGTAGAAATTGAGCCAAAAATACCTTGTATAGATCACACCGTTGAAATGGGATTTAATAAATGAATTAATTATATTTGAAAACTATAAATCCATGAAATAAATGTGGAAATAACACATGGTGAAATTAGTGTTTACATCTCAGATAATATTTTCATAACATAAGCAATAACGAAGTGATATAACAGAATGAATGAAAATTTATTTACTATATATTATTATAAGATTGGATTCCCTCAAACGAACATTTAAATACATATATAATAAATTTATATTTGTTATAATAACATATAAAACCAATATAAATCACTTATTTCATCTAATATCTATTTTTAATAACATGTCAAATATTTTTTCGTAATTCATTATTATTTTCATTATCTAAGGTTTGAACTGATTTATTTTTCATGTGAATTTCTATTTTTTAGTTATGATAACATTAATTTGACATTATTTCCATCATATCCAAAATATTAATAATTATTTAAATTTAAAATATAATATATATATATATAGTCAATCATAAAATAAAAATATAGGCAAATGAATTAAACTATTCATGGAGACAGTAGGATGTATGTACAGATTCATGTTGTTTTCACTTTTATATGTATATAATAAAAGAAATTTAAATATTAATTGAAAATATATAATCTTTATTATAATATATATTTCATATAAATTTATAAATATTATCTCTATTACCATATATGTAAATCAAAAATAAAAATCTGGATAACATCACATCGTGGAGGTGGTAGTCTGCACGCCTAGAGAAGCTATATTATCATTTTACAATGGAAGAAAAGGTAAGAAATAAGATAAAATATTATAATTAAAATTGTATAGATATGTCACAAATATCATATATATTCATTATTTTTGTTCTATTAAACATCCAAGAAATTAGTGATTACAAAAACAACACTGTTATGTGATGACATTAACCACTATGTATATACGTGCGATGTAGTCGCATTTAATGGGATCGAAAAGAAAGAGGAACATGATTATACCCTAAAATTAATTAAATTTAATTATTTTTATCATACTAAAGTTATTATTTTAGGGTGTTTACAGTATAATTAGAGAAAGTAGTAAAAATATAAATTTTAAGGAATATGTAAAGACGATTACCTCTTCATTAGTAATCATCGTGTACATACAATCTTAAGTACCCTAGTAATTTTATTTTATGAAGTACACAACCTCTACATCCTAAATATATATTTTTATATGATAATATTTTATGTTCTGTTCGATCAAGGTGCCTTAATAATGTGTAATGAGTTTAGGGATGGTGTTTCTTTTTATATGTTTGGGGCGGGGAACTCTTAGAATTACATAAAATATGAAATTAAAAAAAAATTATATTCAATATTCTAATGGTAAAAAATTAATATTTTAAGAATTAAATATGAGTATTATTCAAACTAATTTAATATAAATAAATATTTTCCTATATATAGTTTTGTTTTCACCCTTATAACATATTTTCAATGCCTCTATAACCCTTTTCAAAATTACAGTGATATCACCATTTTTTAAACATTATGGGAGAAAAACATACTATTAAAAAATAAGTGACCCATAATTGGACGATGTTATATATTTTAAAAAATAAAATTTTTATTGATAATACTATTATATTTTTATGAATTATATATAATTTAGTAATATAGTTTTTATTATAAAATATTGCATATGTGATTTTTGTAAATATATGAAATGTTAAAATATAATTATTGTCCAAAACCTTTCAATTCATTCCAAAATTATATGAATTTTCTGACCATAAAGATATAGTATTTTTATAACTAATCAATAAAAATTATATGGGTTTTTGTATCATTTTTATCTGTTCCATTTGTGTTACCTCGTGGTTAGCCAGTTCTATGATTAACATGGGTAATGGAAATTTCAATATTATAAGATTATAATTTTTCTCATACGATAAAAATTGGATCCTAAATGGCCAATATAAGATACTTTTTACTATTCGTCATATTAACTATGCTATATCAATATTCTTATTATATTTAAATAATTTAATAAATTAATTTTTAACATAAAATATAATTAATTTGATTTTTGACTTGGTTCATTATTAAGAGATTAATGTAATAAATTTAGTAATATAATAAAAATACAATCCCTTATTAATCAAAAATATTTTATAGGCATCTATAATAATACAAGAAAACTATAAATAAATCCAAAAATATTACTTTTAGAGTTTCTAAAATAATTTATAATGTCTTTAGGCTACCTTCACGTGAACTTTATTAGTGTTACATCATAATTTATGTATATTATTTCCTTAGTAAAATTTTAAAATAAATTAATATTATAAAATATTAATTAATATTTAAATAAAATTTTTATAATCATAAATAATCTTTTTACCATTTCCAAAAACAATATATAGATATTAAAAGCAATAAAGTGATATTTTTACATTATCTATTTTTAAAATAGTATAATGACTAAAATCATCGATAAAAGGAAAAAAGGTCAGATATTTTATTTTTTTGATGATTATGGATTATTTATACTCAAAATATAAATTAAATATATTCTTTAATTAAATTTTAAGCCTTATCACAGTATTTATTAACAATTATATTTTGAT
Organism: Viscum album; assembly: GCA_963277665.1. NCBI lineage: Eukaryota > Viridiplantae > Streptophyta > Magnoliopsida > Santalales > Viscaceae > Viscum > Viscum album. The sequence goes on from OY728121.1 coordinate 293,065, forward strand.
TAAACCTTTACTGTGGTGATAAATTTTACCAATGTTTCTACTAATACATCCTCAAAATAAAAGGGTAAAGATTACCAAATTTGAACCTCTATTTTCTGAATATAGAATCCAATTTATCAAATTAATAACCTATAATTTTCTGATATTAAATTTAAAATAAAACTGAAAAATTCAATAAAAATGATTTTCTAGAAATATGTGATCTTATGCATAAAAATTGACTTATATAAAAAATTATGTAAAATGATTATCAAAATAAATGTAATTAAATTATATTAAAATAAATTGATTTATATAATGTCAAATAAAAATTTAATGGTGATTTTAAAGCACATTATTTAGAAAATATAAGTGTATGTTGTAAAAAATGGGATAAAAATCAATAGTCACTAAAAAATTAATCATATTATAAAAATAAAAAAAGTTTACACTATGTTATAAGAATACATTAATCCCCAAAAATATTTTACTTTTTTTAAAAAATAATATCCAATTTTTATAAACATTAATTATTATTTCAATGTTGAAAATGAAATGAAGTATTATTTGAAGAAAATGAAATTTTGAGGCCTAAAATTTATTCTCTAAAAAATGAGTGTATATTTAACAATAATTCATTAAAAAAAATCATATTGATCTGTAAAATAATACATATTTAGTATTATGTGGTTACTCATATTCATATAGTCTAATTCAATGTCTAGTTTATGCCATTTAAATTATAATATTTTTATAATATATCTCAATTTTTTGAAGCTTAGTGTTTCATGTTATGAAATATATTGAACACATAAAATTATTTAATAATAAATATATCTTAAAATTTTAAAATATTACATTTTACACGATTAAATAAATTTAATCCTCTTAATATTATCTCACTTATAAATGGTTTATCTATTCTTGAAAACCCACAATGTATATAGGGATGAATAAGCATATTTAGGAATAAGAATCTGGGAAATGAAATGGTTTAGTGAAATATAGCATATTATGGATCAATGATATGGAGAAAATGGGGAGGAAGTTAAAATATACACATGGAGGAGAAAACTAACTTCTAAATACTAATATATTGTTATAGAGAATATTATATTGAGAATTATGGTGACCCAAATACCATAAATCCTTGAAATTTTTGATGATAATAAATACACTGAAAATTAATGTAAAAAGGAAAGAATTATTTAAATATAACTATCCCCATATTTGATGGATTCCTTTACTATTAACATAGTGATCCTTGGAAAATGTTCTTACTTGATTTCATTTTATTTGAAAATATTAATTTCATTCATTGGTTGTGATTTGATTAATTTCCACATCATATATTATTCTATGTAATGAATATTAAAAATGAATATTCATTCCTAGAGGACTACAATTAAATGTTCATAGATCATATGATCCAAAAATTTGTGAATATTCATTCCACATTTCACAAAATATTTTGTTAAGAATAATCAATATCCAAGGTAAATAACACGAAAAAAATTCCATTTGATAAATAACATGAGAATGAAATTAAACAATATAGAATATCAATGGAATAATATCATGGATTATTGTAAATGGATTCTAAATGAGGGAAATTCTTAATGTTGGTTGTCAAAGTGCCAAACATCCTGATAACATTACCATCAAGGTTAATCTCTAAGACAATTTAGTCCATGGGTTGATATGAACTCAAAACCAATTTCTCTAAGGCAATCCAATTAAATTTTCCCATGAGACCTATCAATGAATCAATGAGAAAACAATATGTAAAAACCACCCACAATTTCATTTCCAATACATTCCAAGATTATTATAAAAATATATTTAGTTTATTAAAAATACCCATATTATAAAAAAACAATATTAATTAATTCATACGAATTATCATGATTTCCCTAGCTACTAAAATAACATTCATATATAGAAATGTATTTACAAATGGTATATTGTTTATTTAATAAGAATTTCTGTGATACAGTAAATATTTTTATTTAGAATAAATATTATTTAAAATAAAAAATATCATAAGAATTTGAATGATTCAAGAGAAATTTAATCACCAAAAGATTAAAAAGATATAAAAGATTATCAATAAATCATCAAAAAAATATATTTTTAATAGAATAATTTCTTTTTTATAAATAAAGAAAATTTAAGAAAATCAATTAAAATTATAATGCCCCAGCCTTAAACATTACTCAATATTTATATATTTCAAGAATACACATTGAGGATCTTTTAATTTTTAGAGTTTTAGAGAATTAGATCATAAAACATGCATTACACTCCAAATTTAAAAAAAATGGACACATAAAAGATAGTACTCATTTTTCCCATCAACAGAAACATATTTAAAATAAAACATGGATTCTTTCTTAACAATTCCTTGACACTATAATCACATCATGTACCTTTCCCTTGACCAGTGAAAAACAATTCAAAAACTTGGGATGAGCATAAATAGATCAGTAAGGGATATAAAAATATGGAAAGGAAACATGAGTACATTTATACATAAGAATCAATGAAATCATACTTTAATCATAAAACATAAGCACTTTAACATACCTCATCCAATCATGAATAAAACATAGAAATCATAAGTCATAAAGGTAACTTGAGGCATTCATAACATTCTTACGTAAGGAGTAAACCTCTTTGTAATGTTTGGAATACCCATCAAATTATATTCTCTAAATCTCTTCGGAGAAACCATAACATTTAACTCCTTTGTGTTACCCAATGCATTGGAGAGCTATATCGGGCTCACATGAACTTAGTTTATCACAGAACCACCCGTCTTCATAACAATTCCCAAGAACCATAACATAATCGTATCACATAAAACGTACATAAAGGAAACATAAAATTTCCACTTTTCAGTCATAAGATATCAATACAACACATTGATATAATAAAAACATTATGAAAACCATTTTCTATACCAAAATAAAATAAAAGTAAAACATGGTATTTATTTTTCATTTTAAAAATAGTTATGGCTTATAGAGGAATCATAAGCTCAAATAATGGTCATGGCGGCAGAGAAGTAGTTGTCACCACATAAGTACGACAAAAAAACATTACGATTTTCCATTAATAAAATGCTTTGTATAAAAATATTCTTTTTTAATAAACGTAATAGTCAAACACTTTTATACACCGTATAAAAGAATGTTGTGTATAAAACAAAATACGCCTCAATGAAAGGAGATTGATACGAAGTCCCATACCTCAGGTCCAACTTGACTCGATCGTTCTTTAACCTCCTAAATAATAAACTAGAGTTAATTTATACTTTCATAAGAACCTTTTTCAAGTTCATTATTCCTTTTATATCACTTATTACCATGTTATGAACACTATATAATTATTTAAGTTAATAATGGATGTTTTGTCGATCATTGGTACATGAGTCAGAAATAAAAACTTTATAATTACAAGTTGTTCATTTATCCATTATATCCATAATTATATTCATTATGTAGGTATCATATATATCATATATAACCAGTATATTCATGCATTTATAATATTACATAACATTTATGGGTATGAAATGAAATGCACTGTTCATGAAGACGATAAGTCGTACGTACACATTAACGCTACTTCCATTTCTATTTCATATTTAATGGAATTAAAACATAATGATATATAATATTATTATAATTACATTATGGTAACATATAAGATATCATTAAATCTATCCATTATACGTACCACATATGGTATTAACGAATCAAATCACTTTGAGGGGGCGGTAGTCCGCACTTCCTAAAATGAAGATATCACATATACCCATAATGGAAACTATATAGGTATGACATAAATGATAAATAAAGAAGCTTAAGTAAAACATAAACATATCATATATCATATATAAATATCTTGACATCATAATGTCCACCTTTAAAGGTTTTAAAAGAATATTGAACAATCATTGTTTCGTGAGGGAGAAATTCACCATCCACAGAAGCAGTATGTTCTTTAACCATTAGATGTATTTGTGTGTAAGTTTAGCTTGAATACTTCATATAACAACATCATAGTATATTTATGATATAGGTGTTGTTACAAAAGAAATGAATAAAAAGATTTTAGGGGTTGGAGAAGCAAAATAAAAAAAAGTACATTAGAGAAGTCTTTACCTTTAAATCGGGTAACTCCCATTGGTTTGAACCAAAAGGGTTTCATGAAGAGCTTCCTTCCTAAGGAAAGGCTTCTATGATGAGGAGAGGGATTTGGAGAGACAAGATGAGAAGAGCTTGTCCGATCCAAAGTCTTGATAGGTGTGGGTAAGGAGGTAGAGGTGAAGGCCTTTTATAAGAGGAGAGGAGGGGCACTCTTGGAATGGTATAAAATGTTACTTTATTTTCAAATGAGTTTAGGATTTTAAAGGTCCCAAAATGATGTATTTCTAGGATAAGGTGATAAGGGTTATAAATCCACCCATCCAATAGTTTTTTGACATGTATACGTCTTAGATTTTACAATATATTTTCATTTTATTTAAATCGTTAAATAATGAGGTAATCGCTGCATCATCATGGTCTAATATATAATTTAATTTATATAATGTCTAAAAATTAAAAAAAAATACTATGATGTAGGATATATTTTTACCTTTTAAATTACTATTTATAGTCCAAGATATCATTTATGTAGACAAAATTAAAAATGTTTTACTCAGGTGATACATTCTTTGTTATATTTACTTTCTTTAAAAAATAAAAAGATAAAAAGTCATTATCACAAAAATGTGATTCCATGGGGTCCCCAAGTTTGGCACAAGGAATCCCATGGTCGGACATGACACAACCAGTTGTATTAGGACACATTTTGGTGTCATTTGTTATTATTATAATATTATTTTATTATCCTTAACTACCCGATTACTAATTAATCAAGATAATTAACGATAATTACCATCGTTACTATTCACAATGTCCAAAAACAAAATATTCTTAATTAAATAATTTGGACCCCATGATTCTAAATTTGGAATCCATTTTACAAAATTCCAAACACATAAATTGAAATAATTAAATTAAAAATGATTCCCATTGTCAAATCAAATGGCAGGTTTTTTTGAAGCAAGTTCTATAAAAAGATTGACAATTGTTTATGTCCTATTTCAATGTGAAATTAATCCCAATTACAGCCATTGTATTTAATGGTAAAAATATATTCTAATTACACTTTAAAACCAATTAAAAATATAATCAATCCATATAATTAAATTAGATGAAAAAGCAGTTTTGATGTAAAATGCAGTATTTTTCACTATTCATTAAAAATGAACATTGTCATAAAAATACCAAAAAATTATCCAATGTAAATTTAAATGTCCCAGTAATAAAAAATATGTTCATTTATACAAATAGGGCTTATAAAATTGTCAAATTTTTGCTTTAAAAATGGTTTTCCATCAAAAGGCCGTAAAATAATATTTTAAAAATATTTGTGTATTCAATGCTTTAGATTGGATTTATTCTCATTATAAGCCTCTAAACACTATCTAATTAATAAATAGTCATACATAAAAATATCTATTATTAATTATTTACTTGTGATGTCACATCCTTCCCCCCTTTAGAAAATTGTGTCCCGCAATTTATTTACTTATCGAATAAGTGGGGGTATTTATCCCTCATTGAATTTTCAGATTCCCATGTTGCCTCTTCACTCATGTGGTTCTTACACAAAACATTTAATTGATGAATCACCATATTCCACAACACTTTCTCCCTGTGGTCAAGAATCTGGACTGGTTGTTCCTCATTAGATAGATTCTCTTCCAGCTGAACTACCTCTGGACTCAAAACAATAGATGGATCTGTCATGTACTTCCTTAACATTGAAACATGAAAAACATTGTGTACCTGAGATAATATCAGTGGAAAATCCACTAGGTATGCAACTAATCCAACTCTCTCCAAAATTTCATTTGGTCCAATGAACCTTGGACTCAGCTTTTTTTTTCTTACCAAATCGTATCACACTTTTCCATGGTGAAACTTTGAGAAAAACATGATCACCTACCTCAAAAGAGTGTTCCTTCTCCTGTTGTCCGCATAACTCTTCTGCCTTCTCTGAGCTGTTCTCATGTGTTTTTGTATCATCTGAACATTTTCTACCAACTCTTCTACCAATTCCGGTCACATAAACATCCTTTCACCCACTTCATCCCAAAAAGCTAAAGTTCAACACCGCTTCCCATATAATGCCTCAAATGGTGCCATCTGTATACTAGAATGAAAACTGTTATTATAAGAAAACTCAACCAAAGAAAGATATTGGTCCCAAAGTCCCTAATAATCCATAAAACAAGCACGTAGCATATCTTCCAAAGTCTCAATTATACATTCTGACTGCCCATCTGATTGAGGATGAATGTTGTACTAAAATTTAATTCAGTACCCAACGACTACTGGAGGACTTTCCAAAAGATAGAAGTGAACATGGGATCACGTTATGATACAATGGAGAGAGGAACTCCATGTAACCTGACTATCTCTTTAAGATACAAACAAGAAAGTTCATCTAGGGAAAAATTATCTCATATGGAAAGAAAATGAGAAGATTTAGTCAAGCGATCAACAATAACCCAGGTTGTATTATTACCTCGATGTGACTTCTGCAATCCCACAATGAAGTCCATGGATATATTTTCCCATTTCCAATCTGGCACTGGTAAAGGTGAATGCATCCCTTTTGGTAACTGTCACTCTGCTTTAACCTATTGAAAAGTCAAACACTTCATAGTAAAATCAGTAATATCTCTTTTCATTCCGTCCCACCAGTAATACTCTCGACGATCTCTATACATCATAGTGCTTCCTGGATGAACTGAAAACGGAGAACTATGAGCTTCACATAACAAATCTCTCTTCAACTTTGAATCACAAGTCACACCCAATCTCTTCCCAAATCTCAAAACAAAATCATTATCAATGTTGAATTCTGGAAACATACCCTTCTTAACCAGCTACACCTTTTTCTGTAACTCACTGTCTTGCTTTTGTGCTTGCATAATTCTATCTGATAGAGAAGATTTCACTGATACCTGAAACAAAATAGAAGGACATCCTTCACCAACAAATTCTATGCCAAATTTCATCAAATCCTTAACCAAAGGACCACGTTACAAACGCAACATTGTTAATGAAGCATTACATTTTCGACTCAAAGCATCATCCACTTTATTTTCTTTTCTCGGATGGTAATGAAATGTACAATCATAATCCTCGATTAATTCAAGCCATCTCCACTATCTCATGTTCAATTACTTCTGAGTGAATATATACTTTAAAATTTTTTGATCGGTATATATTTCACACTATAATCCATACAAATAATGCCTCCAAATTTTTAAAGCGAAAACAACAACAGCTAATGCCAAATCATTTGTAGGGTAATTTTCCTCATGAGTTTTCAACTGACCTGAAGCATATGAAATTACATGATCACTCTGCATTAGGACGCAACCATCTCCTTGCAATAAAGCATCACTATAGATAACAAACTCATCATTCCTGGAAGGTAGTGCCAAAACTGGAGCATTGACCAATCTTCTTTTCAATTCATGAAAACAATCATCACATTCTTTTGTCCAGATAAACATAACACCCTCCCGAGTTTGCTTTTTAATTGGACTAGATAACCATGAAAAATTTCTAACAAACCTTCGGTAATATCCTCCCAATACAAGGACGCTACAAATCTTGGTTTCATCTTTGGGTCTTGGCCATTCTTCAACAACCTTTGTTTTTGCAGGATCAAAAGTTATCCCATCTTTAGAAAGAATGTGACCAAGGAAAGAATTTTTTTGCAACCAAAAATCACACATTCTGAATTTCCCAAATAATATATTTTCTTTTATGGTTTTATAAATGACCCTTAAATGTTTATCTTACTCCTTATTACTTTTAGAAAACACCAAAATAACGTCAATGAAAACAACCACAAACTTATCCAAGATCTCATGGAAAATTCTATTCATTAAGTCCATGAATAAAGCAGGTGCATTGGTTAGCCCAAAAGGCATTACTAAAAATTCATAATGGCCATATCTTGTACGAAACACAGTATTCGGATTATCTGCTTCCTTTACCTTCAACTGATGGTATCCCGATCTTAGGTCAATCATTTAAAAATACTGAGCTCCCTGGAGCTGATCAAAAAAATCATCGATATGAGGCAATGGATATATTTTCTTAATAGTGATATTATTCAAGGCTCTATAATCAATGAAAAGTCTCATAAAACAATATTTCTTTTTAACAAATAAAACAGGAGCACCCCATGGTGATGTGCTAGGACAAATGAACCATTTCTCTAATAAATTTTTCAATTTCTCCTTCAACTCTAAAAGTTAAATTTGAGACATACGATAAGGGGGTTTTGAAATTGGCTTAGCATCAGGAACTAAGTCAATAGTACACTCAAATTCTTGATCTGGTATTATTCCACGCAACTCATCAGGAAAAACATCTGCATACTCATTTACCACTGGTACATCATTAATCTGAACAGTTCTCTTGTTTTCAACAATATGTGGAAGGTAACATTCATTTCCATCTTTTACAAGTTTCTGGGCCTCTTGATATGTTTTCAATAGTAAGGGTTCATTCTTGTACACAAACTGAAAGTCTCTCTGAAATGAAACTTCTTTTTCTCTACTGTTAATCTTAGCATGGTAAATAGAGATCCAATCCATACCCAGGATAACATCGAACTCTACTAGAGGTAAAATAAGGTTTGCAAGTAGGTTCTTTCCACCGATAAGGATGGGAAGATTCTTATAGATTATTTTTGCCTCAACATTTCCCCAAGGTGTTTTTACCACTAGTTCAGGAGTCATTTCTTGAGATGGTATTCCTATTTTACTAGAAAAGTTTTCAGAGATTAAAGAATGTGTCGACCCCGAATCAAACGACACACAGGCATAATCTGAAAAAACAAAGAAAGTACATGATACAACATCATTTGATGGACCGACATCTGCTGAAGTAGTTGAAAAGGATTTCACCACCCCATTATGCTTGTAGTCAAACTACTTCTTATCACTCGAGCTCTTTGTCGGAAACTCGTTTGCATTGTGACCCATCTCATTGCACTTAAAACATTTCACTAACTGTAAATAAAATTTCGTATTACCTTCACCTTGATGTTTTTCAGTACAATCACGAGCCTTATGTCCCATATTACCACATTGGTAGCACTTTCCAAAATTCAGAAGTCATTCCACAACATCCCTTTTACCACACATATCACAAATGGGAAACATAGTTTTCTTACCATCAAAACTTTTTGAAGAATTCTTCCCTCTCTCCTACCACCTCGGTCTCTTCTTCTGCTGGTTGTTATAGAACACTTTATCATCAGCAAACTCCATTTCCACCTTCTCAGCACATCGAACAAACTTTTCATAACTATTGAACTCACGAGAAGCTAAAGCCCTTCGAAATTTTGGATTTAATCCTGAGATAAAACGATTGATTTTACTATCAAGGTCTTGGATAAAATTTGGAGGATACCTTACCAATCGAGTGAACCTTTCTTCATATGAGGAGAAGGATGTAGAGAGGAAAAATGAGTAGAGCATGGTCGAGCCAAAGGCTTGAGAGGTGTGGATAAAGAGGTAGAGGTGGGGGCCTTTTATAAGAGGAGAGGAGGGACACTATTGGAAAGGTATAAAATGTTACTTTATTCACAAATGAGTTTCGGATTTTAAAGATCCCAAATTAATTTATTTTGAGGATAAGGTAATAAGGGTACGAAATCCACCCATCCAATAGGTTTTTGACGAGTTTAGGTCTTAGATTTTTCATTATCTATTTATTTTATTTAAATTGTTATATAATGAGGTAATCGCTGCATCATCATGGTGTCATATATAATTTAATTCATTTAATGTATAAAAATTATAAAAAAAATACTATGATGTAGGAAATCTTTTTAGATTTCCCATGACTTTTTATAGTCTAAGGGATAATTTATGTAGACAAAATTAAATTTTTTTTACTCAGGTGATACATTCTTTGTTATATTTACTTTCTTTTAAAAATAAAAAGATAAAAAGTCATTATCACACAAATGTGATTCCATGGGGTCCCCAAGTTTGGCACAAGGCATCCCATGGTCGGACATGACACAACCAGTAGTATTAGGACACATTTTGGGGTAATTTTGTAATATTATGATATTATTTTATTATCCTTAACTACCCGATTACTAATTAATCATGATAATTAACGATAATTACCGTCATTACTATTCATAAAGTCCAAAAACAAAAGATTCTTAATTAAATAATTTTGAACTTCTGATTAAAAATATGGAATCCATTTTACCAAATTCCAAACACTTAAATTGAAATAATTAATTTAAAAATGATTCCTGTTGTCAAAACAAATAGCGGGTTCTTTTGAAACAATTTCTATCCATGATTTACAATTTTTTATGTCATTTTCAAAGTGAAATTAATACCAATTACCACCATTGGATTAAATGGTAAAGATATATTCTATTTAAAATTTAAAATTAATTAATACAAAAATCTAACCATATAATTAAATTAGATGAAAAAGCAGTTTTGATGTAAAATTTAGTATTTTTCACTATTCATTAAAAAAATGAACATTGTCAGAAAAATACCAAAAAAATATCCAATGTAAATTTCAATGTCCCAATCATAAATATTATGTTTATTTTGACAAATAGAGATTATAAAATTGTCAAAATCTTGATTTAACAATTTCTTGCCATCCAAAGGTAGTATAACAATCTTTTAAAAATATTAATGTATTCCATGATTAAGATTGGATTTATTCTCATTTTAATCCTCTAAAACACTATCTAATTCATAAATATACATTGATAAAATATCTATTATTCATTACATACTTGGGATGTTACAAAAATAATAATTTATTGTTGATTTTTTTATTATGAATCCATTGAAAATTTATGAAAAATCTAAATGGAATAAATGGAAAATATATCTAGAATATCCATCAACTACATTCACATTAAAAATAATATAGTCATTTTGACTTTTAAAAAGAAGTTGAAAATAAATATTTAGGATAAAATCAGAAGGATTACTTTAAAACCTTTTAAAAATACAATGATAAATTTATATTTTATAATATATCATTTTAGTAATCAAAAATAACTTATGAAAAATATTTTGAAAAATATTGATATTGAAAAAAATTATTCCTGATCAATAGAGAAATAATTTCCTCTATTATATAAAAAATATTTTTTATTATTCATGTTCAGAATATATTAAATATTGGAAAAATTTATCAAATATACATAAATACTTCAAGGATGAGAGAATATATATATATTATAATGTATTTATTATAAAATTATTTAATTAGAATAAGATAAATCCCAATAAATGAGATTTTAATATAATTTCTTACTACATTATTAAAATTTAAATTGCATCCTATTAAAATAATAATTGTGAATTATAAAATTAATAATAAAGTTTAAATATATATTTATGTTAAATATATCAATGTAGATGTATATAAACCATATAAAAATAAATAACTATGTGAAATAAAATATGTATAAATGCAGTGGAGATTTGAGCAAAAAACAATTACAAAGATCATACCATTCTAGTGAGAATTAATTAATGATTTAATTAGGTGTGACATATGTAAATCCACATTTTTTGGAAGTATAACATATATTAGTTAATTTTTAATTCTCCTTTAATAAAGGAATAAAAATATCAGTGAATAAGTGATATAACCCACTAAATGTAAATTGATTAATGAAATCCAGTCCTTAATTTTGGACAAGCCTCCTAAAAACATTCGTCAACATTTATAACAAGTTTATATTTACTATAAAAACATATATAAACCATATTCAAGTATATAATATTTTATATGACCCATTTATAACATCTTATTGCTTATTTATTGACAATCCTTTATTATTTTCATTATTATTGGCGTTAAATACTAGTTTTTTATTGAGAATTTCAGTTTGGTAGGATTGATCTATATACATTTATTTTTGTCGCATAAACAATACAATGTAAATCAGTATTTAAATATAATATATTTTCTTTATATATAAATATATATATTTATATTCAGCCATTAAATGAAGATACAAAAAATTTAATTACCTTGTTGATCTAAACAGAAGGTCGTACGTATGTATGAATTTTTTTTCAATTTTCATCAAAAGGAAGAAAATACATTTTAATATTAATTATTTATTATATAATAATTATTTTATCATATATATAAATTAAATTTAACCTAATTTCAATATCTATAATGAAGAATTGTAAAATAGATCACATCTCTTCATAGAGGTGATAGTCCACATGTATGCACGATCGATGCTATAATTTAACAATTGATTGGAAGGTAAAAGGGTAGATATTATATAATAATTCATGAAAAATAATTATTTCTCACATGTAAAATATAATCATAAGGTACATCATTATTATCATTCAAAAAAAAATGGTAACGAGTAATGAATTACATGGCTTTGTAGAGATTATAAATTTTACGTACACAGAAGAGCTATTTTTTGTATGCTGAAAACATTTGAGAAAATTGTTGTACAAAACAAATAACAAAATATCTGTATAATAATTATAATATTGTAATTATTTTACTATTTTTAAAATATATATAGGTTAATTAAATGAATAAGAAAATTTGAAAGATTTGATATTGAAAATTACCTCTTTTTCGATATACTTCATTTAGATCCATTAATAAATACCCTTCTAATTGTCATGTAAGAAGATATCCACCTCTAAATCATGTATACAGACGTCTATAATTGAATTTTTATTTTTATGGTCGGTCTTGTAAAAAATATAATGTGTAAAAAAACTGATCAGGGGTTTCCATTTATATGGTTGGGGAAAGACACTCTTGGAATTACATAATGTATAAAAGTAATCAAAAATAATTTTAATTGAGAAATGGATCCAAAATAATATAATTATAATATAAGATGATTATGTGTTAAAGTAGACCCTCATAAATATTTCTTTAAAATTATTAGTTTTCATTCAAATTTTAAATTTTTACTATTGTTAACCATCATTAAAATTACTATGATCTCAATGTTTTGTACGCTTTCGGTGTCAAAAAATATTATGTAAAAGAAAAGGTGATACAAAAAATGGATATTGGTTCATATTTAATGAAAAATTAAATTAATTATTAAAAAATTATTATCATTATTACTTTTGAATAATTTAAATAAATTATTTTTATTATATAATATCATTGACGACATTTTTTTTGGAAACATAATATATTACAATATAATATGTCTATAACTATTGTAAAATGGTTTAAAAAATGAAATGGATTTAAATATATATAATATATTTTATTATTATAATTTCCCATTAAAATTTTTAAATTTTGATATATCATTTTAATCTTTAGGATTAGGTTTAACCCGTGGTTTACTTGTTCTAACCATAACCATAGATATTGATGTTTCAATATTTTAGGGTTATTGTTTTAATTATCAGTTTATAGTTTGTTTAGAAATGATTAAGGGATGGTATTTTAAACCATTTATAATAAACATTATTTTATTTTTATATTTTTATTATCAATAAATATGTTTATAAAATAATATTTAAAATAAAAAATCATTAATTCAATGTTTTAAACATAAAAATTGGCTCATATTAAAATAATGTAAATTAATGGCCATAATTTAGATAATTAAATTATTTTAAATTAAATGGTTCTTATATCACCCGGAATACAGAATATTTATTGGACATTAATGTTTTTTCATTTAACGGTAATAAATTAAAGTCTTTCAAAAATCCATATTTTAATATTCACTGAAAAATCAATTATTTTTTAAAAATCCCAAATTTTATCCATATGTAAATTTAGATACGAATACCAATAAAATTATTTTATAAAATCAAATTATTAATAATTAAATTAGTTTTTTATAATTTCCATGCTCTAAATGAATTAAAATTATTTTCTATGGAAATTAATTTTTAAAGTATAAAATTACTTCCATAATAATTGAGTTTACATCTTATAAGATTTTGATAACTAAATTTCTATTGTGTAATACGATTATAAATATATTTCAAAAAAATCCCATACTCAAAAATACCAGTTGAATGGATTTGTCATCACATTTTAAGAATAACATTTTCATAATATAATCTAACCTGAATAAATATTGGTTTTGTTTGTTAAGCAAGAAATTTAACACTTAAAATTATTAATGTCAAATATATATTAAAATATTGTAATATTACATTATATATTAAAAATATTATTTTAAATGTTACAAAATATTTTCCTACAATATCTATGTGCTTAAAAATATATCAATAATATTAGTCTATAAAATCTGATGAAATGTAATATTCATTTTAAACAAACCATATATATTTAAAATTGTTTTCAAAAGTGAATATTTTCTTAATAATTATACATGGGTGAATTTTGATTCATTTTTTCAAATTAGAGAATAATTTAAAATATATATATAGTTTGACAGTACTTTCCCACTTTCATAGACTATATTTGTTTTATAATGTGTAATCCATAATTCCATTATTGGTTTACACGGAAAATCAAATTTTTCATTTTTTTATAATGTTTATTATAATGGCTCTATGATGGTGATATAACAACGAACTATTATTGATTTTATATACATTCAAATGTGTATCTATTGATATATTTTTATTTCAAATGTTTGGATAATTATATTTTGTTTGAAATACTATTATTTTTCGTGGAGAAATGTATGTCTTTTATGAAAATGTTTTCTTGATAATTTTTGTTTAATGAAACCGTCATGAATTTTTTTATTTAGTACTGATGATTATATGTTTTATGAAATTTAATAAAAAGTTATTTAGATTTCTGGAGAAGGTAAATGATATTTTAATGCTCAATAATAACTTTTTTCTGAGAATATTTTCAATGAGATGTCATTCTATTCAAATTAGACAAGTGAGTTTATATTTCTATCCATTACAGATATTTTTGTATCATTCCATGTTTAAAAAAATCATAGGCCTTTTGGATGTGTAATAACTATTGTTTTTTCTATTTTCCTCTAAATATGTTTTTCATTTAAGAATATATATATATTTTTTAAAACCTATTAAAATATAAGAACCATTTTTTCTAAGTAATATTCACTGAGTAGTAGTATAATTAACCATATTTTCATACCTAGTTTTAAACATAATTCCTTCAAAAAATTATTACACTAATCATTTCCTCAAAACCATTTTTAGGATTACTATCATGGAATCTGATAACATAATAGATTAAAATCATAGACCGCATATAGAAACATAATCAGATTATAACATTTATTAAATACAAGTTTATCATTCATTCCTAAATCACCTCTCTATATAGGATTTCCTAGGGAAATTAATTATAATGAAGGGATGATAATAAATTATTTTAAGGAATAAAAAATGAAAATATATCATTCATGAACATCATAGATAAAACAAGAAACATAATATAAAAATATTAATTTAAGTAAAATATTTATAACATGATCATAAGAACATTAGGCATAACATCATCTTTTATACATGGGGCATTACATGTAAATTGGGATATAATAAAAACTAGGTACATCAATAATAATATCACTAAATTCCAATAATTAGGATTCATAAAATCATACTCCCATGGATATTCACCAATTTATTATAAACAATTACCAATGAAGGATACAAAGGTTTCATGAACATGTCATCTATAGAAATTAATTCATTACCGAATTCAATAAGGTGATGTTAGGGCAAAACCTTCATATGTATCAAATTTTATATGTCACATAAATCATGTAACATTATTATATATTTCATCATTTCAATACCACGAGTATAGAATGTCGGTTTCATACATTCATTTCCCAAAAAAACTATGGATAATAATATCTTGGGGAATAACATTGAACGAATTAGGTTTAGGTAATGAGAAAATGAATTCATGAAAAGGAAAGTAAAATAGTTATTTCCAAATAAAAATGACTATATAAAAAGGATTATAGAATGGGTTTAATGAGAGAGAATTTTATTATTTTATAAATAGTTTGGGATTTCAAAAATAATGTTTTTATTATGAATCTTGGGAAGAATAAAAATAGAATCTCAAGGGGTTATTCCGAAATATGTACCAGAATCCAATAGAGGAGGAGAAACCTTTCCTTGAAATGCAGCTTCTCAAATAATGGGGAGAACTCCTTATATCCATAGGGAGTCCACTATAACGATTTTGACAATGAGATGGAAGGGAAAATCATTGAACAATTAATTTGGGGAGTGGGACGTGAAAATGGGTTGGAATGAGCCCCTTTATATAGGTTTTAAATAGAAGGGATTTTATCCAAGAAACAAACTTTTTGAAAGTACTAATAAAGGTATCACAAGGGGATTATATAGTTTTTTGGACTTTGGGGAACTATGTATGGAAATTTTTGTGAAATATATCTGTCTCAAATTATAACCTAAGAAATGTATTCGATAAGGTATATGATTAAATTTGATTTTTTAAACATCAAGTCAAATTAGATTACCAACATTTTTACTTATTAATATTGAATAAATACAAATCATGTTAAATATTTTTATCAAAATAATATAGGAAGATCATTATTATACAATTTTGGTGTGAAAATATAAATTTTCTCTATATTTAATAAATTTTCATTCTAAATATGAGTAAATTAAACTTTAAATGAACAACATATAATGTGTAGAAATTTTGTTTTTATAGAAATTGATGTTTAAATATTTATGTGTTTTAAATATAATTTTACACGGATTAATAATGAGTGTTAATTTATTTAATTTTTTTTCAATGATCATATTAGTTTCATTATTTAATAGAGATAAAATAATTTTATTTAATTAAAATCATAATATATTTTATATATAATAATATATGGTGGAATAAAATAAATTTTTTTAAATTTGAATATTCCAAAAACAAATTAAATTTTAGAAATTCTTATGAAAAAAATTATTAATGAATGTTAAAATATTTTATACCATTTAAAATTAAAACATGTCACAAAAATAATTATTAAATCCAAATATAACAACATGTGTATCATATAAAAACGCATTTTTTAGGAAAAACAAATTTTTTTTCTTAAAAATATTTATTAGTCATTTAGCTATTCCTATTAAATTTATCAATGAATAGAATTTTTTTCATTAAAATGTTAATTTCATAATATAGTTAGCCTTATTTACAACATCCAATATTATGAGTAATTTACAATCAATATATTACATTTAATTAAATTTGTTTAGATTTATATATATTTAGTGATGCGTTTGTTGAAAGATGATAAACAAATTATTTTTAAAAAAAACCTTGATATATATATTTTTTCAAATCATGTGTTGTTACATTCTCCCCATTAAAAAATTTTCAACCTAAATATTTAATTCATCACTCAAATTAAATGGGGATATCATTCCCTCACCCCATTGTTTGGATCCCAAGTTAATTCCTTAAACACAATATTTCTCCACATAACTTTTTTGTGTTGGGTTTTATTATTCATCAACACTTCTTCCATTTCATCAGGAATATGGAAAAAAATTCTTATAAGAAAATTATGGATACAATTTGACACTATTAATTTCATGTATAGGTGTTATTTCAGACATATACATTCCTAGTTGAGACACATGGATGATGTTGTCGACATTTGAAAGATTCAACAATAGTGTCGGCTAATATGAAACTCCACTAACAAACCCTATAATAACATATTGTTTACTAGGCCTCGGGATAAAAATTCTCTTCATCTCAAATATCATGAATTCATTCTATAGTGATACATTTAGAAACTCATGGTCCATGAGATGAAATCATAAGTTGAAATGTTTCCTTTCAGTATAGTAATTTTAAGGACTCTAAGAAGAATTGATATATCTCTATGTTAATTTTCCTTTCAATGTGGTTTATTTTAAATGTTTTATTTCAAAATAGTATTCCTTCTCCACCATAAAAAAACATGTTATAGTTCAACATTATTCCCATAAATTACATCATATAGTGCTATTTTGAGTACATGATTAGAATCTATCATTGTAGGAGAAATCAAAATAAAGAATATGTAATTCCCTACTCCCTTGAGAATTAAGTTAACTACCCCATAATGTGACCCTAAATATATTAATATCCCTCTTGGACTACACATCAGTTTTTTTATGATTGGACGAGATTAGTTTATCTAATTTTTTCAAAGTCTTTTGGAGGGTCCTCCAGAACAGAAAAGTAAATCATTGGTCATGGATAGAGAAAATCTACATCAACACATCATAATGTCTCACCAGGGTTATAATATTGGGTTCGCTATAATAAAAAAAATAGCACTTCTCGATTACCTTATCTTCCATATACTGAGTTTTTTATGATGTATACTCATCATAACACTGTTTATATTTCATTGTACACTATTTCAATGGTGGTTTCCATTTATTATTTGTCATATTAAAATTTAATAGATGTTCTTAGGCTATAATGAGAACCTTGAAATACCATACATTTATTATTAAACTTTTATCATATGGTAACGATACATAATACTAACTAGAAAAATGTGATGTATTATTATAATATGTTGGGGGATAATAAGAATGTATATATTTTAAGAATTTCTTACATGGTAATATCAAGTAGAATGGGTCATGTGGACAGTCGTTCTAATAAGAACAACACATGTTTCAGGTGTCATTGGCAGTTCCTATCATTGAACACACGTAATGGTATATTGACTTGATAGTATTATCATTATATAATGTTTGATTGCGTAGTTTATGGTAGGTTGAAAATAATGGAATTTATTTCATAGAAATGTTGATAGTGTTGGATGAGTCGGTAGTATTATGTAATTTAATGAATTAATAAGATACAATCTTCCACTTATAAAATGAATTTATATCTGGGGCCTAGTTGATCAAGATGTTATTACCAACTCAAAATTCCTAGTTTTTATATAAAAAAGTATATCTGTCTAGTAAATTAAATGAGAAATAAGGCATGAAATCATGATTACATGATTTTTGAATCATGCATTATTATATATCATGATACAAAACGACTATATTAAATAATGGGTTTTTGTAGGAATGGTTATTGTTGTCATGAAATTACCTTATCTCCCATGGGGATATGATGGGTTTATAGACTCTTATATTGATTCGTAAATATTATTCACTACTATTGAGATATCTTCCTAGAGTGTCACAAAATAATCATATAAAAATTATTCCTTATTCTAAATAATATAAGTATTGGGCGATGCGGGCCCCACCACTAGGGTCTATGGATGTTCAAAGACATATAATCTCCTGCAAAAGAATAAATTCATTAAAAATAATGTTCAAAATAATAGGAATTGAATGTATTTATTATAATTATTTAATAGTGTTAAATTAAATTCATGGAAATGTATTATATGAAAGAGTATTATTTTAACATTACAGATTTGTTCAATTCATGGGAATAATGACTAGGCTTCATGGATATCTTTTAACATGTTGTATATTTATTATATAATAAGAAAGAGAAAACAATATAAATGAAATTTATTCCCTAAATAGTTTCTCATAATAAGTGGTATATGGAATATTATATTGGAAATAAATATTTTGTTGTTAGGGAGGTTTTTCTGGGAAATTTTATAACTTACTGTGTAAATTTTAAAAGGATAAATTGATGTAAATATTTATAACATGAATATTCATAGCCACTAAATCCCGCCTCACACTTTCTAGAGATATAAGAACATCATATAATCTCGAAATATGACTTCTTCTTAAAAAATAGATCGATCATTGGATTATTGACCATTGGGACATTAGTGGCATTGGGGGATTTCCAGGCAAGCCCACATATATTGATGATCTTTTCTCCCAGTGAGAAACGAATAAGCTCTTGATGGTCTAGAGGGGTTTTTAATTAGATCCATTATGAAATGGTCTACAAAGTTGAATGGTCAAAAAATGATTCATCAAATCTAAGGATGTATTTATTTAGTTTAACTCTTGTTCTAAAATTATTCATGTTGGATCATCTGCTTCCATATCAGGATGTGTACCATCAGAGTTGAGATAGTTTTGTCCAAATGACGGTGAAAATTTTCAAATCCCCAACCCATCTTCTTATATAGTTCACCCATGTACCTTAAAGTTTTATTAATTTGACACTATAAAGGTTTAATAAAATGAAAATATTTAATTTGTAATAAATTATACTAGATTGAATTTCAATAGTCCATACAACATAGATGGTGTTTCAATTCAATAAAATATGACAATGGTATGACCATATGAATATTGAAAATCAAATCATCAAAAATTTGGTTTCTATATTTAAAGAACATGATACAATTTTTTCTTGATATTTTTTCCTTGATGGGCTTTAAATGTTCCCAGCACAGAATATGTATTTTTTTGGATTGAATAGTTCTTTTTGGACCAAGATCATTTTATATCGATTGGGGGCCTTCCACATAGTTTTTTAAAATTTATTTTTATTTTAAAATTTTCATATTATAAGGCTTTGTATATATGTAAAAATAATAATCAAATAGGGAGGGAAGACTACCAAGGGTTGTAGAACATAAAAACAAAAAAATAACAATAATAAATTTTGGACACATGGGTCTGCAAAGACCAAGAAGAAGAAATTTAATAAATTATGAAGGTTGTAGGTCCGTGAAGAGGATACCAATAAAAACAAAAAAAAATTCATCATTATAAATCAGCATTGAGGGACTATGATAAGTGGAAAATGAACATAGAACATTAATAATGAGGTGGAAACATCACTTCCCCGACACCCGGGCACCCCTTCCAATTGGCCACATCCAATACCACATGACCTAAATTAAAAACACCCATCCTCTTGTGATTATCCCTGGATGACCATAAACTATTAAGATATGTCATAACTACTATCATCAACAATGGATTCCCACTACAACAATAGACCAAGTCCTCCGGATCCCAGCACATTGTCAGCCGGACAAACCATATTCCTTCATTCCTAGTGCCAATGATGGACTTCAAGACATGTAAAAATTACATCACTCAGATCCATTAATATATGAACACCCCACTAACAAACCATCCTCCCATATCATCCCTACATGTAACTCAGGTGATATTCCACTATGGGATACCCTTAGAAAATTTGGATCAGTCCAACATAGATTTGGGTATGTTGAGACCTTCTTGGCCTATTCATCCAAATAATGATAAAGACTAGGTCTAGAATAAATTTTATAGGTCTTCAGGGTAACATGAGGCTCGACAAAATTCATTAATATTTCATAAATTATGTTAATGTTTTTTTGTAAATAATTCTTAAATTGGGACCGTACGATGTATTATTTTTGAATTTAAATTACTAATATTATTAAAATAACTTTTTTGGGCCTCAAAATATATTTGTCACAGTTTAATTATTAATTTATAGTTAATTAGGTTTACATTAATTTGGATCATCAAAATACCAATATCTTCTTATATTTAATTTTTTTACTTATTTATAGTAAGTTTGTGTGATGCATGTAATAGGTAAATTTATTTGGACAGTTTCTGAACTACCTTTTATCGCATAATATTTGTAAGATTTTATGCTTCCATATATAGAAATCTATATTTTTTCAAATTTTCAAGAGTCAATAAACTATGTAGAAATATTTTATTATTATTTTTATTATATTGTGATACATGAAACATTCTATGTCAAGGTGGTGTTCCATACGAGATGAAGATACATTAGACCAGGGTGTGAGTTTTGATATGAGTTTGACACCACTATGGTATTTTACACCTAGTGTCATAATTGATCTATTGAGTATAAATGGATAAAAAACATCAAATTATCATGATTACAGTAATTATATTATTTTATTTATTAATAATTTATGATTGTATATTGATTATGTATGTGAAAAAATTGATATAAAATACGAAACTAAAATTCATTGACTAAAACCACATACTAAATGGTTACTTATTTCTATTTTTTGACTGGTCATGATTTCATTGAAATCAAAAATTATATTAATATCATAGTGATAATAAATTCATTCATTGAAAAAAAATAAAAACCCCTCTATATATTATTAATTCAAAATTCCTTTCATTATTTTAATTTTATTTAAATTGGGTATATGAGGTTCTCATTAGAAAAAATTTTACATGCCTTGAATTGCTAGGAAGTTATTATGACAGTGATATATTGACATAACTGATGATGGAAAAATATTATTAGTATTTAAATCTATATTTTTTATCTTTTGAGGAAATCATTGATTAAATAATTTTACGCTTTTGAGAAAATGGGACATCAATCATCCATTGAATGAGTCATTAGTCAATGTGGGTGGATAGTTAAATGTCTACCTTAAAACTATATGTGTATTGAAATAGCCATATCAAGGGCTATAAAGAAATTTTTTTAGGATACTTTCTATTATAATAGTCAAGTGACTATTTATTTTGAATCTCTTAGAAAGTTAAACTATTGTTTCATGAAATATTTCGAGACATCTAATGATTAAATAATTTAGTAATATATAAATACATAACCAATATAAAAGTACTAATCTTAATTTTTATATTTTATAGAGAAAATTTAAAGTAATAAAACATATACACTATAAAAAATATAAGAAAAAACATTTCAACACCATCTCTAATTTATTATACTGTTATATGTGCTTGTGGAAAGTAATATGATATTGGGAATAATGAGTTCTATAATACTTAGTACCACTTAATCCGCCATTTGAATTAGCTCCGTGAAAATTTATAATATGATAATCTTGTATGATGAATTTATTGTTTATATAATAATTTTATTTTTAATTTCCCATTTTTTGTATAAACAACAGCAATGCATGGATGATTTCACATTTCCATCATCTATGAGAAGAGTGTGAGGAGAAAGTGATGTGAGATATGAGAGAGGTTAGGAGTATAATGAATATTTTTAAATGGAATGATGGTTTATGATCATTCAATGCATCTATTTCTTATATTATTTCAACAAAATTACTTCTATTTCATATATGATTACAAAAATTATTAGTATGAAGAAATATCACCATTAATATTTCAGAATGGTTCTCGAAGTTATTAAAAATATAAATAATTAATAATATTTAGTTATTATTGTAATAATTCGTAAAGATAAGGTCAACATTCTAATAGATATTTTAACACAAAATATCAATCAAAACATTATTAAAAAATGTGAATTCATTAAATATTTTTTATTTTCATCGTGTGTCATGAGATAATTCCATGGAATATTAAATGTAATGAAATGAAGTATAATAAAAAAATGGATTCAATATAGTGTATGTTCATCAATATATATACATATATGTTGTTTCTATCATAATTATAGGGTATTGAATACAATTTTGTTTTGTCATAGAGTGTGTATTTTATTATTGTATCCCTACAGGAAAAGAAATATTAATATATAAATTCATCAAGGGGATAACAAAGGATGATTCCTATTTTAGTTTTGAAAACTACACTCCTTCAAAATACAATTTTTAATGACTATAATTGATATTTTATATAATAATACAAAAAGAATCGTATTTGTCAATTTAATATAAGGATAAATTATTCTATTTTTGGAATGAATTTAGATTTTGGTGTTTAATACTCAGCTAATATTTCAGTAATTCATTAATCATTTGCGATAATTGAATAATTATAAAATGCAAGACTCAAATATAATAGGTGGTGTAAATATTAATCTTCCTTTTGGAAAATAATTTAGTTTTCTTGGAAATACATAGTATGATTTTAGTATTTTATAACTCACAAAATTTTGTATTATAGACACAATTCCATATCCAATATTGAACTATGAAACCTTTTTAAATAAAGGTAAGACAAAATGACTATCATATTTGTTCTGATTGAGAGAATAAATTTTCTTAAGGATATTTTATAGGTAACCTTGTGTACTTTATGATATTCCATTAAGAGTTTTTTTGAATGTAAATGTGTAGTATGTTTTCTGCATGGATATAAGTTGTGTGTGTCATTAGGATTATATTTGGAATAATTTATAAATAATGAATTCACCAATAAAAAAAATGTATCATGGTGTAATTTATAAACACACATTTCCTTATACACATCCTAGAATAGATGTTGTATAGGGGATTGATGATTAATATTACATGAAAACCATCATCACTATAATGGATTATAGATTAATTACTAAATGCACATTTCCTTATACACATCAGAGTAATGATGTAATTTAAAGTATACTAAATTAGAATATTCTATTTCATTATTTAATATTAGATAATGTATAATATAAATCCATTATTATAGGGCATAGGTTCAATTGAACATGGGAATGGGTTCAATTTGATGATAATGATATAAAAAAAATATGCATCCAGAAATCACAATTGTAAAATAAAATTAATAATCTTAATGTATTCTACGAATATTATAAAAATTAATATAGTAGAAAAATTAGAGTCATGTGATGAATTATATTTCAATATAATGGTTCATATATCTTTTAGAAATATTGGGAGAAATATTGTCTGGGATTTAGTCCATGCAGTATATGTATTAATAGTTAGAATAATAACATTATCCACATGATGTTTTGGAAAAGGAATGTTCTAATGAAATATATTTTATAAAAAGGATAAAAACATGGTAATTGTTTTAAATTCACCATGTTTTATGACACCTTTTTCATTGAGAATAATTAATCCTAAAAGTAATAAATTAAAGGGAACATGTTAATATTGGATTTTTCATTTAAAATTCAATAATTGAATTCATATATTAATGTATTGGTGATATGTATTTGGAATTATTCAGACACTTATATTGTTGTGGTATTCAAGAGAAATAGCACAATGATATTAAAAGAGTTGTACCAATAAGGACCTATTAGTTATAAAATGCCACCATTAAAATATCAATTATATTCTTATATTTCATAGATACTTTCCATGATCATTATATTTAGAAATATATGATTTGAAAAAAAATTGTGGAAGGTTTCAATTAGACAACAAAAATGGTTGGTGACACCACAGAATAAAAATATGTGGTTTATGTTAGTAAAATATAATTTTTTATTGATATAAGCAACAAGATATTATAATATTCATTTAGAATAAAATTTCACCATTTTTTACATCATACTAGGGGAGCACTATATTATTCCATGAAAAATTGATTTTATATCATATGGAAAATAAACAGTTTTATTATAGATATTTATTAATAGAATGATTCATATAAACCAAATATTAACTTAAATTATAAACCCATGTTCTAGTGAAAATGATCGATTGCGGTAGATTTAATGGGTTACCTATAAAAAGTCAAAGAATATGGGTTTTTATTGTAATGTAAAATATAATTTATTCTATTTTAAGAAATAATTTTTTCAAATGATATATCTTATATCCATGAATACGTGAATTTATATGGGAGGAGATTTATGTGGTATGTAGGATTCTATAGTCTTCTTTGATGGATCAATCAGATATACCATGCTTTTTATAGGATAAGTTATTTCTAATATAAAAATAATTTGTAGGAAAGTATTTTTTATTTCTAGTAGAAATACATGATTAGTAGTGTAATTATCTAGTTTTATGTGATACAATATAAAATATATATTCTGTTTATTTTTACAGGGAAGGGACGCATCATTAAAAGGAATACTAATATTATTCCATTGGACCAATATGATATATTTTTTATTTCTCAATAGGTTAATGAGAAATTTAATATCATTTAAGATAATGGTAACTTATCTATAAATATAGAGTGTGTTTCTTATTATAATATAGATAAAGTAGAAATGTATAAAATGTGATGATTTATTATAGTTCGTATAATCATGCCTAATAAGTAATGTTTTACCATAATTTAAAAAATGTTAATCATACTAATAGTACTATCCAATATTTCATGTTCTGACAGTGGATAAAAGGAATATACTTAGGGATACCATCTATTGAGGAGTCTTACAAAATGTGGTGACATCTTTTCCTTGAGAATAGCCATGAAATGGAGATTTGGTAGGCCAAATGAATAAATACATAAACTCTATAATGGAATGATATTATCATGCAAGTTATAACAGAGATTGTTAGAAATTCTAAACTAGTGTTAGTGTGTGTGTGTTGTAATATAGGATACCCTATACCCAACATAAATAGTTGTTTTAGATTACCATATAATGTATACTAGGGGTTATTGATTATGTATTATTACCATAATACTGATGATATTTTCCAATACACTATATAAATTGTAATTTAATGGATTTCTTTCCAATCAATGGGATAAAATTTTTCTTAAGACATAACAATAACCTATAGAGACCATGAAATTGGTCTGAAAAGTATTTTCTAGGGGTTAGATGCATCATTACAGTGAGACAGGTATAGTTTTTAAATATCATGTTTTTCTAGATCATAAAAATTAAACTTATACTATTTAATTTTCTATATGTTGATCTCGAGTAGATGATATAATGACGAATAATCCAATAATTGAAAAAAAAACATTTTTCATGTGTCAATGGAATTTCCTATGTACTAGCTTGTCTAATGGTATCCTATGATGAGACTTTTGTAAGTGATACACATTGATCATGTAGATTGATGAAATATGAAATTTATGTAATTAATTTCATCATGTGGTGGGCATTTTGGAGGAATATTTTTTTAGTATTTTCTTTATTGAATAATCAGGATGTATTTATTTTCTAAATATTGTGGTGTCTTAGGATGGGATGATGATAATGATAATAAATTCACTAAATACCATTCCATGGGATAAAAAAGTAAATTCATCCAGTAAGGTCAGTGGATAATACAGTGAGAAAGGATGATGACACAAAGTGTGTGACAAAACATTTTGAGACATAATGACATAAATAGACTTTATCACACATCATGGTTTTATATGAAATAATATCATTTTCTATGAAATTAAAATCCCTCTAGTGTGTTTGATCAGTTTCTAGAACCTCCCCCCTTTTGGGTATGTGATTATTTTTTACTACCATGAAGATATATTTCAAGAGGGTCACTCATAAAGTGAATGTATAAGTCTTCCATATCCTTATAAATAGTATCGTATGAATTTGTGGGACCAAAAATGGTTTTTGGGTAATAGTAGGACATATCATCGATATTAATCAAATAAATTCATTATTATTAAATTTTAGAATAATTTTAATCAAATTTATATATTAAATCTATGTACAAGTATTAATTAAAATACATGAAACTATTATAAAAATTAATATTTTTTAATATTCAAGTTTCTTTTAATATTTGTGGAAATAAAAAATGATGTTAGTGGCCCACTTTCATCATGTAAAATATTTATTATATTAAAATTAGGTAAAAAAATATATTAAATTTATGACCTAGTTAGTTTGTAATAAAAAGACATTTATGGCTTATTTAGTGGGAAATAAATATTTTGGGGTCCTAACGATTTTTTTTAATCATATAACCCACTATATATGGAGGATGAGGCTAACATTGATGTCATTATTTATCATGTGATTATTGAGATCCTCTCTCTCCTATCTCCTAATTCATAGAGATTGAAAAATATGTTATAAGTTTCAAATCCAATTTCTTATTCAATTATTGATGGGTCATAGTTGGTATGATCATTAGTACATCAAATGTATAATTATATTTTTATTATAGCAATATAATTTAAATGATAGATTATCCCCGAATATTTTGGAATGAATTTATATGATCTTGTTGGATATGAATTTGGTTCCTTATAGAAATGTTCAATAGTGATAAATGATTAATGAGAAAATATTCAAATTGGACAAGTAATTTATTAAATTTATTTTTTTGATTAAATTCTTCATGTAGGACTCGAATCTTCTATATCGGGTAGTGCACCATAAGAGAAAATATAGTTACATTGATCGTGTGATGATATGTTTTATTTTTGTATACTACATTATTCCACTATATTCATAGATACCTTCAACCAAATCATAAATAAATTGATGAAAATTTTTCTCAAAAGATAAATATTATCTTATTGTGAAGAAATTTTCATACATGGTAAATTTTTCAATAATAACTCATATGGTATTACTACCCATTGTTATCGTAGGTAGGCTAGTAACAATGTCCTTAGTGATGTTCTACCATTTCCAGATGCTATAGGTAAGGGTTACAAAAACCCCTTAAAATGTAGATATTGTTTATTATCTTTTTGAAACACTAAATATCATGTCATATAAAAACAATTCCCTTTCTAGGTTATCTAACCAATAATGGTAATATATAAATATTTATATTGTGGAGCTAACTGTATATATAAATAATACATATCTACGATCATTATCCAATAATTAATTGAATAATTTTATAATTGTTGTGATATATACCCTTCTTTTAAAACTTTTTACTCCCTATTGAGAAATATACAAATTTGAAAACACACCGGTTTTCATTTATTTTATCTTCATTTATCTTATAAGATCATTTTTTTATTTCATGGTCCTCTCCAATAATAATGTTTGTTAAATCATTTTTAACAGTATCTATGATATCCCTACAATTAAAAATAATATTCTCATAATCACCATGTTCTCAACCAATAGATATACTTTATGTCTCATCATTGTGATGAATCCAGTGCCTTTCTTGCGTAGTTCATTATCGACCTTGTTTCATTTACGTTGGTGATTATTAATTGAATATTAATTTTCTTCTATATTTCCCAACCATATCTCTTATTTAATTTTTAGTCTCATCAATGTGAATATATAATTTATATTTTTTCTCTAGGGATATATCACAATTTTCAACATAAAAATAATTTCAATATATTATCAATGAATAAACAACCATGGGTAACTCTAAATCAATAGTGGGATTATTATTCTCATGACGTACCCATGTTCAAGATACATTAACAATCATCTATTAATTATTCATGATAAAACATCTATTTAAATTCAAAAATGTGTCGATAAAATGAAAAATCCTTCTCCATTATATTGTAAAGAGAACAATGTTAACTGACAATAATATTCTTTAGAACCATGATAGTTTATCCACATTCCTTAATTTAAATGAACATAAATCCCATTTCATTTAACATGTTTGTTGAACTATAAATTAAAGGGAAAAAAATACAAACACCATATATAGTGTTTTTATATAAATATAAAACTATAAGACTCTATTACGGTAGTTAGATAATTACGCAGCTCAACTGAAAAAGTCATTGTTATGTACAAAAATATACCTTTTAAATATTCAATGTCTCCTCTGAATGCTACTTGTTGAAACCAGAAATCATGTTTATTTAATATTTTAAATGCATTTATTTCATTAAGTAATTTAGTATTACCCATATGTGTTCCCCATGTTCCTCATTATATTTGGAATATATCATAATATCCTTAACAAATACAATTAAAAATTTATCATGGTAATTCCAAAAGAATATAATAATAATACCCAAAAATATTTAGGAAAACTTGCTAAAATAAATAGAATACAAACAAACCCATAATATATTTACAATGGTAAGAAAACAAGCTTTTAAATACCCACATTCTTTACTCTCAGCATATGATACCCCAATTAGAGGTCAATCATAGAAAATAATTGATCTATTTAATCATGGAAAAATAAATCATCAATTTTTGGAAGATGGTGTTTTTATTATATATGATCGCAGTGATATTTCTACAAATGATTTATAAGTACATTAATCTATCCTTATTTTTCATAAAGAGAACGAAATCTCCCCATGGATAGACACTGGGTTTGATGAATCCCGTTTCTAAAAGACCATAGAGTTGGGTCCTAAATTCCTCTAAATACCAAAATTTAATTCTATGTGGAATAATTATTATAGGTTGTATTATTGGTATGAGTTTAATTGAGAATTTTAAATATCTTTCTATGGGTGGTCTGGAAAATTCCTCATGAAATTTATTTAGTTACACAACAATAATGGGTAAAAATTATTTGTAATTTTACTTTTTATTCCTTCCTCTTATTGTCAAATAATTTCTATAAAAACATGAAGAAAAATAATCTTTAACATTTTTTTCACATCATCATTTCTTCAAGGACAACATCAAATATCTTCCATGAGATATTTTATCATCACTTATTTAGATAGTAATGTTAAAATCTTACTTTTAATATTATTTCAATAAAGCTGACATTAAATCGACACATTGAAAACTTTTATCATTTATTTTTTAGTAATAAAAATTAAAATCATTATATTAATGTTAGTTCTAGAAAAAAACCAAAAAGGTCTCTATATAAGACTTTTAATATTGGTATTTTTGAGGATCTGTCTTTAAAAATATCCATTAATTTTTATTATTCAAAAAAATAGTCATAAATAATGTTCACCATGTTGTAGCTCGTCTCCCAAGCATCTAATTGACTAGTCTTGGATCTCAAACCAAATTACAGATCAAATGTTACAACAATCAAAAGTTTGAGTTCTAAAATAGATAGACTAATTTTTATGTCAGTTCGTTTAGGAACTAACATTAAAAGTCAGTTTTAATGTCATGTTTAAAAGAATTCAACATCAAAAAATTTAATAATGTTTTATTTCATCTCACATTCATTGAATGGAATCTTCTCGGTGTAATGACCCAAAATCATATGAATATAACTTCCCTTCTAATAATTATTTTTATATAGTATAAATCACATAAAATCACATAGAAGATATATTATAAACTCTATAAATGATGATTGAATTGAATAATAGGTATTTCAAGAAGTTATAGAACCAACAAAAATGGAATAAGAACATGATCTTTGGAATAGTAATGTATCCATTAGTAATTGTATGATAGAAAATGAAATAGTATCCTCATATATGAAATTTTAATCTAAAGTTTGGTATCATGTGAATGAGTAAATTATAGATTTAATTCCTAGAATATATAAATAAACAATTTAGAAATGATAAATTAAATGTTGTTATTTTTTTAACTTATAAATATATAATTAAATCTTATATTTAATTAAATTATGTAGATGAAAAATTATTTTCTATAAATTTATTCATAAATTATTATTTCCTTTCAATAAAATTATCTGAAATTTTTTTGATAGCTTAAGTAAGTTTTCAATGTTCCAAAAATCAGCTATAATTTTAAAATCAATAATTTTATAAAAAATATGAATTTAAATAAAGAATAAATTTATAATATTTATAAAATTATTTTCATAAAATTTATTTTTGTTTTTATTTCTCCTCATCGAAAAATGGTTATAATGATTTTTTTGGATTTTTCAAAAATAGTCAAATTTTTCGGAATAATATAACACAATAATCAAAGGTATATATACATTATAAGTTAAATATACTATTTATTGATTAATTTTAGATTTAATCCTTATTATATAGAACTCTGTATCCTTATTTTAATTTATATAGTGATAGGGCTCAATCTCTTCATAGTCCTGTTCTAAAATAACAAACTAATGAATGAAATAATCAAAAAACACCCCTCTCCTCCACTATAAATACCAACCCTCAACCCTGCATCCCCTCAAATATTACTTGTATTTAATCTTGTCTAATTAATATATAATCCTCTTCCTAGTCCTATTCTCCATTTCCATAATCATTTGGTCTCAAAAAAGAAAAAAATAAATCACTCTAAGGTGGTTCTGAAGGAGAAAAATTAACGATATAAAATACACATTGATTATATTTAATTCCATTTCATTTTCATTTATTTTTCATTTATCTCATTATATCCCCTTATCAATGTGTCATTATAAATCTATTATATTATAATATTTTGTTTTATTTTGTTAATGGATGATCTATCATCAAACCATTTCTCCTCTCACTTTTAATCTAAAAATAATATGGTCATCTCTGAGGTTTTTATTTATCACGTTCATGGATGGGAAGTTATATTTTTAAATTACTTCCAACAAGGATGGTATTAAAAAATTTGTAATGGTTGGAAAATATATTAAAATATATTTTATTTCTTTTTTAAATGTAGGAACTAACTTATGTACATAATATTAAATAATGAAAAAAACAATTCGGTTGTGATTAAATCACATAAAAATTAATCTAAATGATTATCAATAACATTTTATATAATTAATCATACTCATATCTGTAAAATAATGATATATATAACCAATTTAACATATGTAACTTCATTAATAACATATAATATCATTTATAGATAATTATCCGAATTTTAAATTATCTATCACACATTTATACAAGTTAACCAATCATGAAAACCAAGAAAAAAACTCTCAAATGATGAAATCGAACTCTATAACTCATAATAATGTCCATAAAATTACAAAATTAAATTATATTGAACAAAATTCATGTATAAGAGGTTGTTATTTTATTAACAAATTAATATAATATTATTATACATGATATTAACGTTAATAATTCAATCATACTTAAGGTAAGTGGATTCTTGTAACAAATTTTTATTATATGGGTTATTCCTATTTAATGACAAATGTCATTTTGGATGTAATTTAATATTCAAAAAATATTATACCATTTTCCGCCAATTTTATATTCTAGTATATACATGATTCCTCTCACACACAGGCCAAGGTTACTCTTTTATTTTTATTCTTTTCCATGTACAGAGTATTTTCGTTGAGGATTGGGTTTGAGTACCAGTTTAATTTTTTGATGTTTGGAACAATTGGTGAGATTTAGGCTGGTGCACGGGCACC
The DNA here is from genome assembly GCA_963277665.1 of Viscum album. Lineage (NCBI taxonomy): Eukaryota > Viridiplantae > Streptophyta > Magnoliopsida > Santalales > Viscaceae > Viscum > Viscum album. Next base: position 325,918 of record OY728121.1, read on the forward strand.
AAACAGTTATTAGAAACCGTTTGGTCAACCCCAATACCTAGGCGGGTGCCTATTGAATGGATAGAAGTAATAAAATAGTTTTTGAATGGTTTGTTGAACTATGGGGGTGACCGTGTGGTTCCCCCACATAGGAAATAAATATATTTACTGAAAGAAGTAAAATTATAAAAAAATAAACAAAAAAATGTTTTTGTAATGATAATAATGATATTATTATTTTATTATTATTATTATTAATATTATTACTATTAATATTATTATAATTAATGGTGTTATTAAATGTTATTGATATTATTATAAATATTATTATTAATTTCATTATCATTATTATTATTTTTAATATTATCATTATTGTTAAGATTTTAATATTGTTATAATTATTATTATTAATCTTTTTTTATTTTATTTTTGAAATTCTAAAGGAGTTTTCACCCTTCCCCTTTCTTTCCATGGTGTAGCCCCCTCTCCCATACCCCTCCTACATGACCCACCATCGTTCACCCCTACTCCAACATGGACTCCTTTTGGAGGACCCCCTTCTGAGCACACCCTCCTCATCCGACCGTCCTCCCTAGAATTTGGCCCTCCTCTGGCCTACCTCTCTAGTGCACAGCCCTCCTCCAGCTGACCTCCCCAGTGTATGGCCCTCCCTCCAGTGAGCTGCTTGGTTATTCATTAGTGAAATCATTCTATGGAAAAATAGTATGGTTTACCATATGTCTATATTTAATTTTTCTTGTTGTCTAGGGTGAGAGGATTGGTCTTCGGGATCTATTATCCCTCCTCAGGGAGCTTCAACATGTCATTACCCCACCAAGGTAGGTGGTTCTATGTTTTTCATTTCTAAGGCAATCAAATTGTAGCTTGAACATTTCATTGATATTGTATATATTATCTGTACATTGGTTTGACACATTATAAGCATAGTGTGGCGTGTTTATGGTAGCAGAAATTTCTAAAAAAAGATTTTGAGGTGACTCCCTATTAATGCATATGTGTTTTCACACCAAATGATACTTGGGTATTTTTAATAAATTTATAAACCTTTTAGGAAAAATTATGGAGCTTTATAGTTTTTATCATAGTGTTTTGGTTTTTGTGAAAATTTTTAAAAAATTGAAACATTATTTAGTTATAATTGTGTGTTATTGCATGTAATTAATTTTAATAAATAACATTTTTGCATTAAATTATAGAATTTAGAGATTTTTTTAGAATATTCCATTTGATTTTTTTAGTAAACTGGTTGGAATTGAAAATGTGTTTTTAAAAGTTATTCTTTGGAAATGAAAAGGGTTTTGGGTATTTTCATTGACATTTACGGGGTGGTATTGGAAGGTGTCCCACACATTGGTGTGAACTCAAATGTAGATGACATCTTAAAGAGATGGTTACATTGAACCTTGGTTTCTTAAATGATGGGTTGATTACTCTAGGTGATTTCAAAAAGAAGTTTTAGGTGTCAATTTTTATGGGACATATCATTTAGTGTTTCATGTAGAATGAATGGTTTTAAAATGATAAGGATGCTTATTTGGCATCTTTGACTACATTGTGTGTCTTCATCTTGTTTTTAATTAAATTTGGATTTGGGAATATTATGAAAATATTTTTTGTAAAATATTTTGGTCTCATTATGTAATTTCTTATTTGCAATTGTGCACATAGAAATGATTTTTTGGGTTGATTCTCAAAAAATACATTTTTTGAAAAATTTAAAAGCCCATTCGGCATCACTGAACGTTTTTAGGTATACCTTAAAAGAAATGGGATGTAATGGCATTGTTGTAACATTTGATGATTTGAAATACATATGTGTGTCTGTATTTATATAGTGGGCACCCATATATGGGATTTACTTTTATAGGTCATCATATAAGAAATAGCCATGTCTGGTGTACGCAAGTTCATTGGTGGAAGGATAGGTGATTCACGCATGTGTGGGACTCCAACTTACACAATGTACACAAACCATGGGTTCCTGGGAATCTTTTAGTGGATCAACTAAAAGTTTTCAACCAACCCTGATTACACGGGATGGTACCCTATGTATCATAGATTGGTCATGTGGGATGTGCGAATGGATTGGTTAGTTTAGGGAGCCCAGTGGTTATTGACATAGGGGATTCACCATATGCCATCAGGTGTGTCCAAACTGTGTATGTCCATGGGACTTCTATTGATGTATAGGATCACCCCTGGTTACAATTATATCTTCCTGTTTAATTTTTGTTCCCATTACATTATGTATGCATAGTAAAATTATTTAATTATTTATTTTCATAACAATATTTTATTGTTTTTATTAGGTTTTTAGTTGAGTTTTTTTTTTTGAAATGTGAGTTTTTTTGAAAATAAATTATGGAATTTGATGTATTTGGAAAAATGATATTAGTATTTTTTTTAATAAAATGAAAAAAACATTTTTTGTAAATTCATTTCAAACTACTATTAGTGGAATATTTTTTGGAAAGGAAAATACATGGACTCTATGGATTTATCTTTTTCATTCGTACTAAATATTTATGTTGTCTTACCAGCTTTATCATTTCTTTTTCAAGTTCTATTTTAGGATCACTCTTGCAGTGACTATGGTTTATTGTCTAGTGGTGACCCACGAGGTCCAATGGAGGTATGTTTGGTTGCACAACATTATTATATTTCCATTTTTAGTGTTTATCTATTTTTTAAGCATATTTTTATTTATTTTCCTTACATTTATAGGCCAAAAAAATTCCCATAGATTTTACTCTTGTGCCCATAACTAGTTTCCATCCCATGGGGATAAAGAACGCCCTTCAAGACTTTTCCTGGACTGGATCAAGAGACCAATTCGAGGATGAACATGGTTAGTTTGGGAAAAAATTATTTCAAAGGAGGCCCTTGTTATTTTATGATTCTGGTAGATAGATATTAAATATTTTAGGACTTGGGAGAAATGTACGGAAAGGGCGTCATGAACCCTTTCTCATTCTGAACATTATGTTTACAGGAGAAGTTTTGGATTTGATTCTTTTGTCATCATTAAGGATTGAGGTATGAAAAACAGGATTGGTAGTGTTACATCGTGATTTCACATGGATTAGTGACCCCTGTGGAGTTTGAGTACAATGGTAAATCTCCTCTTAGTTTTTGATGATTACATGGGTAATGACCCACAACAATGTTGTTGAGTTATGTATGACTATATGTCCCTCACTCTAGTATTTTGATAACATTTTGGTCTTTTCTTGTTTTTGGTTGGGGTAATTTTCTTTTTTATTGAAAATGTTATTCAAATGAAAATTTTCTCTTTTAAATGAATTTAAATTTTTAAAGTGCATATCAAAATTGAAAGTGTTTTATCATGGGATTTTGGTTCTTGTTTGGGTTTTCTAGGTGGATGCCTAGTGTGATCCTTATGAACATTTTTGGGTGTGTGGGTATTTGAGGAAGGTGTGTTTTGGCATGAATAAATGGAAATGGGGGGAAATACATGTAACATACTATGGGATGCTATGGGTGTTTATTTGAATCCAATGACCTGGACTTGTTTTCCTAAAGGTTGTGTTGAAAAAGGGAAATGATTTTTTAAATGGAATTTTTATTTAAAAATGTGTTTTTGGAATTTGTAATAGTGGCCTTAGAAGAAGTAAGATTGATATTTGATTGAAGATGGTAACATTGGAATGATATTTTTTGAACTGTTTGTATATTTATGTTTTTTCACCTGGTCATTTTGGATCTAGATATTTCTTTTTATTGTACTTTTATTTGATGTTGGTTTAGGTTTTCATAAAGAATTTCAGAAAATTCCATCTATAAGGTCTTCAATGATTTCTATAAAGTCACATATAGTTTCTATTTCATCCCAGTTGATACTTATCCATCATAGAGAGCGAGGTCCATTTGAGGTAGTGAGGTGTATTGGAGTTCTCAATAGTACCTTATGGGCATTGGTAACTCCCAAAACAGTCAGAGTGCATTCTATATTGTGTTTTTTCAATGTTCTAGCATTGGATGAATAAGATATGTTCTCCCCAACATCATTGTATGTCAGGATGACAATAGATGTTTTTATGTATTTCTTTGTCTGGTGATTTATACCATAGGAAGTGAAGAAAAAGAAAATGGAACTTCTTGTGGGTATTCATCAAAGATAGAAGTCGGTGAAGGACTATGTTTACAACTTTAAGAATATGGTTTCCTTTTCTCCAGAGATAGAGTCATAAGATTTTATTGAAAACATCTCTCTTTAATAGTGGTCTTCACCCAGAGATCAAAGAGAGGAACCTCCCTTACATGGGACTTTATTTAGAGAAATTGATATATTAAGTGTTTCTAGTTGAGTTTGTATCCAGAGCATATGTTTTTGACAATCCAACATATCTAATTTCTCATGAAGGTTCCCCATCTTGAGAGAGTTTCACACCAGAGGAACCTATTCCAAAGGATTTATCCTCTATGGTTATAGAATCAATTTCATCAGAACATTTGGTTTTGTGCCACCACTATGGCTTCTTTGGGCATTCAATCCATATTTTCATATCCCTCTGAAGACATACCATCATTGTAACTATCTAGGTTACCTAGGAATGTTATGTAGCACGTGATTCATGAAAAAGGTGTTACAACTACAGGAATATAGTTCTAAAATGTGATGAAGGAGATACTTTAGTTATCGGATCCCCATCCATAGGTATCAGGGTGAAGCTCTCACATATACAGGAGTTGTTGGGTTTGTAAAGCATTGGTATAGGTGTTTGTTTTCCATTTTGTGATTTGAAAATTTAGTCCTCTCATTCTTGTTTTTTAGCTATTGAGTTTTTTCCATCATTTTTGTGTTCAATGTTTCCATGGTATATTTTTAAAGACTTTTTATATTATAATCAAAGAATACATTTTTTTAATGTGGATTCTAGAACCATTCATTCTTCATAATGTGTGTGATACCCTCATGTGGGTGGGTTTTAGTTTTCGTTTTAATGGTTCCCTCTCAAATATGATGGGGTTTTGTGAGATAGTTGTATAGTGTTATTGTTCTTTTTTTCGTAAAATTGGTTTTCATTAGTTGTCCCCTAATATTGGTGGTCTGATTGGGGTATAGAAAGATTCTAGTTCTAGTGGTGGATTTTTTTCGCTGGTGATATTGAATTTGGTTTGGATCGGTCTGGACATCTAGTGTTTCCCTCTCCCTTGGATGGTGTGTCTGGGTATAAATTTTCATGTTAGTAGATTTATTACGATGAGGTTAACCCTACTGTGTGCTCCACTAATTTTATGTGGTGATTTATTCTTGATCGGTATATTGGGACCTATTGAGAGAAAGGTAACCCATGTTTCTTATATTATCTCATTTATGATCGAGTGTGGACTCATGTTTTAGTTATCCATTGGCTTGGTGACTTATGGGGGGGCATAAAGTGTGTGTGGTGGGGGGAATATTCATAGCCCAACCTCCGATACTCATTTATTTTTATTATATTCTAGGTCTCGGGTCTTTTTATTGAGGATTGGGTCTGATATCCAATTTAAATTTTGATATTTGGAATATTTAGTGGGTTTAGACGGGTGCATTGGAGTCACACTATAAGAAAAAACTGTTTGGTCTCCCCTGGTACTCGTGCGGTAGGCTCTGGAATTGACATAAGCGACTGTAAAGTTTGTGGATGGTTTATTGAACAATGTTCAGTGATTGTATTGTAACATGACATTGGAAAAAACAAATTTAATGGAATAAGTAAAATAAGATAAAATGTAAATAAAACATAAATTTTTTATAATTATAATAATTATATTATTATTATTATTACTATTACTATTAATATTATAAAAATACTAGTTTTATTAAATGTTTTTAATAATAAAATAAATATTATTATTATTATTATCATCATTAATATTACTTTTTAGTTTTATTTTTATTGTTATGTTAATTATATTGTTGTTGTTATTATTATGGTTGTTATTAATATTTATTTTAAACCATAAAGTTGTTTCCCCCTTATCCTTTATTTTCTTGGTGCCACCCTATCCCCCAACCCCTCCTTTATTACCCACCCCATGCACACCCCTCAACTGGAGCGACCTCTGTCTGGTGGCCACCCTTCCCTGCATGCCCTCCTCCACTAACCGACCTCCCTGGCACACGGCCCTCCTCTAGCCGACCTCCTCGATCCACAGAACTCCCCACAATGAGCTTCCTCGCATCTTATTTAGGGTTTTGTTTCCATGGATAACCCCTTGGGTTTAGGGTATTCTAGTTTTTTTCTTATTTTCCAAGGTTTGATGATTGATCCTCAGGGTTTATTCTCCCCCGTTTGAGAGTTTCATTACATCCACACCCCACCAAGGTAGGTGATCCCATGTTTTTTCCTTTCTGATTCAATCTAATCGATGCTTGATAATTTAATTAAATATTTTAATAAATGATGCATACCTTGGTATTATATATTGTTAGCATAGTGTGGAATTTTTATAGTAGATGAAATTACTAAAAATAATTTTTGAGGTGACTCCCTTTTTATGCCTAAGTGTATACACACCAAATAATACTTGAGTATTTTTTTTATAAATTAATAAAAATGTTCCACACCCCAATGGTGATTTTTTATCCTATCACAATGATTTTGTATGGGTGAAAATTGTAAAAAACAAATTACAAACATTATTCCGTTATGATTGTTTTTTGGTGTCGTTAAAGAATTTGATTAAATGAAAACACAGAATTCAATTATATTATTGGGGAAGTTCTCAAGTTTTTTACCTTTGTATTTTTTTATAAACTATCTGGTTAATTATTTTTAAAATTTCTCATTGAACTTTGTGAATTTTTTTGGGTAGTTGCTATGTTTTTTTTAAAATGATCACATGACGTTTTAATATTCTTATACGACAATATAAATTGTTTTAAATTATGTTTGAGATTGTGTCTAATGAATGTTATGGGTTATAAATGAAAATGGTTTTGGATGTTTTCATGGAAATTTAGGTGGTGTCATTGGATTGTGGTAAACCCATTAATGCACTATGTGAAGAGATGGGTGTGCACTCAATTGATGATAGAATCGTAAAGTGATGGTTAATTTGAAACATGTTTTATGAAATTATGTGTGGGTTCCTTTGGGTGGTTTCTAAAAGTGGTCTCAAATGTGAATTACAAATAGATGTCATGTTTTGTGTTGCATAAAGAACGATTGGTTTTTAAATGACAATGAACATTGTTTGGTATATTTATGTATGTAGTGTGTTTTCATCCAGTTTTTAAATAATATTGTATTTGGAAAGAGTCGCAAAAAAATTTGGTAGATGAATTTTTTTATGAAAATCAATAGCTCTTTTGGGATTGCTAATTTAGAACTGATTTTTTGGATTGATTCTCCGAAATTACATGGTTTGAGAAATGTAAAACCACATTTTTCATCCTCGAACGTTTGGAGGTAATAATTAAAAGAAATGTGATGTGATGGACTTGTTCATACATTTTAGGGTTATATATATATATATCTGTGTAATGTGGTTTCTGCTCTCTAGGATTTTCATTTTTGGGTTATCATAGAGGTGATGTATGTATTAGGGGTCGGAACGTGTGGTGGGTGCAGGTAATGGGAGACACATGTGTGGGCCTCCCACTTAAAAAATACACTATTACCATGGGATCGGGGGAACATTTCTGGGGATCCAGATGAATTTGTTGACCATCCCGAATTAGGTGGGTTGGTACCCCATGGATCGTAGATAGTCCAGGTAGGATGTTCCACTAGATCAGCCAGTTTTGGGATTCCGGTGGTTATTGACATCTAGGATTGACCATGCGCAAGTTGGTGGTTCACAACCTAGTATGTCTAGGGGTCTTCTAGGGGTGTCTAAGATCACCCATGGTTACTTCTATATATTCATGTTTACTTTCTATTTCCCTTAGTTTCACCATGCACTGTTTACTTATTTATTTATTTATATATTTTCAACACAAATTTGTCATGTTTGATTATGTAGAGACATGAAGCCTGACATACATTGACATTAAATTACTTTTGCGGAATACTTAGTACATAACAAAAACACACACACAAGGATCGTAATAGTTTAGTGTCTTTGGAAACTCGGAATAAAATCTTCTAATCGTGGTGAAAGATCTTCAACATCTCCCATAAAGATCTTCCTTTTTTTACCTAAAACCATTCTTTATATCCTGGGGAAAAGAAAACATAAAAGGGTGAGCTCAAATGCTCGGTAAGGGTAAACAAAAGAAATATCAATCACATCGTATTCACAAGAACGTAACATTTTGGAAATCATATCCTGCAAAAGAGAGCATAATTTCATAACATGGGATAAATCATGGTAGTGAAATGTAATCACAATAATCATAACTTAAAACATGAAACTTTGTGGAATTCACACATAATAATAGAGAATCATTTATTGTTAGTCAAGACTCATTGCCAAGACTATCTTAGTGGACAAAGTCCCTTTCTGAATCGAGTAACCCTCATTTCAGTCCTGTTTCACTGAACCCGTATAACCTACCATTCCAGCCATGTCTATCTCATGAGATATAAAATCTTTAACCAATGAATTGGAGGGAGATATAGGTCCCACTCATCTCATAATGATACCATTATTATGTGTGCCGCAAAATCATAAACCATACATCATTGCATAACCCATGTAATAAAAATGGGATTCTTAAAACAACATGACATCATAAAACAATTCATATAAGATAAAGGAATTCATAAAAATTATTTCATCACAACATAATCAAATCAATGTAATAATAGGGATAGAAACAGAACCCTTTATTATCATAGAGGGAAAATAATTTTGATAAAACACTTGAACTCCATTCTTGAGGAAAATATCCTTTCTTCTTCAAAAACATTTTTCCTTTCTTAACATGTCATAAATCATTAAACTAAAAGAAGTTGATTAAAAATAAACTTGAAAACTTGTAAAGGAAGCTTCTTTGAAATAATGTTTTAAAAATCCATTCATGCCGTATAAGTTAAAAAAACATTCTTTTCGTACTTTTGTCGGAAAAGTCAAAATGTACCTCGTACGAAAAACGACAAAAGATTCCTTTCATATATTTTACTAAAAACTCACCAAAGGGTAAAATAGGTTTTAAACAATTGTAGGTGGATGTAAATAATATTACATATTGGGGAAACATGGATATGGATGATAAAATACACCCCAGTAAATACTTAGAATAAACAATCTCGGATAAAAATTAGATTGTGATATTTCCCTTACCTTAGGTCCGACTTGCTTTGTAAGTGTCCGAACCTCCTCTTCTTTGAAATGCCTGTTTGAATCCTCCACTTAGGGAACTAAGATTGGTCTTTGAAGAAGACCAGGACCTCTAGGATTATTCTAGGGAAGTGGAGAAGGGATTTTGGCAGAGGTTGGCCGAGCTTGAGTGCTCAAATTGGTGTGAGGAGAAGGGGGAGGAGGTGCCCTTTTATAAGGGAGGAGAGGGGCACCTTAGGAATACCTCAAAATATTATATTATATTAATGTCAAAATCGGTTAATAATGGTTCCAAATAGTCTTATTTCGAAGCTAAAGTGGGAATGGGTCGAAATCCTATCAACCAATAGGATTTAGACAAGTTTAGGGTATTATTTTAACCTTATCAATTAGATTTAACTCTAAGTTAAATAATTTAACTTTTACCGTGTCTTTTTGTTTTCTTTCACTATATGGTTAATACACTTACTATAACATGAAAAATGAACCCCAAATTGTTTATTATTAATATATATATCATTATCTAAGTCATTTGGCCGAACCTTATATTTTTAGGAATAAAATAACAATTAATAATATAATATTTGATTTAAAAACTATTTTGTGTCAATTTTGACACTATTTGATATATGATTTTTTGTGAAAGTCATAACAGAATTATATGTTCGAACCAAGTTGATTAAATCAACACTAATATATCATAGTAACCTAGAAAATTAGTGGAATTTATTAAAAGTCTCAAATTACATTCATTTGAGAATTTATAACATCAATTATGTTAATATTTCCTTAAAAGGGTAATTACTGCATCATCGTTGTGTCATAAATAATTTAATTTATTTAAATTCTAAAAATTATAAATAAAATATCATTATGTATGAAATCTTTTTAGCTTTCTAATGAATATTTATAGTCGAATTTATCTTATGTATATCCCCATATTAAAAATGTCTTAGTTATTAAACTTTGATTTTAACTATTTTAACTATTCATTAAATAAAATAATAATAAATGTCCTAATCTAATCCAAGTGGGCCTAAATGATAATATTTATACTTAAGTTTTTTTTTCATGATACACTTGTCCAATAGAATTAGGACATGTGTTAGGGTAATATTAATATCAATCTTACCCATAATTACCCTATTTACTTTTAACTGTGGTAAATAAAAGTAAAAAGTTACTATTCACCAAATATTATTTTCATCTCATTGAACCACATTTTACTTACGGACATCAATCGTGACTCTCGGATTTTTGAAATTTCATTCACAGAAGCGGTAAAATTATGTTTTATGAAAAAATCAGTTTTTTTAACTACCACTTAGTAGTTTCACTATTCATCAAAAATTGATGTTTTTCAGAACAATGCTAAAATTTCATCCTAAGCTATATTTCATATTCCGAATTCAAAAATGAAGTCTATTTTACCAAATTCATAACATAGAAGTTGCATTAATTAATTTTATAATTAAATCCCGCTGTTAAAATAAATAGCGTGTTTTTAAGAAACAATATGTATCAAAAGATTGACACTTGATTATGTCTGGTTTGAAAGTGAAATTACATTCAATGACCAAAATTGTATTAAATTGTAAAAATATATTCTAAATATATTTTAAAACCACTCAAATTAATAATTTATCACTATTAATTATTTCGATTAAAATAGTTGTTTTTAATTATAATTTAGTAATTTTCACTATTCATCAGAATATGAAAGTTATCCGAAAAGTACCAAAACTTCACCTTAGGCTAAACTCGATACTACGAATCCAAAAATGAAGTCCATTTTGAGAGCTAAAATTTCTAAAATTTTAAAAGGTGGTTATTAATATTCATAACGGCTAGTTATAATAATATTTTAATAGCATATCGTTGTTTAGTAAAACTCGGTATTGCGTACTACACACGCTATCGAGGAAGGTCGCGATTGCTTGTAATGCAAGGAAAGTCAAAGATGTGTGTTGTGCAAGCTCATTTTGGTGTAGCGTACAACACAAGACATTAATAAAATTAAAAAGAATATTTTTCATAAAATCTCGGGCTGTTACATTCTACCCCCCTTAAAATGAATTTCGCCCTCGAAATTCGTCGGGGTTATAAATGGTTTACTATTAGAAAGTTTCTTTAATAGAAACCCACATCGTAAAAAGGAATATCAAAACCAATCTTTAAAAAAAAGTGTGAAACGTAACGGTTACCCAAATAAACTTATCACTGGGTTTCCACATAGGTGAAAATATGGATATGGAAGAGAAATATAACCATCATGTTCTGATGGAGAGTGGTAGAGAACATGGCTATGGAAAATCCATTAATCACAAATCCATAAATTTGTGACGATCTAAGGTACCATCTGATTCATCAGGTATAAGATCACTAGGACAACATTTTTGGTTTTCAAGATCATTTCCCTAAAGTTGAAAATTTGAATTATAATAAATACTTTCTTTATTCTGGTACAATCTCACTGTTGTTCATGCCTTGAACAATTTCCACTTCATCTCTTAAATAAATGAAGTTGAATTTGTTATTCGTGAAGTGTTAGTAGATCATGTGATAGAATGACGGGTCATTCCATCTGTCTCAAACAAAAGGGTAGAAAAAATTATATACATAAGTCGATCTATAGTGAGATTAATCACATATGGTTCCTAAAATGGACTTATACTTCATATATCATACTGCTTAATATAATAAAACTAGTTTCTACTAAACAGGGACTTCCTGTAGGCCAGTGGTAGGCGATAAAGGCCATTCGCACTTCGGTTGTGGGTTCAATTCCCACAGCCTTGTCCGAAGCGATGGGCTGTCGCCCGTCCTGCAGGTTGTCCTTTTTCTAAAACTATATTACTATAACATCCCATCAATAATATCGAAAAATGTTCTATCCTAACTTATGTCCAACATAATGTATTCCAATCTTTAGGCTTATCCATAATACTGTAGTCCATTGTCATAATATAGTTAAAACGATTACCAGAGATTTAATACCATCTTTGATCCCCATATATCATAATATGTGTCTTGTTGGTCACATTCCAAACATTCAAAGGCCTTAATCATGTATTCTCTTGAATACCCATTGAACCTTAGTGAAAACATGATTGCAGTTAAAAGTTAACACTTTCCACATACCAAAATCCTCAAAATTCTATATCCTCAAATCATGATATCACTTAGTCCTTATATCAATCATGAGCTCATGAATACTATCAAACATATTAGATTCTCTTTATCCCTTCATTATGCGGATATCATCTACATTCCAAAACTATCTGAATAACCTTTCATGGATATCGGTAACAATAATCATACACTTTCAAAACTCAATGAAAGATAACAGTGTAACAATCCTTAGATTTCACTTTATTCCATATTACCATGAGATTACTTATACAACATTACACATGATAAACATGTAATCATTCCACTACATTCTTAAACCATTGACCGAGCTTCAAAAATTCTTTCATCTCATATATCATTTGTAGTCTCTTCATCATCATCCACATAAATACTACCCATACGACCATACTGATTCTCTTCACGAGACTTTCCCTTAGGGCATTGGTTTGCATAATTCCCGTACATTCCACATTTAAAACATATAACCATTGTTGATGTCGTAGCAATACCGTTATCCTCATCCATGATGTTAACTGAACCTTTTCCTTTTCACTTACTTGCTTTGTGTCCTTCTTTTCCACACCCAAAGAATCTTCTAGTTCCTTTGAAACATTCTCCTTGATGCCTCTTCCCACATGATTTACATAGGGGAAATTGAACTTTCTTTCCTCTATTATCATCATGAAACTCCATCTTTCTCTTATTATCCGAGTCAGGAAACTTACCAAATATTACTTTATTGATCATATTATGAGATTGCTGATTCGGCATAATAATTATGTTTGGACTTCCAAATCCCATTTCATTTGGTTGCTCGTGAAGAATATCATTCCATTGTCTATAATATCCTCCATTATCGTGAATCATCTTGTTTCCAGCCATTTTCTAAAACCCAAAAAAAAAAGAATAGTGTGAGAGGCAAAAATAATTCTAGGAAAAACAACATAATAAAGGTGGATTATCCTCAATATCTAACATCTTAGGTTAAATTCTATGATCGTTACCGTAGTTCTAGGAAGGTATCCTATACGTATACTTATCCTTAGGTACATCCCTAGACATACCTTATAAATATCTCTAGGGATCTAACTAAAGTTCTCGCATCCTAGTTTCCAAAGGTTGACTAAACCTTTCCTCTGATACCAACTGTAGAGACCCGAAGCCTGACATACATTGACATTACATTACTTTTTCGGAATACTTAGTACATAACAAAAACACACACACAAGGATCGTAATAGTTTAGTGTCTTTGGAAACTCGGAATAAAATCTTCTAATCGTGGTGAAAGATCATCAACATCTCCCATAAAGATCTTCCTTTTTTTTACCTAAAACCTTTCTTTATATACTGGGGAAAAGAAAACATAAAAGGGTGAGCTCAAATGCTCAGTAAGGGTAAACAAAAGAAATATCAATCACATCGTATTCTTAAGAACATAACATTTTGGAAATCATAACCTGCAAAAGAGAGCATAATTTCATAACATGGGATAAATCATGGTAGTGAAATGTAATCACAATAATCATAACTTAAAACATGAAACTTTGTGGCATTCACACATAATCATAGAGAATAATTTCTTGTTAGTCAAGACTCATTGCCAAGACTATCTTAGTGGACAAAGTCCCTTTGTGAATCGAGTAACCCTCGTTTCAGTCCTGTTTCACTGAACCGGTATAACCTACCATTCCAGCCATGTCTATCTCATGAGATATAAAATCATTACCCAATGCATTGGAGGGAGATATAGGTCCTACCCATCTCATAATGATACCATTCTTATGTGTGTCACAAAATCATAATCCATACATCATTGCATAACCCATGTAATAAAAATGGGATTCTTAAAACAACATGACATCATAAAACAATTCATATAAGATAAAGGAATTCATAAAAATAATTCCATCACAACATAATCAAATAAATGTAATAATAGGGATAAAAACAGAACCCTTTATTATCTTAGAGGTAAAATAATTTTGATAAAACACTTGAACTCCATTCTTGAGGAAAATATCATTTCTTCTTCAAAAACATTTTTCCTTTCTTAACATGTCATAAATCATTAAACTAAAAGAAGTTGATTAAAAATAAACTTGAAATCTTGTAAAGGAAGCTTCTTTGAAATAATGTTTTAAAAATCCATTCATGCCGTATAAGTTAAAAAAACATTCTTTTCGTACTTTTGTCAGAAAAGTCAAAATGTACCTCGTACGAAAAACGACAAAAGATTCCTTTCATATATTTTACTAAAAACTCACCAAAGGGTAAAATAGGTTTTAAACAATTGTAGGTGGATGTAAATAATATTACATATTGGGGAAACATGGATATGGATGATAAAATACACCAGAGTAAATACTTATGAATAAACAATCTCGGATAAAAATGTGATTGTGATACTTCCCTTACCTTAGGTCCGACTTGCTTTGTAAGTGTCCGAACCTCCTCTTCTTTGAAACGCCTCTTTGAATCCTCCACTTAGGGAACTATGATTGGTCTTTGAAGAATACCAGGACCTCTAGGATTATTCTAGGGAAGTGGTGAAGGGATTTTTGCAGAGGTTGGCCGATCTTGAGTGCTCAAATTGGTGTGAGGAGAAGGGGGAGGAGGTGCCCTTTTATAAGAGAGGAGAGGGGCACCTTAGGAATACCTCAAAATATTATTTTATATTTATGTCAAAATCGGTTTATAATGGTTCCCAATAGTCTTATTTCGAAGCTAAAGTGGGGATGGGTCGAAATCCTATCAACCAATAGGATTTAGACAAGTTTAGGGTATTATTTTAACCTTATCAATTAAATTTAACTCTAAGTTAAATAATTTAACTTTTACCGTGTCTTTTTGTTTTCTTTCACAATATGGTTAATACACTTACTATAACATGCCAAACGAACCCCAAATTGTTTATTATTAATATATATATCATTATCTAAGTCATTTGGCCGAACCTTAAATTTTTAGGAATAAAATAACAATTAATAATATAATATTTGATTTAAAAACTATTTTGTGTCAATTTTGACACTATTTGATATATGATTTTTTTTGAAAGTCATAACAGAATTATATGTACGAACCAAGTTGATTAAATCAACACTAATATATCATAGTAACCTAGAAAATTAGTGGAATTTATAAAAAGTCTCAAATTACATTCATTTGAGCATTTATAACATCAATTATGTTAATATTTCCTTAAAAGGGTAATTACTGCATCATCGTTGTGTAATAAATAAATTAATTTAATTAAAGTCTAAAAATTATAAATAAAATATAATTATGTAGGAAATATTTTTAGCTTTCTAATGAATATTTATAGTCGAATTTATCTAATGTATAACTCTATATTAAAAATATGTTAGTTATTAAACTTTGATTTTAACTATTTTAACTATTCATTGAATAAAATAATAATAAATGTCCTAATCTAATCCAAGTGGGCCTAAATGATAATATTTTACACTTAAGGTTTTTTTTGGTCTCGATACACTTGTCCAATGGAATTAGGACATGTGTTAGGGTAATATTAATATCAATCTTACCCTTAATTACCCTATTTACTTTTAACCATGGTAAATAAAAGTAAAAAGTTACTATTCACCAAAAATTATTTTCATCTCATTGAACCACATTTTACTTACTGACATCAACCGTGTCTCTCTGATTTTTGAAATTCCATTCACAGAAGCGGTAAAATTAAGTTTTATGAAAAATTCAGTTTTTTTAACTACCACTTAGTAGTTTCACTATTCATCAAAAATTGATGTTTTTCAGAACAATGCTAAAATTTCATCCTAAGCTATATTTCATATTCCGAATTCAAAAATGAAGTCTATTTTACCAAATTCATAACATATAAGTTGCATTAATTAATTTTATAATTAAATACCGCTGTTAAAACAAATAGCGTGTTTTTAAGAAACAATATCTATCAAAAGATTGACACTTGATTATGTCTGGTTTAAATGTGAAATTACATTCAATGACCAAAATTGTATTAAATTGTAAAAATATATTCTAAATATATTTTAAAACCAATGAAATTAATAATTTATCACTATTAATTATTTCAATTAAAAAAGTTGTTTTTAATTATAATTTAGTAATTTTCACTATTCATCAGAATATGAAAGTTATCCGAAAAGTACCAAAACTTCACCTTAGGCTAAACTCGATACTCCGAATCCAAAAATGAAGTCCATTTTGAGAGCTAAAATTTCTAAAATTTTAAAAGGTGGTTATTACTATTCATAACAGCTAGTTATAATAATATTTTAATAGCATATCGTTGTTTAGTGAAACTCGGTATTGCGTACTACACACGTTATCGAGGAAGGTCGCGATTGCGTGTAATGCATGGAAAGTCAAAGATGCGTGTTGTGCAAGCTCATTTTGATGTAGCGTACAACACAAGACATTAATAAAATTAAAAAGAATATTTTTCATAAAATCTCGGGCTGTTACAGATTTGGTGTTTGGTTTAGATTTTAGTATCAAAAGGATGTTTTGTTTTAAATATTGAATATGGAAAGAGTTTTATTTTAAAACATGAGACAATTATTTTTAATAAAATGTGATGAATTTTTTTATAAATTTATTTTAAATTAGTATTAATGGAATGTTCTTGCGAAAGGAAAATACATGCATTCCTTAGGATTAACAATGGAATTCCTATTATGAATTTCATTTCCCTTGGCTGTATTATCTTTTTAGTTATAGGTTCTAGTTTTTTATCTCTATTGTGGTGAGTGTTGTTCTGTGTTAGGTGGTGACACATGAGGTAACATGGAGGTGCATTTAGGTGAGAGACATTATCTTATTTTCACTATTAGTGTTTATCATTTATTTATGTTTATTATTTTTATTTTTCCTTCCTTTCTGGACCAAAACCATTGCCAATAGTTTACTTTTTGGTTCTCAGAACTAGTTTTCTACCATTGTATATTGATAATGACATTCATACCTTTTTGAATAATGGATCAAGTGACAAGTTTAGTGTTGACCTGGGTTTGTTTGTGAAAATTACATTCGGATTTTATGATTAAATTAATGATTTTTTAAAATAAACTCTTCTTAATAAAGACTCATCTTTCACTTCTCTTGTAATTAAATCTTCTTTACTCAGTATTTAAGATATGTACACCAAGCATTTAAATAAATTTTTATTTTGGGGTCCCCAAGGATTATCCATGAATGTATTCTTTATAAAATAATCATAAAACCCATTTCCTTTTGATGAGCTATTTTATTGAAATGATTTATATATGTCAAATTATGTATGAATTAATATGTTAATGTTATGATGTGACGTGTGTACCCAGAATTATGTAGTGCTACAATGAAATGGAAAATGTTATTTATCTCAATAAATGATGTATAAGATGTTTGAACGTGATTAAATATTTTTTACAATTATAATATTTTATTATGCGCATATTTTATGAGTGAACATGATTCTAGATTTGTTCTGAACTATGAGTGGTTGTTGACCACTAATACATGATGCTTCATTTTTATTAATTGATATATTCAATGATTTTATCTAATTAGTCCTCTTGTTATTATGATGATGATCCAATTCTTATATTATTATTGAGATTATTATGCTCAACCATGTTATATTGATTCATGTTCCAATATATGCTCATGCATAGATATTAGATTGACTATTATTTTATGTATATCCTCATTTGATTACTTATACTATGGAGAAAAGGAATCCCACAATAAATCTAAAGAAGAATGAATTAAAAATTTTGATGTTTTATTATGTAAATGTTATGTTTCCTTATAATTTTCATTATACACTAATCCTTTGGATCATGGTTTTGTAACCCTATTACATTATTTGTAAAAAAAATTGTAATAGTATAGTATAAAAAGTGCAGTCTATTTAGTTGGAATCAAATAATTTTTTATTTAATTTGGAATTATTATTTTATAACATTAGTGAAACCCATTTCTATGAGACAATGTATATATAAGCACCCAAGATGCTTTGTTAGAGAAAATTTCTTAACATCAGGATCACACCTGAAATGGATTTTGAGATAATTTTAAAAAGTAATAAAATATTTATTAATGGAATTTTTAATTTTTTAGTTCTTTTCTATAATAAAAACATGCATGAACCAGGAGAAATATAGCCAACAACCCATGTGAGGGACAACACAGGGAATGCCCAAATGACATCCCCAATGCTTTGGGGGATGTTGATCAAAATTTAATGGTGATTAATACCAAGCTATCTCAATATATGTCCAATAACATAAATTATTTAGAAAATTGTTTTTCACGGATGGGGAAGGAACTTGATATCAGGTCAATTATATGGAAATGATTCCTACTGTTTATTGGATCTTCTAATTCACTAGCCACAAAATAGTTTATTACCTGAATAGATAAAATAAATTTTATATTAGTCACTTTTTTATGATGGAGATGGTTAATCTTTCAAATTATCTTTTATATAGGGAGTCTGATCATTTTTAGTTGTTAATAAAGAACACCAATCAAAAGGATAAAATTGATGAGATTGAGTTGGAATACTTTATGAAAATATTTATCGAAAAATATTTCCCTCAATATCATCATACAAGGATGTAGATAATATTTATAGTTCTAAAGAGAAATGAATGTGAACATATAATGTCTTAAAATCAATATTTTGAAAATAATTAAATGTATTCCACAAGTTTTATTATGAATAATGATAATATAATATATAGACTTTTTAGTGGTTTAAAACCACACCTCTTAAGGGATCAATCAATTTTAGTTGTTGGGAGTTATAGAGATGTGGTCTAATTTTCTCTCAAAGTGGAGATAAAATTTATAGAATTGTACCATGGATATTGACACCCAAAAAGAATCATAGAGCTTCACTATGGAGGATTAAATGAAAAAGTTAGATAAAAAACTCAACCACTCAAATGTAAAAAATTATGGAAGATGTATAATGGGAATTTCCTCGAGGGGAAAAGATAACACTTCAACTGTCAGACCAAAGGTCACAAATATCTTGAATGATGAACATACATGAGAAAGTAGGGCAATGTGGTGAAGGAAAGCAAATATATACCCATGTTTTGCTACATCAAATATATGAGGAAAGGTAGTTATGAAATCCAATGCACTAAACCCAAAGTCCTTGTGTGTAATAAATGTCAGCAGCCACCAATGTCAAAGATGAAAAGAACAGATTATTTCATCACTACTATTGAGGTGGGGCCCAAACATTATGTGGTGACATATATGATGGTTATTAATTCAATAATACTGAATTTTCTATTTGATTTTTTGTTCTACACATTTATTCATATCTTGTTGGTTTTTTAGAACTATACAAACACCACATTGAAATATGGAAGTTGAGTTATCAATTAGAATAGAAAATTTGGAAATTATTTCAAAATATGTGTATAAAAACTATATAGTTAATTAATATTTTATAAAACACCCAGAAAAAACTATTTTGACTTCCTTAGGTAGTCTGTTTTACTATTTTTCACATATATTTTAAATCATTATACAAAGCCAACAATAACTATGTGGAACGGGAAATTACATTTCACATCCTGAGGCATCCCCAAATTTATTATAAGTGTATGGATGATGATAAATCTCACTATAATCAACTTCTCAAGTGTGTATTTTATTACATTATAAGAATTCATATCTTTCTCAAATAAATGTGTCCAAGGATAGAATCATGATCAAATTCATACCCATTGTGATGGACTACACTGATGTGTACCCTGAAGAATTGACTGGTCTTCCACATGACTGAGAGGATGAGTTATTAATTGAACATATTCGCGGATATTTTACAATATCAAAGAATTGTTTTAGAATGGACACCATTGAATAATAAGAACTAATTAATTAGTTACAAAAAACCCTGGACAATGATTTAATATACTCGAGTGCCTCAACTTAGGAGGCACTAGAAACCTTTTCAAGAATAATTATGGATCAATGAACCTTTAAATTGAATATCATGTGCTTCTTAAAATCAATATAAATTAAAATTATCCCGTTCATAGAAATGATTATTATTAAATAAACTATTTGAGGAATATTATTTCTATACATTAGTATGTCAGTCAGGATATCCCCAATTAATGGTGGAGAAGGAAGATATTCCTAAGACCGACATTTGATTAAGGTATTGACACTATGAATTCATAGTGATTCATTTTGAAATAACTAATTCTCTAGAAATATTTTATTAAATAATGAATATATTATATAAAGACTACCCTGATCTGTTTGTTGCAATCTTTATAGATGATATTATAATATAATCCAAGTGATATGTGGAATGTGAGAAACATTTGAATTTAATTCTAAAGACCTTGTTAAGGTAGAATATATATCAAAATTATAGTTAATGAGGGATATGCATAGAAGAATTATGATTCATGAGGAATGTTATCATTAGAAATGGAATATATATAGACCCTTCCAAGGTAAAGGAAATCGAAGACTGGCCAAAGAAAACATATGTAATGTAGATCCATAGCATCCATGGTCTATCTAGGTATTAAAGGTGATTTGTGATGATCTTATCAGGATTGTAAAACATTCTAACCAAGATATCTTGGAAGGTAGAAAGTATTTCTGAACTAGTGGATGTGAATACTGCTTCAGAAAGTTGAAAAATTGGCTTATTACTATAGTAGTACT
Source organism: Viscum album (assembly GCA_963277665.1). NCBI lineage: Eukaryota > Viridiplantae > Streptophyta > Magnoliopsida > Santalales > Viscaceae > Viscum > Viscum album. The sequence continues at coordinate 346,980 of OY728121.1, forward strand.
TAAACTACCAACAAGTGGGGAACTATTTGTGGTATATATTGATTCTTCAAATTAGGTATGGGGATTTTTACTGATGAAATATAGCAATGTGTTTTCTTATTCCTCATGTAAGTACATAATACATTAGATAAAATATCCCACAAATTCTCTGGAGTTGGTGGTTGTGATCTTCATGTTGAAAATATGGTGGCATTATCTCTATGGGTAGAATAGTGTAATGTATACTGATCATAAGAGCCTAAAATATATATTCAAATTGAAGGATAGTAATATGTTCCTATTAATAAATATATAGATCATCTAATATTATGACTTCTCAATCCACTAAAATCCGGGTAATGCAAATAATGTAGTGGATTATATAAGTAGAATGGATCATGAAACATTATCAATGATGAGAATTGAGAAGGATCCATTCTTATTAGATTTTAAAAGGATAGACATGGGAATAATTAAGGAAGTAAAATCATCAATCCTTTCTCAAATGTTTGATCAACCATCCTACCTGGAGATGATGAAGTATTCTCAAAGAAAAAAACTGGATATTCAGAAGATGGTGGAAGCACTCAGAAAAGGTAAATCCCCAAATATTAGTATTAGTGAGGAAAGCTTCATAAGATTTGTGTAAAAATTATGTGCAGCATCAAATCAAGAGATAAATAATTTTATTCCGTGTGATGTGCATATTCCAACCTCATCTATTCAACTAGGGAGCTAAATGTTGTACCGATATCCCTAAGGTCACTATTTGGGGGACAATATGAAGATGGAGATTCCAGAATATAAAGAAATGATGCTAGTATGACAGAAAATGAAGGATTAAATTAAAATATCTATGGGGATGATGAAACCATTACCCACATCGATATGTAAATTGGAATACATCACCAAAGAATGTTTCACTGGATTTACAAATTAATCAAGAGGAAACAATGTTATATGTTATATTAGATATCATCTCGCAAAGAAATATCACTTTTTCAAAATTAAAGAGGAATTATCATAAGATCTAAATAAACATTTATAAATTACAGTTGTTGAAGGGAAACATGAGAAGCACTATCAATTATATTCATTAAATATCAAATATTCATTTACATTTTGTGTAAAAGAATCCAATATTATCTAAACACTGATATAAACATTAGTACACATTCTCATTCACAAACTGATTGAAAATCTGAGCAAACCAATCAAACACAAGAATACATGTTGAGAGCATGTTCAACAGACATGAACGGAGGATGAGAGGAAACTCATCCTCTTGATGAGTTCTATTATGACAATATTTTCCATTGTTGAATCCCAATGGTTCCATATAAATTCTTTTATGGGAAATTTTGTAGAAAACCACCATGATGGTATAAAGTTGGTGAAAATAAGCTGATGTAACATTAAATGGTTGAATAAATGGTGGAAACCCTGAAAAAAAATTGAATAAAAAATCAAGGAATCTCAAGATTGATAGAAGATATTTGTAATGAATTATTGATGAGACATATATTTTGAGGTTTGGAGACATCATATTCCCCAGTGTCTCTCCCAAGAATAGGATCCTAAGATTTGGGAAGAAGGGAAATCTATGTACTCAGTACATCATCCCCTTTGGTATTCTTGATCATGTCGGACCTATTGCATATAAACTAGCACATCTACATACCATGGATCATGTAGAAAATATATTCCAAATATCCCTCTTTAGGAATAACAAACTAAATACTTCACTTTTATTAAATATAGAGGTGGTATTGTTGTAAAATGATATCTCTTATAATGAGAATACAATAAATATATTGGATCATATATATAATGTTCTCTACAACAAGAAAACTGATCAGGGTAACATATAACAGAGAAACCTAAATTACTAAGAGGAAAAATTGGAATCATATGAAGTGAGGAATTTTAAATAACCTCAATAGTTTTAAACTTAGAATGTAACATTGAATTTTGAGGGAAAAAAATCCAATGTGGTGAATGAATATAATGTCCCAAATTGTTATCAATGGAAAATACCTAATATAATTATTACATATAGTATAAGTCATTTAATATCATATATTGTAAACAATATTACCCATATAAATTATTAATTAAAAGAATAAGATGTATATCTATTATTTAAATAACCAATACTAACAGAATTGTAACATGCCCCTTGGAATTGTGACATGACCATTAGGTATATTAATTTAGAGAATATAATAGTAACCTCACCAAATAATTTATGATTAAAATATATGTATCTTATGAATAGAAATATTATATATTTATTTCATGATATATATAATTAAATATTTTAGAAATGATAAATTATGTGTTGGAATTTCTATAAGTTATAATTAATTAACAATAATTTTATAAATATTATAATGATTTATAAGAAATTTTTTTAATAAAATTTTATAATAAATTATTATTTGGTTATCTTATGATAATAATATTATATTGAGAGATCTAAAGTTATTTTTCCAATTGTTATAAAATCGATAATAATTTCAAAATCGTTATTTTTCACCACAATAAGGATTTTAATTAAAAATTTAGCTTCTCATATATGGAAAATTCGTTACAAAAAATGAAGTCAATATTTTAATTATAAATGTATAAAAAAATTTAGGTTTGCTTATTTTAATTTTAAAAAAATATTTGAATTTATATTGAATAATAAAATACAATAATTAAATGATTAAAATCATTTTAAGCTAAATAAACTATTAATTGGGACATTTCTAATGAAATCACCATAATAATGATATCTCTTTATGTATATGAATATTATTAGTTATAGGTAGAAACTATTTTTAGTCGAGAATATAAATAATAAACTAATTAATATTATAATAAAAAAATACCCCTCTCATCCTCTATAAATACAACACATCACCGCCTAATATCATATCCCCTTCTAAGACTTGATGCTTATCTAAATTATACCTAATAAAAATTATAATATTCTTACATATTTATATGATCCTTTAGTCTCATCAGTAGATCGAAACGAGATTCCCTATAAAGTTTCTCAAGGGGAAGAATTCAAGAGGTAAAATACAATTTGTTTTCATTTAATTTCTTTTCATTGTCTTCTCTTTTCTTTTTTTCCTCAGTCTCCTTATAAAAGTGGAATTATAACTCCAATATCTTATATATAAATTAATTTTATTATTCTTATAGAATAATATATCACCAATCCTCTACTTTGCTACCTTTTATTCAAAAAACGGAAGATCGTCTTTATGGTGTTGTTTTATGGTCGTTAAGGATTATAAGTTTTCATTTCCAATTACCACCTTCAAGGATGATTTTAAAACAATTATAAAGATATAAATAAATATTATAATTTATTCTATTACCATATTTATGATATTTATCTATCTTATATACATAATATTAAATAAAAAAAAATTTTGTGATCGAATACTGCGAAATTCATCTAATCGATTATCATTAAGATTTTATTTATTTAATCATCCTTGTATCTAAAAAATATACAACCAATTAAACATGTTTATTATAATTAATAAAATATTATATCAACTTTGGATTATTATTCCCATTTTAAATGATTATCCACACTTTTATACAAGTAAACTGGTTATGTAAACCAAGATAGAAAACACTCCAGAACGATGAATTTGAGCACCATGACTCATCCAATTGGACATAAACAAATGAAAAAGATGTTAATGAATAAATTATTTTTATAATAGGTTACCTATATGTTAATTAATTATTATAATTTGATTATCAAGTATACTAATGTGATAAAATCATTCACACATTAGGTTAGTGGATTCTCAGAGCCAATTTCTATTGTTTTGGGTTATTCCTCTTTCATGAAATATTTCAATGTTGACGTTATTTATTATTTCTAAAATATTATTTCATTTCCCTCCCCTTTTTATTTTAAAATATAAATTATTACAAATATTATTTTTTTGTAGAATTCAATTATTTTATGCAATGAAATATTTTTTTTTCTAAAAAGCATGTTTTACGTATCTTGAGAGTGTTTCTTCTTCTCCCAAGATAGATGATTCTTATACCAGAGTATGGTTTGCCATTTTTATTTTTGGATACTAAAATTTTATCCAATAATTTAATATTTATGAAATTTTTATGAAATCCATTTCCTTTCAATATTTTTATTTTATAGAAATTATTGTTATATCTTCTATCTGTCATGCATGCTTATTTAAGTGTTACAATGTGATAGGTGTTACTAGAATAATATAGTTCCATAATTAATTATTTAATGTTATGTATCTAATGAGATAATGTGAATTATTTGTGAACATGATGATATATTTGTTAATAATAATGATGTTATGATTATTCACATATGTAATGCGTGAACATGATGTTATCATTGTTCACAACTATGTGTGTTTGATGACCACTAGTACATGATGTTTCATTTTTATGCATTTAAAAATTACAAGATTTTATCTAATGATTACTCTCGAGATTATGATTATTATTTGATGATTATATTTTATGACGTTGATATTGGTCCCCCACGTTATATTGATACATTTTGTTATATATCCTCTTACTCGGTTTTTAGCTCACCCCTTTATTTGATGAATATATTTAAGTGACTATTTGTAATAATGAGAAAAAAATGGAAACTAAATTTCTATATAATAAGTAATAAAATATTTAATATGTTATATTACATAAATGTAATGTTTTTTCATAATTTTCCTAAGACACTACATCTCTGGATCATGTTTTTGTTACAATATTATATTGATTATTTATAGAATGGTTTAATTTTAATGTAATAAACGTAGGGTGTAAATACATAGAGCTAATAATCACTTATAGATAATTATATTTGGATATTTTATGTTGTAATTTTCAATGATATGTGAACGATATTTTTTTTATATTTTATGTATGTTTAATATTTAAATAAGTGTGAAATGTGATTTGATGTCACATTAAAATCTTCTTATAAAAATTTCACTTAAAATGAAATACTATTTTTTTATCCTTGGTCTTATATTTACACAATACAGTGTAATTTTAAATACGAGGTATCTGTATTTCAACTTCTTCAAAACACAAATTTTAATTTTTAAAAACCCATTTAAATTTAAATACAACACCGCTGAAAATATTATTTCACAATATAAAAATCCTTGTTCTATTCTTTCAAAATTCATTACAACATTAATCCTATCAAATATTCAACGGGCCTTCAATGGATTATTTTTTAATGTTTTACATCTAGTGAAATAATTTCTCTTTTTCCTTCAACACTAAATATATTGATAATTTTTCATTTAATGATAAATTCTTCTTCTGATTGAGGCACGAAGGTTGATATTTATCATGAAATTCATTAAATGAAGTGAATAGTAACATATGGATCACTATTTTTATTTACATGTGATTTCTTTCCTAAAAGGAAACGAATTAATGAAAAACTACATATTGATTCTAAGGAAACTGTTAATATAATTAAAATTAGGTTGAATATTAAATTTTATTTTTTCCATTATCAATGGTTTATTTAATTTTCAATTAATTTTTCTCATGTTTTCATTTAAATGATTTATATCAATCTAATATTAGATATTTAAAATTTCAAATGGCTATAAATTTTTGTTTGTAAGTCTATTTTAGCACTACAACTATACAAATAAATTAATAGGAAACCATATATGAATTGTTACTCATAGATTATATGTTTCAATATCTGGTTTTACTAAAACCTTTGTGATCAAATTGTTTTACATTGGCCACTAGTTGTTTGAAAAATTGAAGTGAAAATATACTTTTCATATTAATTTTAATTTAAAAAAACTATAAAAGCCTTTTAGAGTTAGAATGTAAATGATTTTTATCTAAAAACCTGATTTTGAAAGATCAAGATTTTACATTTTGACATTGTTTCATAGACAAGACATCAAAATCCCCACTTTTAAGGTTTCATAGAAAATAATAACATTTAAAAATTTATGTTTAAATAGAGAAAAAAAACGACATTAAATAGCCTTTTCCAAATAGCGATATAATGATTTTGGATGTAGTTCATGAAAAAACATAGTATTGGATACTTATCCTTTGAATTTAACATTATATTCTTTCTATAATATCACATAAATTCATATTATTCTATAATTGATCGTGGACCATTGCATACAGATCCAATCTTACATTGGTATTCAATCAAATACCCTATTTGAATGAAAACTAGATTATTGATCAGAATATACCGGTCATTGTTAACTAGAGAAAAATTAAATATCCATCATTAGTTAATATATCATACATGAGTTTAAAATAATATATCATCTTTTAAGGTATCATGGAATGATTTTATTTTCATTGAAAACATGAATGATGTAAAAAAATACATAAAACCCGCATCAATTATTATGTTAGAATTCCAAGAGTACCGAAAAATGTAATGTTCAAAAATTCTTTTCAACCCTATACATATTCCATTATACTAAAAAACATTAAAATGATCCCTTGGCTTCTACTATGGTTGATTTAAAATTCCAATTTCCATTCTCATATTCAGAAATTTCTAAATAATTTGTTTTTGTACTCCATACATGAGTTATTTCCCTATAAAATAATCATCCCCAACACTCTATTATTATTTATCTTTGGTTATTTTGGATTTATTCTATATAATAGTTTCAATCAATGTTCCATCTTTTCCACATTGATAACATTTAACAATTCCTTAAATTAAATTCCACGTGTTTAACTTTCCACACATATTTCACATGAAATATTTTGTTTGATCCCCTCATTTACATGATCAAATTTCAATTTGATTTTTTTCTCCATACATATCTTCTTTTCTTTCAATAATTAGACCAATGAATAAATATTTATTATATTTATTCTCTGATAGTAGAACGCACTTAATATTCCAAACATTTTATGTCTCTAATTTCAAATGTTATGAATTTTTGGGGTTCTCTTCTACTAGTGAATCAGTCATTTTTCCAACCAAAATCGATGAGAAATCTTGAAACATATTGCACAATCCTGGTAATGTTAATATCATAAAATCATGTAGACTAGTTCCCATTTATATTTTTCTATAGAAACACCCTCTACATTTTCATTTGGATTTTTTATGATAATTTATTCCAAAATATATCTCTATGAAATCTTCTCACTCCATAGATTAGACAACTTGTTCCCACTATGTGTAACTGATCGGTGTGCACCACTTATCGGATTCTCTATATATGAGATAAATAAATAAAGAATATTTTTCATTCTAATTATAATAGATCATAGAAATAACATTTACAATTAGTTGATTAATTCGTTTCTAATTAATGGTTTATAATATCCACTAATCATAGGTGGATGTGGAACACAAATGATTCACATATTGGTACATTCATATTTGGTGAAAATGGATTCTCAACATGATTACTTTTATTTTTCATAACTTGAGATAGCTAATTTAACATCATTAGGAGGTTTTCAACATCAGATTCAACATTACTGGGAAGGCCTTCATTGATTTTCACATTGTATCAATTATTATTCATTCTTTTTACCTCTATAATTTTAAATAAAGAAAACTCAAATGAAAAAATGGAAAATACATTGAATAAATATAAATTATAAAATCCTTTTTAATCCAAAATATTTTTTCCTATTGATCTTTTATGATTATATACTTTAATATATTCTTATAATAAAATATAAATCAATAGTTAGGTTGCTCATATTTTAACACATTTTGTAAAAAGATATATTATAATGAGAAAATATCTCTCTAGAGAATCTTTCTAGGTGAGTAGTCATAGTCTGACTTGTTATTAAAAAATAAAGAATGATTCATTTCTCAAGTAATATTTTTTTGGGTGATTTAACCTAGGTTAAAATTCTATATATCCCCATCCAGTTTGAAGTATTTACATATGGATGTATTTTCTTAGGAAACCACATAATATATACATAAAAAATTTAGGTATTCTTTCTAATACGTAGATATATTATTTTAGTTATCACTGTGGTTTTATAATTTTTTTTAAAAAAATAACGCTACCATTCAATGATACCAACAACGATGAATTGAAATTTCATATATAATTTTAAACATAATCCCCAAATTTTTTTTACTTTGATCATTTCCTAAAAACAATTTTGAGGATTTGTGAAATATAACTATGTGCATAATACAAGGAATTCTTATATAACATAAGAAACATAAATTAATTTTAACTCTCAGAAATGAATTATTTAATAATCTATCATAGATCACCTAACTACATCGGACGTCATGGTAATATATTTCAATATATATGGTGATCATAAATCATGAAAAGGAATAAAAAATGAAAATGGGATATACATTGACAATAAGAATAATGATTGAATAATAATATAAGAAAATGATCATTAGTACGAGATTCATAACCTAATAATAATTACATGAGGAATTAGATGATCATATATACATGGTTAATTATATTTAATTGTGGATAAAACATAAAAATATGATTTTCCTAATAATATAAAAATAATCATCACTAAGGTTCTATAAAATAATATTAAGAATTTTATTTTCCATGTTATCGTAATAGTTTTCCATGAAATGATTTGGGGGTCTTAGGAATGTTTTATTAAAGGGGATAAATTATTTACCCAAGAATTGGAGATTTTTTAGGGAGACTATAACGACCCATACTTTACATACATTGTTAATACTTCAAAATTGAAGCACACTTATTACAACATATGAAAAGACCACAAAGGACCGTATAGGTATAGTGTCTTTAGAAACTGGGAAACATAAACAACTGGTTCATAAATCTTCTACAGTGTCTCCCATTTATTTCATCATATCTAGGGTCCCTTTTAGCATATTCTACTTAATATCCATCTTCCTGACCTGGGGAAAAGAAAACATAAAAGGGTGAGCTCAAATGCTCAGCAAGGGCAAATAAAGCAAATAAAAATCATATCATATCTTTTTGAAAATCAAAACCTGCAAAAGAGATCATAATATCTTAACATGGAATAAATCATAGAAGTGAAAATGAGATCCCCAAAATCATAACATAAAACTTGAAACTTTGTGGCATGCACACATAATCATGGAAAATCATTTCTTGTTAGTCATGACTCATTTCCAAGACTATCTTAGTGGACAAAGTCCCTTTCTGAACCGAGTTCACTCCTCGTTTCAGTCCTATATCACTGAACCGAAATAACATTCTGTTTCAGCCATGTCTATCTCATGAGATATAAAATCTTTACCCAATGCATTGGAGGGAGATATAGGTCCCACCCATCTTATAATGAATCCTTTCTTATGTGTGCCACATAATCATAAATCATACATCATTGCATAACCCATGTAATACAAATTGGAATCTTAAACATAATGACATCATAAAACAATTCACACAAGATAAAGGAATTTATAAAAATAATTCAATCACAACATGATCAAATCAATGTAATAATAGGGATAAAACAGAACCCTTTGTTATCTTATATGGAAAATAATTTTGATAAAACACTTGAACTCCATTCTTGAGGAAAATATCCTTTCTTCTTCAAAAACATTTTTCCTTTCATAACATGTCATACATCTTTAAAATAAAAGAAGTTGATTAAAAATAAACTTGAAAACTTGTAAAGGAAGCTTCTTGGAAATAATGTTTTAAAAATCCATTCATGCCGTATAAGTTAAAAAAACATTCTTCGTACCTTTGTCGGAAAAGTCAAAAAGTACCTCGTACGAAAAAAAACGACAAAAGATTTCGTTCATATTCTTTACTAAAAACTCACCGAAGGGTAAAATTGGATTTAAACTATTGTAAGTGGATGGAAACAATATTACATATTGAGGGAACATGGATGTGGATGATAAAATACACCCCAGTAAATACTTACGAATAAACAATCTCGGATAAAAATGAGATTGTGGTATTTTCCCTTACCTTAGGTCCGATTAGCTTTGTACGTGTCCGAAGCTCCTGTATAATGGTTTAAATAATGTTATTGACTTATTCCAGAATCATACATATTTATATGATATCATATATGGTCATATTATTAGCTTCTTGTTAGTTATATTTCATTGTTACTTGTTACTCGGGTCTTTATAACTTTTTGTTCTTATGCGTGTTTTTTCGAATAAATTCTTATTATTATCTTTAGGTTATAGATAATTCATTTCCAGAATGGTATTAGTGTAGTATATACCATATTCATTTATTCAATTCATTTATATAATCATTATGAAATGAAGATCATGTAGAACGAGTCGCATCACATCGTGGAGACGGTATTCCGTACGTACGCACGAGTGATGATATCGTTCCTATGATCGTGGAATTGTATTGGAGTATATATATATATTATTTCAGTATCAATATTACTTCATAATAATCATATTTAGTTACTCATTACACCATTATACCCATCCTTGTAAGGTGATGGTGGAAAATAGATTACACCACGGCGTGGAGACGGTATTCCGTACGTACGCACGCGTGGTGATTTCATTTTTCCGTAGGATGGATAGAAGGTGAATTAGTGTTGTTTCATATTTATAATAACATATCAGTATGTAAGTAATACTGATGTTATTACTTTATCATGAAACAACTAATGAAGAAGAAGTTGAAGAAGAAAGAAATTGAAAAGATCGGTAATGGATATTACCTCTTCTTTGGAACGCTTCTTTGAATCCTCCACTTAAGGAACTAAGATTGGTCTTTGGAGAAGACCAGGACCTCTAGGATTATTCTAGGGAAGTGGAGAGGAGAAAATGGCAGGGGTTGGCCGAGCTTGAGTGCTCAATTTGGTGTGAGGAGGAGGGGGAGGAGGTGCCCTTTTATAAGGGAGGAGAGGGGCACCTTAGGAATATCTCAAAATATTATTTTATATTAAAGTCAAAATCGGTTTATAATGGTTCCAAAGGGTATTATTTCGAAGATAAAGTGGGGAAGGGTCGAAATCCTATCAACCAATAAGATTTAGACAAGTTTAGGGTATTATTTTAACCTTATCAATTAGATTTAACTCTAAGTTAATTATTTTAACTTTTACCGTGTCTTTTTGTTTTCCTTCACTATATGGTTAATACACTTACTATAACATGCCAAACGAACCCCAAATTGTTTATTATTAATATATATATCATTATCTAAGTCATTTGGCCGAACCATAGATTTTTAGGAATAAAATAACAATTAATAATATAATATTTGATTTAAAAACTATTTTGTGTCAATTTTGACACTATTTGATATATGATTTGTTTGAAAGTCATAACAGAATTATATGTTCGAACCAAGTTGCTTAAATCAACACTAATATATCATAGTAACCTAGAAAATTAGTGGAATTCATAAAAAGTCTCAAATTGCATTTATTTTGGTGTTTATAACATCAATTATGTCAATATTTCATTAATAAGATAATTACTGCATCATCATTATGTCATAAATAAATTAAATTTTTTAATGTCTAAAAATTACAAATAAAATATCATCATGTAGGAAATCCTATTATACTTCTAATGAATATTTTCAATTGAATTTATCTTATTTATAACCCCATATTAAAAATGATTTACTTATTAAACTTTGATTTTAACTATTTTAACCCTTCTTTAAATAAATTAATAATAAATGTCCTAATCTAATCCAAGTGGGCCTAAATGGTCATATGTTATTCCTAAGTTTGTTTTTGGTCGAATTACACTTGTCCAATAGAATTAGGACATGTGTTAGGGTAATATTAATATCATATTTACCCTTAGTTACCCTATTTACTATTAACCGCGGTAAAAATCGTAAACAGTTACTATTCATCAAAAAATTATTTTCATCTCATTGAACCACATTTTAGTCCTTGATATTAACCGTGTCTCTCGGATTTTCGAAATTCCATTCACAGAAGCGGTAAAATTAAGTTTTATGCAAAATTCAGTTTTTAACCTACCACTTAGTGGTTTCACTATTCATCAAAAATTGAAAGTTTTCAGAAAAATACCAAAATTTCACCCTAGGCTAATTTCGATATTCTGAGTCCAAAAATGAAGTCCATTTTGAAAAATAAAATTTATAAAATTTCAAAAAGTGGTTATTACTATTCATAACGGCTAGTTTTAATAGCATATTGTTGTTTAGTGAAACTCGGTATTGCGTACGACGCAAGCTATCGAGGAAGGTCGCGATTGCGTGTAAAGCAAGTCAAGCAAGTGTTGTGTAGAAAAAGATTCCTTTGATAATTTATATAACATAAAAGTCTCGGGTGTTACATTCTACCCCCCTTAAAAAGAATTTCGCCCTCGAAATTCGTCACTTTGTAACAAACAGATGAGGATACTTCTCCCTCATCATATCCTCAAGCTCCCATGTAGCTTCTTCAAGTTGGTGGTTCCTCCATAAAACTTTCACCAAGCGAGTGGTCTTGTTTCGTAGGACTTTTTCACTACGATCCAGAATCTCTATCGGCTGTTCATCATAAGAAAGATCTTGCTCCAGCGGTACAACTTCTGAGCTGAGTACATGTGAAGGATCTGGTATGTACTTTCTCAGGAGAGATACATGGAACGCATCATGAACTTGAGAGAGATTCGGTGGAAGCGCCAATCGGTAAGCTACCTTCCCAACACGATCTAGTATTTCGAAAGGACCGATATATCTAGGGCTCAACTTCCCCTTCTTTCCAAATCTCATAACCCTCTTCCAGGGAGATATTCGTAAGAACACATTATCACCCACTTCAAACTCTAGGTCTTTTCTTCGGTTGTCGGCATAGCTTTTATGTCGACTCTGAGCTTCTCTTATGTGTTGTTGAATAGATATGACCTTTTCTGCCATTTCATCAACGAGATCAGGTCCTAATAGATTTCTTTCCCCAACTTCATCCCAGCAAGTTGGAGTCCTGCATTTCTTTCCATAGAGAGCTTCATAAGGAGCCATCTGAATACTGGAGTGAAAGCTATTATTATAAGAAAATTCTACCAAAGGTAGGTGTTGATCCCAACCTCCTTTGAAATCCATAGAGCAAGCTCTCAACATATCTTCTAGGGTTTGAATTGTTCTCTCAGATTGACCGTCTGTCTGGGGATGATAAGCAGTGCTGAAACTCAACTCTGTATCCAGAGTATGCTGAAGACTTCGCCAGAACTTCGAGGTAAATCTCGGATCCTGATCAGATATAATAGAAAGTGGTACTCCATGTAATCTTACCACTTCCTTTACATATATCCTGGCAAGCTGATCTAGAGAGAAATCCTCTCTAATAGGAATGATGTGTGCAGACTTTGTAAGACGATCAACTATGACCCAAATAGAATTATTCCCTTTGGATGTTTTAGGAAGTCCTGTGACAAAGTCCATAGTGATGTTTTCCCATTTCCATTCGGGTATGGGTAATGGTTGTAACATCCCCTTAGACTTCTGTCTCTCAGCTTTAACTTGTTGACAAACCAAGCATCGAGAGACAAATTCAGCAACATCTCTTTTCATGCCATCCCACCAGAAGTACTCTTTCAGGTCCCTATACATCTTCGTGCTTCCAGGATGAATAGAGAATGAAGAACTATGAGCCTCATCCAGAAGCTCCTTCTTTAATTCGGGGATGGGAGGAACACAAACCCGATTCCTGAACTTTATTATCCCATCACAATCAAGGTTGAATTCAGGAACATTTCTCACCTTCTTTTGTAACTCGACATCTTCTTTCTATGCCTCTTTAATCATCACATGTATAGATGGTTGAACATTCATTTGAGAAAGATAAGATTTTTCCCCATCCATTATAATTCCAAGATCCATCCTTTGTAAATCCATAAATATTGGATCTTTTGTGATCCTCATCATGGATAAACTAGCATGGTCTTGTCGACTTAATGCATCTGCCACCTTGTTTGCTTTCCCAGGGTGGTAATGGATTGAGACGTCATAATCCTTAATCAGCTCCAACCATCTTCTTTGACGCATATTCAACTCCTTTTGTGTGAAAATATACTTTAAACTTTTATGATCAGTATAAATATCACACCTTTCACCATAAAGGTAATGCCTCCAAATCTTTAATGCAAAGATTACCGCAGCCAACTCCAAATCATGTGTTGGGTAATTTTTCTCATGGATTTTCAACTGTCGTGAGGCATAAGCTATCACCATATCATTTTGCATAAGAACACACCCCAATCCCTTCTTGGATGCATCACTGTAGATCACAAACCTTTCTCCACTACAAGGCAGTGTGAGCACAGGTACACTGGATAACCTTCTTTTCAACTCCTTGAAATTCTCTTCACATTCCTCTGTCCAGACAAACTTAACTCCTTTCTGAGTCAACTTGGTGAGTGGATTAGATAATCATGAAAAATCTTTTACAAAACGTCGATAATATCCAGCCAAACCAAGAAAACTTCGGATCTCAGTTACTGTGGTTGGTCTCGACCATCTTTCGATAACCTCTGTTTTTACTGGATCCACAGATATCCCCTCTCTTGAGATTATATGACCCAAAAATGCAACTTTTTGAAGCCAAAATTCACACTTGGTAAATTTGGCATAAAGCTTCTCCTTTATTAGGGTCTTCAATATAATTCTCAAGTGATCTTCATGCTCTTCCTTACTCTTTGAATAGACAAGAATATCGTCTATAAAGACTACCACAAATTGATCAAGATAGTCTCTAAAGACTCTATTCATTAGATCCATGAAGATAGCAGGGGAATTAGTAAGACCAAATGGCATCACTATAAATTCATAGTGTCCATACCTTGTACGGAAAGCCGTCTTTGGTATATCCTCCCTTTTGACCCTTAATTGATGATACCCTGAACGAAGATCAATCTTGGAAAAGTATTGAGCTCCGCGTAGTTGGTCAAATAAGTCATCAATGCGTGGGAGAGGATATTTGTTCTTGATAGTGATCTTGTTAAGTTCTCGATAATCAATGCAGAGTCTCATTGATCCATCTTTCTTCTTAACAAATAGAATAGGTGCTCCCCAAGGTGACGCACTAGGGCGTATGAATCCCTTATCAAGATTCTCTTGGAGTTGCTTCTTCAATTCCTGCAACTCAATTGGGGCCATTCTATAAGGTGTCTTTGAAATAGGCAAAGCACCCGGTACGAGTTCTATTGAAAACTCAACTTCACGATTTGGTGGAAGACCCGGCAATTCCTCCGGAAAGACATCATCAAACTCACGTACAATGGGCATATTCTTAATCGTGAGTTTCTCACCAACCATTTGAGATAAATAACCTTCATTTAGTGGAATCAATACCCATAAGATGGAAGAAATTTCCACTGGAAGGTTATGTTCATCCTTGCATTGATAGACGATCGTAGATTGATCTGGAATATGAAATGTGACTTCCCTTCTTTGGCAATTGATATGAGCTCCATGTAGAGAAAGCCAATCCATGCCAAGAATCACATCAAATTCCACTAAAGGAAGGATCACAAGATTTGCAGGAAGCACTTTCCCACAAACTTCGATCGGAGAAGAATTATAAACTTTTGATGCGATTGATGTTCCATTAGGTGTTGTCACGATGAACTCAACATCTAATTGTTGAGGTAATACGGTGATACCCTTAGAAAAGTCTTCAGAAATAAAAGAGTGGGTGGATCCAGAATCAAATAAAACATTTTCTACTTTAGAGTGGATGGTAAGTGTACCTTTCACCACATCGTTATCATACTCCACATCGCTGATAGAAATTGCATGTGACTTTACTTTGTCTTTAGCCTTAAGATTTTGTTGACGTCGACCATCATCATCAACCCTTGGATTTGGGCATTGATTGGCATAATGCCCCATCTCCTTGCACTTGAAACATTGAAGTGTAGTAGGTTCATTCTGTGTATCCCTTCCTTTGTTTGCATCATTAGACATCTTCTTCCCATTATCACGGCATTCAAATGCCCGATGACCTTCCTTTCCACATTTAAAACATTTACTTGTCCCTTTAAGACAACTCCCTCCATGTTTCTTTCCACACTTTGAGCATAATGGAAAGTTCATCTTCTTTTCAGTGTGCTCTTTAGAGTTTCCTTTGAATTCCATCTTCCTCTTCTTATCAAACCCATGTGACTGATGGCTTACTCCAATCTCCATCTCGACTTTGAGAGCACATCGAACGATTTCCTCGTAGCTATTGAAGTCCCTTATGGCTAACGCCCTTCGAAGACTTGGTTTTAAGCCACTAAAGAATCGATCGATCTTACTCTCAGGTTGGATAATAATACCAGAAGCGTACCTTGCAAGTCTTGTAAAATTTGCTTCATAGGTACTAACAGATTCATCATCCCTTTGCTTCAGTTCAAGAAACGCTTTCTCCATATTTGTTCGGAGAATACGAGGGAAGTACTTATTGAAAAATAAGTTCTTGAACTCGTCCCATTCCATAGACTCAATTTCATCCCTTTGCCTCGTATTCTTAACAAGATTCCACCATTGATCAGCATCTCCTTCCAAACGGTACACTGCTAGGATGACTTTATCATGTTCAGAACATTGAAGAACTGAAAATATCTTTTCAGTAGTACTAATCCATTGTTCAGCAACTAATGGATCAGTAGACCCGCTGAAATAAGGTGGACGCTGCCTCATGAAGGATTCAATAGAATGTTGCTCCCTCCTTTGCTCGTTTGGAAATCCTGCATGATTCATAGCTTGAGAAAGTTGTGTGAGCATGGCTACAAGATTTTTCATTCCAGCTCCCATATCGTTTGGTTGCTCAGGGGGACAATCATTGCATTGCCCATCGCATTCCGCATTAACACGGTTCCTTCGGGTTCCAGCCATTGACTAAAACCAAGAAGAATAGTGTGAGCAACACTAATTATAATAGGAAACCACATAATTCAAGAATAAAATTTTCATGCTTATGGTCTTATCCTAGGTTATTCATGGCCATTTCTAAGATTGTGTTCTATGCTTAGACTTATTCTTAGGGTTCTTACTAAGGCTTTCACATCCTAGTTTCCAAAGGTTGACTATACCTTTCCTCTGATACCAACTATAACGACCCATACTTTACATACATTGTTAATACATCAAAATTGAAGCACACTTATTACAACATATGAAAAAACCACAAAGGACCGTATAGGTATAGTGTCTTTAGAAACTGGGAAACATAAACAACTGGTTCATAAATCTTCTACAGTGTCTCCCATTTATTTCATCATATCTAGGGTCCCTTTTAGCATATTCTACTTAATATCCATCTTCCTGACCTGGGGAAAAGAAAACATAAAAGGGTGAGCTCAAATGCTCAGCAAGGGCAAATAAAGGAAATAAAAATCATATCATATCTTTTTGAAAATCAAAACCTGCAAAAGAGATCATAATATCTTAACATGGAATAAATCATAGAAGTGAAAATGAGATCCCCAAAATCATAACATAAAACTTGAAACTTTGTGGCATGCACACATAATCATGGAAAATCATTTCTTGTTAGTCATGACTCATTGCCAAGACTATCTTAGTGGACAAAGTCCCTTTCTGAACCGAGTTCACTCCTCGTTTCAGTCCTGTATCACTGAACTGAAATAACCTTCCGTTCCAGCAATGTCTATCTCATGAGATATAAAATCTTTACCCAATGCATTGGAGGGAGATATAGGTCCCACCCATCTTATAATGAATCCTTTCTTATGTGTGCCACATAATCATAAATCATACATCATTGCATAACCCATGTAATACAAATTGGAATCTTAAACATCATGACATCATAAAACAATTCACACAAGATAAAGTAATTCATAAAAATAATTCAATCACAACATGATCAAATCAATGTAATAATAGGGATAAAACAGAACCCTTTATTATCTTATATGGAAAATAATTTTGATAAAACACTTGAACTCCATTCTTGAGGAAAATATCCTTTCTTCTTCAAAAACATTTTTCCTTTCATAACATGTCATACAACTTTAAAATAAAAGAAGTTGATTAAAAATAAACTTGAAAACTTGTAAAGGAAGCTTCTTGGAAATAATGCTTTAAAAATCCATTCATGCCGTATAAGTTAAAAAAACATTCTTCGTACCTTTGTCGGAAAAGTCAAAAAGTACCTCGTACGAAAAAAAAACGACAAAAGATTCCGTTCATATTCTTTACTAAAAACTCACCGAAGGGTAAAATTGGATTTAAACTATTGTAAGTGGATGGAAAAAATATTACATATTGAGGGAACATGGATGTGGATGATAAAATACACCCCATTAAATACTTACAAATAAACAATCTCGGATAAAAATGAGATTGTGGTATTTTCCCTTACCTTAGGTCCGAATAGCTTTGTACGTGTCCGAAGCTCCTGTATAATGGTTTAAATAATGTTATTGACTTATTCCAGAATCATACATATTTATATGATATCATATATGGTCATATTATTAGCTTCTTGTTAGTTATATTTCATTGTTACTTGTTACTCGGGTCTTTATAACTTTTTGTTCTTATGCGTGTTTTGTCGAATAAATTCTTATTCTTATCTTTAGGTTATAGATAATTCATTTCCAGAATGGTATTAGTGTAGTATATACCATATTCATTTATTCAATTCATTTATATAATCATTATGAAATGAAGATCATGTAGAACGAGTCGCATCACATCGTGGAGACGGTATTCCGTACGTACGCACGAGTGATGATATCGTTCCTATGATCGTGGAATTGTATTGGAGTATATATATATATTATTTCAGTATCAATATTACTTCATAATAATCATATTTATTTACTCATTACACCATTATACCCATCCTTGTAAGGTGATGGTGGAAAATAGATTACACCACGGCGTGGAGACGGTATTCCGTACGTACGCACGCGTGGTGATTTCATTTTTCCGTAGGATGGATAGAAGGTGAATTAGGGTTGTTTCATATTTATAATAACATATCAGTATGTAAGTAATACTGATGTTATTACTTTATCATGAAACAACTAAAGAAGAAGAAGTTGAAGAAGAAAGAAATTGAAAAGATCGGTAATGGATATTACCTCTTCTTTGGAACGCTTCTTTGAATCCTCAACTTAAGGAACTAAGATTGGTCTTTGGAGAAGACCAGGACCTCTAGGATTATTCTAGGGAAGTGGAGAGGAGAAAATGGCAGGGGTTGGCCGAGCTTGAGTGCTCAATTTGGTGTGAGGAGGAGGGGGAGGAGGTGCCCTTTTATAAGGGAGGAGAGGGGCACCTTAGGAATATCTCAAAATATTATTTTATATTAAAGTCAAAATCGGTTTATAATGGTTCCAAAGGGTCTTATTTCGAAGATAAAGTGGGGATGGGTCGAAATCCTATCAACCAATAGGATTTAGACAAGTTTAGGGTATTATTTTAACCTTATCAATTAGATTTAACTCTAAGTTAATTATTTTAACTTTTACCGTGTCTTTTTGTTTTCCTTCACTATATGGTTAATACACTTACTATAACATGCCAAACGAACCCCAAATTGTTTATTATTAATATATATATCCTTATCTAAGTCATTTGGCCGAACCTTAGATTTTTAGGAATAATATAACAATTAATAATATAATATTTGATTTAAAAACTATTTTGTGTCAATTTTGACACTATTTGATATATGATTTGTTTGAAAGTCATAACAGAATTATATGTTCGAACCAAGTTGATTAAATCAACACTAATATATCATAGTAACCTAGAAAATTAGTGGAATTCATAAAAAGTCTCAAATTGCATTTATTTTGGTGTTTATAACATCAATTATGTCAATATTTCATTAATAAGATAATTACTGCATCATCATTATGTCATAAATAAATTAAATTATTTAATGTCTAAAAATTACAAATAAAATATCATCATGTAGGAAATCCTATTATATTTCTAATGAATATTTTCAATTTAATTTATCTTATGTATAACCCCATATTAAAAATGATTTACTTATTAAACTTTGATTTTAACTATTTTAACCCTTCTTTAAATAAATTAATAATAAATGTCCTAATCTAATCCAAGTGGGCCTAAATGGTCATATTTTATTCCTAAGTTTGTTTTTGGTCGAATTACACTTGTCCAATAGAATTAGGACATGTGTTAGGGTAATATTAATATCATATTTACCCTTAGTTACCCTATTTACTATTAACCGCGGTAAAAATCGTAAACAGTTACTATTCACCAAAAAATTATTTTCATCTCATTGAACCACATTTTAGTCCTTGATATTAACTGTGTCTCTCGGATTTTCGAAATTCCATTCACAGAAGCGGTAAAATTATGTTTTATGCAAAATTCAGTTTTTAACCTACCACTTAGTGGTTTCACTATTCATCAAAAATTGAAAGTTTTCAGAAAAATACCAAAATTTCACCCTAGGCTAATTTCGATATTCTGAGTCCAAAAATGAAGTCCATTTTGAAAAATAAAATTTATAAAATTTCAAAAAGTTGTTATTACTATTCATAACGGCTAGTTTTAATAGCATATTGTTGTTTAGTGAAACTCGGTATTTCGTACGACGCAAGCTATCGAGGAAGGTCGTGATTGCGTGTAAAGCAAGTCAAGCAAGTGTTGTGTAGAAAAAGATTCCTTTGATAATTTATATAACATAAAAGTCTCGGGTGTTACATTCTACCCCCCTTAAAAAGAATTTCGCCCTCGAAATTCGTCACTTTGTAACAAACAGATGAGGATACTTCTCCCTCATCATATCCTCAAGCTCCCATGTAGCTTCTTCAAGTTGGTGGTTCCTCCATAAAACTTTCACCAAGCGAGTGGTCTTGTTTCGTAGGACTTTTTCACTACGATCCAGAATCTCTATCGGCTGTTCTTCATAAGAAAGATCTTGCTCCAGCGGTACAACTTCTGAGCTGAGTACATGTGAAGGATCTGGTATGTACTTTCTCAGGAGAGATACATGGAACACATCATGAACTTGAGAGAGATTCGGTGGAAGCGCCAATCGGTAAGCTACCTTCCCAACACGATCTAGTATTTCGAAAGGACCGATATATCTAGGGCTCAACTTCCCCTTCTTTCCAAATCTCATAACCCTCTTCCAGGGAGATATTCGTAAGAACACTTTATCACCCACTTCAAACTCTAGGTCTTTTCTTCGGTTGTCGGCATAGCTTTTCTGTCGACTATGAGTTTCTCTTATGTGTTGTTGAATAGATCTGACCTTTTCTGCCATTTCATCAACGAGACCAGGTCCTAATAGCTTTCTTTCCCCAACTTCATCCCAGCAAGTTGGAGTCCTGCATTTCTTTCCATAGAGAGCTTCATAAGGAGCCATCTGAATACTGGAGTGAAAGCTATTATTATAAGAAAATTCTACCAAAGGTAGGTGTTGATCCCAACCTCCTTTGAAATCCATAGAGCAAGATCTCAACATATCTTCTAGGGTTTGAATTGTTCTCTCAGATTGACGGTCTGTCTGGGGATGATAAGCAGTGCTGAAACTCAACTCTGTATCCAGAGTATGCTGAAGACTTCGCCAGAACTTCGAGGTAAATCTCGGATCCCGATCAGATATAATAGAAAGTGGTACTCCATGTAATCTTACCACTTCCTTTACATATATCTTGGAAAGCTGATCTAGAGAGAAATCCTCTCTAATAGGAATGAAGTGTGCAGACTTTGTAAGACGATCAACTATGACCCAAATAGAATTATTGCCTTTGGATGTTTTAGGAAGTCCTGTGACAAAGTCCATAGTGATGTTGTCCCATTTCCATTCGGGTATGGGTAATGGTTGTAACATCCCCTTAGACTTCTGTCTCTCAGCTTTAACTTGTTGACAAACCAAGCATCGAGAGACAAATTCAGCAACATCTCTTTTCATGCCATCCCACCAGAAGTACTCTTTCAGGTCCCTATACATCTTCGTGCTTCCAGGATGAATAGAGAATGAAGAACTATGAGCCTCATCCAGCAGCTCCTTCTTTAATTCGGGTATGGGAGGAACACAAACCCGATTCCTGAACTTTATTATCCCATCACAATCAAGGTTGAATTCAGGAACATTTCTCACCGTCTTTTGTAACTCGACATCTTCTTTCTGTGCCTCTTTAATCTTCACATGTATAGATGGTTGAACATTCATTTGAGAAAGATAAGATTTTTCCCCTTCCATTATAATTCCAAGATCCATCCTTTGTAAATCCATAAATATTGGATCTTTTGTGATCCTCATCATGGATAAACTAGCATGGTCTTGTCGACTTAATGCATCTGCCACCTTGTTTGCTTTCCCAGGGTGGTAATGGATTGAGACGTCATAATCCTTAATCAGCTCCAACCATCTTCTTTGATGCATATTCAACTCCTTTTGTGTGAAAATATACTTTAAACTTTTATGATCAGTATAAATATCACACCTTTCACCATAAAGGTAATGCCTCCAAATCTTTAATGCAAAGATTACCGCAGCCAACTCCAAATCATGTGTTGGGTAATTTTGCTCATGGATTTTCAACTGTCGTGAGGCATAAGCTATCACCATATCATTTTGCATAAGAACACACCCCAATCCCTTCTTGGATGCATCACTGTAGATCACAAACCTTTCTCCACTACAAGGCAGTGTGAGCACATGTGCACTGGATAACCTTCTTTTCAACTCCTTGAAATTCTCTTCACATTCCTCTGTCCAGACAAACTTAACTCCTTTCCGAGTCAACTTGGTGAGTGGATTAGATAATCGTGAAAAATCTTTTACAAAACGTCGATAATATCCAGCCAAAACAAGAAAACTTCGGATCTCAGTTACTTTGGTTTGTCTCGACCATCTTTCGATAACCTCTGTTTTTGCTGGATCCACAGATATCCCCTCTCTTGAGATTATATGACCCAAAAATGAAACTTTTTGAAGCCAAAATTCACACTTGGTAAATTTGGCATAAAGCTTCTCCTTTCTTAGGGTCTTCAATATAATTCTCAAGTGATCTTCATGCTCTTCCTTACTCTTTGAATAGACAAGAATATCGTCTATAAAGACTACCACAAATTGATCAAGATAGTCTCTAAAGACTCTATTCATTAGATCCATGAAGATAGCAGGGGCATTAGTAAGACCAAATGGCATCACTATAAATTCATAGTGTCCATACCTTGTACGGAAAGCCGTCTTTGGTATATCCTCCCTTTTGACCCTTAATTGATGATACCCTGAACGAAGATCAATCTTGGAAAAGTATTGAGCTCCGCGTAGTTGGTCAAATAAGTCATCAATGCGTGGGAGAGGATATTTGTTCTTGATAGTGATCTTGTTAAGTTCTCGATAATCAATGCAGAGTCTCATTGATCCATCTTTCTTCTTAACAAATAGAACAGGTGCTCCCCAAGGTGACGCACTAGGGCGTATGAATCCCTTATCAAGATTCTCTTGGAGTTGCTTCTTCAATTCCTGCAACTCAATTGGGTTCATTCTATAAGGTGTCCTTGAAATAGGCAAAGCACCCGGTACGAGTTCTATTGAAAACTCAACTTCACGATTTGGTGGAAGACCCGGCAATTCCTCCGGAAAGACATCATCAAACTCCCGTACAATGGGCATATTCTTAATCGTGAGATTCTCACCAACCATTTGAGATAAATAACCTTCATTTAGTGGAATCAATACCCATAAGATGGAAGAAATTTCCACTGGAAGGTTATGTTCATCCTTGCATTGATAGACGATCGTAGATTGATCTGGAATATGAAATGTGACTTCCCTTCTTTGGCAATTGATATGAGCTCCATGTAGAGAAAGCCAATCCATTCCAAGAATCACATCAAATTCCACTAAAGGAAGGATCACAAGATTTGCAGGAAGCACTTTCCCACAAACTTCGATCGGAGAAGAATTATAAACTTTTGATGCGATTGATGTGCCATTAGGTGTTGTCACGACTAACTCAACATCTAATTGTTGAGGTAATACGGTGATACCCTTAGAAAAGTCTTCAGAAATAAAAGAGTGGGTGGATCCAGAATCAAATAAAACATTTTCTACTTTAGAGTGGATGGTAAGTGTACCTTTCACCACATTGTTATCGTACTCCACATCGCTGATAGAAATTGCATGTGACTTTCCTTTGTCTTTAGCCTTAAGATTTTGTTGACGTCGACCATCATCATCAACCCTTGGATTTGGGCATTGATTGGCATAATGCCCCATCTCCTTGCACTTGAAACATTGAAGTGTAGTAGGTTCATTCTGTGTATCCCTTCCTTTGTTTGCATCATTAGACATCTTCTTCCCATTATCACGGCATTCAAATGCCCGATGACCTTCCTTTCCACATTTAAAACATTTACTTGTCCCTTTAAGACAACTCCCTCCATGTTTCTTTCCACACTTTGAGCACAATGGAAAGTTCATCTTCTTTTCAGTGTGCTCTTTATAGTTTCCTTTGAATTCCATCTTCCTCTTCTTATCAAACCCATGTGACTGATGGGTTACTCCAATCTCCATCTCGACTTTGAGAGCACATCGAACGATTTCCTCGTAGCTATTGAAGTCCCTTATGGCTAACGCCCTTCGAAGACTTGGTTTTAAGCCACTAAAGAATCGATCGATCTTACTCTCAGGTTGGATAATAATACCAGAAGCGTACCTTGCAAGTCTTGTAAAATTTGCTTCATAGGTACTAACAGATTCATCATCCCTTTGCTTCAGTTCAAGAAACGCTTTCTCCATCTTTGTTCGGAGAATACGAGGGAAGTACTTATTGAAAAATAAGTTCTTGAACTCGTCCCATTCCATAGACACAATTTCATCCCTTTGCCTGGTATTCTTAACAAGATTCCACCATTGATCAGCATCTCCTTCCAAACGGTACACTGCTAGGATGACTTTATCATGTTCAGAACATTGAAGAACTGAAAATATCTTTTCAGTAGTACTAATCCATTGTTCAGCAACTAATGGATCAGTAGACCCGCTGAAAGAAGGTGGACGCTGCCTCATGAAGGATTCAACAGAATGTTGCTCCCTCCTTTGCTCGTTTGGAAATCCTGCATGATTCATAGCTTGAGAAAGTTGTGTGAGCATGGCTACAATATTTTGCATTCCAGCTCCCATATCGTTTGGTTGCTCAGGGGGACAATCATTGCATTGCCCATCGCATTCCGCATTAACACGGTTCCTTCGGGTTCCAGCCATTGACTAAAACCAAGAAGAATAGTGTGAGCAACACTAATTATAATAGGAAACCACATAATTCAAGAATAAAATTTTCATGCTTATGGTCTTATCCTAGGTTATTCATGGCCATTTCTAAGATTGTGTTCTATGCTTAGACTTATTCTTAGGGTTCTTACTAAGGCTTTCACATCCTAGTTTCCAAAGGTTGACTATACATTTCCTCTGATACCAACTATAACGACCCATAATTTACATACATTGTTAATACTTCAAAATTGAAGCACACTTATTACAACATTTGAAAAAACCACAAAGGACCGTATAGGTATAGTGTCTTTAGAAACTGGGAAACATAAACAACTGGTTCATAAATCTTCTATAGTGTCTCCCATTTATTTCATCATATCTAGGGTCCCTTTTAGCATATTCTACTTAATATCCATCTTCCTGACCTGGGGAAAAGAAAACATAAAAGGGTGAGCTCAAATGCTCAGCAAGGGAAAATAAAGGAAATAAAAATCATATCATATCTTTTTGAAAATCAAAACCTGCAAAAGAGATCATAATATCTTAACATGGAATAAATCATAGAAGTGAAAATGAGATCCCCAAAATCATAACATAAAACTTGAAACTTTGTGGCATGCACACATAATCATGGAAAATCATTTCTTGTTAGTCATGACTCATTTCCAAGACTATCTTAGTGGACAAAGTCCCTTTCTGAACCGAGTTCACTCCTCGTTTCAGTCCTGTATCACTGAACCGAAATAACCTTCCGTTCCAGCCATGTCTATCTCATGAGATATAAAATCTTTACCCAATGCATTGGAGGGAGATATAGGTCCCACCCATCTTATAATGAATCCTTTCTTATGTGTGCCACATAATCATAAATCATACATCATTGCATAACCCATGTAATACAAATTGGAATCTTAAACATCATGAAATCATAAAACAATTCACACAAGATAAAGGAATTCATAAAAATAATTCAATCACAACATGATCAAATCAATGTAATAATAGGTATAAAATAGATCCCTTTATTATCTTAGATGGAAAATAATTTTGATAAAACACTTGAACTCCATTCTTGAGGAAAATATCATTTCTTCTTCAAAAACATTTTTCCTTTCATAACATGTCATACAACTTTAAAATAAAAGAAGTTGATTAAAAATAAACTTGAAAACTTGTAAAGGAAGCTTCTTGGAAATAATGTTTTAAAAATCCATTCATGCCGTATAAGTTAAAAAAACATTCTTCGAACCTTTGTCGGAAAAGTCAAAAAGTACCTCGTACGAAAAAAAACGACAAAAGATTCCGTTCATATTCTTTACTAAAAACTCACCGAAGGGTAAAATTGGATTTAAACTATTGTAAGTGGATGGAAACAATATTACATATTGAGGGAACATGGATGTGGATGATAAAATACACCCCAGTAAATACTTACGAATAAACAATCTCGGATAAAAATGAGATTGTGGTATTTTCCCTTACCTTAGGTCCGATTAGCTTTGTACGTGTCTGAAGCTCCTGTATAATGGTTTAAATAATGTTATTGACTTATTCCAGAATCATACATATTTATATGATATCATATATGGTCATATTATTAGCTTCTTGTTAGTTATATTTCATTGTTACTTGTTACTCGGGTCTTTATAACTTTTTGTTCTTATGCGTGTTTTGTCGAATAAATTCTTATTCTTATCTTTAGGTTATAGATAATTCATTTCCAGAATGGTATTAGTGTAGTATATACCATATTCATTTATTCAATTCATTTATATAATCATTATGAAATGAAGATCATGTAGAACGAGTCGCATCACATCGTGGAGACGGTATTCCGTACGCACGCACGAGTGATGATATCGTTCCTATGATCGTGGAATTTTATTGGAGTATATATATATATTATTTCAGTATCAATATTACTTCATAATAATCATATTTAGTTACTCATTACACCATTATACCCATCCTTGTAAGGTGATGGTGGAAAATAGATTACACCACGGCGTGGAGACGGTATTCCGTACGTACGCACGCGTGGTGATTTCATTTTTCCGTAGGATGGATAGAAGGTGAATTAGGGTTGTTTCATATTTATAATAACATATCAGTATGTAAGTAATACTGATGTTATTACTTTATCATTAAACAACTAAAGAAGAAGAAGTTGAAGAAGAAAGAAATTGAAAAGATCGGTAATGGATATTACCTCTTCTTTGGAACGCTTCTTTGAATCCTCCACTTAAGGAACTAAGATTGGTCTTTGGAGAAGACCAGGACCTCTAGGATTATTCTAGGGAAGTGGAGAGGAGAAAATGGCAGGGGTTGGCCGAGCTTGAGTGCTCAATTTGGTGTGAGGAGGAGGGGGAGGAGGTGCCCTTTTATAAGGGAGGAGAGGGGCACCTTAGGAATATCTCAAAATATTATTTTATATTAAAGTCAAAATCGGTTTATAATGGTTCCAAAGGGTCTTATTTCGAAGATAAAGTGGGGATGGGTCGAAATCCTATCAACCAATAGGATTTAGACAAGTTTAGGGTATTATTTTAACCTTATCAATTTGATTTAACTCTAAGTTAATTATTTTAACTTTTACCGTGTCTTTTTGTTTTCCTTCACTATATGGTTAATACACTTACTATAACATGCCAAACGAACCCCAAATTGTTTATTATTAATATATATATCCTTATCTAAGTCATTTGGCCGAACCTTATATTTTTAGGAATAAAATAACAATTAATAATATAATATTTGATTTGAAAACTATTTTGTGTCAATTTTGACACTATTTGATATATGATTTGTTTGAAAGTCATAACAGAATTATATGTTCGAACCAAGTTGATTAAATCAACACTAATATATCATAGTAACCTAGAAAATTAGTGGAATTCATAAAAAGTCTCAAATTGCATTTATTTTGGTGTTTATAACATCAATTATGTCAATATTTCATTAATAAGATAATTACTGCATCATCATTATGTCATAAATAAATTAAATTATTTAATGTCTAAAAATTACAAATAAAATATCATCATGTAGGAAATCCTATTAGATTTCTAATGAATATTTACAATTGAATTTATCTTATGTATAACCCCATATTAAAAATGATTTACTTATTAAACTTTGATTTTAACTATTTTCACCCTTCTTTAAATAAATTAATAATAAATGTCCTAATCTAATCCAAGTGGGCCTAAATGGTCATATTTTATTCCTAAGTTTGTTTTTGGTCGAATTACACTTGTACAATAGAATTAGGACATGTGTTAGGGTAATATTAATATCATATTTACCCTTAGTTACCCTATTTACTATTAACTGTGGTAAAAATCGTAAACAGTTACTATTCACCAAAAAATTATTTTCATCTCATTGAACCACATTTTAGTCCTTGATATTAACCGTGTCTCTCGGATTTTCGAAATTCCATTCACAGAAGCGGTAAAATTAAGTTTTATGCAAAATTCAGTTTTTAACCTACCACTTAGTGGTTTCACTATTCATCAAAAATTGAAAGTTTTCAGAAAAATACCAAAATTTCACCCTAGGCTAATTTCGATATTCAGAGTCCAAAAATGAAGTCCATTTTGAAAAATAAAATTTATAAAATTTCAAAAAGTGGTTATTACTATTCATAACGGCTAGTTTTAATAGCATATTGTTGTTTAGTGAAACTCGGTATTGCGTACGACGCAAGCTATCGAGGAAGGTCGCGATTGCGTGTAAAGCAAGTCAAGCAAGTGTTGTGTAGAAAAAGATTCTTTTGATAATTTATATAACATAAAAGTCTCGGGTGTTACAGAGACCCCTTCATATTGTAATCATTATGTGCTCAACATTGATCATATATCAGAATAATGTTTTTATAATTTTAATCCCATGATTATGGAATCTGGGTTCCATTGATGTAATTCTCTAATTAAGGAATTATAGATATATCTCTTTGAATCCAATAAAATGAAATATAATTTTCTATTTTTAGAATAAAATAAATTCATAAAAAATTAATGAGTGTTTTGGGACTCATAAAAGCTATAGAAATTTATACTGAATAGGTTTAGAGATTAATAACGTAAGTATCACATTAATAGTGATTCATTTAGATGGTAAATGGTTCGTTAAGAAAAAATTAAAACATAATCAATTAAAAATAATATGTGTTACCACAAATAAGTACAGGAATCAAAATAAGGTGGTAGAGGAGTCGTACATTGTAAATTAGCTTCTAAATGATTGGGGAGGAATCCTAGGAACCATAGAAACACCATGAGAGGGATGTATTGAGGTTTAGGGAAGGGAAATTCATAATTATTTCATTTGGGGTGGTTTGAGATGAGATAATATGTGCGAGTAGGACAATTTTTATTAGTTACAAAGAGGGTAGGTTTTATAGAAACTAATGTTAGGAAAATGGTAATAATAGAATCACATAGGTGTTATATTTCATTGGTGAGTAAGGTAAATTAGATATAGAAATTTTTGAGAATCATGTTGGATTACTTTATAACCTATCAAATGTATTCTATAATTTATATGAATTAAATGGATTGGGAAAATTTTTTCCAAAATTTGATTATTTTCATTAACACTAATCAATATAAATTAAATATTAATCATGGTATTTTTTCAATAAAAATATTTTCACCATTCTATGATACCAACTATAATGACATGAAATTTTATATATTATTTTAAACATAATCGCTTTACAAAATTGTTACTCTAATCATTTCCTAAATACAATTTTTTGGTTTAGTGACATGGAAAATATGATCAATATACAATACATTGATCCCATCAGAAACATGAATTTATTTTTACTCTCATGGAGGAATTATTTCATATTCCATCCTAAATAATGTGATTTAAAATAATAATTTCTACAAAAAATGATCACTACGGTTCTCTAGAATAAAATTACCAGGGATATTTTTAATTTAATCCTAAATGTTAACCATGAATTAATTCTTGGGGATTAGGAATGATTCATCAATTGGGATTTATTATTCACCCAAATCATTATAGCACTTTTAGGGAACACTTTCCATATCTATATCATTATGTGCTCCACATCGATCATATATCATATGAATTCTTTCATCAATTCAAACCCATGATTCACGAATGTGGGTCTTATATATATAATTCACTAATTATTGAATGATATATATTTATATATATATCTTTGTTATTCCACTATAATTAAATATTATTGTCTATTTATATAATGACAGAATGTCATGGACAATAAAAGAGTGATTTTTTCATCACTATAGCTATACAATAAGGTATATGAAATTGTTTTAGTGAATAATAGTGTTATTATAAAATTAATATTGAATCATGTATATAGTAAAGATGTTTTTATGAAAAAATTAATCCATTATCAATTAACAAATAAAGGTCTTACCAAAAAATTTGTACCTGAATTAAAAGGTGGAGGTATAGGAGCCTTACCTTGTAATTTTTCTTCTAAATGATTGGGGAAGATGCTTTAGAACCATAGAAACACTAATAGGGGTATGGAAAGGAATGGAAAAATAATTTCCTTTGGGGTGGATTTGGAAGAGATAATATGTGGGTGTGAGCCAGTTTTTATATGTGAAAAGGAGGGGGGGTTTATAGAAACTAATATTAGGTAAAGGGTAAGAATCGAATCACATAGAGGTTAGATTGGTCTGGTGAGTATGTTTATTTAGGTAGAGAAATATTTGATAAAAATGTAGTTTACATTATATCCTTTCAAATTTATTCTAGAATTTATATGTGTTTAATTGATTAGATGAACTTTGATCCACATTATATTATTAGTTTAAACACTTTTTAATCCATATTAAATATAAATCATGGTATTTGTTTTATCACTAATAATATAGGATGACTTTTTTTTCCATTGTGATGAGCTAAAAAAAATTTCGGATCTATTTAACCTAATTATATTTATAAATATGAGGAAATTAACTTTTAAAAGAATACATAAAATTTTTAGAAAACCTATTTTTATAAAAATTTAGTTTTTAATAATTATGTGTTCTTAATATTTTTCAACATAAATTTGAATTTTTTTTATTTTATATAAATGAAATATTAAACATCATATAAGTTTGATAATTAAAAAGAGACCAAATTTAAATTATTATATATAAAATTTACAATATTTTTCAAATAATAATTTTTATGCGCAAAAAGTAAATTCTATAAAATTGTTTCTTCCATGAATAAAATAAATTTTTTCTCTCATAGTATAAAAATGGAGGGATACTGACAAATTCATTCTCTATGATATTATAACTATTAATTTAAATAATAATGTAATCATAATATAATAAAATTCATTTCATATAAAAAGGATTATTTATGGGAATTTTTTTACTTACAACATGATTTGTTATTACTTAAGCAATACCAATTGAATATTTAAAACTGTTGATATTATTATTATTTAAATTTAAATATTATAATAAAATTACACTTATTTATACCCTCTAATAAAATGTCTAATTTACAATGGTTTTAATAATTTTAATAAAATGTTTTGTGTGTTTTCTTCATTCAATTATTCTTCTATAAATTGTTAGGGAAGACATTATATTTATTTAATGTAAACACACACAAATAGATATATGAATTTGGTTAAATCTTTAGACGAAAATGGATGTGTCCACTTTTTATTGTAGAGGGATTGATATATAAATTTTTTCATAATTTAAAAAAAAAATTATCCCTAAATAATCATGGGAATGTTATAAAATCAAATACTTTATATAAAATCATATTTATGGGTTGAATTACTTAGGGGTCTTATAATATCATGTTTTCTATTCCCATAATTATTGATTTGATGACTTTCTAATATAAATAAAATCATTCATTACTATAAAATTAGGATGATATAAATATCCATATTTCACAATAATTAGTAGTTCACCATTCAGCAGCACGGAAAAGGATGATTTTGAAGATATTGATACCATAGTAGCTCAAGTTGGACTATCTTCCCTGCAATCCGATATGTCATCCTACTGGATATATTTGATAGAAGAGTTCCTCCAAAATGGAGGATTACCATATGTAAAATATAAAATAGCTAAAATTCACTAATTAAGATATTATTTAATTCAATATAAATGTTAAATTATTTATAATATCCTTTTGAAGTCAGGATTTAATGTGTTTTTATTTATGTTTTTTAATTGAGATGATACTTTTCTTTGTTATACTAGATATCAGTGTTGATTTTTCTTTTGAAAATCAAATATAAACTAATATTATTCATCAAATATGATGAAACGGGTACTTGTACCCATCAATTATACATGACATAATGGATTTTACATGGCTATTTCATACATTTCAAATTCACAATAATATTATTCATCATCCCCTATAGTTTTTTACATTAGAAAGTACTCTTATTAATTTTCTATATGGGGTATAAATGATATTATTCCTAACCCTACTTTAACAATAAGATAAAATGGGATCATCAGAATACAAACTAAAATCATGTATAAGAATGAAATGTTATCCAGTTAAAGTATATCAAGATGAAGGAAATAATAAATTTTGTGATCTCAGAAATCATTAAAGTATTTATAGATCCTTAGAACATTCATGTGGGCTGTGGAATTTACATATAAGTTTTTAAGTTGAATAATTTAAATTCAGATTACAATATCTATTTCAATCCTTCACCTAGATATTTTGAGGTTATAAATGGTAGTAAAATCATTCAATAATATGTTATCTACTATTAAATGGAAATTGATAAAGGGTATTGTCTTAGTAAATTCATCGATGATTTCTGGTCTTTCTACACTACAATTCATCTTCAAAACAGATAAAACCATTTCTAATTTTTTATAGGACCACTGTGGAATTACATGTAAATTAATATTTCAATTAAAACTTTAAAAACTATTTTATCCAAACGATTGGGGATGAATGATCACAACTCATGTCGGATAAATTAATGTGTATTTATGAGAAGTGGTTTCAAGAAATAAAAAACCTCAATGTTCATCTGAATCAAATATCAAAATAATAAATAATGAAACTAGATATTTACTAATTCATTTATGGAGATTTGGTTTTATCATTAAATAAACTAATGATATATAGGAAGAAACCACTAATATTTGTATCAATATGGAAAATAAATTACATAAAACATATGGTATACTCTAATGGATAAAATTTCCTAATTATAATGGGATGATAGCATATTACTCCTACACCAATGTGAGGCTTCCAAAAAATCCTAGAAATTCACATCATATTCATGAAGACCTTATCAAATATAAACTGAATGAATCATGATTCAGAATGTAAATTAAATAATTATTAAATAATGTGTGGA
The DNA here is from genome assembly GCA_963277665.1 of Viscum album. Classification (NCBI taxonomy): domain Eukaryota; kingdom Viridiplantae; phylum Streptophyta; class Magnoliopsida; order Santalales; family Viscaceae; genus Viscum; species Viscum album. The sequence continues at coordinate 380,497 of OY728121.1, forward strand.
GGGTCCACCCATAAACATGAAAATCAAAAAAACAGTCTAGGAAGGCTAAAAATGATAAATACTAAGGTTGTCCCCTAAAATAACGACTATTAAATGAGTTAGGAAGGAACCCAAGGAAATGTAGATGATGAGAGGGCTGCCATAAAATCCTCCTCTATCTAAACCATCCACCAAAAAATTTCCTTCGTTCCAAACAGGCCTCGCTGAATTTCCCTGAGCCAAGCCCTCTTAACATTGCCGAAAAAGATACATGATGTCCCAGGGAGTTTTAATCATACAAGGTATCATATTCACCCCCACCTATGAATCATATTCCACATTCTTTATCATGATATTGAATCTTTTATATAATGAAAAACCCGAATGGATATCTCTAAAATCAACACCCAATGAACTGCACTAGCCAAAAATGGGGCTAATGGTTGGCAGTACTTACCCATGAGAATCTATGATCAAATTGAAGATACCCAAAGCTTGACGTACCTAGAAATTATATTAATTTTCAGGAATTCTTTATACATAACAAAAAAAAGACCAAAGAACCGTAATAGTTTAGTGTCTTTGGAAACTCGGAACATAATCTTCTAATTGTGGTGAATGATCTTCATCATCTCCCACAAAGATCATCCCCTTTTATTTTCTTACCTAAAACCATTATTAAAATCTCGGGGAAAGTAAGACATAAAAAGGGTGAGCTCAAATTCCCATTAATGGTAACCATAGAGAACATAAAACAATCCATAAACATTTCAATGCAAAAACTTGAACATAAAATCTAAACATCAAAAACTTGATCAAAGACATAAATCTTGGAAGTAAGTAAGGAATATATCCTAAAGGAACATAAATCATGATAAAATAGCATGGGAATAAAACATTTAATTGTGGAAAACCATTAAGCACATGATATGAATTCCATAGTATCCAAGGCATTACTGCTATGACCATCTTAGTTGACAAAGTCCCATTCTAAATCGAGTTCACTCCTCGTTCCAGTCCTATATCACTGAACCGGATTAACATACCATTCCAGACATGTCTATCTCTTTAGATATAAATCTTTAACCAATGCTTTGGAGACATATATATTTCACACCCATCTCATAATGACACCATTATTATGTGTGACACAAGATCATAAGTCATACATCATAGCACAACCCATGTAATGAAATTGGATTCTTAATCATCATTCCATCATAACATAATCCATATAAGTTACAAGGACATTATAAAAATAATTTCATGATAACATAATCAAATCAATGTAAAAATATGGATATAAATATAAACCTATATTATCTTATATGGAAAATTATTTTGATAAAACACTTAAACTCTATTCTTGAGGAAAATACCCATTCTACTTCAAAATCATTGTTCCTTTCTGAACATGTCATAATATATTAAACTAAAATAAGATGATTAAAAATAAACTTGAAAACATGTAAATTAAGCTTCATGGAAATAATTTTCTATGAAATCATAAAATGAAATTCACACCATATAAGTTAATAAAATATTATTCTCGTACTTTGGCCGGAAAAGCCAAAAAGTTCCTCATACTAAAAAAGACAAAAGATTACTTTCATATCTTTTACAATAAACTCACCAATGGGTAAAATTGAATTTAAACAATTTTATGAGTATAGAAATAACATTAAATATTTATTGAACATGGATGTGGATGATAAATATTCCCCTATAAATTCTGACGTATAAACAATCTTGGATAAAAATGAGATTGCGAGATTTTTCCTTACCTAAGATCTGATATGTGTTGTACATATCAGAACCTCCTTTATAATGATTTAAATAATTTAATTGACTTATTAAAGAATAAAATTAGTTTTTATGATATCATAAATGGTTCACTTATGACTTTATATTACCCTTTCTTTTGTAAATTCCATGTTAAATCAGCATTTTGGGTAAAATTGTTTTATTTATTGTACGTGTTTGTTCTTGTTGTTCTTGATATTATTATTACTTATATCAAGATTTAATTACTTACATAATGTAAATCATGATTTATATATCATATATATTCAGTATATATATATAATATAGATAAATGAAATGAAATACATCATTCATGGAGATGTTAGGTCGTACGTACACATGAACGCTGTTTTCTTTTCCTTATTGACATAAATGGAAGTAAGTAGATGACATATATATATATATATAGTATAAAATTCACTATCTTTATAATGTCATTTAGTACATTATTATTCATTATATATAAATTATAATAATTCTTGAGTGTTTAACATTGATAATGAATCTCATCACGTCATGGAGATGGTAATCCGTATGTACGCACAATTGATGATATCGTTCCCATATTTATTGAATGGAATTTCAGTGGATGATATAATATAATAGAATTGGTATTATGTTACAATAGATATATATAGTTATTCTTTATGCCATTATACCCATCCACGTATGGTGTTGGTGGAAAAATAGATTACACAATGGCGTGGTGACGGTATTCTGTACGTATGCACGCGCGATGATTTCGTTTTCCGTAGGATGGATTAAATGTGAAATAGGGTTGTTTTACATTTATAATAACATATCAATACCTATGTAATACTGATTTTATTACTTTATCTTGAAACAACTAAATAAGAGGAAGTAGAAGAAGAAAGAAACTTGAAAGGGTTGGTAGAAAATATTACCTCTTCCTCGATGCACCTCCTTTAAACATATTCATATGGCACTAGAGTTTGTCTTTTGAGAAGACCAGAACCACTGTGATGTATCTAGAGAGGTTTTGAATAGGAATTTTAGGGGTTTTATGAGCTTCACGTCTCAAAAGTGTGTTAAGAGAAGAGGGAAGGTGTTCCATTTTTATAAGGGAGGAGAGGGGAACCTTAGGAAACATAAAATATTATTTTATAATAAATTCATATTCGGTTTTTAACAGCTCAAAATTGATTTATTTAGAGGATAAGGTTGGTATGGGTTGATATAATCTCACCCAATAGGTTTTAAAGATGATTTGGTTACTATTTTATCCTTATCATTTAGATTTAACTCTAAGTTATATAATTTAACTTCTACGGTGCCTTTTTGTTTTCTTACACTATATGGTTAAGAAACATACTATAACTAGACAAACGAACCCCAAGTGGTTGATTATTATTATATATATCCTTATCTTAGTCATTTTTCCGATCCTTAGATTTTTAGGAATAAAATAAAAATTAATAATATAATATTTGTTTTAAAAAATATTTTATGTCATTTTTGATACTATTTGGTACTTTATTTTTGTGAAAATACTAATATCATGATTAGTTCAAAAATATTTAATTAAATCGATACTAACATGTCATGATAAACTAGAAAATTATTTAAATTCATAAAAAGTCTAAAATTACATTTACCTGGGTATTTATAACATCAATTATGTTAATATTTCATTAATAAGGTAACTACTGCATCATCATTGTGTCATAAATAAATTAAATTATTTAATGTCTAAAAATTATAAATAAAATACCATTATGTAGGAAATCTTTTTATCTTTATAATGGATATTTATATTCGAATTTATCTTATTTATAACCCTATATTAAAAATGTTTTAGTTATTTAACATTGATTTTAACTATTTTAATTCTTCTTTAAATAAAATAATAATAAATGTCCTAATCTAATCCAAGTGAAACTAAATGATAATATTTTATTTCTATGGTTTTTCTGGTCTAATTAAACTTATCCAATAAAACTTGGTCATGTGTTAGTGTAATAATAATATCATTTTTACCCTTAATTACCCTATTTACTTTTAACTTTGGTAAATAAAAGTAAAATGTTACTATTCACAAAAAAAAATTATCTTATTGAACCAAATTTTACTCCTCAATATTAACCATGTCTCTCAGATTTTAGAAATTCCACTCACAGAAGCGGTAAAATTATTTTTTTTGTAAATTTTCAAACTCTCAAATGAGGTGTGTAAAAGACGGTGAAAAGTTCAATAAAATTTTTATATATCTAAAATTATTCTAAACTAACTCAAATGAATTATATTGAACATATATAGGTATTATGTATGTATTTTGACCTTAATTAAACTTTAAAAAAACAAAATTTTATTTAAATAAAAATTCGGTTTTAAACAATGACTCTGTGTTTTTTCACTATTCATCAACAATTGAATGTTTTCAGAAAAATACCAAAAATTCACCCTAAGCTAATTTCGATATTCTGAATACAAAAATGAAGTCCATTACGAAAGGTAAAATTTATAAAATTTCAAAAAGTGGGTATTACTATTCATAACGTCTAGTTTATTTAACATATCGTTTTTTAGTGAAACTCGGTATTGCGTACAACACAAGATATAGTGGAAGGTCACGATTACGTGTGATGCAAGACAAGTCAGGAATGCATGTAGTGTAATATCCTTTTAGTGTATCATACAATACAAGACATCAATTAAATTAAAATGAATATTTTTCATAAAATCTTGTGGTGTTACATTCTACCCCCCTTATAATTAATTTCACCCTCAAAATTCGTCGGGGTTATAAATGGTTTATTACTCGAATGTTTTAATAGAATCCCACATCATAAAATGGAATACCAAAATTTAATTTTAAAAACTAAAGTATGAAACATAACAGTTTCCCAAATTAACTAATCACTGGGATCCACAGTGGAGAACATAGGTAAAAATATGGATATGGAAGTGAAATATAACCATCATATTCTTGTGGAGAGTGATAGAGAACATGGCTATGAAAAAGAAAACAATCACAAAGCCATAAATTTCTAATGATTTAAGGTACCATCAGATTAATCGGATATAACGACACTATGACAAAATTTATTTTCCAATATTATTTCAATAATGTTGAAGAATTGTTGAATTAAAAGAAATACTTACTTTATTTTTGTACAATATCACCATTGTTCGTGACATGAACAATTTCAACTTCATCTATTAATGAAATTAAGTTGAATTTGTCATTCGTGAAGTGTTAGCAGATCATGTGACAGAATGATGGGTCATTCAATCTGTCTCAAACAAAAGGTTAGAAAAAGTTATCAAATATACATAAGTCCATCCATAGTGAGATTAATCGTATATGATTCCAAAAAATGGACTTATACTTCCTCTATCATACCTTTTAATAAAATAAAACTAGTTTCTACTAACCAGGGACTTCTTGTAGGAAGTGGTAGGACATAAAGGCCAATCACACATAGGTTGTGGGTTTGATTCCCATAGCCTTTTCCGACACGACGGGTTGTCGCTCGTCCAATGGGTTGTCCTTATTCTAAAAATACACTATTATAACATTTCAGAAATAGTATCCAAAAAAGTTCTTGCCTTAAACCATTCAATCTGATGTACAAATTAATCAATTCCAACCTTTAAGAGTATCAAAAATACTTCTGTCCAATATTATACTATAAAGAAAATGACTACTAAAAATTTCATCAACAAAGCATGTAAATTCAACCATTTATCCCCCATATATCATATGATATATCTTGTTGATCACATTCCAAACATGTATTCTCTTGAAACACAAATTACCTTAGAACCTTAGTGAAAACATGATTGATGTCAAAAGTTAACTCTTTCCACATTCCAAAATCCCAAAAATTCTATATACTCAAACCAGGATATCTCTTAGTCCTTATATCAGTCAAGAGCTCATTAATACTATCAAACATTTCATTATCTCTTTATCCCTTCTTTATGAGCATATTAGGAGCTTTCTGAAAATATCTAAATAACCATTCATGGTTACCGGTACCATTCAACATATATATTTTCAAAACTCAAGCAAATGAAAAAGTATAACAATCCTTAGATTTTTCTTTATTCTATAGTACCATACATTATTCTTGATAAACATACAATCATTACACTACCTTCTTAAACCACTGACTAAGCTTCGCCATTTCTTCCATCTCATATATCATTTGTTGTCTCTTCATCATCATCCACATAAATACTATCCGTATGACCATGATGATTCTCTTTATGAGAATTTATCTTAGGGCATTGGTTTGCATAATGCCCATACATTCCTCATTTGAAACACTTAACCGTTATTGATGTCATAGATGTAGGATTGGTATAGATTATGAGGTTTTTAACCCTTGATACCAATTTTTGGATCGAAATAATGATATTGATTCTCAATATACAAGGGGGGGGTGAATTGTACACTTTAAAAATTTCCTTAGACAAGGAACAATCTATGTTTAAAATAGTTAAACTAAGCAAATTCACAACACCCTTAATCACCAATTTGAGAATTGGAACCAAATATTACAATATGAGATTCTACATTAAGTCAAATACATTATAAACTAATCAGACTACAAGTGTAAGGAAATATAAGAAGGTTATACTTTCCTTACAATACAAAAAGTGCAGCAGAAAAACAAGTAGTAAAACTACAAGTAACAAGATATAAGTCTTTTAACCCAAAGAGAAGGGTATCCAACAAACTTGGATAAAGATCCCATGAATTGTACTTTCAAGCAAGTCTGTCTTACCAACACCAAGGTAAGCCCTAGATACGAAGATCCGAATCTATGTCTTGGATAATGGTATCCAACAACATTGGATAAATTTCCCTTGATTTATACTTTCAAGCAAGTCAGAATTACCTAAACCAGGGTAATCCCTCGATACAACGATCGAAATCTCTATCTGGTTATCCCCGCAAGCCCTCAACTTCATGGTAGTTGGATCATCTGTCTTCCTCAGCAAGGAAGCCCTTGAAATTCAAGGTAGTCGACACCTCTGTCTTCCTATCCCCAAAAGTCCTTGAATGTAATCTCCAACATCCGGAGTCGCATGAAGCAATATGAACGAGCCGTTCAGTATGTACAAGTCATGAAAAACATCTCTCTCTAGAAATCACCTTAACAGTGTATGGTCTCTATGTCGATCAACTTGTTGTTGAGCTCTTTCAAATGAACTCCTATTTATAGGAAAATTTCCAACGGTCGGCTCCCTCCTCCAATGGTATATTTTCAATGAAATTTGGAGGGACCTGTACATGTGTAACTCAACCAACGGTTAATTAAAAACAGAATGGACGACATCGTTTAATAATAAAGCATGTATAACTGAATGCACGACATCGTTTTGAAATGGAGCATATGAAAGAAAATGCCATAGAATATTTCAGAGTGTAAGAAAATTAAATGTTTGGAGTATAACCAAAAATGAAATTCGGAGTCTTTGTTATGAAATGTTCGGATTCTGTTTTATAGGAATTCGGGGTCTGGTTTCACCGGAGTTCAGATTCTAAACTTGCAGAAGTTCAAAGTTGAACTTCATAGGAGTTCGGAGTCGACGTCATGAATGTTTGGATTCAAACTCATGAAAGTTCGGAGTCAAACTTCATAAGAGTTCAGAGTCGAACTCATGAAATATCGAAGTCGAACTTCATTAGAGTTCGGAGTCGAACTCAGGAAATTTCAGAGTTAAAATTCATCAGACTTCGAAGTCGAACTACATAAGAGATTGGAGTCAAACACATGAATGTTATTAGTCGAACTTCATAAGAGTTCGGAGTCAAACTCATGAAAGTTTGGAGTCAAACTTCATTAGAGTTTGGAGTCGAACTCAGGAATGTTTGGAGTAGAACTTCAAAAGAGTTTGGAGTCGAACTCATGAATGTTCGGAGTCGAACTTCATGAGTGTTCAGAATCGAACTCATGAAAGTTTAGAGTCGAACTTCAAAAGAGTTCGGAGTCTAACTCATGAATGTTCGGAGTCGAACATCATAAGAGTTCGAAGTCAAACTAATGAAAGTTAGGAGTCAAACTTCATTAGAGTTCAGAGTCGAACTCATGAATTTTCGGAGTCGAACATTATAAGTTCGCAGTCGAACTCATGAAATTTCGGATTCCAGAATTCTGATTGGAACTTCATTACAGTTCACATCCAGAATTCAGATCATAAAAACAAAATGCTCTAAATCATGACATTATATGACTTCTGGGATTTTGGGTATGAATTTGGTTTTATTCCTTAAGAAAAATATTGCTATGTATAAGAAAATCTAGGTTAGGGTAAATTATCTTAAAGAAGTAAATTTTCCTTATGGACATAAAATTTATATATGCTTATGTATAAGGTGTTTGTGATTTTCAAAACAAGAAGGAATGGAAACGTCATAAAGAAACCCTTATTGACTCAACATTAGCAATACCATTATCCTTGTCCATGGTGTCAACTGAACTATTTCCATTACAATTAAAAGCTTTGTGCCCTTCTTTTCCACACCCAAAGAATATTCCAGTTCCTTTGAAACATTCTCCCTGATTCCTCTTCCCACAAGATTTACATGAGGGAAATTGAGCTTTCTTTCCCATATGATCATCATGATACTCCATCTTTATCTTCTTTGCTGAGACGGTAAACATAACAAAGTTGATATTATTGATCATATAATGAGATTTATGATTAGGAATAATAAAAATATGTGGACTTCCAGATCCAATTTCATTTGGTTCCTCATAAAGAATATCATTCCATTGTGCATCATATCCTCCATTATCGTGAATCTTCTTGTTTCTAGCCATTTTCTAAAACCCAGAAAGAATAGTGTGAGAGAACAAAATCATAATCAAGGGGGAGTAACATCAGTATCAAACATCTTAAGATTAATTCTAATATCGTTACAGTAATTCTAGGACTATAACCTAGTCTTATACTTAACCTTGGGGACAACCCTAGACATACCTTAGAAATATCTTAAGGGATCTCACAAAAGTTCTCACATCCTAGTTTCCAAAGGTTGACTAAACCAAACCTATGATACTAACTGTAGAGACACAAAACTTGACATACATGAAAATTAAATTACTTTTGTGGAATACTTAATACACAACCAAAACAAACACAAAAGGACCATAATATATTAGTGTCTTTGGAAACTCAGGACATAATCTTCTAATCGTGGTGAAATATCTTCCACATCTCCCATAATGATCTTCCCCTTTTATTTTCTAACATAAATCATTTATTTAAATCCCAGGAAATGAAAACAATAAAATGGTGTCCCCAAATGACCAGAAAGGGTAAACATATAGAACATAAAACAATTCAAAAACATTTGAAAAAAAATCATTAACATAAAATCTAAACATCAAAATCTGTAGCAAAGACATAAATCGTCAAAGTATGTAAGGCATATATCATAAAGGAACATTAATCTTGATAAAATATCATTGGAAAAACATTTAATTGTTGAAATCCATTAATCACATGATATGATTTCCATAGTATCAAAGGCATTACTTCCAAGACCATCTTAGTGGACAAAGTCCCTTTCTGAATCGAGTTCACTCCTCGTTCCAGTCCTATATCACTGAACCAAATTTACTTAGCATTCCAGACATGTCTATCTAATGAGATATAAATCTTTACCCAATGAATTATAGGGAGATATAGGTCCCACCCATCTCATAATTATAACATTCTTATGTGTGCCAAAAGATCATAAATTATACATCCTAGCATAACCCATGTAATAAAATGGTATTCTTAAACGTCATGCCATCATAACAGAATCCATATAAGATAAAAGGATATTATAAAAATAATTATATGATCACATAATCAAATCAATTTAAATATATGGATAGAAATAGAACCCTATATTATCATATATGGAAAATAAATTTTATAAAACACTTGAACACCATTCTTTAGAAAAATATCATTTCTACGTGAAAATCATTTTTCCTTTCTAAACATGTCATACTATTTTAAACTAAAATAAGTTGACTAAAAATAAACTTTAAAACTTGAAAAGGAAGATTCATGGAAGTAACGTTCTATGAAATCATAAAAATATATTCATATCATATAAGTTAAAAACATTCTTCTCGTACAATTGCCGAAAAAGTCAAAAAGTGCCTCGTACTGAAAACGACAAAAGATTCCTTTAATATCTTTAAATAAAAACTCAAAAATGTGTAAAATTGGATTTAAAAAATTTTAGGAGGATAGAAATAATATTAAATATTGAGTAAACATGGATGTGGATGATAAATATTCCCCAGTAAATTCTGAAGTATAAACAATCTCGGATAAAAATGAGATTGCGAGATTTTCCCTTACCTTAGGTCCGATATGATTCATTCGTATCCAAGCCTCCTGTATAATGATTTATATAATGCCATTGAGTTATTAAAGAATCATATTAATTGTTATGATATCATAAATGGTTCACTTATGACTTTATATTAACCGTTCTTTTGTAAATTCCATGTTTAAGCTGCGTTTTGGGAAAAATCGTTTTATTTATCATATGTGTTTGGACTTGTTGTTTTTCATATTATTATAACATATATTATGATTTAATTACTTCCAGAATGTAATTAATTATTTATATATCATATATATTCAGTATATATATATATTAGATAGATAAATGAAATGAAATTCACCCTTCCTGGAGACAGTAGGTCATACATACGAATGAACGCTGTTTTCTTTTCCTTATTGACTTGAATAGAAGTAAGTAGATGACATATATATATATATATTAATAAATCCGGTAGATTTATCAATTCATGTATTACATTATTATTCGTTAAATATACTTTATAATCATTCTTGAATGGTTAACATGGATAATAAATCTCATCGCGTCGTGGAGACGATAATCTGTTTGTTCGCACGAGTGATGATATTGTTCCCATATTTATTGAATGGAATTGGAGTGGATGATATAATTTCATAAAATTATCATTATGTTATAATAACTATATATGGTTATTATTTACACCATTATACCCATCCATGTAAGGTGGTGGTGGAAAAATAGATTACACCACAGCGTGGAGACGGTATTCCGTACGTACGCACGCGCAGTGATTTCGTTTTCCATAGGATGGATATAAGGTGAAATAGGGTTGTTTCATATTTATAATAACATATCATACTATAATTAATACTTCTGTTATTACTTTATCATGAAACAACTAAATAATAGGAAGTAGAAGATGAAAAAACCGGAAAGAGTTAGTAGAAGAGATTATCTCTTCCTCGACGCACCACATTTAAACTTCTTCGTAGGGAACTAGAGATTGAATTTTGAGAAGACCAGAACTAGTTGGATGTATATATAGAGGTTGAGAAGTGGAATTTTCAGGGGAGTTTCGAGCATCAAAGCTCAAAAGGGTGTGAAGAGAAGAGGGAAGTGGTTCCCTTTTTATAAGGGAGGAGAGGGGAACCATAGGAAAACATAAAATATTATTTTATAATAAAGTAATATTCAGTTCTTAATAGATACAAAATGATTTATTTCAAATATAAAGTGGGTATGGGTATAAATAATCTCATCCAATAGGTTTTAGACAAGCTTAGGTTACTATTTTATCCTTATCATTTAGATTTTACTCTAAGATAAACAATTGAACTTTTACCGTGTCTTTTTGTTTTCATACACTATATGGTAAATAAACATACTATAACTAGAAAAAAGATCCCCAAGTGGTTAATTATTAATATATATATCCTTATCTAAGTCATTTGGCTGAACCTTATATTATTAGGAATAAAATAACATTTAATAATATAATATTTGTTTTAAAAACTATTTTATGTCAATTTTGATACTATTTGGGACTTGTTTTTTTTGAAAATCATAATAGCATGATTAGTTCAAAAAATGTTAATTAAATCAATACTAACATGACATGTTAAACTATAAAATTATTGTAAATCATAAAAAGTCTAAAACTACATTTATTTGGGTATTTATAACATTAATTATGTTAATATTTCCTTAATAAGGTAATTATTGCATCATCATTGTGCCATAAATAAACTAATTATTTAATGTCTAATAATTATAAATAAAATACCATTATGTAGGAAATCATGTCAGATTTATAAATAATATTTATATTAGAATTTATCTTATGTATAACCCTATATTAAAGATGTTTTAGTTATTAAATATCAATTTTATATATTTTAATTCTTCTTTAAATAAAATAATAATAAATGTCCTAATCTAATAAAAGTGGACCTAAATGATAATATTTTATTTATAATTTTTTTTCTGGTCGAATTACACTTATACAATAGAATTAGGACATGTGTTAGGGTAATAATAATATCATTTTTACGCTTAATTCCCCCATTTTCTTTTAACAGTGGTAAATAAAAGTAAAAAGTTATTATTCACAAAAAATTATATTTACCTTATTGACCCATATTTTACTCCTTGATATTAACCGTGTCTCATAGATTTTCGAAATTCCACTCATAGAAATGGTAAAAATATGATTTATGTAAATTTTCAAACTCTCTTAAGAGGTGGGTAAAAGACGGTGAAAAGTTCAATAAAATTTTTATATCTCTAAAATTATTCTAGACTAACTCCAATGAATTACATTAAACATATATAGGTATTATGTATCTATTTTGACCTTAATTAAATTTAAATAAAATAAATAATTATTTAAATAAAAATTTGGTTTTAAACTATGACTCAGTGTTTTTTCATTATTCATCAAAAATTTAATGTCTTCAGAAAAATACCAAAAATTCACCCTTATCTAATTTTGATATTCCAAATACAAAAATGAAGTCCATTTTGAAGGGTAAAATATATAAAATTTCAAAAGGTGGGTATTACTATTCATAACGGCTAGTTTATATAACATAGCGTTGTTTAGTGAAACTCGGTATTGCGTACAACACACGCTATAGTGGAAGGTCGTGATTATGTGTAATGCAAGACAAGTTAGGATGAGTGCAGTGAAATCTCTTTTTTTTCTAGCGTACAACACAATACATCAATGAAATTAAAAAGAATATTTTTCATAAAATCTCAGGGTGTTACATTCTTCCCCCCGTAAAATGATATTCACCCTCGAAATTTGTCGGGGTTATAAATGGTTTATTAATCGAAAATTTTTATAGAAACCTACACTGTAAAATGGAATACCACAATTTATCTTTAAAAAATAATGTATGAAACACAACAGTTACCTAAATTAACTAATCACTGGATTTTCACATAGGAAAACATAGGTGAAAATAGTGATATGGAAGAGAAATCTAACCATCATGTTCTGATGGAGAGTGGTAGAAAACATGCCTATGAAAAAGCCAACAATCACAAAGCCATAAATTTTTGATGATTTAAGCTACCATATGATTCATCATATATAAGGACACATGGAAAACATTATTTTTTTCATGATTATTTACCTAAAGTTTAAGAATTGTTGAATTAAAACAAATACTTACTTGATTTTGGTATAATATCACCGTTCTTCGTTCCTTAAACAATTTCTAATTCATCTCTTAATGAAATGAAGATTAATTTGTCATTCGTGAAGTGTTATCAAATCATGTGATAGAATGATGGGTCATTCCATATATCTCAAACAAATGTTTAGAAAAATTTAACAAATATACATAAGTCCATCTATAGTGAGATTAATCGTATATGATTCCAAAAATGGACTTATACTTCATCTATTATACCGCATAATAAATTAAAACTAGTTTCTACTAACCAGGGACTTCCTGTAGGCTAGTGGTAGGAGATAAAGGCCTATTTAACTTCATTTGTGGGTTTGATTCCCACAACCTTGTCCGACACAATGAGTTGTCACTCGTCCAATGGGTTATCCTTTTTCTAAAACTACACTATTATAACATTCCTGAAATAGAATAAAAAAAATCCTAGCCTTAAAAAATTCTATCTGATGTCCAACATAATAAATTCCAACCTTTATGCTCATCAAAAATACTTATATTCGATCTTATAGTATAAAGAAAATGATTACTAGAAATGACATCAAGAAAGCATGTGAATTCAACCATTTATCCCCGATATATCATAAGATTTATCTTGTTGATCGCATTCCAAACATGTATTCTTTTGAAACCTTAATTACCATATTTCCTTAGTGAAAACATGAGTAATGTTAAAATTTAACTCTTTCCACATACCAAAATCCCAAAAATTCTATATACTCAAACCATTATATCACTTAGTCCTTATATCAGTCATGAGCTCATTAATACTATGAAACATTTCATTATCTCCTTATCCCTTCTTTATGCACATATTAGATTCTTTCCAAAAATATCTGAATAACCATTCTTGGTAACCAGTACCATTCAACATATACTTTCAATACTCAAGCAAAGGAAACAGTGTAACAATCCTTAGATTTTTCATTCTTCCATAGTACCATACATTATTCTTGATAAACATACAATCATTACACAACCTTCTTAAACCAGTGACTAAGCTTCATCATTTCTTCCATCTCATATATCATTTTTAGTCTCTTCATCATCATCCACATAAATACTACCCATATGACCATTATAATTCAGTTTATGAGATTTTCCCTTAGGTCATTGGTTTCCATAATGCCCGTACATTAGACATTTTAAACACCTAACCGTTGCTGATGTCTTAGAAATAACATTATCATTGTCCATGGTGTTAACTAAAACTTTTCCATTACAATTACTAGCTTTTTGTCCTTCTTTTCCACACCCAATGAATATTCCTGTTCCTTTGAAACATTCTCACTTATTCCTCTTCCCACATGATTTAAATGAGGTAAATTTATCTTTATTTCCTCTATGAACATCATGAAACTCCATCTTTATCTTATTAGCTGAGTCAGGAATCTTACCAATGTTGAGATTATTGATCATATTATGAGATTTATAATTATGAAAATAACAATATGTGGACTTCCATATGCAATTTCATTTGGTTTCTCATTAAGAATATCATTCCCTTGTCCATTATATCCTACATTATCTTGAATCTTCCATATTCCAGTCATATTCTAAAACCCAAAAAAAATAGTTTGATAGGCCAAAATCATAATCAAGGGGGTGTAACATCAATAACTAACATATTATGTTTAATTCTATTATCATTACAGTAATTCTAGTACTATAACCTATACTTATACTTAACCTTAGGGAATTCCCTAAACATACCATCGAAATATCTCTAGGGATCTCACAAAAGTAATCACATCCTAGTTTCCAATGGTTGACTAAATCGAACCTCGGATACCAACTATAGAGACCCAAAACATGACGTACATGGATTTTACATTAATTTGGCAGAATACATAACACATAACCAAAACAAACACCAAAATACCATAATATTTTAGTGTCTTTGGAATCTCAGGACATAATCTTCTAATCGTGGTGAAAGATCTTCCACATCTCCCATAAAGATCATCCACTTTTATTTTCTTACCTAAAACCATTATTTAAATCCTGGGGAAAAGAAAACATAAAAATGGTGAGCTCAAATTCCCAGTAAGGGTAAACATAGAGAACATAAAACAATTCATAAAAATTTGAATGCAAAACATGAACATAAAATCTAAACATCAAAATCATGAGCAAAGACATAAATCATGGAAGTACATAAGGCATATATCATAAAGGAACATCAATCATGGTAAAATAGCATTGGATTAAAACATTTAATTTTGAAAAACCATTAATCACATGATATGATTTCCATAGTATCCCCGTCGTTGCTTCCAAAACCATTTGAGTGGACAAAGTCCCTTTCTGAATCGAGTTCACTCCTCGTTCCAAACCTATATCACTAAACCAAATTAACTTATCATTCCAGCCATGTCTATCTAATGAGATATAAATAATTAACCAATTCTTTGGAGAGAGATATAGGTCTCACCCATCTTATAATGATACCATTCTTATGTGTTCCACAAGATCATAAATTATACATCATAGCATAACCCATGTAATAAAATAGAATTCATAAATATCATGCCATCAAAACATAATCCATATAAGATAAAAGGACATTATAAAAATAATTCCATCATAACATATTCAAATCAATGTAAAAATGGGGATATAAATAGAACCCTATATTATCATAGATGGAAAATAATTTTCATAAAACGCTTGAACACCATTCTTGAGAAAAACATCCTTTCTACTTGAAAATAATTTTTCCTATCTAAACATGTCATACTATTTTAAACTAAAAGAAGTTGATTAGAAATAAAAATGAAAACTTTTAAAGGAAACTTCATGGAAATAATGTTCTATGAAATCATAAAAATCTATTCATACTGTATATGTTAAAATAACATTCTTCTCATACTTTGGCTGAAAAAGTCAAAAAGTACCTCTTACTAAAAACAACAAAAGATTCCTTTCATATCATTTACTAAAAAATAACCAATGGGTAAAATTGGATTTAAAAAATTTTAGGAGGATAGAAATAATATTACATATTGAGGAAACCTGGATGTGGATGATAAATATTCCCCAATAAATTCTGAAGTATAAACAATCTCTGATAAAAATGAGATTGTGAGATTTTCCCTTACCTTAGGTCTGATATGCATCGTTCGTATCCAAACCTTTTGTATAATGATTTAAATATTGTCATTTACTTATTACAGAATCATATTCACTCTTATGATATCATAAATGGTTCACTTATGACTTTATATTAACCGTTTTTTTGTAAATTCCATATTAAAGCAGCATTTTGGGAAAAATCGTTTTATTTATCATATGTGTTTAGACTTGTTGTTCTTCATCTTATTATTAATTATTTAATGATTTAATTACTTACAGAATGTAAATCATGACTTATATATCATATATATTCAGTATATATATATATATATAATAGATAGATAAATTAAATGAAATACACCCTTCATGGAGACGGTAGGCAGTACGTACGCATGAACGCTATTTTCTTTTCCTTATTGACTTGAATGGAAGTAAGTAGATGACATATATATATATATATTCATAAATCAAGTAGCTTTATCATGTCATGTATTACATTATTATTCATTATATATAATTTATAATAATTCTTGAGTGGTTAACATGGAGAATGAATCTCATCGCATCGTGGAGACGGTAATCCGTACATATGCAGGAGTGATGATATTGTCCCCATATTTATTGAATGGAATTGGAGTGGATGATATAATACCTTAGAATTCATATGATGATATAATAACTATATATAGTTAATCTTTACACCATTATTCAAATCCAAGTAGGGTGGTGGTGGAGAAACAGATTACACCACGGCATGGAGATGGTATTCCGTACATACGCACGGGCGGTGATTTCATTTTTTGTATGATGGATAGAAGTCAAAATAGGGTTGTTTCATATTTATAATAACATATCTGTATATATGTAATATTGATGTTGTTACTTTATAATTAAACAAAAAAATAAGAGGAAGTAGAAGAAGAAAGAAACTTGACTGAGTCGGTAGAAGAGATTACCTCTTCCTTGATGAACCTCCTATAAACTACTTATTACGGCACTATAGATGGTCTTTTGAGAAGACCAGAACCACTATGATGTAACTAGAGAAGTTTAGAAGAGTAATTGGCAGGGTTTGGCCGAACTTCAAGGCTCAAAAGGGTGTGAAGAGAATAGGGAAATAAATCCAAATAGATTTATTTCAAATCTAAGGTGGGGATGGGTCCAAATCCTCTCAACTAATTGGTTTTAGGAAAGCTTAGGTTACTATTTTTTCCTTGTCATTTAGATTTAACTCTAAGTTAAATAATTTAACTTTTACCGTGTCTTTTTTTTTCTTACACTATATTGTTAATAAACATACTATAACAATCCAAACGAACCCCAAGTGGTTCATTGTTAATATATATATCCTTATCTATGTCATTTGGACGAACCATAGAATTTTAGGAATAAAATAACAATTAATAATATAATATTTGTTTTAAAAACTATTTTATGTCAATTTTTACACTATTTTGTACATGATTTTTGTGAAAATAATAACAGCATGATTAGTTAAAAAAAGTTAATTAAATCACTAATAACATGTCATATTATCCTAAAAAATTATTGTAATTAATACAAAGTATAAAATTACATTTATTTGGGTATTTATAACATCAATTATGTTTATATTTCATTATAAGGTAATTACTGCATCATCATTGTGTCATAAATAAATTAAATTATTTAAAGTCTAAAAATTATTAATAAAATACCATTATTTAGGAAATATATTTATTTTCTAAGTAATTTTTATAGTCGAATTTATCTTATGTATAACCCTATATTAAAAATGTATTAGTTATTAAACATTGATTTCAACTATTTTAATTATTCTTTAAATAAAATAATAATAAATGTCCTAATATAATCCAAGTGGACATAAATGATAATATTTTATTTCTAAGGTTGTATTTGTCCTAATTACACTTATCCAATATAATTAGGTCATGTGTTAGGGTAATAATAATATCATTTTTACAATTAATTACCCTATTTACTTTTAACCGTGGTAAATAAAAGTTAAAAGTAACTATTCATAAAAAAATATTTTTTATCATATTGATCCACCTTTTACTCGTTCATATTAACTGTGTCTCTCGCATTTTTCAAATTTCACTCACATAAGCAGTAAAATTAGGTTTTAGGTAAATTTTCAAACTCTCCTAGGAGTAGGGTAAAATACGGTGAAAAGTTCAATAAAATTTTTATATATCTAAAATTATTCTAAACTAAATCCAATGAATTACATTGAAGATAAATAGGTATTATGTATCTATTTTGATCTTAATTAAATTTTAATAAAATAAATAAAAATTTAAATAAAAATTAGGTTTTAAACTATGACTTAGTGTTTGTTCAATATTCATCAAAAATTGAAGGTTTTTAGAAAATTACCAAAAAATCACCCTAAGCTAATTTTGAAATTCTGAATCCAAAAATGAAGTCCATTTTGAAGAATAAAATTTATAAAATTAAAAAAGTGGATATTAATATTCATAACGTCTAGTTTATATAAAATATCATTGTTTACTGAAACTCGGTATTGCTTACAACACACGCTATCGTGGAAGGTCGTGATTTCTTGAAATAAAAGACAAGTCAGGGATGTGTGTAGTGCAATCTCCTTTTGATTTAGTGTACAACACAAGACATCAATGAAATTAAAAAAAATATTTTTCATAAAATCTCAGGGTGTTACACATACACCATCCACTCATCTGCCTGTTCACACTATAACCATCCACATTGTGTTTTATGCCATTATAGGGAGGATACAATTTCACCCTCAACACCTGAGTCCTTGTCACTATAACTATTCATTTAAGTAGGATATATATAGTATGAGACCTATTCCCTCCTTAAGAAAGGAGTACAACTCCATCACTATTGATCTCTCTCTAACCTATAAATATAACATCGAGTGTTGCATGAAAACACTAGATTTGTTTCTTGCATCCCATAAGGTCTAGAAAATTAAGGTAAATATGAAACTATATAACATCCTCTCCATGGAGTCTTTATCTTCTCCTTTAAACCATATATAAAACACCTCATACATGGAATTTCCCTTACAATTTAAACTAAGACTATGATTCATACCACCCTAATGTTTTCAAACCCCTTGACTCTTGAAGAACAAGTGCAGAATTGATTCACGTCATGAAACCAAACATCACCAACATATCGACTTCTGAAAGATACCCTTCATATGAAATTTTTCATCACATGAAATATCCCAGTCTCACATCCTCAAAACTTGAAACCCATTTTTAAAGAACATCATGGCACCATAACATAGTGTCCCATTCATCATGATAACTAACAACATCCAACATTATTTAGAAGTTATTCCCCAAAAAACAACCTAAAATCGAGCTAGAAAAGCAACATTTTTCATGCTCATCATTGAAAATAATACTCTCAAAAACCTCCTTTAGTTCACTTTTAAGGACCACCCCCATGAACATTTGACACTTTCTAGCCTCCCTGAACGATAACTCTAGACCCAGTCATCCCTATAAAAATAACATCTCACATGGCCAATTATATCTCCATAGATTAATATTCCCACAACCCACAATCCATCTCGTTGAATCCTATAGGTCACCCAAATTCATTATTCTACACATAGAAATATTTTCATCTAGGGCCTTTTACTTACCCAATCATACCCATGCCCACCATATCTATTTTTGAAGAAGGATTCCCCTAAAAAGTCACCTTCCAATATATCCCATGCATGCCATGGATGCCATGCATGAATGGATCACATAACCTATATGATATCTCTCATTAATATACAACCTTCCTCAATCTGTTTTTAAATGTGGGTTAAAGAGGCCCAATGGCATTGTCCAGCCTGGTTCGCATCCCAGAAGCATATTGTCCAAACCCTCTCAATCATGTAAATTGTTCCCATGGGTGGGATTGATGATCAAAATAATATACATCAAAATTTAGCAAAAACTAGATTTTATAAGACTGGATCTACCACCAAACTAGAGGAATTAATTTTTCCATCTATAAATTCTCCATGAAATCCTATCAATAATTCCATTGAAATACTCCTTTTTTATTCTCCCATTAGAAAACGGGGCACTGTGATTGATAATAAGAAATTGATTCCTCTATATTCCTAGGATCTCTTGAAAACTAATAAAAATATTACCTGAGAACTTGTTTGATAAGAAAACAGTTCTTCTCATTGGGTCAATATTCACCAGAACCAAGGCACCATAGGTTGACATAATCCGCAGAATTCATCTAAGAGACCTATGGATTCCATTAATAAAAACAAGTTTACAATCCACAAACACGAGGTGAGAGATGATGGCCTCCCAAACCATGTTATATAATGGATAGATCTGACCAACCTCCATTCCTTTTATAATGTTTTGAGATAGAGCCTCTTATTCCATAACTAAGAGAAAATGGGAAATTAGATCTCCATACCTGAGACGATGACTGGTTCTGAAGAAACCATAACTCCTCCCAAACAGAAGAATTGTAAGCCAGTGGGAGGAATAACACATAAAAAATGTCATAAAATCATTCATTGAAACCCATAATCCTAATTGAATGAATTATTAAAATACCTCTGAACTTATCATAGGCCTTATCTATTTCCATTTTGATAATCACATTAGAACCAAACGATGGCTTGTTGATATCATCCACCAACACTTCGGTAATTTCAATCACACACTAAATATTTTGGCCTTTCAATAACCATGTTGATCCTTAGAGATTAAGTGAGGTATGACACCATAGAGTCTCTTGCCCATGAGATAAGGGAGAATTTGTTTGGATACATTGAACAAACATATAGTTATTTACTGTCTAATACACTAAGGATCATTCAAATAGAGAACTCATAACACTATGGATGCACTAAGAATTATTTTGAGGTATCCACCTCTAAAGAATTCATGCATTGCTTCAAAAAGATGAACAACAATAAAATCCCAAGAAGCCACATGAATGGACCCCAGGAAACCATCATATCCCTGGGACACTATCTGGATTCCTACTATAAATGGTATAATAGTTATAATCCTTGGGAACAACATGTGACTTGATTCATTTTCTAAATTTATTCAAATATATGTTGAGGTATTCTATATTATACCCAACCATAAATTCTCCACTTACTACTATTATTGTCTCTACTTTTCAATTCCAGATTTACACTAGAATAAGATATAATGGAGCATGTTTCTCATATCCTGGTATATTAAAATTTTCTCACTTCTATTCATTTCTTTTTACACAACCCATACCATCATAGTATATGAACCTTAAAATTCAAGTTGATATAATGATTGGAGAAAAAGAGACTTTCCCCAAGAACTATTTGTGTTTCAATTCTTATTATATCAACAAATATTTTTATTCCTAGATAAAAAATACTATTCCATGGTGTAAATTCAAAACTACATCCACACATACCTCTAAATATAGTTTCAACTAAATTTTATGACTTCTGAGGTGTAATATTCTTACTATCTTTTACTATTTCCATTATTTAAATTAATAAATCAATTCCGTCCAATGTTAATGATTAAATATAATCTAAAATGATCCCTTTTATATGGTCAAGGAATATCTATAACTTATACAGTCTACCAATATATATTTAATGAATAAATTCTTATTGAGGGGATGTCACTCTAGCATCTTATACCAATGTAGTTTTATAGTGGAACAGTTCATTCAATCATCGTTAGTGTTCTTCCTAAATATAAATATCTAATATCATATTGAAAAATTCATCAATAAAACATGGTAAATGGTTTTCCAAGACTAATATTCATCATCCCACTGTGAATACCTAAAATAATTCAATCTATGATGTATATAAACAAATAACCATGTGGTAAAAGTGATGAAAACATATTTAGCTCACATACCATCATTTTAATATTTATGATTTTTTGTGTATTATTGAAAATATTATATCGAATAAATACGAGATCAGGAATTGTGATGGCATGTGACTCCAAGGACTAGGGTTCCTATAAAAATTTTTTGTTATAAATTAAACTCTAAATTTCATGTTTGAGTGGTTTTAAAAAAAAAGTGAAATAAAATTTAAATAGCTGAATGGATTAGAAATATTACGGCACCATTACATTTAGAGTTGCGACTTCACCTTATTTAGGGGATAAAATCAAAAGACTTGGGTGGACACCATATATTACATTTTGATAGTTTTATTGGAAATAATATAGTATAAAATATTTTATTTTCTAAACGGTTCCAAAACAAGGAAATGGGCGCCTTTAAATATGATGTTAAGAGGATCTCCAGGGTAAGCTGATTAACCATGTAATTATCTATAGGTGGGTAGAGGAGAACTCTTGTAAAAACCTATCGACAACAAACGACGACAGATCTATTGATGGACACATCTCAGATTCGACAGAACCTCACCAACCAACATGACACAGTGATTTTTCTCCAACTAAATCGAGGTAGGGGTTTTTTTTGATTTAGTTCATCCCTATACTTGTATTAAATGACGATTGTGGATACACCCAAAAATATGATGTCCCTAGGATCGTGCGTTCTTATTGGAGGATTTTTATTTTGTCATTTGGGGGGAAATAATCCATGCATGAATTTCTATTTTGATTATCATTTTTTTAATCCTATCAATAGGATTGATCAATGATATCACAATTAATTTTAGAAGTTCATTCCTTATTTTTTATTGAATTCATTCATTCTTTCGCCTAAATTTTTTGCATCCTTCACAGGGAAACGAACAATGGATCATTGCGAATCTATTTTACAATGAAACGATCCCAAATTGAAGATCAGACATTGAAATGAACTATTGATGGTGCGACGATGATGGAGGATGAATAATTAGCTAAGAATGAGGAGGTTTGTTCATCATGAAGGAGGATCATGACTCATTCATGGGTCCAACAATAGTGTCTAAACCGACAGAAACGACCAGCAGTGTCAGGTCAACCTATAATCTCATGTTTTGAGGTGATGAAACGTCCAGAGGATCATCGGGGTATGCTGACGAAGAATAGAAATTTATGGAAAATCCATATTATCACAAAATGTCTTCCAATGAACAGTCCAAGTGGGTCCAATATGGTAGTGGTGAGGTTTTCTACACTGCACACCGTGAAGAATGTTATGTGCATTGTGGAGGATATGTCATGTGAGTAGCACCAATAAGTGGCTAGAGTTATGGGAGACAAGAAGCATAGATGTAGTGTGTGACTGACGAAGCTTTGTCATGAACGCTCTCAAAAATATTTATAACTAAGTACATCATAGGGGCTGACCTAGTTCGTTCTCTTGAGGAGCTTTTGTGGTTAATAAATCACTACATATAATTCAATTTTTTTAAATTTTAATTATATATAATACAAAACTAAATGAAATTGTTATTTATGATATGATAATGCAAGATAAAGAAAATTAAAATGCAATGCATAATGAAAACATAATGAATGCAGGAAAAATGATGTTAGAATGAAATGAGATATTCCAGAGAGAATCACCCAGATTTACCCTTCATCATCTCATTATTAGTTTCAAATATAATTGATAAACACAGTCCATTGTATGTGTGAATATCCTCTTTTATATGTGGTTGTTAATATACAGTGCTCTCAATGATCGCCGAGTGACCACACATACACCTCCACGATTGAGGGAAATTATTATAAAACAGAAAGTTAAGTCTCATGAGGCAAGTAAAGACACAAAGGTGCCTTTACCACTAAGATACCCCTCTACCCAACTCTGATTAAATAATAAAAAATTAATATTAATGTTCAATGACTTGGGTTTAACACTGGATTGATCTCCTAGTATGTTCCTTGGGATAGTTACTCATGATCATGTGTATAATAGATAGTAGTGGAAAAGGACATCGTAGAAAAAAAAAGAAAAAAATTGAGAATGAGATGAAGAAGAGAAGATAAAAAATATTAAAAATTCATAATACTATTAAAATGGAAGTAAACTACAAAACAATGAAAAATTCCCACACATGAGTTCCAATTCATTGAGAAAGGGTGGGGATACATTTTTTTAGGTATATAAGGTGAACGAATTCTATCAAAAATAAACTTCGAAATGATGCCGAATGTATGTCCCATTGAATGGAAGAATTTGTAACAGTTTTCTTCATAAAATATCTTCCATAATTTCTCCTACGTTCACCCTCAAAATATGAGATTTATTGTCCATCGTATGTAGGCGTTTTGACCGATTCCATCCGAGACATTTAATCTGTCCATTTGACTCGCCGAAATTTCAATTCTTCAACAACCTGTGACATTATTGCCCTCTAAAACGCCGATTTACACGTTTCTTCCTTAAAAAAGGTTGTTCCAGATGTAATTTTTCATTACTCCATGAAATATGAGCCATCTTGGATGATTTTTGGCGATGATATGAATTTATTACCGAATTGATCCATTTTTGCCCGGTGAGACGTTTCGTCTTCCACAGGTTGTGAGGGTTCCCATAATGCATTAATGAGTGTATTTTGACAATAAATTCATCATGAACGCGACATATTGAATCCTATTTCCTCTACAGTAGAAATGAATTCATTTTGACATGTTTTCACTGATTTATTCATTTGTTACGTCGGTGGGGCCCATTCTGTCCACCCGAAAAACTCATCAACGTCATAGAATTTTTACAGCCACTAGATGATCTATTCATCCCCTGGCCCTAAAGACAAAAAATGAATAAAATTAAATAATCAATATCAAAATATTTTAATCATAATATTTGTACATATATTTAATGGTAAATGTCCAAAATACCCATGTGAAAAAAATCTCTTCAAATTGCATAATTAGGCCATTTTTGCATTTACGCTCAAAATAACACTAATACCTAAAAATGTGACAATTACCCATACAATAACAATATTGTGGGATTATAAAAATGAATTAATGTATAAAATATAGTAAAATTTTAGCTTAATCACTCTCCCATACTTAAACATTGCACTCCTGGGCAATCATCTTACATCCACATCAAATTCCACAAAAAAAAAATAAAAAATGATAAAATATCAATGATCTTATCCAAAATAGAAGTCCATCATGTATAATATATGAAAAACAAGCCTCTTTCAATTTAATTTCAATCATTAAAATTTTTTAATCCACATAAATCAATCTATGGCCCAATCACATCCTACCTCACATTGAATTTTATGTCACTCCTCAGTCAAGAGAAATAGAATCTAGAGTTAAACTCATACATGAAAATTGCATGTATCGCCATAGGTTTGTGAAAATTCTCATTTATCCATAGCTTGAAACATGAAAATGAATTTAGTCATGAGGGATTTAATTAAAGGTTAAAATGATTCTGTGTCTTAGGTTTGGTGGGAGAATGATTGAAAAATTTTCCAGGCTAGAAAGAGAAGGTTGGACTTTTAAATCCAATGCATGATTAAATCAAGGGAAAACACAGAAACATCCTCTCTCAATCCCACTTGAAAATGGGGAAAACAACACCACTCCCTTTTTATGACATAGTACATGAGCCAATATGTTATTATAATGAATGATATAATCTAATTTCTCCTTTTATTTCAAAGCTCTAGAAAGGCATAACTTTTATTTTCTTTTTCTTTTTTTCATGGAGGATGAGATGAAAATTGAATACAATGAATGAATGAAAATTAATGACTTTGATTTTTGAAAGGGACATGAGTCAAAAAATAATTTACAATGAGGTATTCAAACTCATCACAATTTCTTTGAAGGATAAATGGATGAATCAAATAAAGCATAATGAAATGATGACACATGCCCAATTCTCTAATTGTCCACTTCCCAAATTATTGAAACACACATAGAATCACCAATAAATGATATTCATCCCTATTAATGCACACGAAAGGCCCTTCACCCACACTCAAACAACAAATTACCGTGAAAAAATACTAAAAATGCGGTTAGGTAACGAAAAATTGTCTTGTAATGCGGCTTAAACCTATAAGGCAATTCATAGCATCTATGTGGTTATGAAGGATAAATGTAAAGGTGGGTCTTATGAAAAAATGTGTCTAGACAAAAAGATGCCTCAATCATTTAAAATAAATTCCATGAAATCTAAATCTTCGAAAGAGAATTATTCACAAATTCTGGTTCTCACAAATTATTCAAGTTTCCCACAAGAAACTGTGGGTATTAGGAAGAATATGTAAAAGTGGTTTGGAATACCTCACAGGAATGGAAAAATATTTTTAGTCAGTGTTTCATGGGAATGGATTTTAGAAATTAGTCAAACTCATTAAAATTCTTGAAAATCCATTTCAAGGGAAAATAATTCATATCAAAAATCATTTGAAATACATTATTTCAAAAATAATTTCAACTCTTTCAAAATCAATTGATGTGTGAAAAGTGATAAGAATATTCATTAAATCTAAAAATATGTTTTGGACGAAAAAAATGATTGGAGTTTAACTGATAATCATAAAAAGTGATCTCCCTTTTGAATTAATGATTTGGTCCTCTTCCTCTAATTCATGAATCTATTTTCTACCTTAATGATCCTACAAAAGTAAAATAACTCAATTAATCACAAGGATTAATTCATTTAAGCTCAAAATGAAAAGAGAGATGGGGCCACATGGTAGAATAATTCCTAATACTAAATTGGAAATCTAATTTCCTAAAATTGAAAATTAAATTACTATAATGAAAGTAGAGGATAAATCTTGGTATGATACCCCAAGTGGGCCCTGGCATCTTTTACTACATCTAGAGGGAAATACGAGATTTTATCCATAATCTGTTGGTGGATGAAGCTTCTTTGATTTAAACCACCACATATGGCTCTTCCTAGCTTGAAGTTATTTTTTCTTGTTGAGGAGGACTCCACTGAAATATTATACCAGATCCGCCCCCTTCGCAATTTGGTAGAGCTTGCATTTCGGGGGTTGGATGAGGTATAAAACCTCCTATTCATTTGTTTCCACTTGTGCAACGTTCTTATTCTCTTATTGTACTCCCTTTAATGAATATTCAATGTCTTTAGGGACCATAATTTTTTCCTCAACAAGTGCATATTCTTTTTCATCTTCCTTTATGGTACTGTAAGTATTGATCAAATATGAAAATACAAAATCACAAGGAGTGAAGCTCAAATTGGATTAAATGAATTCAGAAAAGGTAGAGTTTATGGAAGGATCATCTCTCTGATTTGGTTCTAATTCAATCACTTCATCAGTTGAAAGTGCCTCTTGGAGTTCATTATCACTAGATGTAGGTAGGTAGTCAGTCTCCTCTATATTTACATAAAATTCCACCAATTTGGTGGGGTCTTCTTTTAGCGTTGATGGCTCTTCTTCTTTTCATGGCTTGGGGAGATCAAGCAGCTCCTCACATTCATTCCATAATTTATCCAATTCCTATTGATCTCCCAAATTTTTCTCAATAGGAAATGTATCCTCCTTTTCATCTATCTCGGGTATAATTGGTTGAGTTAGGATGAAGGAGTCTTCAGGTACCCCGACATTTACCTCCTCTTGTTCCTCAACGATGAGTGGTGAAATTTATTCCACTACTATCTCAAGTTCTTGCTCCATCTCTGGGTCAGGTTTCTCCATCCCTACATGAACATAGTCCAATGTGCATTCCATTTTCCAACACAAATCAGCCAAATTATTACTAATCCTTTCAACCAGTTCATTTAGATCACAATAATCAATTTCTGGTTCTTGATATTTCACCTACGAGTAATCATACCATGCATAAAAATTTGAATTTGAATACATCATGGAAAAAAATTAATGATTTTTATTAATGAAAAAAATTAAAAAAATATTTAAAAAATGGTAATTTTGAAAAAGTGATTGAAATAACTACTAACCTCCATGAAAACGGCTCTAATTTGATAGAGCATTGTCATGTACGCTCTCAATAATATTTATAGCTAAGTGCAGCACAGGGGATGACCTAGGTCGTTCTCTTGAGGAGATTTTGTGGTTAATAAACCACTACTTCTAATTCAACTTTTTTATATTTTAGTTTTTTATAATACAAAAGTAAATGAAACTGTCATTTAAGAGATGATAATGCAAGATAAAGAAATGTAAACATATAATGCATAATGAAAACAGAATGATTGCAGACAAAATGATGTCAGAAAGAAAAGAGATATTCCTGAGAGAATCCTCTAGATTAATCCATCATCATCTCATTATTAGTTTCTAATTTAATTTATAAAAACACTCCATAGTAGGTGTTAATATCCTCTTTTATATGTGGTTGTGAATATACAGTTCTCCCAACAATCGTCGAGAGACCGCACATCCAGCTCCTCGATTGAGGGAAAATATTATAAAAGAGAAAGTTAAGTCTCGGGTGGCAAGTGGAGACACAAGGACGCCTTAACCACTAAGATCCCCCTCGACCTTACTCTAATTAAATAATATAAAATTAATATTAATGTGAAAAGACATGGGTTTAACCCTGGATTGATCCACTAGGAAGTTCCTCGGGTTAGTTACACATGATCACGAGTATAAGAGATCGCATTGGAGAAGGACTTGGTGGAAGAACAATAGAAAAAAATTGAGAATGAGATGAAAAAGAGAAGAGAAAATATATTAAAAATTCATAATACTATTAAAATGGATTTAAACTACAAAAAAATGAAAAATGGCCACATAGGAGTGCCAATTCTTTGAGAAGGGTTGAGGATACATATTTTTACGGAGATGAGGAGATTGAATTCTCTCCAAAATAAACATCCAAATGATGCCTCGTTTATGTCCCATTTAGTGGAAGAATTTGTAATAGGTTCCTTCTTAAAAGATGTTCCATAATGTCTCATAAGTCCACCCTCCATATATGAGATTTATTGGCCATCGTATGTAGGATTTATGACCGATTCCATATGAGACATTTAACCAGTCCATTTGACTCTCCGAATTTTCAATTCTTCAAATTCATTTGACATTATATCCCTCTAAACTGTCGATGTACGCATTGTATCCTTAACAAAAGTTGTTCCATATGTAATTTCACGTCTCTCCACGAAATATGAGCCATTTTGGATGAAGGTTTCTGATTCTATGAATTTATTAACGAATTGAACCATTTCTTCCTGGTGAGACGTTTCGTATTCCACAAGTTTTGAGTGTTCCCATAATGCCTTAATGAGGGCATTTTGACTTGAAATTCATCATGAACGCGACATATTTAATCCTATTTCCTTTCCATATTTAATTAATGTATTTGAAGTTGTGTTCACTATGTTATTCTTCTGTTACATCGGTGGTACCCATTCGGTCCGCCCAGAAAACACTTCAGCTTCATTGAATTTTTACTTCCACTAGATGATCGATTAATCCCTTGGTCAAGAAGAAAAAAATGAAGAAAATTAAATAGTGAATCTACCATAAATTTTATCATAATCTTTGGACATATATTTAATTGGAAATGAACAAAATAACTCTGTGAAAACAATCTGTTAAAATTGGAGAATTAGGAGATTTTTGCATTTATGCTCAAAATAACACTAAAACCTAAAAATGTTACAATTTCCCATACAATAACACTATGGTGGGATTATAAAAAATAAATTAACATATAAATATAAGAAAATTTGAGCTTCATCAGTGACCATTGTCACGTGGAATGTGGGTCCTTACATAGGACTTAGTATGTATCTCAGATGATACATAGACCAGGGGTGGATTACATGGCATGGACTCCACCACACCATAAGACACATCCAGTTATGCGGGTCACCCGGTTTACCAATGACACAGGTTGGCATGTGTGGGATGAGTTCATGTATGAGCTCCTGGCCAACTTACATGGAGAGGACCTATGATACTTTAACATGGCATGTGATCCTTCCTACACGATGTGTACATATTTTTTTTAACATGGCATGTTCTCCAGACTCATGTTGTTGTACATAGGGAACACCCAAAGTTTGAGGACAAGGTGTGTGACCAATCCATCACAACATGAACCCCCTCCTAGAGGGATTCATTTACTTATCCACCATTCCATGGACATTCCATGTTTGGGTATATGATCCTGTTTCCCCTTCCATTGATGTTTTGGAATCGTTTCAATGCACAAGAGTATGATCCCTTCAGGAGGACATTCTGGATAGAGTCGGAATCCCTCCGAGTGGCCCAGAGTGAGATCCTCAATCCATTCATTACCCTAAGTACAGTCAGGTATTGACGTGACCAATCCAACAGGATGCCAATCCTCTACATATTAGGAGGGAATTCGGATGAGTCGAGGAATTTTCCAAGGACCTTGTCGTGATCCTCATCCTTTTATCATGACATTTCCCCACTTAGGAGTGTATTCTCTCATTATGAGTGTCTATTCCCTTCTTTTCTACAAATTCATCCAACATACTCATGACTTTTCTTGATGAATAGTACTTCATTGATAGATTTCATCAGAGCAATAAAATTCTAGGTGTGAGTTCTCCCAGATGACTGCTTTGTGGAATCTTCTAAATGAATCCCTATCACGGGTATATGGATATTGTAGACTGCAGGATTAGGTCTCGAGTATAAATGGATGTGTTTCTCATGCAATATTTTTAGTAGATATATACTATGTAGATATGATTAGACCTTTACATTGTGTATTTATTTTTGGTTTTTGAGGTCCCATACTGAGTATTGTTATACTCACCCAAGCATGTGCTTAACCGCACGTCTCATGTATTGTGTAGATGAGCATCCTTTTGATGGAGTCCTCGGTGAACTAGGACCCGACTTAGGTTTCATATTTTTTCATAGGTCAAGGTGTTCCTATGACTAAATGTTGCAGTCATAGTACCTCATTTTACTTAAACGTTGAACATATTATTTTGTATAATCTTGGTTTTGGTGGGATTGTATTCTATCCTAGTTTTCATTCGGAACTTTTCTATTCATTTTACTTAGGTGGTTGGGATTAGGTGTATGCATGAATTTTTTTTTCTTAGTGCATTTTTATCTTTTTAGAATTTATGGGATTGGATGTGTGTGTGTGTGTGTGTGTCTGTGTGTAGGTACTTTGGAAGTTCCTATCATGTTATTGATATGACTACTCATTTCTAGTCCCTTGCCCATGGCTTATTGGAGGTGGGCTTGGGGAGTCACGGAGCAAGCCCCATTGGTATGGGTCATGATAGAGTGGTAACATGGGCGGTCAGTTCTAATGTGGGACTTACATTCTATGAGATTGGTTTGGGGAAATAGTGTTAAGTGTTTTGACCTTGGATTTCACGCCAGAGGCTCTAGTTTTTGTGTCGGTGTAGGACATATCCACACACCCAGACTTTGATACCTTTCCATTCAACTCTATATAAGAAAAAACTAGTTGTATGGAAACATGAGTATGATACATGCATTATATAGTAACAGGTTGTGATATCCATTTCCATTTTTCACCTATCTAGATATACTCTTTACCATTGTACATATTGCCTCCGTACATGATGCCTCCATGACGCATTCCAGATAGGATTCAACTACTTGATCCTGATGATGACCCCCACTATGGTGATGCTTCTATACAAAGACTAGTTCCCCCTAATGGTACCTTCATGTGGTTCACCTACTATACCACCACCAGTGGAGCAACACATGGTAACCGTAGTGCCGACAGATGAGGAGTACATGCTAGGAACACTTTATGAGTTTGAGAGATAGGGACCCATCATGTTCAGAGGCAAGGCTGACCCCATGGCGTGTGAGGACTATATTGAGGTGGTGACTAGGGTTTCCCATCTAGTGAGGACACTATCAGACAAGATAGTGATCCTAGAAGAGAGCATTCTTCCCGGATCTGTGGCATGATTATAGAGTTTGAGCACATAGTCTCATGAAATGGAGAATCATACATGTACTGAGTAAGGGAGAATTTTTATGGAGTGCTTCTCCCTAGTTACCCTGAGAGAATTGCATATCTAGGAGCTTCTTCAACTCTATTAGAGTTTTTTTATATTGGATGACTATTGATCATGTTTCACCAACTGTGCTAGGTACTCTATGGATAGTGTTAGGGATTAGTACATTAGATCATGGACCTTTGAGTGTGGTCTATAGTGGGACATTAGAACTAGTTTCTTGCCACAATAAATATTGATATATGTTGGAGTGTTGAAGTGGGCCTCGGTGATTGAGTGCCTCTTGGAGTAGTGGAGACAGTCAGTGGAAGTCAGAAGTAGGAAGACAGGTGCAGAGACCTCAATGGAAGGGATCCGACATTAGGTATAGGTTTTATGATGTTGGAGACGTCACAGGAGGAACCAGCACAAAAAATCGATATCCCAGGGCTCCCATGATGGATTTAGTAAACCATGGGAGAGGGGATGCTACGTGTTCAACGGTATATAACATCTTGCTGGTGACTTTCCAAACCGTCAAGCTATTGATAGGGAGGTGTGGTATGGACCACTGAGGTAGAGGTAGAGAGTAGAGAAGACATGCACTCTATGTGTTGGATGTTGCAGGGGATTAGGGAGAGCTATAGGTGTTAGTAGACACTGTGATCCAATTTTTCCACCATCCCCAAGAGGCCCTCACTAGGCTCACATAGCTCGAAGAAAGGGGTAGGGATAGCTACATGCAGTCGAGGCCTATGACCCAGGGACTCCAAGTATGATTTGAGGTATAATCCATGTCTTTTATACCATAGATTTTGTACTTATAGGCACAGGTTCCAGTCATTCCTTCCTCAACACAATCCTTTTGAAAAACCTTGAAATTACGGTGGATCCATTGACTCGACCCTTATTCTTGGAGACACCTATGAGAGGAGACTTGATGATGACACATATTTCTAGATATTTCTATATTTCCCTTGGAGGATAGTGTTTTTTTGGAAACTATTGGTGGAAGTGTTAAGGCCATATGATGTCATTATTAGTATGGATTGGCTATCTTCATTCCATGCCCAGATTGATTGATTTAGGCAAAGAGTTTGGTGGGTCTGCAATGATGGAACAAGGGTTTCCTTTGGTGGTGAAAAGGAATACTAGGGAGTATATAATGGGATCATGCATAGGAGGGTGTAGCCGATCACTCAGGATATAGCTAGCCTTATATTTAGAGTAATAGATTTCATGAGCTTTTAGTTTCCAACATTAGAGGCGAAGTACAAGGATGTATTTCTATAAGATGTTCTTGGATTACCTCTCCACCGGGATATCGAATTCTTCATCGATAGACACCCCATGTCGACACTGATATCCTCACCAGTATATCAAATGGATCTTGAATATCTTCCTGTGTTGATGGATAAATTGGAAGATTTTCAGAGTAAGGGCTTCGTTAGATCCAATTATTCAACCTCGGCAACCACAATTTTATTACGAGGAGGCAGATGGGTGTTTGAGGTTGTGTGTGGATTACCGGCACCTAAATTAGGTAATGGTTATGAAAAGTTGTCCATTTTAAATGGTATAAGACCTCTCTGATTAGTTGAGAGGGGAGAAATGGTTCTTGAAGGATGAACATCAATTGGGTTACAATTACTTACGACTATAGGACGATGAGATAACGAATATGGATTTCATATTCTGCTACAGTCACTACGATTACTTGGTGATGCCTTTCGGCATGATGTATTCCTCTAAAGTTTTCATGATTATAATGAACCAGATCATCCAACGAACGTAGACTAGTTCGTTTTGGTCTTTCTATAAGATATCCTTGTTCACTCATCATTATAGGAGGACCAGGAGAGACACCTATGAATGGTTCTAGATGTACTCAAAGAGAACCTGCATTATGGGATGCACTTCATGATCATGTTTTGGATAATAGAGGTCCTTCTTTTGGGACATGTTATCTCAGAAGATGGAGAAGTTGTGGAGGTAGCCATGATCGAGGATGTGTTATAATGGGATCCTTCCAGGAGCATGATAGATGTTCATATCTTCCTTAGGCTGGAACAATACTATCAAAAATTTATCCTTGATTACTCATGGATATCAGCACTGATGAGAGACTTGAACATAAATGGAAAACAATTCATATGGATAGAGATGTACCACAAGGATTTCCGATAGTTGAGGAAGTGTTTGACAAGCACACAGATCTTATGATTTCTAGAAGGGGGTATCGAGTACATAGTTTTTTACAACGCACAGGGGACAACGCTTGGTTGTGTCCTGATGTAGAGACATGTTATGATTGATTATGGTTCCCACCAACTAAGACCAAATGTTTAGAACTATTCAACACATAATCTTGAGTTGGCAGCGGTATTCTTCTCAATAAATATGTCGTGACACTACCTGATGGGAAAATAGTTAATCACCTACTCAAAAAATAAGTCCCTCAAGTACATATTATTGGATAATGATCTAAATCCGAGGCAGAGATGATGGAAAGAGTTCCTACTTCATTATGAATTCATGATCGTCTATAATTTTGGGAAGGGGAATATTGTGGAAGATGGTCTCATTAAGAGATCGAGTTCGAAGTTGTTGAGCAAGGTGTCAGAGTAAATAGCCTTGATACAACTATCCTTCATGTATGGAGATGATGCAACTTATCTCAAGTTGATAGTTTTCACCACACCACTCTTATTAAGAGTCAGGGAAGCACATCTAGGGGACCTCGACTGTGATACTTTGTGTACCCAATTATCCATACGACATGCTCATGTTGGATATTCATTAGGCGGGGGCACGTAGTCCATTTCATAGGATGTACATTTGTTCCAAAGGGTGTTGTGGGAGGATTTTTTTGGGACTTTCATACATCCCCCTTGGAGGAACATCTTTGAGTATAAAAAAATATACCAGGATCTCTAGTACGAGTTTTGGTGGACATGTATGAAGAAGGAAGTGGTAGGGTTTGTTTCTTGATGCGTTAAATTTTAACTATTAAAGGCTGAGCACCAGGTTCCAATTGTGTTTGATCATCCCCTGGAAGTGCGAGAGTGAATGTTGGATATAATATCAATGGAATTCATGATGTGTTTACCATGAATGGCCAAGGGAAATGATTTATATGGGTGATTGTTGGCTGAATCACCATGTTGTCCCACATCATAGATATCAGGGAGCAGAGTTCCATATAGAGATTGGGATACCTCTATGTGCATGAGAATATTCAGATTCATGGAGTACCTTTGATAATAGTCTCAGATCGTGCTTCTTGTTTCACATCATGGTATTTGAAGGGATTGTGGGAGGCTTTTGGGAATCATTTACCCTTGAGCATAGTGTTCCATCCCTAAATAGATGGTTATACATAGAGAACCATCGAGGTTCTGGAGCATATGTTGTGGAAATGTATCATATTTTTTTGTTATGGATGTGAGGACCACCTACCACTAGTAGAGTTCACGTACAACCACAACTTCCACTCCATAATCAGTATAGAACTAGTTGAGTCCTTATATGGGTGACCATACCAGTAACCACTTTGTTTTACTGACCCTGTTCATCCGCACTCGTGGGTCTAGAGTTGGTGTGATCTACCATCGAGGAGAGACAGAAAATCTAGGAGCATATAATGATGAAACATAGCTAGGATAATTTTATTCTAGCAGACAACACAGACATTTGGAGTTTGAGGAGGGGGAAAATGTCTTCCATTAGGTCTCAACTTGACAAGGTTGGCCGAGATTTGGTCGAGTGGAATGTTTTCTTTGATTTTCATCAGGACTTTACAGATACTATATACAATTTCAAAGCTGGAGTACTTCCTAGATATACCACCATCGTTTCACCAAGTACATGAGATATTACATGTGTCACAACTGAGGAGGTATGTGCATGACCCATCTCATGTCATTGACTAGGGAGAGCTGGACATCGAGGATATTGTGACCTTCGTAGAGTACCCATTGGAGAATTAGGATTTAAAGGAGGTAATAATTCATGGGAAAACATTTCCCCTAGTGTGTGTCCGATGGTAGCATGAGAATCTTCAGGAGAGTACGTGGGAGAGGGAGGATCAGATTCATGCGCAGTGCCCACATCTGTTTGAGTAGCATTTTGTTTTGGATTTTCGAGGATGTAAAAGCACAATGGTGGTGGAAATGTAATGTCTCCAATTTTTTGTGTATTATTTTTAAATATTATATATAATTATTAAGTGATCAGAATTTGTGACGGAATGTAATTTCAAGGCCCGAGGAGCCTGAAATATATGTTTGAAAAAATTTATACTCTAAATAGCATGCACAATCAGTTTTATAGAAAAAAATGAAATAACATTTAAAAAGGTGCACAGATTATAAATATAAGATAAATTTTTCATTTAGATCAACAACATTTAATTAGGTGGGTCCTAACATATACCTCCCCAGTTCGGCAGTAGAAGTCATTTTTTTACATTTTAAAGAAAATAATATCAATTAAATTTTTTTAAAATTTTTTTTCCATAATTTAGAAAAAAAGAGATTTTAAATAAGATGCTAAGATGATATACATGGCTAGCCACATAACATAGAAATTTTATGGAGGAATGGAGAGTAGACCCCTCGGAGAATCCTCTTGACTTCAAATGACGACAGATCGATTGATCGATGCACCAAGGATTCAACGTATCCCCGCCAATGAATGTGATGCGGTGATCATTCTCCAACTGAATCTAGGTAGTGGTTTTTTGCTATCATTTAGTTCATCAAAGTTCTTGGATTAAACCCCATGTGAAGATAAAACCAAAATCATGTTGACCTGCAGATCATGCATTCTTGTGGGAGGGTTTCTATTAGATCATTTTGAGGTAAATAATTAGTTTATGATTTTTTATTTTGATTCTCCCAATTTAAATCCTACTAACAGGAGTAGTCTAACTCCATGAAAAACAACAACGGATGATCTTTACTAAATTTTTTATTTAGTTTCATCGTGCATTGAATCGCTTTGTTTGTGTTCATCATGGGGAAATGAATAACAGATTGTTTCAACTCTGTTTCAAAATGCAGTGATCCCAAACTATAGATTGGACATCACAATGACCTAGGGTATGTGTGACAGTAATCCTTAATGATGAATACCCTCGGATTTATGAGGATATTTCTT
Source organism: Viscum album (assembly GCA_963277665.1). Lineage (NCBI taxonomy): Eukaryota > Viridiplantae > Streptophyta > Magnoliopsida > Santalales > Viscaceae > Viscum > Viscum album. The sequence goes on from OY728121.1 coordinate 417,862, forward strand.
TGAGTGTTCATCAAGTGGGAGGATTGAGACTCATTATTGGTGCTGATCCACGACGTGAAACTAGCGGAAAACATCATGCTATGTCAGGGTGAGCTAGAATCTTGAATTTGGATGTGATCCTATAGCCAGATAAGAAACTAGAGGACCCCTAGGGTGTGGAAATGAAGAAGGACGATTTTTTGGAAATCTCGATGAACACGACGTGTATTCCGAAGAACACTCCTTGTGGTACTTTCATGGTAGTTTCTAGGGTTTGCGCACTACACCCGGTGACAGATGAGGTTTGCTTCCATGAGGATACAGTGTGTGAGCCCCACCTAGTGACTAATGTTGTTTTGGGGGATAGTGTGGGTAGACACGGCAAGTGACCATTTTCAAATAACATGTGGGTCCTTACATGATACTTGGAATGCATCTTGAATGATACGTGGAACCAGGGTAGAGTACAAGACATGAACAACCCCACACAGCTAGGCCAGACTAGTTATGTGGGTCACCATGTGTACCAGTTATAGGGTTGGAATACACTGTCAGAGCCTATGTATGTGCACATGGCCCACGTAAAAAGAGAATACAACATATACATTAACATGGTGTGTAATCCTTCTTAAACATCATGTATTTACATTTTTACAATGAATGATTTCTAGACTCAGGTTGTTGTACACGGGAGTACCCAGAGTAAACAAACATGGCTTGTGACCAAGACAACATGCCGGGTACCCCCTCCGACAAGTCATGATATCCACGACCAATTTTCCTTGTATAAGTCTCATTTGGGTTAGTTCCCCTTTTTTATTTTCCCTGGAAGGTCCGGTATCATTTCTATCCAAAGGAGTGTGATCCCTTTAGATAGACTTTAAGGATAGAGTTAGAATCCCTCCGAGAGTCCCAGAACCATATCCTCTACCCATTCTTTTCCATTGGTAGAGTCAGGTGTTCACATGACCCATCCTACAGGACAATAATCCTCTACTTTGTTGGTGGAAATCTACATGAGTCGTGGTATTCGCCAATGCCATGGAAGTGATCCTCAACCATGTATCATGATCATTCCTCACTCAGGTGTGTGTTCTTTCAGAACGATTGTATTTGTTCACTCTTTATATGAATCAGTGCATCCATCCTTCTCATGGATTTTCCTATGAATTGTTCTTCTAGGACAGACGTCATCAGAGATATCAGATTCTTGGAGTTTTTTTCCTATATGGAATATTTTTTGAATCATCAAATAGAATCTCATGAGTGGGTATACTGTCATTGTAGACTACGGGACTGGATCTCGACTATATCTGGATATTTTTTTCTTGCTATATGTTCGATGTACATAAACTGTGTAAAGCTAATTGTATCATTACATTGTGTATTGCATTGTGGTTTTCAGTGTCCCCTTCTATGTATTGTCATAATCACCCCTACACGGGCTTTCCAACACATGTTGTGTCTTGTGCAGATGAGAATCCTTTGGATAGAGTCCATGGTGATCCTGGACCAAACTGGGATTCCTGAGTTTCTTCTATGCCAAGTCGTTCCTATGACTACAAGAAGCAGTCTGAGTACCTCCATTTTTTTAAGGATTGAACTTTGTAGTTTCCAGTCCCATGGATTTGTTGGGCTTGTATTCTGGCCGAGTTTTCTTAATGCACATTACATTCCATTGTACCCTGTTTGTTGGGTTTAGTTGTATGCATGCATTTTATTCTGTAGTGGTTTTTTTTAATTTTAATTATATATATGCTTTGAGATGTGTTCTTGTGTATAATTACTTAAAAAATTCCTCTCATGTTATTGATATGCCTACTCCGTGCTATTCACCATCCCCTGTCCTATTGGAGGTGGGTGTGGGAAGTCGTAGAGTGGGCCCCAATAAGACGAGAATTGACTATCAAAAACATTTCATTTTATCCATACCTAAAAAAAATTCTTTTATGGTTATTCATAGAACTATCATTTCATTCCATTTTGGGTTAATGAAGTTTACTAGATGAAAGACCCAGCTTTTTAATAGCCCCATATTGATGTTGAAGCTCTTAGACATGAAAATTGTTACTACTCATTGATGAAATCTTTACAATTTTAAATTTTAGATATCCAGCCTGATATTATATGTGTGACCTTAATATCGATGAGTAGTTTATTCCCTATTGTTTTCCATACACATTCATTGGATTCATTATTAATATCATGTAATTTATACCTTTTTCCCTACAAAAAGCCTCCTATTTTAGTATTTCCTATATAATATAAAACTGAATGAATTCTTCCCTTTATGTTCAATAAATCTCGTATAGGATTATCATTTATATAAAATAATCATTCCTTTATCATTAAATGTGATTAAAAAATTTCATAATTTTTTTATGATCTCAAAACATAATTCACAGGTTGTTCTGTTGATTGAATTTAAACTCCAAATCAATAATTTTTCTAACATTTAAGGCCTTAAATTATAATGAATAAAGAAGAAAGCCTTATCATACTGAAAAATTATAAATGGTAAGATGAAAAAAAGTTGAGTTTTAATTTTCCAATCATTCCATTACATTATATTCCAAAAAATTAATGACATAAAATAAAATGGCTTGGATATTATAGGGAACCACTCACAAACTATGAACAAATTGGGCAAATGGCACCAGATTATAAATCATTGAAGAAATATTAGCTATTTTATGTTCCCTACCAATATTAGTTTATATAATTTACATAAAAATTTATAATTATATAATTTCAAGGGTATTAAATCCCCAATTAAATCTTATACCATTCAAAATAAATTCTCCATACATGATTTCGTTTATCTTGTATCACTCATATACACATATTTGAATGGAACAGCCATGAACTTCAATGATGGAATGTGCAAAAAATATAAATCTTGATTATTCCCATCAAAGAAGAGATGTTTGGGATGAATAAAATATCTTTTCTCTTATATTCAACATGTTAACCTCCATAATTAGTTAGAATACATAGACTATTTCTATCCTTTACCCATATAAGATCACACACTAACAAGGATAACTAATTGTTCAAACTATTTTATTAATAGAAAATGTATTTTAAATTATGATTTACAAGAAGAAAATTTCATTTCAATGATTAGATATAATTTTCTACTATGATATTATTATTTATATTATTTCGTATGGTATCAAGAGATAACTGAAGCTAATATAAATATTATATTGTTTCAACATAAAAAATGTAATAGAGTGATCAATTCAGCATCAATCATTGAATATTTAGTAATTTAATGGGATAAAAATATAATATAATGTGAATGATCACGTTTTTAATTTAATATGAAAATATTACATTCATAATATAAAATCTTCTTAAAATGAATTAATATGGAAATAAGGAAAAATAATATAAAATTTGTATAAAAGTTAGTAGGATGAATATTATATGTCACCCAATTCTTGGTAGGAAGAACCAATCTATTGTTGAATGCCTTCTTGATTAACAACATCTGCCTTAACCAATGGGTCTCACTAATATTTTCATAAATATGATATCTCTCACCTATTATAAATTTTTCTAATAATGGATGTTATTTCAGAATGATTCACCTTCTTAAACACTAAAGGGGTCACATGATACATTTTCTCCCAGTCTTAGTTGGAAATCCAGTTTATGAATTGAGATTTTCTATCATTCCACTAAATTATCTATTTATTAATACATGTTGAAAATGTTATATAATGGTCTATATCATTATCCACATAAGGATTATTTTTTATGTAATTTATGTTCATAGATGATGGCAGTCCATTGAATAATAGAATTAAATCCATTGTTATCAAAACCATCCACCCAAATGCACACAAAAGGAATGATATTGTTATCATATTTTATTCTTATTTTAGTTAAGGTGGTATGGTATATCAATGAATTGATATTTTTCAATGATCTCTCTCATATTATCTAATCCACAGTAATGGTTTTGGTCTTAGATTTTTCTTCAACTTACAAAATTAAAATATATACTATAATAAGGGATCTCAATTTAATATTCTCTAATGACATCATAATGATGAAATTTGGATAATAAATAAGACTACCAAAAATTGAAAACTTATTTTAATGGACCTAAAATTTTATAGATGTTATAAAAAATACATAGGCATTTACTCAATTATTCATACAGTCATTTTACCACTTCATTATTAATAATTTTTAAAATCACCATCTTTATTACAATCATTAATATACTTATATTTTCAACCGTTACACTACAGTTTAGCACAAGATTTAAACAAAAAAACTTATCAAAACATATGGATTGACTATAATATTATTTCCTAATTACATTACAACATCTTACCATAACTGATTCCATTTATAATTAATCATTTCATATATTTACTTGTAATTTATTTTAACACATTTACATTATAACATCCATTGTGAATTTATCATTTCATTTATTTATTATCATCCAAGAATTTATAGGTAACTAAGACATGACCACTGAAACCTATAAACCTAACTACATCAAAAACCAAACCAACCACCAAAATATCAATACAGAAAAATTATAATATAAATTATGATATTAATTATCTCAGTTCGTCTTCATCAATATCAATTTCACCACTACACAATATCAACCACTTTATTTCACAGTCATCCATATAAACCCACCATCAAATGAATAATCTATCATCACTAATAAAAAACATGTCACCACGTCCTCTATAAATAAAACCCTCCATTTAATATTTATAAAATAATGATAATGTTTAAAAAAATATGAAAATTTTACCGAAAATATAAATTATAACATTAAACAATATCGATTAGAACGATATGTCATATCCAAGTTTGCTTCACATTATATAATATATTTTATTATTTATATAAAATATATCTATTTTTTATATCAATTACATCTTTGTGTTTCCAATATTATTTTTTTATAAAATTTCAATCATGTTCCTAAAATAAAAAATTTTCATGATATCACAGATGTAAGAACATTATTTAGTGAAAATGATAACAAATGATAAATAACAAGAAAAGATATAAAACACATGTGGGTCACAAATCCACTGTCAATTATTTTAATTTTAATTTCATTATCTTTTTATGTCTTATGAGAATCAATTCAATGGAACTATAATCATGATAATGTATATTCACACATAATTAATAATTAATTATAATTCCCCAACATTAATTTTATGTTTCAAGGAATATAATGAAATTATGAAAAAGTAACTGATGAATAAACAATGATAATATATCAAGGGTACTTAAAAACCAATCCATATTAAAATACAATCGAACCCATGGAAAAATAATTCTATTAATGTGAACCCCACTACCCTAGTCTAATGGGATGAAATAATTAGAAAAATTATAGAAAGCAATGAGAATAGGAAAAGTAGATAATTTATGACTTATTGATCCAAATAATTATATCATGCTAAGTGAGATCATTACAACATAAAGTAATATCGTAAAAATAACTCATGTGGTTCTTAGAGTTTTATATTGTTTGAGATATTTTCAATGATCAAGAATGAAGAAAGGGAGAAACATGAATTTATAATTAAACTCAAGGGTTACCACTAGAGTGTTGAAAGAACTACACCATAGTATAGGCGATCTTGATCAAATGATATCCTTAATCTCTATACATTAAAATTATTATGAACACCCTTAATAACATAATATATTTCTATAGGAACACAACATCGATATTAACAATGAAATATGTTATTTAAAAATGGATGATTCAACCATAAAACATGTCCCTATCCAACAAACAAGGCATAAATACATGCAATTGAAGTTTCCAACCTTCCAAAAAACTCATCCATTAATCAGAAGTATCATAATCATGGTAAATAATAATAATTTCATAAATATTGAGTTTCTTAGCCTCTCATTACCCATATAAATTTCACTAAGAATCAACAGAGACAATGCCTACCAAAAAACCTTGATATTTCCACTATTAATTTAATTTTGTAATTTAAATTTAGAAAGGGTGTTTCAAAATCAGAATGCTAAAAAATGAAAATTATACTAGATATCCTGGCCAAAAATATAACCACACCACCAATCAATACATAATCAACCTCAAAATGGAAATTTTGGAACTAATAAATCTAAAACCCAACATTTTACATTAAAAATCATTCAATCCCACTTTAACTCTATTTATACTTATAAAAAAATTAAAGGACCAAGAGGGGTCTAGGAATCCACATGTGACGCCATTCAAATTATTTTCATCCTCAACAAACCAAATAATACATGAGTAGATTATCTATCAAATATGAAACTAATACCCTTCAATATACCCCTAAAATAGAAAAATCATTATCATGAAAGAACATCATGGAATAAAAAATCACAAAACTTCAATTGTTTTGGATAAAATACATTCAACATCTAAATAATAATCAGGAAACAAAAATTGTGACATTGAGAATAAATCATGTGCTCATGTTCCCATGTACTCTCCTCTATGATACAATGCTTGTACAAGATATGATTCTGAGGATTTAAATGATCATGATACATTTTTTCTTAATAGATCAGAATCATAATTGTTCATAGAAATAATGTCACATCACCATCAATATCCAAATAAATCTATTAAATTCAATGATATTACTTATGAAGATTCTAATCAATATGAGACATATGGAAAATAAATAGGATATGATCAATCTATATAGGAAAATAAAAATATACAAAACATTTTGAATATTTTATAATATATCAAAATCAAAATAACTTTAGTAGATTGCATACACCAATGAAGAAATGTCACTACCCATGATGAGGAAAAACCATAAAGAACACATGGTCATCAACCCCAAACCCCATAGTACTCTTCCTATGATCTATAAAACACTTATAAGAGTTTCTAGAAGCCATAATTTAATCATGGATTATGTATTCCTTCTATTTAATGATACTTTGTAAATTTTTTCCAGAATCAATGAATATCAAACCATAGAAGAACAAAATTATGATCTTCAAATTTTCTCATAAAATTATTTAAATATAACCATACCAATGGATAATTTTTACTTCATTAATTTTTTTAAAAATATAACATCAATAGGTGTTTCACCAAACACCACTAAAATATAGAATATGTAACACCCCAAGCTTCTACGGTACGTTTCCCTTTGAATAATGCGATAGCGTGTGTTGTACGCAACCTCGAGTTCTAACACACACCACAACTAATTAAACTAGCCGTTGTGAATAGTAATACCTAATTTTTGAAATTATATATATTTTATATTTGAAAATGGACTTCATTTTTGGACTCGGAATATCGAATTTAGCCTAAGGTGAAATTTTGGTACTTTTCGGATAACTTTTATATTTTGATGAATAGTGAAAATTACTAAATTTTAATTAAAAACAACTTTTTTAATCAAAATAATTAATAGTGATAAATTATGAATTTTAGTAGTTTTAAAGTATATTTAGAATATATTTTTACCATTTAATATAATGTTGGTCATTGGACATAATTTTACAATTAAACCGAACATAAACAAGTGTCAATCTTTTGATAGTTATTATCTCTTAAAAACACGCTTTTTGTTTTGACAGCGGGAATTAATTTTAAATTAATTTCTGCCACTTCTGTGTTTTGAATTTAGGAAAATGGATTCCATATTTGGAATCAGGATGTCAAAATTATGTAAATAGGTAACTTTTATTTTTACACATTTTGAATAATTACTGCGGTAAATATTTTATTTACCATGGTTAAAGGGTAAATCCGGTAAATAAGGGTTAAAAAATAATATTATAATAATACGAAATTACCCTATAACTTGTCCTAACCTTATTGTTGGACACATACCCGACCATGGGCATCCTTGGGTCAATTTGGGGACCCCTTGGAGCCACTTGTATGTGGTAGGGACACATTATATTAATAAAGTTAAAATAAAAATAAAAATGGCATAAGCTTACATCTTTTAGAAGAACAATTTTTACATAGGGTTATACATGTTGGATTTTAGATTATAAATATTCATTAGAAATCTAAAAAGATTTCCTACATAATTAGGTTTTATTTATAATTTTTAGACATTAAATAATTTATTTTATTTTTGACACAATGATGATGCAGTAATTACTAAAATAGTAAAAAATTAACATAATTGATATTATAAATACCCAAATAAATATAATATGAAACTTTTAATGAATTACACTAATTTTCTAGGATAATATGATATATTAGGATTGATGTAATTGACTTTGTTCGAAGTAATCAATCTGTTATGAGTTTCACAAAAATCAACTATTGAATAGTGTCAAAATTGACATAAAAGAGTTCTTAAAACAAATATTATATTATTAATTGATATTAAATTCCTAAAAATCTAAGGTTAGGCCAAGAGACTTATATTATGATAGGTTAATCATTAATGGACCACTTGGGGGTCGCTTGTATGTATATGGTAAGTCTATTAACCATATAATATAAAAATACAAAGAGACATTGTAAAAGTGAAACTAATTAACTTAGAGTTAATACTTAAAGATAAGGTTAATATAAGTACCCAAACCTGTCTAAATTCTATTGGTTGAGTTGTTTTCGACCTATCCCCACCTTAACCTTTGAATAGTCAATTTTTGAGCCATTGGAAACCGAATATGAATTTATTATAAATTAATATTTCTAGCTTTTCCAAAGGTGCCCCTCACCCCTCTTATAAAAAGGCACTCCTCCTTCTCATTTCTTCACACCTTCAAAGCCTTTTGGTTCGGCCAATCTCTGCCCAAATACTCTCCCAACATCCCTCACTACAACCTAGAGGCCTTAGTTTGATCAGAAAGCCAACCTAAGGAGCCCTTTTGATCAAATCAAAAGGAAGAACCCGAAGAAGAGGTAATGATTTCACCACCCTTTTCTAAGTTCATTTCTTCTTCCACTTATTCTTCCTTTGTTCTTACCATTCTGAAATAATAACTCCAGTATCTCACATATACTGTGATGTTATTATAAATATGGTACAACCATATTCATTATCCTATCCACCCTTTGAATAACATGTCACCATACGTGCGTACGTACGGCTTACCGTCTCCACGTCGTGGTGTAATTGTTATTCAATATAATATTATTTGGATGGGTATAATAATGATGTGTAACTCATTTAAATAATAAATATAACATGTTAATGATTCTTTATATATGATATACCATCCTTTTATATATTATTTTAATATCAAAAGAATGATATTGTCGCTCGTGCGTACGTACGGACTACCGTCTCCACGAACGCGATGAGATTCATTCTCCATCGTATCCATTCAAGTATAATTTGATAATTTAAAAAATAATGTTTAAGGACTTTATATCATTATGGATATGAATAATATACAACCTATCCTTTACATACATGTCTTACGTAACAAAACATACAAAAGAAAACAAGTAAGTTAACACCCGAAACGACGATAATTCTAAGATATTATTAACAAATCAATGTTAAAAGATCATATATGATATCATATTAATATATATGATTCTTGTATAATTTAATAACAACTATTTCACCATTATACAGGAGGTTAACCTACCCCAACCAAGGAAAAGTACAAGGTAAGGGTTATTTCACAATCTCTTCATTATCCGAGGTTGTATATACGTAATAATCTACTGGGATCTCTTTATCATCCACATCCATGTTTTCTTAAAAATGTATTTCAAAACATTTTTACTATTTACAAGAATATGGGTTAAAGTCATTTATACCCTTGTTTGACTTTTTATAAGAGGTTTATAAAGGAATCTTTCCGTCGTTTTCAAAACAATGTCCTTTTTAACCTTTTCGACAGAATTGAGGTAAGAATGTTTTTTTTAACTTATACGGCGGGTGCGGTTATTTTCCGCCGTTATAATATCGTCGAAGCTTTCCATACAAGCTTATAAGAATATTTTCAAAGAAAATGTTTTATTTTATATGGCTCTTAAATGATTTCAAAAATAGAAAGAGATATTTCTCTAAAAAATGTTTTGATTTCATCTATGTCAACATCCTTCGACGGATTTTACGCTTATTTGAAGTTGATTTATTATGATACAAAACTTCTATATTGTATTTAAAGTTTTGTGATATGTTTGAATGTGGATGTGCTATTTTTATACCATTCATAGTTTATGGTGAAATTATTGACATTTCGTATGCTAGTTTTAATACGAATGTTTATGTTATGTTTAAACCTTTTCATATGGGAATGCATTGGACTTAATAAGTGACGGGTGGAGCCCGCTATAGCTCCTTGATGCATCGGTAGGTCTCATGAGACAAACTAGTGTCTTGGCACAAGGCCTTGACAAAATCTTATTTGTAGTCTTGGCACGAGGCCTTGGCTATGTGGTTATGATAGTCTGGCATTATGCATTCCAACATTATGAAAGTGGTTATTGATATTGCATGTGATTATTTGATTAGTAGAATATCCATGTGAATAAGTAAATGGCATTATTTCATTTTTATTTTTGACATACTATGTTGAAGTTCAATTTTAAAAGGCTTTTGTTTTAGTAATTCATTGCCTTAAATGTTTATGCTTATTATGAATGTTCCGCTATATTGTTATCCTTACTGGGCATTTGAGCTCACCCCTTTTCTATGTTTTATTTTTCCCAGGTAGTGAAGAAGTAAATTATGAATGACTTGCAGGGATATTATGAGGGGTTAATAGTGTGGATATGAAGGCTTTGTTGTTGTAGTAGTTTTTTTCACTTTGAAATGTAATGTAAAACTTTATGATTATATCTAGTGTTTCCAAGGCTACTAAACCAATCGGTCTTTCGGGATTTGATCTTTCTTGTGATCATGCCAATGTTACGAAGTAATGCACCGACTCTGGGCAGCTGGGGTCGGGGCGTTACAGTTGGTATCAGAGGAAGTTTAGTACAAACCTTGGAAGCTAGGATTAGATAAACTCTGATTAGAGCACGTAGACCTAAGATGAACATTGAGGATTAGTATAGAAGAACTTCCTAGAATTTTGGTATTGTAGAGACTTTGTGAGTTTTTCGAGCAATACATCCCTGTCTGGATACGAGCAGGTAGAGGCGGCTCTGGCACAGATGTACCTAGGGGTAAAACCCGAAAACACCGCTTTGAGCTAGACTCGAACGGGAACTGGTGCACGACAACGGGCCTTGCTGCACTCTTGGTTACGACACTCCCGGGGGATATGCTTAGGATAACTCTCACTTTCTTTACAAATCATTATGAAGGGTTTATGAGTATATATACTTCCTCAAAGAAAACATATTTATGATTATGGATTATATCCATAAATAGTTCAATTTATGTTAAGTGTTTTATAAGTATGGGATTATGTATTTTGATTCATAAACTGATCTAGTTTATGCCATTGTTTAGAAATGGCGCCTAGTGGAAGAAATGGAAACCGTATCAATGCATGCACTCCATGTAGGGATTGCCCTCCTGCTCAAGATAATTATAGTGGGGCTGGTGATGCAACTGGTGCTGATCAGCTAATCACCATACTGGGACAACTTACTCAGGTTATGAATAATAACCTTACCCGTATGGAGCACCCTGATCCGCAGCGTGGAGGATCAATGTTAGATCGATTCATGAGGCAACAACCACCAACGTTCAATGGGAATACAAATCCCTTAGTAGCTGAGCAATGGATATTTTCCCTAGAGAAAATATTTCAGGCTTTGGGGAGCAGTGAAAGGGAAAAAGTTATCATGGCAGTTTACCGCCTCACTGGAGATGCTGATCAATGGTGGTCATTAATTCAAAATATGAAGGAAGATGATGAAGTATCAAATATGGAATGGAGGGAATTCAAAGATCTGTTTTTAGAAAAATACTTCCCTCGCGACCATCGAGCGGATATGGAAAGACAATTTCTGAGTCTGAGACAAAAGGAGGATGATAATGTCACAAAGTATGAGGCTAACTTTACAAGGTTAGCGAGGTATGCTGGAGATTATATTCGCAACCCAAGAAGTAAGATTGATCGTTTCTTTGATGGGTTAAAACCATTTCTCTGTCGATCATTAGTCTCACAATCCTTTTCGTCGTACGAAGACATTGTTTCATGTGCTATCAAGACCGAAAAAGAATTCTCTAAGTCTTATGACTTTAAAGCGAAGCAAGAGAAGAAGAGACCTGCTGATCAATCTGGGAATGGAAATAAGGGGAAGAAGGGAAAGGTTGAATATCCATCTTGTGGTAAATGCGGGAAGAAACATCCTGGTGCTTGCCTGAAGGGAATGGGAGTCTGTTACAAGTGTGGTGAAAAAGGCCACCAAGCTCATGATTGCAAGGGGAAGAAGGAAGCTACCAAAGTTCAGTGCTACAATTGCAGGGAGATGGGGCATTATGCAAATGCATGTCCTAAGCGTCAGGAGAACTTACCTCAGAAAAGGCCAAGGGATCAAGGCCAGGCTTATGCTATTACTACTGCTGAGGTAGAAGCTCCGAAAGAAGTGGTGGCAGGTAATTTAATGGTTTCCTCAAGTTTAGCAAATGCATTATTTGATTCTGGATCATCGCATTGTTTCATATCTTCCCAGTTTGCTAAGAAAATTAGATATTTCCAATTTGATTTAATAAGGGAGTTGTTAGTTAAAACTCCTAAGGGAAGTATCGTTGCAACAAAGTTTTGTGAATCAGTCCCCATTAGAGCACATAAATTTTCTTTATCTGCTGATTTCATCGTCATACCTATGATTGAGTTTGATATAATCCTCGGTATGGACTGGCTTTCGGACTATGATGCGAAGATTTATTGTAATAAGAAAGAGGTTACGATTCTTGATGATAATGATAAGGAGCACCTTATTTTTAGAGCAGAATCGTCACCACCTAATTCTTATTTAGATCCACCCCCTGTAGCTCAACTTAATTCAATTATCGGGGAGGAAGAGAATGAAATAACTGTCGGTGAGGAAAGAAATGTTCAAATAGAGGATGTACCTATTGTGAAAGAGTTTGTAGATGTATTTCCGGAAGATTTACCTGGACATCCTCCAGAACGAGAAGTAGAGTTTTCCATTGATTTAATTCCTGGATCAAGGCCTATATCGAAGACCCCTTATAGAATGTCCACTGTAGAGCTAGTCGAACTAAAGAAACAACTAGAGGAATTGAGTAATAAGGGATTTATTCTCCCTAGTGTTTCTCCATGGGGAGCCCCTGTTCTTTTTGTTAAAAAGAAAGATGGATCTATGAGGTTATGTATCGACTACAGGGAGATCAATGCTATAACGATAAAGAACAAGTATCCCCTACCTCGTATTGATGATTTATTTGACCAACTGCATGGAGCTCAATACTTTTCAAAGATTGACCTTCGATCTGGATACCATCAGTTGTGTGTGAAGAAGGAAGACATTCCGAAGACAGCATTTCGAACCAGGTACGGGCATTACGAGTTTACTGTAATTCCGTTTGGATTGACTAATGCACCCTCTGTATTCATGGATCTGATGAATAGAGTTTTCAAGGAGTATCTCGATGAATTTGTGGTGGTATTTATTGATGATATCTTGGTATACTCCAAAACCTACGAAGATCATGAAAATCATTTGCGCATTATCTTGAAGACTCTGAGGAGGCATGAATTATATGGGAAGTTTAGCAAGTGTGAATTCTGGCTTCAGGAGATTTCTTTTCTTGGCCATATTGTCTCTAAAGATGGAATCTCTGTTGATCCTTCTAAGACCAAAGCAATCCAAGAATGGCCATCACCTACGAGTATAACTGAGGTATGTAGTTTTATTGGTTTGGCAGGTTATTATCGACGTTTCGTCCAGAATTTTGCCCGATTGGCTAACCCATTAACGAAGCTCACACGTAAAGGGGTTAAATTTGTTTGGAAAAAAGAGTGTGAAGAATGTTTCGAAGAACTGAAGAGAAGACTAGTCAATGCTCCTATATTGACTCTACCATCGGGAAATGATGGGTTCGTTATTTATAGTGATGCATCGAAGAAAGGACTTGGCTGTGTCCTTATGCAGAATGATAGAGTAATTGCCTATGCATCACGACAGTTGAAAATTAATGAACAAAACTATCCTACTCATGATCTTGAGTTAGCAGCTGTGATCTTTGCTTTGAAGATATGGAGGCACTACCTCTATGGTGAAAAATGTGAGATTTATACTGATCACAAGAGTTTGAAGTATATTTTCTCACAAAAAGAACTCAACATGAGGCAAAGGAGATGGCTTGAATTACTCAAGGATTATGATTGCACGATACACTACCACCCGGGGAAGGCAAACAAAGTAGCAGATGCTTTGAGTAGAAAAGACCATGGAGTTCTGAACATGATGAGAATTGAAAGGGATCCAATTTTCATGGATCTAGTGAAGATGGACATGGGAATAACCAGGGAAGGTGAAACATCAATGCTTTTTCAAATGTTTGCCAAACCATCTTTACTAGAAAGGATTACGAGTTCTCAGACTGATGATGAAGAATTCCAAAAGAAGATTAAAGCTGTGAATGATGGGAGATTGAGAGACTTTGCGTATGAAGGTGGAATTTTGAAATTCGGGAAGAGACTTTGTGTTCCCAATATACCTGATCTAAAAAGGGAATTGCTGGATGATGCTCATAGTTCCAATTTCTCTATACACCCTGGGAGCACCAAAATGTATAGAGATTTGAAGGAACATTTTTGGTGGGACAACATGAAGAGGGAGATTGCTGATTTTGTGTCAAGATGTATGGTTTGTCAATAAGTGAAAGCTGGAAGGCAACAGCCTGGAGGAGTCATGCAACCTCTTCCCATACCGGAGTGGAAATGGGACAATATTACGATGGACTTTGTCATGGGGCTACCAAAGACTCCTAGAAGGAACGATGCAATATGGGTTATTGTTGATCGTCTTACCAAGTCAGCACATTTTCTTGCTATAAGAGAAGATCTACCCCTGGAACGTCTAGCAAGACTATACATTAATGAAGTTGTGAGACTTCATGGAGTACCCCTATCGATTGTTTCTGATCGTGATCCCCGTTTTACTTCAAGATTTTGGAAAAGTCTTCAGAAATCCCTGGATACTGAACTTCATTTGAGCACTGCTTACCACCCTCAGACAGACGGACAATCAGAACGGACTATTCAGACCTTAGAAGACATGTTGAGATCTTGCTCACTTGATTTTCAGGGTATGTGGGATCAATATTTACCACTAGTAGAATCTTCCTATAACAATAGCTTCCATTCGAGTATTCAGATGGCACCATATGAAGCGTTATACGGAAAGAGATGTCGTACACCAACCTATTGGGATGACGTTGGTGAAAGAAAACTTGTAGGCCCAGAACTGGTGGAAGAAACGGTGGAAAAGGTGAAGGTAATCCAAAATCACATTAAAGCAGCTCAAAGTAGGCAGAATAACTATGCCGATAATCGAAGGAAGGATTTGGAATTTCAAGTCGGTGATCATGTTTTCCTGAAAGTATCTCCGTGGAAGGGAGTCATACGTTTTGGTAAGAAAGGTAAATTGAGTCCCAGGTACATCGGACCTTTCGAAATTCTAGAACGAATTGGGGCTGTAACTTACCGATTGGCAATGCCGCCAAGTCTCTCCAAAGTTCACGATGTGTTCCACGTATCTCTGTTGAGGAAATACATGCCTGACCCAACGCATGTACTCACCTATGAAGATTTAGAACTGGAACCTGATCTGTCTTATTGCGAAGAGCCCATCAAGATTCTTGATACGAGAGAACAAGTGCTGAGAAACCGGACGACGCGTCTGGTAAAAGTTTTGTGGAGGAATCATAAGATGGAAGATGCAACGTGGGAACCCGAGGAACTTATGATGAAGAACCACCCGAGTCTTTTTATGCAGTAATACTCTAGAAATTGCGAGGACTCAATTATTTGAAGGAGGGGAGAATGTAACACCCCAAGCTTCTACGGTACGTTTCCCTTTGAATAATGCGATAGCGTGTGTTGTACGCAACCTCGAGTTCTAACACACACCACAACTAATTAAACTAGCCGTTGTGAATAGTAATACCTAATTTTTGAAATTATATATATTTTATATTTGAAAATGGACTTCATTTTTGGACTCGGAATATCGAATTTAGCCTAAGGTGAAATTTTGGTACTTTTCGGATAACTTTCATATTTTGATGAATAGTGAAAATTACTAAATTTTAATTAAAAACAACTTTTTTAATCAAAATAATTAATAGTGATAAATTTATGAATTTTAGTAGTTTTAAAGTATATTTAGAATATATTTTTACCATTTAATATAATGTTGGTCATTGGACATAATTTTACAATTAAACCGAACATAAACAAGTGTCAATCTTTTGATAGTTATTATCTCTTAAAAACACGCTTTTTATTTTGACAGCGGGAATTAATTTTAAATTAATTTCTGCCACTTCTGTGTTTTGAATTTAGGAAAATGGATTCCATATTTGGAATCAGGATGTCCAAATTATGTAAATAGGTAACTTTTATTTTTACACATTTTGAATAATTACTGCGGTAAATATTTTATTTACCATGGTTAAAGGGTAAATCCGGTAAATAAGGGTTAAAAAATAATATTATAATAATACAAAATTACCCTAGAACGTGTCCTAACCTTATTGGTGGACACATACCCGACCATGGGCATCCTTGGGTCAATTTGGGGACCCCTTGGAGCCACTTGTATGTGGTAGGGACACATTATATTAATAAAGTTAAAATAAAAATAAAAATGGCATAAGCTTACATCTTTTAGAAGAACAATTTTTACATAGGGTTATACATGTTGGATTTTCGATTATAAATATTCATTAGAAATCTAAAAAGATTTCCTACATAATGAGGTTTTATTTATAATTTTTAGACATTAAATAATTTATTTTATTTATGACACAATGATGATGCAGTAATTACTAAAATAGTAAAAAATTAACATAATTGATATTATAAATACCCAAATAAATATAATATGAAACTTTTAATGAATTACACTAATTTTCTAGGATAATATGATATATTAGGATTGATGTAATTGACTTTGTTCGAAGTAATCAATCTGTTATGAGTTTCAAAAAAATCAACTATTGAATAGTGTCAAAATTGACATAAAAGAGTTCTTAAAACAAATATTATATTATTAATTGATATTAAATTCTTAAAAATCTAAGGTTCGGCCAAGAGACTTATATTATGATAGGTTAATCATTAATGGACCACTTGGGGGTCGCTTGTATGTATATGGTAAGTCTATTAACCATATAATATAAAAATACAAAGAGACATTGTAAAAGTGAAACTAATTAACTTAGAGTTAATACTTAAAGATAAGGTTAATATAAGTACCCAAACCTGTCTAAATTCTATTGGTTGAGTTTTTTTCGACCTATACCCACCTTAACCTTTGCATAGTTAATTTTGGAGCCATTGGAAACCGAATATGAATTTATTATAAATTAATATTTCTAGCTTTTCCAAAGGTGCCCCTCACCCCTCTTATAAAAAGGCACTCCTCCTTCTCATTTCATCACATCTTCAAAGCCTTTTGGTTCGGCCAATCTCTGCCCAAATACTCTCCCAACATCCCTCACTACAACCTAGAGGCCTTAGTTTGATCAGAAAGCCAACCTAAGGAGCCCTTTTGATCAAATCAAAAGGAAGAACCCGAAGAAGAGGTAATGATTTCACCACCCTTTTCTAAGTTCATTTCTTCTTCCACTTATTCTTCCTTTGTTCTTACCATTCTGAAATAATAACTCCAGTATCTCACATATACTGTGATGTTATTATAAATATGGTACAACCATATTCATTATCCTATCCACCCTTTGAATAACATGTCACCATACGTGCGTACGTACGGCTTACCGTCTCCACGTCGTGGTGTAATTGTTATTCAATATAATATTATTTGGATGGGTATAATAATGATGTGTAACTCATGTAAATAATAAATCTAACATGTTAATGATTATTTATATATGATATACCATCCTTTTATATATTATTTTAATATGAAAAGAATGATATTGTCGCTCGTGCGTACGTACGGACTACCGTCTCCACGAACGCGATGAGATTCATTCTCCATCGTATCCATTCAAGTATAATTTGATAATTTAAAAAATGATGTTTAAGGACTTGATATCATTATGGATATGAATAATATACAACCTATCCTTTACATACATGTCTTACGTAACAAAACATACAAAAGAAAACAAGTAAGTTAACACCCGAAACGACGATAATTCTAAGATATTATTAACAAATCAATGTTAAAAGATCATATATGATATCATATTAATATATATGATTCTTGTATAATTTAATAACAACTATTTCACCATTATACAGGAGGTTAACCTACCCCAACCAAGGAAAAGTACAAGGTAAGGGTTATTTCACAATCTCTTCATTATCCGAGGTTGTATATACGTAATAATCTACTGGGATCTCTTTATCATCCACATCCATGTTTTCTTAAAAATGTATTTCAAAACATTTTTACTATTTACAAGAATATGGGTTAAAGTCATTTATACCCTTGTTTGACTTTTTATAAGAGGTTTATAAAGGAATCTTTCCGTCGTTTTCAAAACAATGTCCTTTTTAACCTTTTCGACAGAATTGAGGTAAGAATGTTTTTTTTAACTTATACGGCGGGTGCGGTTATTTTCCGCCGTTATAATATCGTCGAAGCTTTCCATACAAGCTTATAAGAATATATTCAAAGAAAATGTTTTATTTTATATGGCTCTTAAATGATTTCAAAAATAGAAAGAGATATTTCTCTAAAAAATGTTTTGATTTCATCTATGTCAACATCCTTCGACGGATTTTACGCTTATTTGAAGTTGATTTATTATGATACAAAACTTCTATATTGTATTTAAAGTTTTGTGATATTTTTGACTGTGGATGTGCTATTTTTATACCATTCATAGTTTATGGTGAAATTATTGACATTTCGTATGCTAGTTTTAATACGAATGTTTATGTTATGTTTAATCCTTTTCATATGGGAATGCATTGGACTTAATAAGTGACGGGTGGAGCCCGCTATAGCTCCTCGATGCATCGGTAGGTCTCATGAGACAAACTAGTGTCTTGGCACAAGGCCTTGACAAAATCTTATTTGTAGTCTTGGCACGAGGCCTTGGCTATGTGGTTATGATAGTCTGGCATTATGCATTCCAACATTATGAAAGTGGTTATTGATATTGCATGTGATTATTCGATTAGTAGAATATCCATGTGAATAAGTAAATGGCATTATTTCATTTTTATTTTTGACATACTATGTTGAAGTTCAATTTTAAAAGGCTTTTGTTTTAGTAATTCATTGCCTTAAATGTTTATGCTTATTATGAATGTTCCGCTATATTGTTATCCTTACTGGGCATTTGAGCTCACCCCTTTTCTATGTTTTATTTTTCCCAGGTAGTGAAGAAGTAAATTATGAATGACTTGCAGGGATATTATGAGGGGTTAATAGTGTGGATATGAAGGCTTTGTTGTTGTAGTAGTTTTTTTCACTTTGAAATGTAATGTAAAACTTTATGATTATATCTAGTGTTTCCAAGGCTACTAAACCAATCGGTCTTTCGGGATTTGATCTTTCTTGTGATCATGCCAATGTTACGAAGTAATGCACCGACTCTGGGCAGCTGGGGTCGGGGCGTTACAGAATATATACATGCCACATTCATTATAATGTCTAAATATAACGATTATTCATATTTTCCATATATGGGAGTAATATCATGCAAAGACATAACATGTATCCAATTCATAATTAAGGCCCATATGAACTAGCAATAAAAGAACAATGAATGTGTACCTTACATGGTTCTTGTCATTTTTCCATCATTAACGACTATTGTTTGAGCATTATAATGATTATGAAGAGGCATACAATTATATTTCATAGTAATTATGTATCTATGATCTAAAATAAATAAATGTTCACATGAGTGGGACTATAAACTATTCTCGATATGCTTGTTCATCATGACGTAAATAATATAGGATTACAGAGCTTCGTTTTGCGGAATTATAATCATATGTTAGGTAGGATTTCATAGTAACTATCTCATAGTGAATACTAATTTCTAATTCAATTTATAACTATACTTATGTGAAATTGAATAAAATAATTTGATATGATTTAATACATGTAGTTACATTGAATTTAATCTACATCTTGTTCATGTGATCCCTATATAAATCCAATTAACTCCAATCTATTACATCATATGAAATTTCTATTAAATTATAGATTAAATATTTGTGACACATGAGAGAAATTAACTACCATTGTTGAATTATGATAGTATGAAATAAATTTCACCAGATTATTCTTGGAACTATGATTCACTATGTCAACTATTAAAATGATCTTAGATAGTTCATGTATGATATAATTATATCATAAAATATTGTATAACCTAAATAAAAGGAAAAAATGTTTTTATATATGTAATTCATATTCAATGAATTGTTTTATAATATTATTGGAAATTTTTAGTTCTCATCTCATTAAATCTCCAACTTCAAATACACCCTAAAATACGAATGTAACATTTAACATTATATTATATCATACACAAAAAATTGTGAAAAAAATATTGACAAATATATTTAATATCTTATGAAACACCATAGGAAATCTGTCATAAACATCAAAATGTATCAACACAAATGAAACAATTTTGTAAAACCCATTAAAACTATTTTCAATTAAATATTAATGGAATTTAGAGAATATATTAGGTTTAATCCAATTACATATTCAATCATCCACAAGGTGTATCCCCATGGGACTTTATAGTGTAAGAATAAAGTATGAATCTCTAAACCTATAAATACAAGAAAAGCATGTCTTTTAGAAAATAATAAATGCAACATAAAATATGAATTGATATCATGTGATATGTATTAAACATATGTATTCCATTACCTATATCTACTAGTTTCATCAGATTCTGTTGTTATTTCCCATATGTTAATTTTTCCATGACATCGGGTGACCGTGGGAAAAAGTGCTTTTCAAATCCATTTATCCAACTCACATATTTTCATCTATTTGATTATATAATTAAAATTTTGATGAATATATAAAATATCATTCAACATTATGGATGAGTGCATCACATATCCATCAATTTAAAAGGTAATAACATCAAATATTTTATCTAGGTGTAGCATCACACTCCTCATTAAATCTCAATTAAGGGTCAAGATTTCATTCCTTCCACCTGAAGGTAAAAACCAATATTAGTTAAGATACGATAGAAATCATGATCAGTAACATACCCAACCACCTCCAAATGTGCATAGTATTACATTTTGTATAGGAAATGTATCAAAGTATGAAGTTCTGTAAGCTAGGTATCTCACTAAACACATGTGATGGGGACTCAAAAATTGATTCTAACACCCATAGTATTCCAAAAAACAATGTGTTGTAATATCCTTGTGAAATATGTTTTGGATCATCTAGTGAAAAATAAAAATTTCTTTCCTGGTGACCATATTCTATTTCTCATTACAATAATCATAATTACGTTGACCTCATCATTTCATCATAACCTCTACTATTCCATAATGAAATTCAGTTTGAGATAACTGAATATCATACCTTAAAAGGTTAGTTATCATTAAAATTCAAAAGATATATATCAATATAATCATATTGTTGAGCCCAAATAAATCAGGAAAGGACACTGAGAGTTGGATGTATTTAGTTTTCCAAACATTTTATAGTGTTTTACTTTTTTAAATTTATCGCCTCTTACTCATGAACCTCTTCCCTAGTTAAAAGGAATGGGTCTAGTTGTGAGATCTCACTATTCTCAATAACATGGAATGAAAATATAAAAAATTTCAGTATCATTCAAGTATTTTTACAGGGTTTTTTTCTAAGAAATACTCTTTTCCACGATCAAAATGTGGTTGTTTCATAGATTTTTGTATCACTATAAAATTTGTAATGATGAAAAACATCTGTAAATAAAACACAATGATAATGAAGGAATTGGTTGATCTTCCGGATTAAGAGGTGAGATTTATAGTGTTACCAAAAATCATCAAATTTTTTTACGAGAACCAAATTTTCCTCATGAAATTTTATTTCTTCACAATAAATACTTTTTCTCATTACTTTTGAACATCATCAAGATCTTATGAAAATATGGACTTGATACTTATGTTTAAATTCTTGGGTTACTGTGATCATTTTCTTCAAAAATTACTCATCTTTGACCCCTTCCATCTTCTATAAATTTTTAAATCGAGAAATATATCATAACATGATATTGAAATAGAGTGCACAAAATCATCAAAACCATCAAGAACATAATTATAAAAAAATAAGAGCATGGAATCTTAAAAAAATCCATGATATAAACCATCCATTTATATCCACATATAAATGTGTTTTGAAAAACAAATTTATTCTTACCTCCAATATTATTACCCAAATACACTAAGTTACAATGTTTTCATTTTCATTAAAACCCCATTGAATATGGATATTCATTTATCATTCATCTCACTTAATAATCCATAATTAATCTAATTTTAATACATTCAATGCTTCTTTATGGTGCTCATGACAAATACGTGATCGATTCGGGATATTTCTTCTTATTGATGTGTTATCACATATGTCACAATCCCTACATTAAATGTATATCACATACCATATGGGTACTAATATTCTTTACATGTAATTATTGAACACCCCCATCATTCATTCACCTCACAGTATGTAAAGGCTCAAATTCTCAGATTCACTATATTCATCACTTTTTATATTCCCAAATACTCATGTTCGTTATTCTTCATGAGGATGAGTCTTAAAACACATGAATAATGTGGGTGATTCTTTCATCTATGTTAATGAGTAAAAAACTACATTCCATATATGTCTACATTCACTCATGCATGAGAATTCATTTAAAAGGACTGAGGAATATCCTGTGTTTTTTTCATAATGTGGTATGAAAAATATCGCAACTACTTATCATATTAAAAATTCTCGATGAAATGGTATTTCTTTTTCTTTAAATTTTAAAATCATGATCATGTAACTAGATGCAGGTATAATTATATTGTATGTACCTATCTGAATAATTTTCCACACTCTATGTTGTAAGATACTTCTTTCCTTCACTATTAATTTCAAGAATAGTGGTATCATGAGTTCATGATTCCTCCTCATGTGGATGATATCACATTCATTTTATTATCACATGCTTGTAAATTTAAAAAGCACGATGAAATTCATTAATGGATGCTAATAAAACATCCAATTATAACAACATTTTGACCATGGTGGAAGCATGTTCTTCGATTAATTATCATGTGTTCATGATGATGAATTCAAATATGGAATCAGTTATGTTCGATCTATCTCATTCATTTTAGGTTATCTATAGATATTTACATACTTATAGCTCTCCATCAAACCAATATTTATTTTGATGTCCTATCACATAATAAGGATAAAAGATGATGGGAATATTTATAATCGGCATAGAATATTTCAAATACCGGATGCACTTGAGATCAGACAGTCTAGAATGATCGAATTTCATAGTCATTGTTATATATTTAACATAATGTGATTTGGGAATATGACATTATATTATCAATAAAATACCAAATGTTCGATTGTTTATTTCCATGGTATATCACTCAACTGATACATCATGATATATGTGTTTCCCATAGGGCTGATAATCGAGATCCCAGAGCACTCGCGGCAATGACCTAGGAAGTGATTCACAAGATAAAGTCCCATTCTTCATATGATGGCATAGTTACATGCCATCTTGCCTCATCAAAGATGAAACATACTCCTAGAACAACATTCTCAAAACTATTATTTCTTCCCCTGTTTCCAAAGATCACAATTTCTCTGAATGTCCCAGATCAATTTCATTGATCACCTTAACTCTCTCTATTACCGTTGTAGGTCAATAATATGTCAAATATTCTTAGCCTGAATCTGGTGGCACAATTTTGGAATCATCTCCCCTTGATTGAGGATTTTCACCGAATTATTTTTGAGTCTAGGGGTCCCTAGTAGCATTAAATTGTTGGAATTTTTTATTGAAGGCATGTCATTATTCGATTTAGTTTGATGGATGATCTCATTATTGAATGGTCGAAGGCTTCCTGACTATTCCTTGGTTCCTTCTTCTACCTTTTTTTATGGAGATTTGATTTTCATATCTAGCAAAACACTATCACCAATAAAATATGAGTATGTTTCCATGTTCTTCCCTTACCTTTACAAAATCCATACATTTTGTGTCTTCTTGGGAATCTATTTGGTAGTTATGTGTGCTATGATACCAGAACTGAAGATTTTTGTCATACCATATTTACTCATGTTTTTGAAGAGTTTTATTTCCAAAAATAAATTGTCAAATATGTATGTAATAATGATGGTCAAGAGTTTTGATGGATGCAGGCGATTCATTTTGAGTTGTGGATGAAGTTATGTGCTTCTTGTATTCAGCCCAGGCAAGCTTCCTCAGTTTGTCACAAAATTTCATGGATTAAGAAAGTTTAGGAGATAAGGAATATAGCATCCCGCCTTTTTATCACATAAACTTTCATTACATTATACAAAACTGAGGATCTTTAAGGTTTAGTGTCTTGAAAACCAGGAACTTAAAACATGAAAACATAAAACATTCTTCTAAAAGACTTGAAAGGCTTATCCTCATGTTCATCCTAGGTTCATTACAGCATCACATAACCTGGGATCATACATCAAAAGAAAGTGTGATCAGAAGGCCCAGTAAGGGAAACAAGGGAAACATTTAACATGTGAACTTGAGATACATCAACTATGTCATGAATAAGAACTTTAAGGCATGATAAAAAAAATCATGTGGCATATCATAATAAAAATAACATTTTTCATAACTTGAAGATGTGGCTACATCATTTAACATAGACAATCATGAACATATCACCAAGGTCCATCCCCAAGGTGTCATTTGAAAATTACCAAGGTTATTCACCAAGGTATCGTGAAAATTGTAATCTCTAGTGGTTACATCATTACCCAATGCATTGGAGCGCTATCAGGGCGCACCCTTAAATTTTCCTTTATTATCATGTGAGCCACATATATCATCATCAAACATTTCATAAATAACCCACATAGCATAAAATAAATGGGTTTCATTTCATAATCATAACGTTTTAAAAACTGATTTAAAGACATGATCTTTACGTCACTTTAAACCCACGGAAAGGGAAAGCGGGTCTCATGTATGTAAATCCCAGAATTGAAAATAGAACATTTTGATATATATGTGAATACCCTTGTAGAAATAAGAGCTTTTAGTATTCACTTTATAACATAAAAATAATTTTGAGAAAAGAGAGGCATTTTGAGACGAAAATTCTGCAGCATAACGGCTATATTTCGGGGTTTTAGAAAACATTGAAAAGAGAGGGGACATGGGTCACCCACTCAAAATTGATCCATAAAACAGTAGGGGAACCGAATAAGAAGGATATATGGAAATGGTAATGAATTTTTCAGGACATACCATTTGAAATGAAAAACATGGAAGGAAGACAAAAAATTAGATTTCTCTTATGAAAGTTCGGCAGCCTAACGGCGTTACTTAAACATCAACAAAAATGATTTGAAAAGATCAAATAGGGTCTCTCATCATGTGAACATAAGAGTTAAGTATGATAGATATAGAGATAATTCCCCAACATAACAAAAAGTAACTTGAAAGAATTTACATGAAAGTAGAACTTCAAAACGAGAAGGGTGAAGAACCACTTAAAAATTCGGCAGCCTAACGGCGCCACTTAAAACATCAAAATACTGAATTGAAGAGATCAAATGGGGTCTCTCATCATATGAACATAAGAGTATAGTATGATATATATAGAGATCATACCCCAATATAACAAAAAGGAACTTGAAATAATTGACATGAAAGTAGAACTTCAAAACGAGAAGGGTAAAGAACCACTTAAAATTTTGGCAGCCTAACAGCGCCACTTAAAACATCAAAATACTGAATTGAAGAGATCAAATGGGGTC
The DNA here is from genome assembly GCA_963277665.1 of Viscum album. Lineage (NCBI taxonomy): Eukaryota > Viridiplantae > Streptophyta > Magnoliopsida > Santalales > Viscaceae > Viscum > Viscum album. The sequence goes on from OY728121.1 coordinate 443,960, forward strand.
TCTCATCATATGAACATAAGAGTCCAGTATGATATATATAGAGATCATACCCCAATATAACAAAAAGGAACTTGAAATAATTGACATGAAAGTAGAACTTCAAAACGAGAAGGGTGAAGAACCACTTAAAAATTCGGCAGCCTAACGGCGCCACTTAAAACATCAAAATACTGAATTGAAGAGATCAAATGGGGTCTCTAATCATATGAAAATAAGAGTACAGTATGATATATATAGAGATAATACCCCAATATAACAAAAAGGAACTTTAAATAATTGACATGAAAGTAGAGCTTCAAAACGAGAAGGGTGAAGAACCACTTAAAAATTCGGCAGCCTAACGGCGCCACTTAAAACATCAAAATACTGAATTGAAGTGATAAAATGGGGTCTCTCATCATATGAAAATCAGAGTCCAGTATGATATATATAGAGATCATACCCCAATATAACAAAAAGGAACATGAAAGACTTGAATGAAAATAGAACTTGAAAACGAGGAAGGTGAAAGAATCCCTTAAAAATTCGGCAGCCTAACGACGCCACTTAAACATTCTTAAAACGAATTGATGAGAGCAAGGGGGGGTCTCTCATCATATGAACATGAAATAGGCAGTGGTATTAATATAAAAGAACATCCTCCAACATAAGAACATGGATTATAAAAGAAAAGACATAAAAGAGATTACTTGAAAAGAAAGAGAGGGGTCGGATCCCTTACCTTAAAATGTAACTCTTAAACCTCAAAGGTTGGGACCTTGAGGGCTTGGGGGAACCATGGGAGGACTCCTTGGGAGGTAATGAGACCAGAAATTCGTTGTGAATGAGTGGGGAGTCGAATGGATGAGAGGAGGGCTTGATATTTATAGGGAAAGTGAGGGGACAAGGCATTAATGGCCAAGGGACACCTCACATGTGTTTTTCTCAAACCCACGTGCTCTCCCTTGGAATTTATCATGGAGTTAGGCCACATGGGGCCCCCAAAACAATAATTCATCACCCTTGTCCGGCCAACCCTTAAAAGATCTCATGACATCATCATGACACAATTATGATGTCATTAAACATACCGAAACCCTAAAACTGCATTTTTACTATTCACTGAAAAATTCATCTTTCTCAGAAAAATCCCAAACCTTCACCTTAACTAAATATCAATGCTCCGATTTCAAAAATGAACTCCATTTTATAAAAATAATTTTCTAAATATTTTTATTTTTATTTTTAAATAAATACACTATTCACCGAAAATTCATTTTTTTCAGAAAAATCCCCAAAAACTACCATAACATAATATCGATGCTCTGAGTTCAAAAATAAAGTCATTTTTATAAAAATAATTTTCTAATTATTTTTAATTAAATTTTTAATTAAAAAACTATTCATCCGAAAAAACTAATACTTGAATAATAATTTATGAAACCGTTATTTAACCATTTTATTGAATCACATTACTTAATCAAAGTGCCTAGCTTATTTTAATACTTTCTTTAAGTGAGATTACTAATCCATTTGGACACATTATTAATCCTAATCATAAAATCACTATTCATAATTTACTATTCATCAAAAATCAAGTTGATCTTATTAGACTCTAAATTTAGTACTAAACATAATTGCAGGAGAGCATTTTTTGAAAATCATTACACATTTTTAATTATTTAGGGTTTACATAAACAATTTTAAAATATCCTTTTTCTAAAATTCATCAAAAATATGCATACTATATTTATCCGGTCATTTCAAAATTCATAAACTTCATCATAAGAAGATATCCCAATTTTTATTTAAAACAAGGATTACACAAGGTAGTTACGGTCTCCTTACATAGCCCCTTATAATACCAGCATAGGACCTAAGAGTAAGGTGTGCTAGGGTGATAGAAGATTGGGGCGGCTCAGTCAACATTGCCCGAGTAGTAATTTCTATCAGTTTGAACTTCTCACGAAGGCGATTCCGTTCCAGCTTCACATGATGAAGTTCGGCTTGGATTTGATCCAGAGCAAAGCCCAATGGTGCTACCTCCTTCCCAAGCTCTGTTAGATGGGCTTCGATCGGTCCAAGACTACTAGGTGAGGCCATCGAATCTTCTTTCTATAATAATTAACCAAGATTACTTATATTTAGAGACAATAATCAAAACATTTTGTTCACAGCGGTCATATTGACCGATGGTGATATAATAGTCAAAACCCACTGATCTCATTTTAATTATAATCATGTTTATCAAATAAAACATTTTTGTTGAGTATAGAAATAAAATAAAATAACACATGAAATTAGTAAACAAGATTTATTCAAAATTTTGGGTCGTTACAATCTTCCCCCCTTAAGAAATTGCGTCCTCACAATTTTAAAAAATTTTGGGTTTTGAAATTTCATTGAAAGTCCCACATCGGAAAAGGAGTCAGTAAAACTATTACTTTAAAATAATGAAAGGGAAGTACAAAGGTCACCCGAGTTAACCCACACTAGGGTTCCATGTAGGAAAACATGGACATGGAGGAGAAAACAAAGGGTCAAGTTCTGAGGGAGAGTGATAGAGAACATGATTAGGAGAAATTTAACCATGAGAAAATCCCAAACTTATGATGTGTGTAAACGGTCTTTGATTACCTAGTAGGAAATGTAAACCAACAACATTTTTGTTTTACGTTTCTTTTCATAATTTTGAGGATTTCATTTACTACATAGAACAAAAACATAAGAAAATATACCTACGTTCAAGTAGAGTTTCATCCTTTAACAAGTCCCTACCAACACTAATCTTTTCTCCAAATGATGAGAATTCAAAAACACTTGGTCTCATAAAAGCACAAGAATCATCTTCTATAGAATCACATAATCTACAAAAGATTAACTATATATTTCTTCTATCTTTAAACATTATCCCAAAAACAGAAAGGTTAAGGTAAAACAACTCTTCAAAAAGAAAGAATCCCATAGGAATGGAAACTACTTTTAAATCATCAAATTCCATGGTACTACCCAAAGTTCATCATAGTCCATTCCGTAAATAATGGTCCTTAAGATTCCTCAAAATAAACCAAACTAAGATTGAAACCCAAATACAAGAAAGATTTGATAACATAGTCTTCCAAAATAAACTTCATTGTTCATCTCCAAACAACATCAACCACTCCTAACATCTTATAAAAAAAGTAGCTAACCTAAACATATTTTACCCAAGATAGGTTAATCATTCCCGTAAGTAACCTAAATTACTATAAGTCCACCTTAAATTCATCGACTCTTCAAAATATAAGTCAACCTTACTCCTCAATGAAAATACCGTTGTAATCTATTTACCTTGATCATATAGGGTCCCCAAAATAGTGAACGTCTTCCAAAATAAAAATCATATTTTAATCCCCTAATCATCTCTGTCATCTTAAAACGGAAATCGTAGCATTTCATATCACATTGGTTGTTGAGACATGTTCTTCTATTTCCCGCCATTAACTATGAAAAGAAACTATAATTAGGGGCTTAAGTACTTAGCTAATAATCATGAAAAGGAACTGAAAGCATATAAGGATAACTTGTATATGAAAGGTATACCCTAACTTGTGATATCCTAGGTTCCCATCTAGGTTATGAATGATCATATATTCTTATGTGAACCTTTATTTTATTTTATCTTTGTTCCTTTAACAATGGTTCATACCATGCTTATGAATTTACCAAAGCATATCCCCCGGGAGTGTCGTTACCAAGAGTGCAGCAAGGCCCGTTGTCGTATACCAGTTCACGTTCGAGTCTAGCTCAAAGCGGTGTTTTCGGGTTTTACCCCTATGTACATCTGTGCCAGATCCTCCTCTACCTGCTCGTATCCAGACAGGGATGTATTTTCTTGGCAACCCCTTACTCAATACTCACCAAAATACCAGGAAGATTTCCTATATTAAACTTTTCTATAGGGTTCTTCCTAGAGTTTTCATATCCTAATTTCCACAAATAACTAAACCATCCTTTGATACCAACTATAGCATCCCGCCTTTTTATCACATAAACTTTCATTACATTATACAAAACTGAGGATCTTTAAGGTTTAGTGTCTTGGAAACCAGGAACTTAAAACATGAAAACATAAAACATTCTTCTAAAAGACTTGAAAGGCTTATCCTCATGTTCATCCTAGGTTCATTACAGCATCACATAACCTGGGATCATACATCAAAATAAAGGGTGAGCAGAAGGCCCAGTAAGGGAAACAAGGGAAACATTTAACATGTGAACTTGAGATACATCAACTATGTCATGAACAAGAACTTTAAGGCATGATAAAAAAAAATCATGTGGCATATCATAATAAAAATAACATTTTTCATAACTTGAATATGTGGCTACATCATTTAACATAGACAATAATGAACATATCACCAAGGTCCATCCCCAAGGTGTCATTTGAAAATTACCAAGTTTATTCACCAAGGTATCGTGAAAATTGTAATCTCTAGTGGTTACATCATTACCCAATGCATTGGAGCGCTATCAGGGCGCACCCTTAAATTTTCCTTTATTATCATGTGAGCCACATATATCATCATCAAACATTTCATAAATAACCCACATAGCATAAAATAAATGGGTTTCATTTCATAATCATAAAGTTTTAAAAACTGCTTTAAAGACATGATCATTACGTCACTTTAAACCCACGGAAAGGGAAAGCGGGTCTCATGTATGTAAATCCCATAATTGAAAATAGAACATTTTGATATATATGTGAATACCCTTGTAGAAATAATAGCTTTGAGTATTCACTTTATAACATAAAAATAATTTTGAGAAAAGAGAGAGGCATTTTGAGACGAAAATTCTGCAGCATAACGGCTATGTTTCGGGGTTTTAGAAAACATTGAAAAGAGAGGGGACATGGGTCACCCACTCAAAATTGATCCATAAAACAGTAGGGGAACAGAATAAGAAGGATATATGGACATGGTAATGAATTTTGCAGGACATACCATTTGAAATGAAAAACATGGAAGGAAGACAAAAAATTAGATTTATCTTATGAAAGTTCGGCAACCTAACGGCGTTACTTAAACATCAACAAAAATGATTTGAAAAGATCAAATAGGGTCTCTCATCATGTGAACATAAGAGTTCAGTATGATAGATATAGAGATAATTCCCCAACATAACAAAAAGTAACTTGAAAGAATTGACATGAAAGTAGAACTTCAAAACGAGAAGGGTGAAGAACCGCTTAAAAATTCGACAGCCTAACGGCGCCACTTAAAACATCAAAATACTGAATTGAAGAGATCAAATGGGGTCTCTCATCATATGAACATAATAGTCCAGTATGATATATATAGAGATCATACCCCAATATAACAAAAAGGAACTTGAAATAATTGACATGAAAGTAGAACTTCAAAACGAGAAGGGTGAAGAACCACTTAAAATTTTGGCAGCCTAACAGCGCCACTTAAAACATCAAAATACCGAATTGAAGAGATAAAATGGGGTCTCTCATAATATTAACATAAAAGTCCAGTATGATATATATAGAGATCATACCCCAATATAACAAAAAGGAACTTGAAATAATTCACATGAAAGTAGAACTTCAAAACGAGAAGGGTGAAGAACCACTTAAAAATTTGGCAGCCTAACGGCGCCACTTAAAACATCAAAATACTGAATTGAAGAGATCAAATGGGGTCTCTAATCATATGAAAATAAGAGTCCAGTATGATATATATAGAGATCATACCCCAATATAACAAAAAGGATCTTTAAATAATTGACATGAAAGTAGAGCTTCAAAACGAGAAGGGTGAAGAACCACTTAAAAATTCGGCAGCCTAACGGCGCCACTTAAAACATCAAAATACTGAATTGAAGTGATCAAATGGGGTCTCTCATCATATGAAAATAAGAGTCCAGTATGATATATATAGAGATCATACCCCAATATAACAAAAAGGAACATGAAAGACTTGAATGAAAATAGAACTTGAAAACGAGGAAGGTGAAAGAATCCCTTAAAAATTCGGCAGCCTAACGGCGCCACTTAAACATTCTTAAAACGAATTGATGAGAGAAAGGGGGGGTCTCTCATCATATGAACATGAAATAGGCAGTAGGATGAATATAAAAGAACATCATCCAACATAAGAACATGGAGTATAAAAGAAAAGACATAAAAGAGATTACCTGAAAAGAAAGAGAGGGGTCGGATCCCTTACCTTAAAATGTAACTCTTAAACCTCAATGGTTGGGACCTTGAGGGCTTGGGGGAACCTTGGGAGGACTCCTTGGGAGGTAATGAGACCATAAATTCGTTGGGAATGAGTGGGGAGTCGAATGGATGAGAGGAGGGCTTGGTATTTATAGGGAAAGTGAGGGGACAAGGCATTAATGGCCAAGGGACACCTCACATGTGTTTTTCTCAAACCCATGTGCTCTCCGTTGGAATTTATCATGGAGTTAGGCCACATGGGGCCCCCAAAACAATAATTCATCACCCTTGTCCGGCCAACCCTTAAAAGATCTCATGACATCATCATGACACAATTATGATGTCATTAAACATACTGAAACCCTAAAACTGCATTTTTACAATTCACTGAAAAATTCATCTTTCTCAGAAAAATCCCAAACATTCACCATAACTAAATATCAATGCCCTGATTTCAAAAATGAACTCCATTTTATAAATATAATTTTCTAAATATTTTTAATTTTATTTTTAAATAAATACACTATTCACCGAAAATTCATTTTTTTCAGAAAAATCCCCAAAAATTACCATAACATAATATCGATGCTCTGAGTTCAAAAATAAAGTCATTTTTATAAAAATAATTTTCTAATTATTTTTAATTAAATTTTTAATTAAAAAAACTATTCATCCGAAAAAACTAATACTTGAATAATAATTTATGAAACCGTTATTTAACCATTTTATTGAATCACATTACTTAATCAAAGTGCCTAGCTTATTTTAATACTTTCTTTAAGTGAGATTACTAATCCATTTGGACACATTATTAATCCTAATCATAAAATCACTATTCATAATTTACTATTCATCAAAAATTAAGTTGATCTTATTAGACTCTAAATTTAGTACTGAACATAATTACAGAAGACCATTTTTTGAAAATCATTACACATTTTTAATTATTTAGGGTTTACATAAACATTTTTAAAATATCCTTTTTCTAAAATTCATCAAAAATATACATACTATATTTATCCGGTCATTTCAAAATTCATAAACATCATCATAAGAAGAAATCCCAATTTTTATTTAAAACAAGGATTACACAAGGTAGTTACGGTCTCGTTACATAGCCCCTTATAATACCAGCATAGGACCTAAGAGTAAGGTGTGCTAGGGTGATAGAAGCTTGGGGCGGCTCAGTCAACATTGCCCGAGTAGTAATTTCTATCAGTTTGAACTTCTCACGAAGGCGATTCCGTTCCAGCTTCACATGATGAAGTTCGGCTTGGATTTGATCCAGAGCAAAGCCCAATGGTGCTACCTCCTTCCCAAGCTCTGTTAGATGGGCTTCGATCGGTCCAAGACTACTAGGTGAGGCCATCGAATCTTCTTTCTATAATAATTAACCAAAATTACTTATATTTAGAGACAATAATCAAAACATTTTGTTCACAGCGGTCATATTGACCGATGGTTATATAATAGTCAAAACCCACTGATCTCATTTTAATTATAATCATGTTTATCAAATAAAACATTTTTGTTGAGTGTAAAAATAAAATAAAATAAAACATGAAATTAGTAAACAAGATTTATTCAAAATTTTGGGTCGTTACAAGGAAGGATCCTTATTTTTTCCATGTTGGTTTGGAATTTATTCCCTTGAATAATTGTATAGGGGTTGAAAATAAAGGAATAATGAAGGAGACACATGCATTGGTTTCAATGCCACGAGTTGTGGTCATTTTCGACCGGTTGAGGTAAGACCTATGTGATAGGTACATTAGGAAGATAGACGATGAAGGTGGAACCATGATCCAATGCTCTGCTTATTTTCCTATTAACAATGGGACATTAGTGGATTAGGAAAGGCTTGTGGAGGATACACATATATAGAAAGGTACAAAAATAGTGGGCCACTTTTTGGTGTCCAACAATTATGTGGTGCTGCACATGGATGATTCAGCCCATAGAGAATGTGATTCACTACCGGTCGTTGGGAATAAACTACAAGAAGGGCATGAAGACTCTTGAGAAGGAAATTTTATTAATGAATTTATTTTCAATAGGCTGCGTATGATTTTGATCTTCCTATTGAGAAGCCTCATTATGAGGATATTCAACATGAGGTTGTGAAACACATTATCAGAATATAGAATGAAGTGACTGTAGAGGATGCAATAATCGAAGAGTCACATGATTTTCAGGACACTATGGTGTACCTGCAATATTTAGCACAGATTGATCCTAATAGTACCTCTAATATAATAAGATGATGCCGTATAGTTTCTTTAGAGACTTATTTGATGGGAGTGAATGATGGTTGTCAAAGTTATGTCTCTATGTGCATCCATATAAAATGGGGATATTCCTTTTATTGTGATAACGAAAAATATAGTGGATTGGTCAATCCTTCCTATACTGATATTGTTCAAGGTACCAAGAAGAATATGTCTGAAGGTGAAAGAGTTGTGACCGATCCACAAAAGAGATGTCTGAGAAAATAATATTCAGAAATACTAATGATAGTGTCTACCAGGTCCTCCTTTAAGAAAGAAAATTGTTTTTCCCTGATAAAAAGGATACGCAACCCTCTAAGGGTCAGTTCTCTTAGGAGAATATGTATCTTAGAAATAATTACTTCATGCTTTTAAAGAAATATGAAACAAAATAAAAGTGAGAATCAACTATGGCATAGGAATAACCCTATTATAGATGTGGTGACAAGTATGATTTTTCTGATATGTAGTTTTCTATTTCTTGTTGGGTTTGTTGATTGGATGTGGGAAATATATCTTCCCTCATATTTTTTCCTACATGTTTTACTATTTGTTTTTTCAATAAATTGTCATGGGTTTCCTTCTGACAAAAATGGTCAAGTATATCACTAAACCATAGTCATTGAGCATTCCTAATTCATGAATCCAATCTAGTACTAATATGTAATGGTTCATCCTCTAGTCGTACCACCATGCATGGTGTCGTTGTTGCTATTACCTTACACTATGTGAAAGCTCATTCACCTATTCTATTCATGGGATTTATTTAGTTAGTTCCCTTAGATAAAGCTGACCTTCCATTTTTTCTTGACCAAAAGGATCAGCTATCCTTCACCAAATTCAGATTTTTTTACATTAATATTATTATGGCATGTCCTAAAAAATAATTTAAATAATCCATTTACATAAGGAAATACAAATCCATTCTCAATTTAAATTACATTCCAACATCATCTTAAACATATTTTATTTTTCTGCACATATTTTCAATGAATGTTCTAAATAAACTTCTATTTTTGATGTCCACTATATATTCAAAAAACTCATGTATTTATAATTTCATTTTTCATGGAATCTTCATAATTTATTCCTCTTGGAAAAAAATATAATTTTTAAAATAATTTTCCATGGAATTTATAATTTTTTCATAGAATAACCATCTCAACATTTCATTTCTCCTTCATAAAATTACTTTTTTCCACGGAATTAACATTATATAATCAATGTGAAAAATATTTGTCGATTTATTTTAATAATTAATGATCCGTTAAATAATAAATAGAGTTACCTATGGAATTTTATAAGCATGAAAACTAGTTCCTTTAGATGAATCCATAATAATTCAACTAGAATAATGAAATGTATTATTGAATATATAAGAAAATCATTCCAATTTTTACATTCCATGATTAGACAGTAATAATAGAGGACATCAACATATATTTAAATTTTATTCCTACTAAAATATTAACAAAAAATTTATCCATAATCTTTAACCATCTATAGGGACTTTTTACTCTCCCCCTATTTAGTTTCTTTCAATATAATTTCCCTAATGTTATTGTTTGTTCTCTCTCTTATTGATTATAAATTTTAAGAATTTATGTTGGTGGTTTTCATATAAATTTTGAGTAATTTTTTTATTACATATCCTTTTTATGAATGAAGTATGGAGAATCATGGTTCACATTGAAAAATAAACATTTGTTGGACTACTCTATTTTTACAATGGATCACCTGGTATAGAAAAAAATGATATACAACTGAGGTTGTTTATGTTTTCCATTAACAACCAAAATTGTGATATCATGCTAATAGAATAATAATTTCTCAAATAAGGGATTGAATGAAATAGATATTTCAAGTAATATATTCTCCTTCACACATAAAAAACACATAAAATAATTCATGTGTAGGAATATTATAATCTGCCTTTCTATGAGTTTCCCCTTCCACTAACACTCCCCCAGTGTGGTATTATTTTATTAAATCAACACTAGGGATAAACATTTAATTGGGTTACCACTATTTTAAAATTATTCTGAGATGGAATCAATGTCTATATATTCTTTAATGAGACCTTGATGTCATCTTTGTTATGTTTTCTCCCCCTCATGGGGTGCACTCACATCGATTTCTCTTGGTTGAAAATTTCATCAGATAGTCTTCAAGATGTTGAAATTTGTGATACTCCATTGTGGAACAATTCATTATTTTATTAGATCATAAATAATAATTCCAACCTGTTTTTTCAACGTTATTCACTCATTCTTCATTTTGAGAATTCACATCACCTTCAATTCCTTTATATTTATTCATAAAACTATGATTCCATAAGCGGCAATAATTTGTAACACATATGGGATTAATAAATGAAATAGGGTTGAGATGTTTCCCTCAACCCAAAGACTCATTTTAATCTAGATCAAATGTTACTAATACTTTTCATGAATTTTCCTCCCCTACAATTCATATTATATGATGTACTAAATTAAATTGAATAGTTTATTTCATTCTAATTTATAGTTATTGGGTTTTTATCTTTACATATTCCAGTAATACAATAGGTTCCCTTGGTAATTTTTCTCTATCATCATCATATCCCATTGAGATGGTAGAATATTTATAAAATTATTTTAATTATATAGAGACACCACTCACCTAACAAAAATTTAATGAGAAACATGAGATGTCATTTTTATAAACAATGAGGGAAATTATTCATCATGTAGAATAATATTCCTTTTTTCTTTTAACATTTATATAGTTAGTTATTAATCATTAGACATTTTCATTTCTTTAGCATCCTTAAATTTCATAAAAATGATTATGGGTTCCATATTAAATTATATTTTTTTGGAGATTTTACATTGATTATTAATTTTTCATGTTTCATTTCATAGAATCTTATCAATGAATCATTTTAAAATGCATTAAACCAATCCTATCTTTATATTTCATTTATGGATTTCCTCTTCTCTTGATTAAATATTTCACCTTTACAACCATATGGCCTATATGCATTGGTCCATAATAAGACTTATATTTATATAATAGAAGAATATTTTCTCTATTTACAAGAAATTATTTTTATACAAATTATTATTATTCTTGGCTCCATCTTGCTTCATATATTTCCTAACAACATTCTTTTTGTGTATCACCAAATGAAGACATTTAATATTTTGTTCCTTAAATATGTGTTGGAAGAGGTATTTGTATAGAATTGTAGTTTTACCATATTATTGCATACCATTAATATTATTTTATGTGACCAAATCTATTGTAGATGTCACTGAATTCTTCAAGAACCCCAAATATATTCTGGATAAACAGATTGTTCTTTATCAGTGTATTATTCTCATGTTTTGTTAGTCTCTTAATTTGTTCACATCTACCCCCTATGAATATAGATATGGTAATGTCTTAAAAACCTCTCATCTAATGCAAATATTCATTATCCTATTGACCAAACATCCACCAACACCAAGAGCAGACACTAAATCTCTTTAATTTTCTTGTAATATTAGTATGAGTTTTTTAGTCCCTTACTATTTCTAGTTTTGTATTTTTCATTTGGGAACATTATTTTGGGAAATATTTTTCATAATCATTCTAGTGTCCACCATAGGTGTAATGGTGGTTGTTTTAATATTTTTATAATCAAAAAATGTTCATGCTTTTAACATTGAACATGAACAGGAAGATTTGAATGCATCATTATAAAAAAACAAGTTTATGGTTAACCTGTCTTCATATTCACTTTTCATTATTTTTATTTTCCCTCCAATCTGTTTTCTAAATTCAATAAAAGGTTTTATATGTTATTTTATTTTTCTAGATTTAACATCCCATTTGGATATCTTTACAATGATAGTATATTTATGTAATTATTTTTAATGATTTTTATTTTTAATATATTCATCGTGCATCTTGATAAATCCATCAATTAACATGTCAAGATGATGGTCCTTACATGTTTTATCTTCAACATGAGAATATTTTACATTCATGGAAACACTGAATAATTTTTCAATAGCATGTATTTTATCCCCAAAAAAATGTTTACACAATATTCTATCACAAACATACCAATTCAATTTTTCATTAATTAATTAAATATTTTAATTTCAAATTGGCATTGAATTTTAATTTTCTTAAACATGGTCTTGGATATCAATTTAATTCATTAATTTCATATTGTGTGAATCCTTTTGTATATTAATTTCCACATCATGAAATATTTTTCCATAAACAAATTACCTAAAACGAACAAAGTATATATCAAATAACTTTTTCATGAACATTTTTCACATAACATTTAAATTGTAATTAGAAGACATAAAATTTTTTGATAGATTAAACATCATCAAACTATATAAATATTGAAGTAGTTCCATCATATAAATCATTAAAAACTAATTTTAATATAGGGTATTTATCCATACCATCATTTTATGAAACTTTTTAAATATCTATAGTTCTTTATTTTTTTTCAATGTATTTTAAGATACATTAATTTTTTTAATAGTAGTGGATAATTAATTTTCCAGATGAGGAGCATCAAATTTCTCTTAAAATATGAACATAATAAAAAACATGAAAAATAATCATGCAAGAAAACATTGATCCAATCAGAGACAGACCTATCAATTAATACCAAATGTAGATCCCAAATGGATCGAGTGGGGACCTTGAGATGTGGTGTGATTAAGTGTAACCAATGTTTTACTAAGAATTAATTTATTCTCAATTATCATCTCTTACTATCAAACCACTTCCCGGGTTTAGAGTAATATATCTTTTTTTGAGCTATCAATCTTCCCATTCACATGAAATTTAGATAATAAAAGAAACACCAACACCAAAGGATTTGTCAACGTTCTTTATTAAGACCTAATTCTTGTCATGATAAACATGTGGTTATTTCACATATATTGTTAACATTATTAATTTTGAAAATATGGTAATACATATATATACATCACGATGATAATATAGGAAGTGATTGATCTTCTTTAGTGACTGTAATGACACGAAAATTTTAATAATATTTGATTCCTAATTTTGTGTGTTATTTTATTTTATTCTCAACAAATCTATATCCTTTAATTATTGATGTGATTATAATTAAAATGAGACCATTGGTTTTCGACTATTATATGACTATTGGTCAATATGACCATTCAATACTATACTATTGACAATATGATTGTTGTTTATAAATACAAATAATCATTGTTAATTAACACAAAAAAGAAGAATTGATGGCCTCATCCAGTATATTCGAGTAGTACGAAGCCCATACATTAGAGCTTGTGAAGGAGGTAGAATCATTGGTATATTCTCTGTACAAATCCCAATACAAACTCAAACACATTAAGCTTGAACAAAATCACATAATTTATAACTTCATGTTGAAAAAAATCACCACTCTGGAAATGTTGTCTGATGCACCCCAAAATTCTATCACCATTGCACACCGTACTTCTAGGTCATACAGAGGTGTTATATGGGGAATTTTAAGAAGTCCATAGATACTTTGTGAAATGATTTTTTATAAATAAATTTTTTTATAGTGGTAAAATTAGTGAATTTTAGATATCAAGTTAAAAATAGGATGATTCCATTGAAGTTCCATGTTATTTGATGAATATTGAAAAAAGGTTATTTTAAAATATTTTTGTAAACATTAAATAATTATTAATGTTAAATGTTTTTAAAAAAATAATCATATATTGTTGTGATCAATAAGAAATTTAGAATCTAATAAGATCAACATAAATTTTGGTGAATAGTTAATTATGGATAGTAATATTTCCCTTATTAATAGTGATGTCACCAATGGAATATTAACCTCACTTAATTAGTCATAAATATAATTTTGGAATCTTGAATGGTAATTTTATATGATAAAATAAGTAAATAATTGTTTAAAAAAATTTAGTTAAGTATTAGTATTTTTCAGGTAAATTGTTTTTTAAATAAAACCTAAATATCTCATAAATATAAAATTATTTTCATAAAATGGAGTTAAATTCAAAATTCAGAGAATCCATATTATTTTAGGATGAATTTATGTGATATTTATAAAAGGTTTTTTTCTGGTGAATAGTAAAAATACCATTTTGAGTATCATGGTGTTTAATGACATCAATTATGAAGTAATCATGATTTAATAATCTTGGTCGACTTTTATATAGTATGATATGTTATTAGGTGTTCCATGTGGCCAATACCTTGTGAAAATACCAGGGCCATGCCCCTGGTTTTCCAAAGTCCACTAATGAGGTGTCCCTTGGATATTTATAAATTATTACCTTACTTTTTCTATAAATAAAATTTCATTATTTCATTATATTCATTCCAAATTCCTCTTCAAGGAATATCTGGTATTTTTAACTCCCATGGATTCCTCCTAAGGTTTTCTTATCCACCCCAAGGACCCATCCTTTGAGTTTTGGAAGTTATTCTTCTTGGTACGTGAACCATTCACCCTCCTCTTGTAGTCATGAATTTTTTTATGTTATGTCTTCTAATTTCCGTTTTATTTTTTGTGGGTATATTATTTCATATCCATATTTCTATCCATTTTTTACCCAAATCATGAGAGTCCATTTCCACTATCATCAATGTATTTTTGGAATTTTTATGTGACGTCGTTAGGTTGAAGAATTTTCATAAATGACCATGCATATTTTCATTTCTTTATAGTTTCCTTTTCATATGGTATGTCATTAAAATATCCATACCATGATATTATTAAATTATATTCTTTACCTATAGTGTATTTTCATTTATTTATGAGTGGGTGACTCTTATTCCCTATATTTTTAAATGTTCTCTAAAACCATGTTGTATAATAGTTATTCGGCAGAATTTTCATCTCAAAATATCTATCCCTTTCTACCAAAATTCTCTCAATTTATTTATTTGAATACCTAAACCTATTTCATTTATAGGGGTTTTCATCTGGAAATAAAAATGATATATTCTTTTTGGGTGATTTATGAAATGTTTTATTATGATCTATGTGTATCACATAAAAATCATGACATATTAATGATGTGCCTTGATAGGGATCCAATGCATTGGGTAAATAATTTAATCTCTATAGAGGAAAAGTTTCATGATTCCTTGGTCAATAAACGTGGTAATTATTATGAAACCTTAGGGATGAAACTTGGTGATATGTTCATTAATTTCTAAATTAAATGTTGTAGAAACATATTCAAGTTATGATTCATGTAATTTTAATTATGATATTCCTCTTCTTCCATTGATCATGTATTTATGTTTTTCATCAAGTTGTTATTGACATCACAAGTAAATTTATACCATTTTTACCCTTATTGGGCCTTCTGCTCACCCTTTCCTTTGATTTATATCTATAGTTTAAGAGATGAAGTAATTGTAATTGTTAAGAAAATTTCTTGATTATTTTCAAGGGTATTAAAATAAATTTTGATGTTTTCATTTTTTAGGTTCCTGATTTCAATTACACGTGACATTATTGATCCTCTTTTTGTTAAATGAAATGAAAAGTTATGTAATAATAAGACATGATTCCATATATGGTATCAAATGATAGTTTAGTAATTTGTTGAGATTAGGCTATGAATGCATTAGGAAGAACCTTATATAAAAGTTTAAATATAGGAAAACTTCTTGTTATTTTGGTGAATAGTATAGTAAGTTGTTTCTGAATAAATAAATCCATGTCTGGATACGAACTGGTGGATGTGGCTCTGGCACAGATGTACTATGAAGTGAAAATTATGAAAAGGAGTTTCTGGATTGACCTGGGGTATACTGGAACATGGCAACGGGCCTTTCTGCACTCCTGGTTTAACACTCCAGGGGGATACGTTTGGATAATCACATTCATTTTATGATTAATTATTAAGGATTTATAGTGAAATGTAATTTTTTAAGAATGATGTTTTATGATATAAATACATTTAGAGTTAATAGATTCATAAATTAAACAATATTCTAACCAATGTTTCATTCTTTTATAAAATGGAGGGTAATAAGAGGAACCATGATAATAGAGACCATAAATGACCATGTGCTGAAGACCCTTGGATGAAATCCATAATGAAAACATTCATGAGAATGATGCACCAACTGACCCATGTTATGGGAAATTACTTGAATCAAGCTGTGAGACCAATGTCATTGTTAAGGGAACAACATTCTATTTACCCCTTTATGCATCAAATACCACCATCCTTTAGTTGATCGACCAACCCATTGATTTACGAATATTGGATCAACTCTATCAATAATATCTTATATGTGATCCACTATTCAGAATAATAGAATGTCACCTAGGTTGTTTACCGCTTAGTGGGATAAGATGCTCAATGGTGGGAACTGATAAGAAACATGAGGCCAAGAGTGGAGGTTGAAGGTATGAAGTGAGAAGAGTTCATTTTTATCCTCTTAAATAATTATTTCCCTCATTCAATGAGAATAAAAATGGAGAAGTAGTTTCTCAAGATGAAGAAAAAGGATAATGAACCTTTTGGATGCTATGATATGAACATTATGAGACTTTCATGTTACACATCAATCATTTTTATGGTCCCTAATGGGAGGTTGATATATTAATTGGTTGGATAAGACCACATATCTGGAAGAATCTAGCCAACTAATACTATTATAGCTTTGAGGATATTGTGCGGAGTGAAATGAAAGTTGAACTGGAGTTTGTTTAGATGCAATAGTCGCTTAAATCCAATGACAAGAAGAGATCGATGGAGGCTAGATTAGGGAGGACCTTTGATTATAGAAGAGGAGTCATGAAAATTGCAACATCCAACCTGTAATAAATGTTGGAAGAATCATTTGGGGAACTCCCTTCTTGGGAGTGTCAAGTACTACAAGTGTAGAAGAGATGACTGTATTCTGCAGAATTGTTTTAGTGAGGTCAATTCTCAACTTCCCCACACTAATTACAAGGGGAATATGGTGAAGGCCCTTCCTTATGTCCAGTGTTGTATGTTTAGACAACTTGGCGGTTTTTTGAATCACTATAAAATCCAAGGGCAATGTGGGAGAAAACCATCAACCTCAGAAAACACCAAGGGACCAATGTAATGCTTTTTCTATCACAATGGCTGATGTTGAAGTGCCAAGTGGTGTTCTGGCATGTATTCTTGTTGTTCTCAAAAGGCTAGCAAGTACATTGATTGATTATTATTCTAATCACCCTTTATTTCATCCAAGATTGAAATTAATTTAGAATCAAACACTGAACTACTAAAATTAGAGTTACCAGTTAATTATCTTAGGGGGGATAATCCAAGCATCATCAGTGGTTAGAAACTATAGTATTTACATTTTTGATAAAAATATTATCAAAAATCTAGTAGTCATTTCCATGATGGAATTCTACGTGATACTGGGGATGGAATTGATCACAATTATAATTTTACTATCAAAGGTAGAAGTAAGGAAATCATTTTAGTCTTGAATGGGAAACCTAAAGTTGTCTTATGAGGAGAGATATCTAGACCTAATCTTTGTCTATAAAAACCTCTTATATCATTATTTATGGAGTATATTAGTGTAGAAAAAAATAAATGATAGTATAAGGATAAAAAATTTCCCCATTTTCCAGGAATACATTCACCTATTTCCTGAGGAGTTACCTAGACCTCCCCCAGAAATAGAGGTAGATATTTTCATTTAACTCATACTAGGATCTCATCTAATATCAAAGACACCATATAAGATGGAAAATGTAGAGATTGAATAATTAAAGAAACAACTCCAAGATATTTTGGAGAATGGTTTTATCCATCGAAGTGTGTCTCTTTAGAGATCACCTATTCTCTTTCTTAAAAATATGGATGGTTCAATGTGGTTACGGATTGATTATATAGTACTTAATGGGATCACGGTGAAGAACAAATACCCTCTTCCAAGAATTGATTTCTTATTTGACCAATATCATGAGGATCAATTCTTCTGAAAGATTGATCATTGATCTGGATATCATCAATTCAAGGTGATGAAGGAAGATATTCCAAAAACTACCCTCAGATCAAGATATGAGCATTATGATTTTGTTTTTATTCCATTTGGACTGAAAAATGAACCTTCTATTTTTATGGATTTGATGAATAAAGTACTTAAGGACTACCTTAATAACTTCATCATTGTATTTATTGATGATATTATGATATATTTCAAATGTCTCAAGGAGAATGAGGATCATCACCTGGTTATTTTGAAAACTATATAGAAGGAGATGATTTTTTGAATGTTCAAAAAATGTGAATTTTTGTTACAACATGTTTTTTCTTTGGGAACACTGTAACCAATGAACAAATAATAATGGACCCTATAAATAAAAAAGTTATAGAGGAGTGGATTCATCCTACAATAATAATTGATATTTGTAGTTTCCATGGATTAGATGGATATTATTAGAGTTTTTTGAAAAACGTTTTATGACTTTCTACTCCATTAACCATGTTCACTAATAAAGGTTCAAGAACATCTGGACAGAGTGTGTGGATAGTTTCTAAGAGATAGAGAAGAGATTGGTTACTGTAGTCATGGTAACTCTTCCCTCTAGTGGAGAAGGATTCTTATTTTAAGTAATTAATCTCTAAAAGGGCTTGGGTTCATCATTATGAAAAATGAAAAAGTCATTTCTTTTGCTTCTTGACTGTTGAAGACTAATGATCAAAACTATCCCATGAAAGATCATGATCTAGTTGTGGTCATTTTTTTTCTGAACATTTGGAGGCACTGTCACTATAGGGAGAAATGTGACATGTACAAATACCATTAATTTTCGAAGTATATTTCGACACAAAATAAATTCAACATGAGACAAAGGATATGGTTCAAAATTCTAAAAGACTATGATTTTTCAATTAATTATCATCCTGAAATAGCAAACCAAGTCACTGATTCATTATGGTGAAAAAAACAGTTGTTATCTCCATGATTAATATTCAAAGAGATCCTTCGATTAATTACCTAGTAAATCTAGACATGTGAATTATAAGGGAAGGGAATTAATCAACCCCATCCTCAATGATTTCGCTACCATCTTTACTAAAGAGGATCAAAAATGTTCAGAAAGAAGATCCTTTGTTAGAAAATATTTTTGAGGCTGTGAAGGATATGAGGTTTCTTGAGTTCATTATTGATCAATAATGTGTTGTGAAATTTAATACAAGTCTATGTGTTCCATAGTTTATTAAAATAAAGAATGAGATGAGGGATGGAGCTCATCTATCTACATTCTCTATAGATTTGGAAAGCATAAAAATGATTTGTGACCTTCATTATCATTATTGGTGGGGTAATATGAAAAGGGAGACTTCTGAATACACTACAAGGAACCTATTATGTCTTCAACAGAAGGAAGAGTGAAAAATTCATAAGGGGGTATTACACCCACTACCCATACCAGCATTGAATTGGGACAATATCACCATGTACTTCATCACACGTCTCCTAAGAACTTCCAATGGAAACAATGAGATCAGGGCTATTGTGGACAGTCTCACCAAGACTACCAATTATATCTCAATTCGGGAAAAATTTTCTCTTGATCAACTTTCCGGGAATTATTAGAAGGATGTTGTAAGGCTACATAGAGTTCCACTTTCAATCTTATCTGATCGTGAGCAATGATTCAGATCAAATTTCTCAATATGACATTAACATGCTCTATATACCGAATTGAATTTCAGTATGAGCTATCACCACCAAACTGATGTCCAATATAAAAGGAATATTCAGACACTTTAGAACATGCTGAGAACATGGTCAGTGGAATTTAAAGGTGGATGGGATCACCATATACAATTATTTGAGTTCCCTCACAACAAAAGCTTCTACTTGATCAATCTAGTGGAATCCTATGAAACTCTATATGGGAAGTGATGAAGATCTCCTACTTGTTTGGATGAAACTAGAGAGAGAAATCATCTTGGGACATATGTTGTGCAAGAGATGACAGAAACTGATCATGCCATCAAGAATCCCATTAAGGGTGATCAGAGTCAGAAAAAGAGATAATATCAAAATAGTCGAAGGGACATGGTGTTTGATGTAGGTGAAAAAGTCTTTCTTCTAATTTCACCTATGTAGAGAGTCAAGAGGATTTGGAAGAAAGGGAATCTCATCCCTAGGTACATTATCCTCAATTAAATCCTTGATCATGTAGGAGTAGTTTCCTATCAGCTTTCACTTTCTCCAAACTCCATGATGTCTTCCACATATCCCTCTTGAGAAAGTACAAAGCTGACCCTTCACATGTACTAAATATAGAGGTGGTACAACAAGTACATGACCTATCTTATGAGGAGAATATGAAAGATATCTTTGATTGTAGAGACCAGATTCTACCAAATAAGACTACCTGCCTTGTTATGGTGTTGTTGAGAAAACAAAAATGTGAATAAGCCATGTTGGAACCAAAGGAGTCTATAAGGTAGAAGTACTCACACATTTTCTCTTGTGAGGGTACGAGTTGAAATTTCAGTGACAAAATTTCATAAGGTGGGAAGAATGTAATGACCCGTACTTTTCAAAAAAATTATGATTCCTAATGTTTTTGAGTTATTTTATACTATAATCAACAAAACTATATCATTTAATTAGAAAATTGTGTATAATAAAAATGAGACCCAATGGGTTTCTATTATTATATGAAAATTTGTCAATATAGATGTTGTTCGATATGACTATTTAAAACTATACACTTAACATTATGATTTTTTTATAAATACAAATGATCATGGTTAATTAATACAGAAGGAAGACATGATGGCTCATCCAGTATACTCAGGTAGTAAGAATCCCATCTATCAGTGCTTTGGAAGGAGGTATCATCAATAGGATTTTCTCTGGACCAAGCCCAATCCATACTCCAACAACTTAATCTTGAAATAAATATCTTATGGGAGAAGTTCAAGTTCATAGAAATAATCACTATGGAATTGTTTTCCGAGCTACCCCTAGATTCTATCCCCATTGAACACCTTACGCTTAGGTCCTATGCAGGTGTTTTAAGGGGATATGTAAAAAAGAATTAGTTATATTGTGTAATCCATTTGTAAAAATAAAAATTACATTTATTTTTGTGGTATAATTTGTGAGTTTCAAATACCAAGATAAATATAGGATGAATCTATAGAATTTCCATATTATTGATGAATACTGAAAAAAATGTACTGCAAAAAATGTATTTGTATATATTAAATAATAAATAATGTGAAATGATTTTCAAAAAATTGTATTCTACAGTTGTGATCAGTATGAAATTTACAGTCTAATATGAACAACATAATTTTTGGTGAATATTAAATTATGAATAGTAATATTACCCTTATGAATAGTTTTTTGAAAAATGGAAGAGTAACCTCACTTATTTTTGTATAAATATTATTTATGAATCTTGAATGGTAATGTGATATAATTTTATAAGTAAATAACTATTTAAAAAATTATATGTTTTCTATTAGTATTTTTTCCCTTAAATAGTGTTTTTCATTAAATATTATATATCACATAAATAGAAAATTATTTTAATAAAATGGATTTGATTTTTTAATTTAGAGAATTGACGTATTTTTTGGATTAATTTATGATATTTTTATAAAAATTATTGTTTTTGGTTGAACAGTAAAAATATAGCTTTGAGTTTTGTTTTCTTTAGTTACATAAATAGTGATTTAATCATGATTTTATAATTATGGTCGATCTGTATACAGTATGATATGTTATGTGGTTTTCCATGTGTCCAATACCATGTTTAAATTTATTGGTAATGACCATGGTTTTTAAAATACCACTGAGGAGGTGTCCCGTGGAAATTAATAAAATATTACATAATGTTTTCTATAAATACAAACCCATTGCATCATTCCATTCATTAAAAATTCCACCCTAATGAATATATGGTATTTTTACATCCCTATTATTCCTCACAGGTTTCCTACAAGCCCCCAAGGTCCCATAAATCAATCTTTTGAAGAAACTCTTAAAGGTAAAGAAACCTTTCACATCCTCTTTTATTCATGTCTTCATTTTGGTTATGACTTTTATTTTCAATTTTATTTTGTGGGTGTGTGTTATTAATATCAATATTTCTGTCTATTTTATGCCCAAATTATGAGATACCCCTTCCTCTCTCATCACCTGATTTACAGAATTTTTATATGATGATATTAGGCTGTTGAATTTTAATAAAATAAATTGATCTTTCACTTTTCATTTCAGTTTCCTTTTCATTTGGTATGTCATTCAAATATCCATACCATGTTATTATTTCATTATATTAGGTGCCTATACTATATTATGATTTATTTATGATTGGGTAACCCTCATCACTTCCCATTTTAAATGGTTTATAAAACCATGTGGTATAGTCGTTGTGCTGCAGAATCATCATCTCAAAATATCTCTCTAGTTCTCAAGAAATTATCTCAATTTATTTATGTGAGCATGCAAACCAATTTCATTTCCAGGTGTATTCATCATGGAAAAAATGATATATTTGATTTTGTTACTGCCATACATTGAACCCTTATTCCCTTTCACAGGGTTATAAATGACATTATGATCATATTTTTTTCACTTTTAAAATGCCACGATTTTGATATGACACCTATTTCTATTATAATCTTTGGGTTATTTCCTAATTTTTTAATTATGATCTATGTGGATAACATGAAAATAAATAAATATTAGTCATTCACCATGATGGAACTCCAATTCTATGGGTAAATAATTTAATCTCTAGAGATGACAATTTTCAAGATATATTGATGAATAACCTATGTAATTTTTATGACCCATGGGGATGAACCTTTGGGATATGTTCATGAATGTCAAAATTAAATTCTGTAGCCACATATTCAAGTCATTATTATTTTTTATGATATTTCCCTTCTTCCATTTCTCATGTCCTTATTTTTTTCATCAAGTTCTTATATATATCACAAATAAAGGTACCACTAGTCTTCAATGTTGTTTTTTTATAAAGGAACCACCAACTCTGGAAGAATTGATCTTTCTTCAAATGAGATATTGTTTCTCCATGACGTTAGACAACATATATAATGTTATAATTGTTTTTTTGAGATATATATTCAAATTCAATGGTCCATGTGATAAAATTATTGAATAATTAACCATAATTTCCTTATTCTCACTTCGATTCAATATCATTATCTTCCAATGATTTTGAAATAGTGTACACAAAACCCTAAACACATGCATGGAAATATTTATAAACATTTTCGTTCATGGGATGTTAACAAATATATAACATATATTATCTATTTAAATCCTAATATTATTTTGTTTGAAAAAACAAATTTATTCTTACATCAAATATTAATACATGAATACTTTAAAGATCATTATTTTCATTATCTTTAATACCCAATTTTAAATTAGTATTAATTTCTAATTTATCTCACTGTTGAAGATCTAGGGTGTATCATTTCAATACCCAAGATATTTTTTTGGTTCTTATAAATGTTACCTAAGAAATTCAGGCTATTTCATCATATAGATGAGTTTTCATCTCCAATAGAGTCCCTAATTTCAATGCCTTTCAAATACATTATGGGTATTATAAATATTCTCAGGTAATTTATGGATACCATCACTTCAGGAATTAATCTCATACTATTAAAATTCATGAATTATAAGATTCATAGTATTCATCACTCTATAAATTCCTAATGATTCAGTTTCACTAATTTCCTAATGAATGAGTTTTCTAGAACACGAATAATATGGTTGATTTCATTTTCTATTTGAATAATTCATGAGATGTGTGTCTCCCCTTCTTATATTAATTAAAACAACATATCTCATTTAAAATTCTCAAAAGAATGTGGGCACCTTGAGGGTTCAACCCCAAGGCATGTGGGCACTAGTCACCATGCCCATGGGGGAACTCGTGGGTCAAGCCCAGGGCGGCAGGGAGACGCAGGGGTGTCACGCCTGCACGGTAGGGGCGAATGGAGCACGCCTGGAGTGCATGGGGGCCGCTAGAGCATGCCCGCCGAGTGGAAGGGGTGGGCGTAGAGCGCGCCCGCAGAGAGAACACGGTGCGGGGCGACACCGTGGATGAGGAAGTTAAATTGGAGAGTGGCAGGGAGCGGCTGGTTGATAAAAGGAGGAAAAACCAGGATCCGTTTCGATGTGGGACGCGGGATTTTTCCGTGGAGAGAATCCTGGTCGTCCGTCTCATCGCGCGCTCGATCTGGACCGCTCATCGCATCTTGCGCGAGATCTTCCGATTGCTGTCGTCTGATGTCTTTCAATCGCCCGATCGAACGGCCGGCGAGTCCTCCACTACCTCAAGCTCGTCTGAGGCATCCCCGCGTGCATCCGTCGAACCAGAGGCCACCCACACAACATGATTTTGAGATTTCGGCCACCATTGCCGAAGATGAGGTGTCTATCATGTTCGTCTTGCCCTAGGGAACTCGTCCATGCTTTAAAATATACTTGCTTGCAACGTTTGGAGAATTTAGAGGTTGGCCGAGGCAAACGAAGTGCTGAGGCCATGAGGTTTATATTCGGCATTTTTTGGACCGAAGGAAGGACGTGCATGCGTTCTAAGTCACATACACGTGAAGAGGAAAACAAAGAGAAGTGATCCCGAGTGAAACAGAAAATAAAAAACGGGATTTGCGGCTCGTTAAAAGATTTCAACGATCCGAAATATTCGGGAATTTAAGTTGCAATCACGCGGATCATGTGAGGCATCTCTCTGCCTATAAAAGGGGTGGTCGAGGCTCTGTTTATTGTTTCTGAATTTTTGTTGAAGATCTGGTGTCCCGTGAGTGCTCTGCCTCACGAAGGAAGAAGCCCCGTGCAAGGTACATGTGCGGCTGAGGTTCCTTTCACGCATACTTGCACGAAAGAAGAATAAGGATTCCCGATGTGCTACCCCTTGCGCTACAGGAACAAAAGAAGTTGGACAGCGCACTTGTGCGCTCTTCTTGTGCCCAAGGCCGGTTGCACCTGCGCGCCGCCTTGTTGATTGGACTTGCGCGATAAAAGAAAAGAAGTTGGCCGCACCCCTTGCGCTCCTTCATTTGATGTTCGGTTGTGCGCAAGAGAAGGCCGAGACCACACTATCTGTGTGTGAGCTAAATTCAAATTGAAGAACACCCTACGGGCAGTGGGTGTGCAAAGAGGAGGAAGGAAAGGCTTGCACATTGTGTTTGCAAATTGAACAAAGTTGGTGCAAACAAAAAGAAGTGAAGGTCGTAGCCTTGGGTGTGTGCAACAAGGAGAGGCCAAGAACTACACCATGTTGTGTGTGGAAAGTGAAGAGGAAGGCCGAGGCCTTAGTGCATTGTGTGCAAAGTGAAGACCTCACATTGTGTGTGTTTTAGAATTGGAAAAGGCCGTAGCCCTTGTGTGTGAAAAATGGAGAACAAAGTGTGTGCATAAGTGAAGAGCACACTTTGAAGAAGATTAAAAGAACAAGGATGTGTGTGTGCTTAGTAAGTGAAGTAGGCCAAGCCCAAGTGTGTGCAAAATGAAGAACAAGTTGTGTGTGCTAAACAAGTGAAGGCCGAACCTTAGTGTGTGTGCAAAGTGAAGTGTACACACTAAGAAGAAGAAGAAGAAGGATACTAACAGTAAATAAGAACACAAATTAAGTGTGTAAACAAAAAGAACAAAGAGTGTCAAAGAATTTGAGAAGGTGTGTGTGTGCCAAAAGGAGAATACACCCTTTGAGGGTTTATCACACCTAGAAGAAGAAGGGGTGTGCATGCTTTAATGCATGCACGCGCACACATGAACAAGCTCAAATATGGTTGTGTGCATCTGAGTTGTCCAAGAACAGATGTTCTTGAAGATTATTGAGAAGCCATGCTGTCAGTGCATGAGGATGAAGAGATTTCATGCACTCAGTGCATGAAGTTGTGTTGAAGTCAGACTGATGCCAGACTGAAGATAAAGAAATCATTTGTCTGAGTTTTCAGTAGATTGAGAAGAGCCTGATCAACAGAAGTGATCAGAAGTGAAGAGAAAGACCAACATACCTTATCAGAGGCTGTTGAAGATTCTTGAAGTGAGAAGCCAGGTCATCCTAATAGAAAGGAGATAAATCCTGAGCAAGACGAGAAGACATGTTCATCACAAGTGAGAAGAGGTATAGAGCAAGGCCAACAGCCTTTATCCCAGGCTGCTGAGGATACTTGAAGAGCTAAAGAGAAGAAGAGATACTTGTGTGACTCAAGGAGCCAGGAGAAGCCCCCTGTGAGACTCAGGGTGGAAGAAGTCTTCAGTGGGATTCTGGAGCAGGATGGTGAGACTCTGGTAACACTGTGGGATGCAGTATAAAGACCCTCCTGTGGGACTTAGGAGAGATACAGTGGGACTCTGTATCAACCATTTTAACACTAACAGATTATAATGGAAGAAACCATGTTGGGGTGTTTAACCAACATGGAAGGGACGTAGGCCTTTGGTGTCAAACCTTGTAAATCCTTGTGTCCTGTGCCTTTGCATTTACTGCATCACTCGAGGAAAGGCTGAGAGATACAAGAAGAGTGGATCGAGGCCTTAACAAGCCATAGAGGTTTAATTGATAAAGAATCAATTAGTAAAAATATTTAAAGGATCACTGATTCATCCCCTCCCCCTCTCAGTGATTCACACTGATCTGGGCACATCAATTGGTATCAGAGGGAGGTTACCTCTAAAAGAACCAAGAGAGTCTATATAGAGTGCAGATTTGAGGAAATGAAAGAACAACCTCAAATGGAGATATCTGCCAAGACTTTGAAAAACAGAATGAAGAAACAGGCAAAGAAGATGAAGAAGAAGGATGCTGCAATCAGAGAAACTCCTTCTAAGGAAAGAAATGTGAAAGTCACATCAGATGACAATTCCTTTTATCATTCTTCTGATAAAGCCTGCTCTAGTTGTGATGAAGATGGATGAAACAATGATCTTCTAAATGCAATCAAATATCTTCAGAAGACAGTCCCCAAGGAAGTGGCAATGTGTATAGCTACAGGCATCCTTGATCTTCAAGAAGAAAAATTACAGCTAGAAGAAGAATCCAATTCAATGGAAGATCAGTTGGCAAAAAGGATTGGCATAACCAACACTCTCAGAGAGCTGATGAAAGCCAAAGATGAAACAGTATTCCTTTGCAATGAAAGATATGAAGATACTGCTGAAGAATTGCAAAGATGATTTTCTGAGAAAGAAATCTTTATGATAATGATCAAAGAAGTTTTCCATGCACTATAGAAGTTGCACAAAGTGTCAATGAATGTCAGAGATGCTCAACTCGAAGACAAAGTCAAAATGGTGAAGGAGCTTGACAATTCATTGTTAGAATTGAAGAAGGTGCATGAAGACCAGTTAGAACAGCTGAAAGAAAATTGGGAAGGAAGGATAAGAACTGTTGAGGATGAGAAGAACTCCCTTAACATGAAATGCATAAAACTAGAGGTGATATTGAAAAATCTGCAATCACCCAAAGCTGAATCCTCTCAATCAGCTGAATGTAAAAATGTTGCTATAGAAGTGTGCTTTGAGAAGGATGATTCTAAAAGAAATACATCCTCTAATTAAAGGGCAACATCTTCTAAAAGGAAGGTACCATCCATCCCATCTTGTACTAATGCTTCTAATTGTGTTTCCACAAAAAGTGTAGGATGGAAGAATAATTCCAAACATGTATGGATGAAAACAATGAAGAAAGAAAGCTCTCCTCAAACAACACAACAAGTCAAGAAAAGTACCCAACAATCAGAAGGACTGAAGAGGTCAAGATTTGTGGGTCAGTGTTGGTGTTGTTATAAGTATGGGCACTGTGCAAAGGATTGTTGGTACAATCCACTGAATGTCAAAGCACAAAGGAAGCCAATGCCAAGGGGGATCAAGCTAGAAGAAAAAAAGCAGCATCCACAGGTACAGAGACATCTGTTTACTGCTAACAGATTTGGATTACTTGACAACATCTGGGATGCTTGCAAAAGTGGTCAAAAAGATACATGTCAATCTCCAACTGTATCTAGAGCTAAAAAGAATAGAATATCACTGAACCTGGCTAAAATGGAATCCTTGGGAAGCAAGCATAATAAAGTGGAAGATTATCCCAAGAAGGTTTTCAAAAAGGAAAAGAATTCCTTGGAGTCTAAATCCAAGAAGGGTGATGCATCCAGAAGGACCACCAAGAAAACATGATTCTACTGTGGAAAGAAAGGACACACCATGGATCTTTGTAAACTAGCCATGAAATTAAATAGAGGCAGACTGGACTCAAACAGACAATCAATCCAGAAGAAGCAGAAGGGATTGATTGAAAACAAGTTTCCTATGAAAGGTAGCTTGAAAGCATCGAAGGAACCATGTGGAATTTCCAGAACTGAGGCCACACTTCCAAGTGACTTACTAGTCATATGGCCAAATCAGTTGCAACATTCCAAAGATCTGCAAGGAGATGAAGATAAAGTTCTAGCAATTTCTAAGGCAAAAGGGAAGAAGAAGATTTCACATGAATATGTATTGAGATCCACACCAGCACAAACATCATTGAAGATCAAATGTGCATGTGTGAAGAATGGTGAAAATGGGACATCTCGGTTGAGAGAATCTTATCAACCTTGTTGTTCACATTGATGAACCAAGGAGGTTCCATCTTATTCCCTAATCACTTGTATTTACATGTGCTAACTCTACAGGGAATTGAAGATTATGATCATTCTCATCTGGATGATGGTTTGGAAGGAATGGAGTGCACCCCTTGAGGGGGATCCAATCTGGAAAAGATGATATTTTGGGATTTAATATCATCTTGAGAAAAGTGAAGGTATTCTAATCATAATTTCATCCCTTGTTTATTAATTGTATTCATCATGACAATTAAGGGGGGTATTGATTAAAGATAAATGGTTGAAAGGGGGAGCTTTATCTTTGCACCTGAACTTTCTAATGAGTTTTGTGAAGTATGTGCAGGATTTAGCAATTCATTGATATATCTGAAAAAATTTTAAACCCCTTGAATCATGATCTCACATATACAGTGAATTTTGGACAGCATTGAGTTCATTGGTTACATCACTCTTGTTTTCTACACCGGGTTATCCCAAGTAGACTTAGAGTTTATTTTCTAAAGGTTCTTTGCCAAAGAGAACATGTGACATCATCCCTCCCTCAGTGTTTTTCAATAAAATACTGTGCAAAGGGAGGAAGTGATTTTTGAAGAGAACCACACCACACATTTTCATTTGATTTCCAATAAGGGGGAGAAATATTGGCACACATATTGACCCATTCATATGTGCAGAAGTAGTGTATTGACAACAAATACAAAGTGGGAGATTGAAATGCACTGTGTTTCATTTGTTGTCAATGAGGAATGATGTTGTCATGGAATGAATGGATGTCAAGTAATGTCAAGATGTGAATGACAAACGATGTGATTGTGATGGTGATGAAGGAGAATGTCCATGGTACTTAGAGGCATGTCACTTAGGAGATTTACTAAGTGGCATAGTAGATTATGGTTGAAACATTCTCCATGAATATCAGACGATTTTAGAACTGATCTTAATGTTTCAATACTTGTATCAAGATGATACTAAGTTACACCACTTGAAGAATGGATGATGATGGAGCATCATCATTACATCTGACGATTGATGAGCTGGTCTTTATGTTCCAAGAACTTGTATCAAGTGTATACAATGTCACAACAATGTTAGAAGACCATGCATTGTATTGACAATGCATGAGGAGTTAGAAGATGATCCATCCACAACTTCTAAGTGGATGAAGTGGAGTGAAGAAGTCCATGCACTAATTCTTAGTGCATGTGAATTGGAAGATGATCCAACTTGATCTCTGATTAGATCAATGAAGTTCGTTGAAGAATTTATGTGATTCAGGAGCTCTGTTGAAGAAGAATTCCATTCCTAAGCATTGAATTCATGTTGAAGAAGAATTGGAGGAATTCTAATGAAGAACTTAAGAATTCCATATCCTAAGTGAAAATAATATGAAAAGAGAATAGAGGAATTCGTAAGAAGAAGAAATGAAGAAGAAGGCTTGAAGTGGATCTCTTGATATGGCTTTATTTCATGGAGGACATTGTTTTTGAGAAACTCTTATTCAAGACATAGCCAAAAATTAGGCCAGCTGTGGGCACCATGAGGGTTCAACCCCAAGGCATGTGGGCACTAGGCACCACGCCCATGGGGGAACCTGTAGGGCAAGCCCAGGGAGGCAGGTCCACGCAGGGGTGTCACGCCCACGCGGCAGGGGCGAATGGAGCGCGCCCAGAGTGCATGGTGGGCGCTAGAGCACGCTCGCCGAGTGGCAGGGGAGGGCGCAGAGCGCGCCCGCAGAGAGAACACGGTGTGGGGCGTCACCGTGGAGGAGGAAGTTCAATTGGAGAGTGGCAGGGAGCGGCTGGTTGATAAACGGCGGAAAAACCGGGAGTCGTTTCGATGTGGGACGCGGGATTTTTCTGCGGAGCGAATCCTGGCCGTCCGTCTCATCGCGCGCTCGATCTGGACCGCTCATCGCATCTTGCGAGAGATCTTATGATCGCGGCCGTCTGATGTCTTTCAATCGCCTGATCCAATGGCTGGCGAGTCATTCACTACCTCGAGCTCGACTGAGGCCTCCCCGCGTGCCTCCGTCGAACCAGAGGCCAATCGCACGACATGTTTTTGAGATTCCAGCCACCATTGCCGAAGATGAGGTGTCTATCATGTTAGTCTGGCCCTAGGGAACTCGTCCATGCTTTAAAATATTCATGCATACAATGTTTGGAGAATTTAGAGGTTGGACGAGGCAAACGAAGTGCCGAGGCCATGAGGTTTATATTCTGGATTGTTTGGACCGAAGGAAGTCCGTGCATGTGTTCTAAGTCTCATGCACGTGAAGAGGAAAACAAAGAGAAGTGATCCCGCATGAAACAGAAAATAAAAAACGGGATTTTCGGCTTGTTTAAAGATTTCAAATATCCGAAATCTTCGGGAATTTAAGTTGCAATAACGCGGATCATGTGAGGTATCTCTCTGCCTATAAAAGGAGAGGCTGAGGCTCTGTTTATTGTTTCTGACTTTTTGTTGAAGATCTGGTGTCCCGTGAGTGCTCTGCCTCACGAAGGAAGAAGCCCCGTGCAAGGTACTTGCGCAGATGAGGTTCCTTTCGTGCATACTTGCACGAAAGAAGAAGAAGGATTCCTTGTGCGCTACCCCTTGCGCGACAGGAAGAAAAGAAGTTGGGTAGCACCCTTGCGCGCTCTTCTTGTGCCCAAGGCCGGTTGCACCTGCGCGCCGCCTTGTTTAATGGACTTGCGCGATAAAGGAAAATAAGTTGGCCGCACCCCTTGCGTGCCTTCATTTGATGTTCGGGTGTGTGCAAGAGAAGGCCGAGACCAAACTATCTGTGTGTGAGCTAAATGCAAATTGAAGAACACCCTACGGGCCGTGGGTGTGCAAAGAGGACGAAGGAGAGGCTTGCACCTTGTGTTTGCAAGGTGACCAAAGTTGGTGCAAACAAAAACAAGTGATGGTCGTAGCCTTGGGTGTGTGCAAGAAGGAGAGGCCGAGAACTACACCATGTTGTGTGTGGAAAGTGAAGAGGAAGGCCGAGGCCTTAGTGCCTTGTGTGCAATGTGAAGACCTCACATTGTGTGTGTTTAATAATTGGAAAAGGTCGTAGCCCTTGTGTGTGCAAAATGGAGAACCAAGTGTGTGCATAAGTGAAGTCCACACTTTGAAGAAGATTAAAAGAACAAGGATGTGTGTGTGATTAGTAAGTGAAGTAGGCCAAGCCCATGTGTGTGCAAAACGAAGAACATGTTGTGTGTGCTAAACATGTGAAGGCCGAACCTTAGTGTGTGTGCAAAGTAAAGTGTACACACTAAGAAGAAGAAGAAGAAGGATACTCACACTAAATAAGAACACACATTAAGTGTGTAAACCAAAAGAACAAAGAGTGTGAAAGAATATGAGAAGGTGTGTGTGTGCCAAAAGGAGATTACACCCTTTGAGGGTTTATCACATCAAGAAGAAGAAGGGGAGTGCATGCTTGCATGCATGCACGTGCACACGTGAACAACCTCAAATCTGGTTGTGTGCATCTGAGTTGACCAAGACCGGAAGTTCTTGAAGATTATTGAGAAGCCATGATGTCAGTGCATAAGGATGAAGAGATGTCACACACTAAGTGCATGAAGTTGTGTTGAAGTTAGACTGAAGCCAGACTGAAGATAAAGAAATCATTTGTCTAAGTTTTCAGTAGATTGAGAAGAGACTGATCAAAAGAAGTGATCAGAAGTGAAGAGCAAGACCAACAGACCTTATCAGAGGCTATTGAAGATTCTTGAAGTGAGAAGCCAGGTCATCCTAAGAGAAAAGAGATAAATCCTGAGCAAGACGAGAAGACCTGTTCATCACAAGTGATCTGAGGTACAGAGCAAGGCCAGTAGCCTTTATCCCAGGCTACTGAGGATACTTGAAGAGCTAAAGAGAAGAAGAGCTACTCGTGTGACTTGAGGAGCCAGGAGAAGCCCCCTGTGAGACTCAGGGTGGAAGAAGTCTTCAGTGGTATTCTAGAGCAGGCCAGTGAGACTCTGGTAACACTGAGGGATGCAGTATAAAGACCCTCCCGTGGGACTCAGGAGAGATACAGTGGGACTCTGTATCGACCATTGTAATACTAACAGATTATAATGGAAGAAACCATGTTGGGGTGTTTAACGAACATGGAAAGGACGTAGGCCTTTAGTGCCGAACCATGTAAATCTGTGTGTCCTGTGCCTTTACATTTACTGCATCACTCGAGGAATGGCTGAGAGATACAAGAAGAGTGGGTCGAGGCCTTAACAAGCCATAGAGTTTTAATTGATAAAGAATAAATTAGTAAAATGTTTTAAAGGATCACTATTTCACCCCCTCCCCCTGTCATTTATTCACACTGATCTGGGCACCTCAGAATGTTAGATATTTACTTATTTACGTGTTGTGACAAATACCACTGCTACTCATAATACTCTAAATTTGCAATGATCAAGGACTTCCACTTCATTCGATTTTAGAAGAATTCAAGAGTAACTGAATACATGTATAATTATCTTGGATGTAACTATATAGATAATTGTCCACCCTTTTTTTCAAAAAAATTCAATCCCCTACTATTTATTTGAAGAATATTTCTATTCCATGATCATGATTTCTCCTCATGTTTAAGATCTCCTGTTCATGCCATTAGAGCATGATTCTCAGTTATAAGTTCTCAAAGAAATTCATCAATGGCGGATTCTCAAAATTCATAGAGCAACACCATTTTTCATCTAGTAGTAGAATGTTTTTTAATTTATTATCATGCATGAAATAACGATATTGATTACGTGGATTCTTTTCTATTCAAATATTTTTATTCACATAAGGATAGTACAAGAGATAACCTCAACTCGAGCTCACCATGATACTAGTGTCTATTCAGAGGGAAAATAGGAGAATTTTTTTTAATATAATGGGATGATTTAAATTATTCATGGATTATTTTAAATACAGGATGGGTGGGAGATTGGGTATTCCAGATCGTTCGATTCAAACAAATGTGTTTCTATGAATATGTTATCTGATGTGGGAATAGTACCAACATTTAGTCATTCCACATCAATTCTTCCTTAGTTTTGGGTCATGGTATATCACTCAAATACTACTACTGAACACCTATAATTACCAAACACCCACTGGTGCCACCCCATTTTAGTTCATATTTTCATAATACTTCCACTCATAGTAGTGTAGTTACTTCTTTGATGTGCTCTTCATGTGAATTCTGACCCCTTTCACCTATGGGCATTCTTTGGATTATTCCACTGGGCCCAATTGACCTTTAGTTCCCACAAGGGTCCATGGTTATGCTTCCATTAAATGACACATGGTTATTCCATTTATTTTTTAAGACCTCCAATGAAAATCACTTATAATAATTTATATACCTAATGAAACACAAATCCATTATCTATTAAATTTCAATCAAACGTCTCCTCAATCCTCTATTCTTATTCCTCATTTTTTCCCATGAAAAAAATATATGAACTTATATTTTTTTCATGGAAACTAGTAATTCAACATCCTCATGCATTTATAATTTCTATAGTCAATGAAACATCAAAAAATATTTTTTTAAAAAAAATATTATATTCATTTCAAAATTCTATTCCATTTTCATTGTCATTTTTATGGAATAATGTTCTAAACTATTCATGTATTCTTTATGAAATCCATTTTTTTCATGTACATCACTTGATATAACCAATGTGAAAACTAATTTCCACAACATTTTATTCATTTATTATCTATTCAGTAATCATTAGAGTTACATTGATAATTGTCCAAGAATGCCATCCAGTACCATTAGATGAATCCAAAACTATTATCCAGGAATCACCACATGTGTTGTTGAATATATCTGAAAATATTTAAAATTTTATGATTCCATGATTAAACATTGTTCATATAGGACTTCATCATAAATTGAAATTTTATTTCTTCTAAAATATTGAAAAAAATTCTACTATTCTTATCACCTCTCCACTTGGGATTTTAAAAAATATACAATCAATATAGATGAATGATAAATTTAAAATGTCCATTTATTTCATAAATTTAATATTATATATCGTTTTTATGTATAAAAAACACTTATATATGTTCCTATATTTCAATGAGTATATAATAGTCCAAAAGACCATACTTTTGTTTAGAACAGTTTTTGTGGTTGTGTTAGCTCATTAAATATATATATAACTGTGTGTGTGTGTGTGTGTAATTCCAACCGCATTACTATGTGACCACTTGGTAAAACCCAAAAAACGAACTCTTAAGTGAGTAACATATATGAATTAATTACATTAGAATAATGGTTATATTTTTTAATATTTATATACTAACCTGGATGAACAATTAATCTTTGTTGCACAATTATGTGTAATAAGACCCAATGGTTATTCCTGCTCATGACGGGATATCACACAAGAGCCTCAAGAATTTAACACACCAATATTCTAAAATAATAATAATAATCATAGCATATGAAAGATGAAATATTAAGCATATAAAACAAATTAAATTTAGTTATTTAAATTTAATCTCTTTGATATCTTTTTCTACATGCATCCTTTAGTGGAAATCAATTATTAAATAGTATGCCATTATATCCTACCCGTTACATTGGTGGATATGAAAAGTTCTAACTAAATTATGATAAATATATAGATATAAAATTTAATAAAATAAATCATTTCAAATATATTTATTTAAAATAAAATTATACTTAATTAAAATAAAAAAATGATTTCTGAAAAAATATATTTTTTCTAAAAGACATTCTATGTGTGCTTCGCTCATTGAAATAACAATTACATTTCATAAATATAATAATAATTATTTAATAAAATTAAAAAAAATTAAATAATCATATGAAAAATATGGTACGGTGAATTTCTTGTATTTTTTTTGAAATGATTCATTTTTAAATGAAAATTGATAAATTCCGATTGGTATTCGAAAAAATCCTTTTCATTAAAATGATTTTCAATGAAAAATTATATTTTAATCTCGTTTTTATGTAAAATTTGTTATATTAAAATATAATTTAACTAATTTAATTCATTAAAATCTTTTTTATATAGTATTTTGATATTATAAAAATCTTTAGTTTTAAGAATTTTCATTTTTAAAACAATCTTTTTCATCATATCTGTGATTATAATTTTAAATTTAATTATAACACATGAATTAATTGAATTTGAAAAAATGGATTCCATATTTATTATTATAATAATTTATGTTGTCAATTAGTTTCAACATAACAAAACATTTAAATAAATTTGGACATGTGAAATAATTGATTTCTATAGTTATGTTAAAAATGGTGTTTTTGGGGGCTAAACTAAGAAGATACGGATTTAAAATTCCATTATAAAATGCCCGTTGGCTGGAAAAATTTCTAATGTATCCTTAAAAATTAATGATATATGTTAATTTCGTATATTATTAAATATTAATTATATTATATTTTTTTATTCTTTTACGAAATTTCAATGTAATTTCCATGAGGGTTCTTATTCCAATCCAATAAAAGGAAACTCACTCCTCTAACTTCATCATCCCCCTCAATATAATTGGATAAAAAATAACCTTAATAATCTTGCATAAGCATCTTTATACATATTACTTATATTATATACCTCCCAACGGACCATTCCTTGGGTCCTTCTAGGTATATCCAAAGGTGGTTTCCCTTATAGAAGGTAATTTTTTTTAACAAAGAACTTAAATTTCATTCTTATTTTCGAACGATCAATTATGTGTTTACACAAACAATATAAAAAAACAAATTTCTCATATACAATGAAATGTTATTCTGATAATGGAATAATACTTATCCATCTCCACTACCATTAAATAGGAAACTAAATCATTGATTGTGTGTACGACTGAGTACTACCTCGAACTAAAGTAACTCATTTTCCAAAAAACACCTCACAAAGTTGGATTTTATGATCAAATTATATTTTATATAAAATATTTATGAAATAAATATACTTATTTAATTATAATATCACATATACGTAGTTACCTTCAATTCTATTTAAAATTATATTGTGTCCCTCATTTTTTTGATGGACTGCTGCCTCGCGATGCCATGTGAATCATTTTTAACATACACATTACACGGAATGTAATAATGATAAAATTAGTGAATATATGTGATAGATTTTCGATTTTTGGGAGTATATAAATTTAATATTTTACCAAATTTCTTGTCATTTCACCGACATGGTGAATTATATCATTTCTCACGCATATGTATGCCTTACTCTCCCAATAAAGATATGTGATTAATTTTCCATGCCTAAATTCTAAGAGTGGTTTTTATAAATTATATAAAAAGTAAATATCATATTTATAACCTGGATATCTCTTTGGAGATGATATTTATATATCCTTTAATAAATGTAATTAACATTCATGTCAAAACATGCATAAGAAAACGATGAAATTATCACTTGAAACATTAAAAATAATTAAATATTTATAATAAAAGGATGATAATATATAGTAAAATGATAATATATTATATTGAAAATATTATTATGGATATATTATACATTAATAAAATTGTTAAATCCATTTTATATGAAGTTAACAAACATTAAACTAAAAGGATGCATGACGTAAGGGTCATCGTCTAAATTTCCCTTCATTGAGGTTTATTGATATGTTATTATCCTAAATCCATTAATATATTTTATATAATTACACTTTCAAATTAAATATAATGATTCTATAATAATTAACTATATTTAACTTTGAATTTTGATTAATTTTATCTTTTGGTATTGGACATAGACATTACAAAAATGTAAATAATTTCATAACTCAATTTAATTTCATTGGGTTATATTACTTATTCATTGTTTTTTGATATTTTATGATTACATGATTAATTAATTTTGAATATTTTTTTATTTCCAATTATTTTTCATGGACATATATTTTATATACATAATCTATTAATTGGATAATTCTCACTCTATTGTTATGTTCTTTGTAAGGGCTTATTTCACAATACCATTTCAATAGAAAATGTCTATTTTTTGAATTTCATTGAATTAAATTAAATGATAATTGTAAAATAAAAATAGTAAATTTTATAATAATTTTTTTATTCAAGAATTTTTAAAGTAATTTTCACATTATTCCAATCTTTGATAAGTAAAATTATTCATAAAATGATTTTAGTAAAATACGAGTTCATTTCAATCCTATGTTGAAACTCATTTTCTTTCTTAAACCATATTTTTTTTAATATATTATATAATTATTTTAAAACATTAAATAATTATTTATTATATTATTTTTTACCTAAATAGTTTTTACAAATAAAATTAATTGAAACATAATTTCATTTTCAAAACAATCTTATTTTGTATTTTACAAAAAATAAAAGTGAAAGAAATAATTTTATAATATGAATGAAACTTATCAAATTTATATCCTTCAAGAAAAATAAATATATTATGTCCCATTATTTTGGTTTCGGTTATTATTTAATAATAAAATTAATTTCTAAATATTTTGTAAGATTTGAGTTTTAAAAAATATACTTTCAATCTAAAAATTGTATTATCTACATGAATGTTTTTAAATATATTTTTATTATATTCATATTTTTAATGAGAAAAAAAATTATTTACTTTATAATCCATTGGGGAAATTTATATTCATACCAACATAATTATTTATATTGAATTTTTATGATCATTTCTACCACTCGTATTCTACATTGATATATTTTTTATCTAGGGAAATATTTCTAAATCTATAATCTTTAGCCAATTTGGATATTTGATGATAAATAAAATTGTTCACGATATAAATTTTTTATTAAATATATGACATAATACTGTTCATATGAAGTGATTAGTGGGGACTATAATTATATATCCCCTCTATGAATTAGTAAAATATTGAGGTAAATTAGTATGGTTTAATTATATAGGATTCTATTATAGTATTAAACTGTATTGGGAATGGTTTTGATGGTAGATGTATCATTTTTTTTTATGACATGGTATCCAATGATTAACAATTTCTTTCATTAAGAATTAAGTTATTTTTATCCATTATATTTTCCATAAATATATTCTATTTGGATTCATTTCGTTCTAAATTTATTGATTAAATGATATTTTTTTCACTTATTTAATTTGAAATATATAATATTCCTTATAAAGTTATAGTAATCATTTTATTGAATAAATATCAATTTTTTCCAATTATTTCTGTATCCATATTTAATTATTCCTTATCTACTTTTGATATTCATGTTATTGATTAAATTTTATGTGTTTTCAGTCATTTTCAATGGCATATTTATCATTCTAGTAAAAATTATAAAATGTCATATGTGATCAAATATTTTCCATACAGTATAGATTAGGATTATTTATTCATGATATCATCCACCATAAATTACATTTTATGAGCATTTAATCTCACCAATATTTTGTTCCCTTTCCTACGATTCCATAATGTGTACTATAATTGATATACAAGGATATACTTGATGGAATAATGATATTTTCAAAAAAATTATTTTACAATTGGTGGTCTCAAATGTAATATAAAACTCAAGGATAGATCTAGTATACCCGTAAAACTTAACTATTAAGTCCTCTGTGATGTGATTCATAAAAACTTATTTCAATGAAATAAACCAGATAATAGATTCGGGCTAATAGGGTTGTGGTACTATTATTCGTATTACATGATTTTTTTTTTGAAACATGGGGAACTATATAAGGACAATATAGATTAGGGATCATAAACATATGATATACATTTAGGATATGAATATAATAATATAATAATGTTTTGGAAAGTTAGAGATTATGGGTTTTTTCATAAAATTACATCATTTTATAGATGCTACATGCGAGTGTAGTTTTGGGTATTGTTTTACCTTAGTGTAAGAAGTCTAAAATCATCACATTGGGCATGACATGATCATCACCTAGTGAATGGGAATTTATTATACTGTGCAGATGGTTTAATATTCCTAAGGTATATTATTTTGAAAATTAAAAAATG
This sequence comes from Viscum album, assembly GCA_963277665.1. Lineage (NCBI taxonomy): Eukaryota > Viridiplantae > Streptophyta > Magnoliopsida > Santalales > Viscaceae > Viscum > Viscum album. Next base: position 484,081 of record OY728121.1, read on the forward strand.
AAATGAATGATTAATTTTTTTTCCCACCATGGGGTTATGAGTTTAAAATTGATTATAAGATCAATGTTTGGCCATGATTATTTAGCAGTTATGTGATGAGAGTATACTATCATTAAGGATATGTTCGGAGGAATTTACGATTATACAACTCATTGGATTAGTATATGATATAGTTATTTAAAAAATATTTTTTGCATTTTTTGGATTTAATATTAAAGGGATCGGTAACCTTTTGGTTTATTATGTCTTATTGATGTAGTAATTATGGGAAACAAAAACATTGGATTGTTATGGGAACTATATTAATATAGTTTTAGTTAAATGAATCCCTACAGGCTAGGTAAAAAATGTTCACATCCAGAAAGGTCTGGCTTCATGATGCAACTAACCAATAATTATAAGGGTCTAATTATTTCCACTGGACTGCGAGATATCAATGTAAATATTTCATTGTTTTTTGTTAAATGGTTTTATGTATAAGAATTAATGATGAAATATTAGGGTTAATATTTATGTGTAGATTATAATTTATTATATTGGATAACTAATTCTAATCGTGGTTTCCTTAAAAAATTATTACATAAATACAAAAAGACTATTCAATCTCTTATGTTTTCAAAAACCATTAAAAGAGAATTTTACTGATTCAAACAAAAAATCAATTTTGGATATCTATTTCTGAGAGAAATCTATGAATTGTAAATTGATATTGAAAAAACAAAGTATTACATTTTTTATAAAATTTAAATTTATCAAGTAATTATATTACCTTATATTCTTATATAGTAATCTAATTCCACTACTATATTAAAAATGATCTTGAAAAAAAAAATTCTATTACGATCATGTCCATTTAATCAAATGGTATTTTAAGTCATCATTGATTTATAATTTTTAGGTCTTTCTCTTTACATTATTGATTCAATTTCGTGTGACCAATGACCACCACCACTCTCTATAATTATTTATGTTTTTTCATCCATGTATTTATCATCACATTCTACCACATTTATCCTATTATGAATTCTTGTTATTATTTAATGTATAAGATCATTTTACATTCTTTTGACTATTACTAAGAGAATATATTATTAACCATTTTTATAGTTTTTATTTTCAATAATTTAATTAATAAATATCAGAGACATGATTTCTCAGCGTAGGATCTAATATTATAGAATCAATTTATTTTTGGTTGGGGGAATGTAACAACACCAAATTTGAGATGAATAAAATTTTATATGATATCAAATGGACCATGAAATATTATCAGAAAAAACCAATTAAATATATTTCATTATATTTAATTTTTCTAATATCTTATGAAATGTGAAACCCACAACCAAAACAACCATAATATTGTATATTTTTATAACCATACCATTAAATTAGAGGGAATGGACAAAACTAAATTAATTATGAAATTATATTTTTTACACATGTATAAAAATAATTAAATGGTTATATATTGATTGTAAATAAGATAATAATTAATAAAAATAAAAATAAATGTATTTAGAAAAAGTGTATTTTTTCAAAAAGACGGTTTATTCATGCCTTACGTATATAATTATAAATTAATTTTTAATTATTTGAGTAAATTAATTTGATAAAATGATCTTAATTTTTATAATAATAATACCAAATTTATCTTAAGGTTTGTATTTACTATTTTTATGAAAATTTCCTTTTGGGTAGAATAGTGAAAATATTAAATTTTTAGAAAACATCCATTTCAATTTAATAAAATACAATGTTAAATTATATTTTTAATTAGTTTTAAAGTAAAATATAAGTCAACTGTGTTAAAATTTAACAAATTTATATCATTCCAATCAATTTAATATTGAATTTAAATATTAATAACATCATCTGTTAGGATACATTTCTCTTTGAAAACACGTTTTTATGTACTGTATGTGGGTGTAATTTTAATTTTTTATTTTTCCAAATATATTAATTGAATTCATAAAAATGGAATCAATATTTATAATAATAAAAATATTTATTTTATAATAACATAAAATTATTTTTTTCCTAAATGACGAGTAAAAACAATAAAAATTAATTATTGGGGCTAATGAAAAAATGGGTTTATCAATTGTTTAACTAAGAAGAGAAGCTTTACAAATGACATACCAACATTTAAAAATTCTATTTTATTGTCATATTTAAAACTTATATTACCAATTTAACATCATTGGATAAATTATAATATTTTTCATGTGAATAACATTATCATTTTGGTTCATTTGGGAAATTTCCACGTATTTTTCAAGGGGGTTATCATTCCTAACATATAAAAGGGAACTCCCTAAACACAGTTTTTCACGCTGCTCAAGCCATTTGGCTTAGAAAACCCAAAAAATTCTATTCCCAGCATATTTATATTTATTATATAGCTTCTTTTCCCTGCAAAAATCATTCTCTAGGGTCAAAAAGAGGATATTCATAGGAAGTTTGTCTTAGAGAAGGTAATTGTCTTAACAAACCACTTTTATTTTATTTTATATTTTTAACCCATAAATTATGTATTAAAACATACAAAATAATAACACCATTAACTTACATATATTTATATTTCATTACGTATATGTAATTTTTCCATCTCCACATCCATCCATTGGAAAGCAAAGTCATTGATCATGTCAGTTTCAGACTACCTCATTACGAACCAATGAAACACATTTATCGTCGACACCTCTAATGAATGAATATAGTATTAAAATTAATATTCCAATATAATATTTATGATATTAATATAATTATAGAATTATAATATCACATATAAATTCTTTATTACCATGTCGTTTGAAATATGATAGTTTTTCTCGTGTGTACGATGGACTATCACATCATAAAGTGATGTGAATCAGTTTTCACTTATGATTTACATGGACTGTAATGGAGATAAATTTATAGAATTTATGTGATATGAATGATATGTTTTTTATTATATATATATAATATTTCAACTACTTCTATTCCTTTTTTCCCGCTAATGGAATTATATCGTTACTCGTTCGTATATACAATCTACCATCTCTACAAAGTGATGTTATTCATTTTTCATGCCCCAATTTTTATAGTGATAATTATAATGTATCTAATCGGATGATATTATACTTGTAACAAAAATATGACTTTGTAAATGATTTATATATATTCTATTAGGGTTAATCATAATATTAATGACAAAACATAGAAGACAAAACAAGGTAATTAACAGCTAAAACAACGAAAATAATGAAATTTTGGTAACAAATGGGAGATAATATGGTTTAAAAAAATCATATATGTTATTTTAAATATTAATATTATTATGGTATAAGTTAATAACATTCATAAATTCGTTCTACATGATATTAAATCTTCATTGACAAAATGGAATCCATAGGTATAGGACATCATCTAAATTTCCCTTTATTAAGGCATATTGATATGATTTTCACATATTTTGTTTTTTAGGGTGTATATAATGTCTCATTGACATAATATAACATGATTATATAAAATTTAATTTAATTTTAAATTTTAATTTTAAATATTTTATCGAAGTGTATTTTACCTAATAATTAAAATTTTGTAACGAATTTCATAAGTCAATATATTTTCATTGCGTTACATAACATATTAAATTCTGTAGATATTATAAGATTATGTGTGTAATTAATTTGGAATAAATTATTTTTAATGGAAATTATTATTATTTGGATTAAAATTTTATACACATAATCTATTCAATTCTTAATTTTGTTATTATTGTTATTATATTTGTAAGGGTTTAATTCATGGTCTCATTTTAATTGGGATTGTTTATTCTTAAATTTCCACTAAATGAAATTTATTTGAATATTGTACAATAAAACTATTCCATTTTCTTATCCTCTATTTTTTACCAATATTTTAAATTATTAGTACCATTTTCAACACTATGGTTTATAAAATTATTAATAAAATGTTTTTAGAAAACTGTGAAATTATTTTTCACTATAGTCAAGAAAATTATCTTCCAAGAACATATTATCTAAAAATGTTTACAAAACTTTTTCAAAGCCCATAAAAATGATTTGTGACTAAAATTTCCACCCATTTTTTCTTTTTTACAAATGTTTTAGAAATGTATATTCATGCTGTTTTTAAAATATGGACCTTATGGATTTTACCATAAAAATGGAAGGGTAATTTGTTTTAATATTTATGTCATTAATTTAATTTCAATGCATCCCATAAAATAATGTTTTATATTATATATTAAAAATTAAAAAGGATATATTCAATGAAAATATTTTAAAAATATAATTTTGAACATTCAGATAAGAATATTCATTGTGAAAAATATAATTTCCCCAATAATTATTATAAAGATCATTTTATTGTATTTATATTCATCAATTAATCGAATAATTTATTTTACTTATAATATAGTAGGGATGTGATTTACTGATACAATATATATTCTTTATATTTTTGGGTTATTTTTGTACCTCTCTTACCAGTATCTATGCCATAACATCCCAAATACTACATCCAAAGGGCTTACGGAAAGCTATTACCACCAACAAGGCATATCACACTCATGGGAGGAATTAGACTAAGGTACATTTATGCATGCACGCATTACTAGCACAATAAAATTTTGTAATGTAAATAACGTGATAAAAGTTCATATATACATCTTTAATCCGACAATCATAGTATGACATAAAGTGCATGAACGCCTAAAAATGGGACCAAATATAATCCCACCCAAAATTGGAAAATTACGTTTGACCTACTCAGAAAGAGGTGACTATTATCTAATGAAACACCATCATACAACACATTCTATCTATCCCTAATAAGCTCAATTTTCTCCTAGTACTCCAAGAACTCTATAATGGATTTTTGTTTGCATATTTCATGACATGTGTGGGAAGAGCCCATCTATTTTTGAGTATTACAATACCTAGTAGAGATACCCAAAAACACAATGTATAAATAATAAAGTGTGGTTATCTCATAACCTGATATTTCATTAATAATATGACACATATAATAAAACATCCATATATACTCATAAATTAATATAACACTCAATTTTTTTATCCACTGCCAGCCGCTGTTCCACTATGAGGTTTCAAGGTAACACTCATATGGGGGTAACTACTCCCCAAGGTATACTTATTTTTATGAAGCTCACCATGAGTACTCACATGTACAGTATATATTAGAAGGATCATAATATAAGATATGATGGTTCAATCCACATACACCCTTTATTGGAATAAACATCATAGGTAAGATTATATCTCGATATGCATAGAGGGGTTTAAGGACTTAAAGGAACCCAGGGACAATAGAACCTACTAGAAGTGTCCTCCTATATAGTAGATCAATTCCCATGTTAATATTGGTCATCAAAATTTTTAAAAAAACCCTATATAAGGAAATTTAATGTTAATAATGATAACATTAAGAATATTATAGGGATATATATTTGAATCCATAGATAAATCATTCAATGAGGAATGAGGTAAGAATTTATTAAATAAGGGGGATTTCAAACACAGAAATAATTATCAAGAACCTATAGAGGGATCACCCTTAATGATTGGAATGTGATGCGACCTCAAAACAAAATAGTAATGGATGATGTGAACACACTCAAACGATACTGGTCCAGGGAAGCTAAAGTGTTATCACAACAAAGATTGTAATAGAATAAAGATGAATCTATCATATTTTTAGAAGAGTATATGGTGTGTCACATGGGGTACATGATGTTTCTCAATAATCTAGAATCATCACTTGTCTCATGCTCCCCGGTATTACACTATTCCATAATACACAACATGATTCTGTTGCACATCATGTGTAGATGACAATCTTGGTCGTGGCATGGCCTATTCCAACGTCCATGAAATTTCCAAATTACACAATGTGTATACCACCACACACAACATGTGGGTCCACATTTTCTCTTGGTCTTGTACTTGAAATACATGTCGAGAAATAATCCACACATTACAAAACATGTGACTTGGATCCCATGGAATTTAATAATACATGGCCTCTTGGATGTGTACTGCCTCTACATGCAATTATAGTAAACTAATTACCACAATTCATGAGAAATGTTTTTCATGGCGTGTTATACATATCTAATCCTGAAAACCCTAACACCATATATATGGGAATACACGGTTTGTGTTCATTGTACTATATGCCATGTAGTAATAATTTTGAAAAAATCCTAGATCTACTTCAAATGTCATATCCTGGATTTCTGGCCACCGATCCATCCAAGAATCATATCATCTATTGAACCATACGCTTTGGATATTGGGTTTAACAATCTATTTCACCATCATTGTCTAGATTCCATACAATAAATTCATATCCACATTCAAATAATGACTTTCCATTATTCCTTATTAGTACTATTTTCCAAAACCATAATCATGAACTCCAGGAATGTCCATTGATCAAATTACATAACCATGTATAGTAATAGTTATTTAAAATATCTATCCCAAACCCATGGAATAGATCATTTTACCAAATAATGTATTCCCAATGATAATTCCCATGTCATTCGTCAAACCTTATCACAAAATACAATGATAATGGTTAGCACATATATAATGTTGATGTTAAACCATATAACATAAATGTGGTCAATGAACCTAGACCATTTTTCGTTTCATATTTGATATGTTTTCATTATAATGATTAACAAATATCCATAAAAAACAAAAAATCATTATTATCCCCTAAATCCCGAATAAATCAACTCGTTACCCGGAATATAATCAAACCATGAATCAATCTTTTATTCGATTGATTTATATTCATCCATGCATTGGGAAAATATGGATAACTCCATAACAAAACATCCTACCATGATTCGGCTCAATGAATGATAATGAACATTAAAGATTCACTTTAATTGACAAGATCTACAAGCTTCATTAGAACAAGATAATCAATATGATATCATTTTGATATTTATTTTCAACGATCCTCATATGTATATATTAAATTCTATGTGTTATATGGATAACTATTGGAATTGGTCATATTGGTTTATTTATCGATGAAAAACCAATCCCCTACATCAATTTTTTTAAAAATTTAATTAAATTTATTGTTTTTATTAATTATGATGAAAATGAATTTTAACCAAGAACCTAATGGCGATAATGAATATATATCATGATGGGTAAAACACATTGTATGAACTAATTGAAAGTCTTATATTTCATATCCAAGATTTTATTTGGATTCTATTCATCCTTATCAAGAAAAATTCTAACAAGTATAATTCAATATATTAACTATATTTCAATGAAAATATTTGGCTCATAGAGTCCCATAAATCTAGTTCCATATTTTTTTATGGATTTGGTAATAATGATACAAATAATGAAATTTCATACAGTGAAAAATATTGTACACTATATTACTTCATCCTTCGAATATATTCGTCTTTAAAAAGAACAATATTGACACAAATGAGGGGGTAATGATCTCTTGACAGGGTATCCTACTCCCATGATTTCAACTGATAGTTTTATTTGTTTCAAAAAACATGAAAACAAGGAAAACACATTCCCCTATATGGTATTTCTCTACCACTCATCATCACCATCGAATCATAGAAATAACAAAACTCTCACAAATCATCTCACCCAAGTTGATATGATGCAATGAGTCCTGCACATACATCTTCAGCTATGACATGTGAAGAACACTAAGAGACCAAAAATAAAATAGTCATGAAGTCAAGAAGTTAACCACCTCACTATCATAACACATACTCAATGAAATAAATACCATAAAAACCCAGAGTTATCCTATCACCCTAGATAAAACTCTAAAACACTCTAACTCAATGGCCTATGACATTACTCACTAAGGAATCCTAAAATTTACTAGGTAGTCATTATCTACCACTAGATGAATTGTACCATTTACAACCATCACTAGCACAAACAATAGAACCCCAAAACTATTACCTACTTGATCTAATCAGTATAATTTTGTCCTATATAGTCTCTTATACATGAATTCAAAATGGTGAAACTGTAATGGAGTAGTGGTAAACATTATGATACAATAACCACATTGATAGTATATGATTCATCCCACTGTGGATAAAAAATTAAAAGGAAACTCAAACCATTTTCCTCAAAAGATGAATGGTCAACATTACATGGGAAACTAATTGGGGTAAAAAAATGTGATCAACATAAATTGAGTCCCAAAAGGATTCTTAATCAAGCCCATATTTTTTCAATATGTAATCATCATTGTCATTAATGATCAATAAGGGAATTCCATGATTCTAGACTACCTTTTTCTTGCATAAGTGTCCCCAAAATTCCAAGAATATTTGTTGGAAATCAATAATAGATGGAAAATATAACAAAATTTATACGTGCAAATATTATTCAACTCCCTTGGCTAGCCAACCATTTCCATAAGATGATGGTATATCCTCCACTCTACCGGATGTACTATTAAGGGAAAACAACCTCCTCATCCACATCTATCACAGCGTGAATGGTTTTACTGTCAGTTTATGAATATTGATAATGATATTCACATCTTTAGAAAAACAAATTTGGAAAATATCTAGTATATATATGTTTTTGAGACACCTCGGAGTTGATATGACTATGTTGAACCTCCCTATATCTCTAATGAAATAGAGGGTGACAATTTTTGACTAGAAGAAAACACCTCCAACCTCATGTGTCTTTTGAGATCCATTATAGACATTGATCATGCATGGATTTCATTGCAGGAGTCTATGTATTTCTAGTCCAATAAAGGTTATATATGAAGTGTATATATCTCATGGAACATTAATGGAGTAAAACTACCAAAAGGGTATGACCATAAACTAAAAAATGCATTGTATTTGGATTTCCATGTCTAGTATATCGTTCTCCAAAACAAGATCTGGTAGTAACTCATATCAAGGAAAACCTCTATGAACCACATCAACCAAAACTATACGATGAAGAAGTAATAATTTCCCTAGAGTGGATATTTTCCCTCAGGAAACCTAATCTATGTGATGACAATCCACATCCAATCAAAACAATAATATGGATCTATGGTGAACAACATTGGGCTTATAGGCGAACACATTGTATCATATAAAAACCCCCTTCTCTGTAAAATCCCGACTACACCATCACCATAAAATCCTAAAGGGTTCCATCTCATATGCTATCAAAAATATTAGGGTGATCCCTGCTGTCAGTCCCTGTGAAATCCATACCCACAATAGGGTAGATAAACCCAAAACATCCTCTGTAATGAAATTCTCATACTCTACCACAACTATAGTAATACAAATGATATAAAAATATACTTTTCCATAGGTATCACTAGCCAACTAATAATAATTTGGTCATAACTCCTATATATGTTCTCATCCTTCTCGTAATGGGATCGAAAATTGTCAGTGATGGAATGAATAATTCCCAAAAAATCAAAAACAGTACGACACCCACTAGTAGAAAATTTATTAAGTATATATGGCATTGAAACATTCCATACTAAGGAAAAAATTAACAGGTTCTCATTTCCACTATGATTATTTTTCTAATGTGTGTCTCTTACTTCTTCTAGAGTCATGTCACATTACAAATAGAAGTGTGTAATCATTCATCCTCTCTATATAAGCCCATAATCAATGGCTAAGGGATAAAGGATCCACTATTATCTCTATGTAAAAATAGTGGATATTCTTAGTGATAAAAGTCTCATAGATATGTGTTAAAACTATAATTGTGGAATTGAATACACAAATCATAACTCAAAACACATATTAAGTCTATATGAGATCCTACTATTTGGAACTGATCCTGTCCATTTACTGCATGTTCACCACAATTAAGGCTTAATCCAACACCTTATCATAATAAAAAATTTTATTAACACATGTTAGAGGAACTTATCCACCACACCATGAAAATATATTATTTGGGATTCATTTTCTCTCTGATATGGTTTTGGGTCACATTAGTATAAAACATCTCAGTTTTGATAGGGTTTTATTTTTTTCTTAATTGAAATAATTTCAAATGTCACCAACATAGAGCTCTACCAAATCCCTACATCTCAATGTAAATGAACTCAAAAAAGGATAAAAACAATTAGATCATTCTAATGTATAATAAAAATACAACAACAATATTTGGAACATAGATTGTTCATCAAAATTCTCTTGGATTCTCTTTGTAAAGATCCTCCAGTTCCTATTGGGATAGAAGATTACAACCACTATCTTCCCCATCCTTGAGTGGTCTTCCTATGGGTGGTTGCATCAATCCAAAGTGGCTAACAACTCATCCTATTCCCCTTGTTCCTCCTACACATATGATACATCACAAACATGATATATATATTCTATGCATCTACCTTGGTAGTTTTTCAACAATCTCTTTTACTATATTACAACAGTTAGGAAAATAGAAAATTATATTTACTCTATCGTCACAAGTATAGAGAAATCAGGGCCACAGAGAACTGATATGTCTTGAAGATCTCCAATGAAACATCGTATTTTTGGACTTACATCACATTTCTAGTATCAAGATGTCTTGCTGACCATATATCCTAGGATATACCTACCTTATATTCTCATTGTATTTACTGAAACTCAACATAACATCATCTAGGAAAAAAGTATACACCATTGACTCAATTTAACATACTAAATCCGCCTAAACAACTAGAGTTGGGTCTACAAATAGATCAATGTGTGAATGGTCTACATTCTAGGCATCATGAGGAAATACCACCTCTTAACATAACCCCATCAGGGAGGCATCATCTCTCATCGGGTGAAACTGTCATTCCAATAGTGGAATCCTTTTTTATTTCATCATGAATTCATCCTAAATGATGAAAATATCTAACACTATCAATAGGTATATATAGTGAGATAAATCAAGATGTACATGGAAACCACAAACCATTCATATATGATGCATGTACTAATAATTTCCCTACAACTATTTCCTACATGTAATTACTCATTAAGAAGGTTTTCAGGGTCTTGGTGAATGGATACTGCTTCCTCCACTACAAAACTAGAAACTCTATCCCAGGATCCTAAATTGAATCTATTTAACACAATTTTCACTGTGCCCAAACCGATCCTCACATCTAGAAAAAAGAAACATAATACTCCAGTCATAAGTCTAGTATGTGTCGTAAAACATTATAATGTGTATCTTCTTATGATACCATTCTTTTATAACCCAACCCAATGGGATATGGGTTTCACCTAACTCGACCACATAACTAATAGGATATGAGTTGTTGACTAACACTCTGAAGTCAAATCACACACATAGGAGTAATTAACATAAGGTAAATGTACCCACATTAAAATATATCAAAGCCCATTCAATGCAGGCATATGAGAAAATTGATAACAGTGAATTCATATATATATATATATATATATTCCGACAATCAATGTATGAAATAAAATAATCAAAATCATTAAAAATGGACCAAATACAAGCCCACCTAAAACTATAAAATTACATCCAACCAACAGAAATGAAGGGGACTGTTGTTAAATTAAATATTTGAATACAACATATTATTTTTGTCTCAACTCATATCCACAAACTCCTAGTACTCCAAGTACTCTATAAGAAACCTATCTTCTATATAAGAATTGAAATGTTAGGGTAAATCCCATGTAGGTTAGAGTATTTCAATACAAGTTAGTACTCCCCAAAATCACTATTAAAAAATTATCTTTCCTAGTCATCTCATAATAGGATATTTCAAACATAATATTAAATATACAATAAACCATTTATATACACACACTAAAGACTCTATGATTCAATGATATTAAAAACTTCCAACCATATATCAACTATGTGGTTTCAAGGAAACTATTTTCTAGAATGAACTACTCCAATAGCTGTACTTTTACTGAAGAAACTAATTATGGATGTCAGGTTTGTTTAGTATATCCAAAATGTTATGCACATGAAGATGACAGGGTTTATCCAATATAAATACATGATTGGACTAAACCTCATTTGATATTTAATAACTCAGCAAATAGATAAGGTGTCAATTACTAGGGATCACAAGGGGACACTGAATCGTATTTGAAATATCATCCTATAATGGTGATTGAAGGATGTGTAAATACCAGTCACTCCAAATCCATGAATCCCTATTTAAAAGAATAAAAAGGAAATGTGGATTTCTTTGGTAATCATTGAGGGATAAATGATCCAGGATGAAAATAAACATGTCGAAGGGGGTTGAAGTGGATAATTCTACTATAAAGGTACTCAACCACACATCAATAATATTTAGGAAGTGGCAGAGGGGTCAACCACTATTATAGTAATGAGATGTCATATTGAACACGCATAGGAGTGGACCAATGGAAATTTTTTACTAATACTAGTCCAAGAAATCCCATGCAAGTTCACAACGATGCTGAACAGAGAATAAATAAGAATCCAACCATTCCTCAATAGAGTACATGGAATTTTCTTAGGGTTATATGGTCTGTATGACTATGCCTTGAACATCATGTGTATCACACTCACATGAAAAGAACTTTTCCACAATAAATAATGTGGTTTTGTGGTTCACATGATGTAGTTTTTGATCTAGCATTGGTTGTTTCATCTTCCGTGTACATTTAATTTACAAATTACACTTTTTTTGGACTTCTAATCTTTTTGTGAGGTTCAATAGTATTTCATGGTTGTCTACAACCTATATTGTCAATCCATCATCAATTATTTGCATAACATGTAACATGTCACACACAATGTGTTATGCTAAATAGAATCTTTTGTATAAAACCCCTATAGATGCTGAGCTAGACAAATAAGGGTCACCAAGAATGTGACACATGTCACATAGTGTGTGGTACATATCTTAGTTTTGATACCTTATCAATACATATACAGGTCCACCGAATGTGTCTTCATATCACTAAACATTGTGTAGTCCTAGTTTTCACATAATGATTGATTTTGTAGATGTGTCTTCTCCCATATCCCCATCCTCTAATCTATCCATGAATCATGTTTGGAACCATAACATACATCATGGATCTAAGGCTGAATGAACCCTATCACAAATGTTGGCTACAATCAGGATATTTTAGTCATATCTATTTCTCTGGAATCAGCTGTAGTCTTACCTCTTCGGTTCTGAGTACAAATACTATCATCACAAAATACTGATATGTTCGTGGATCCACATCAATCATTATTTACTAAAAAGCTGACATTGTATTTCCACCCTAAACCCATGGTAGAGATTCTTCACCCTGATGAGTGAATTCACAAGGAACACTCATTGTGTATTTGTCAAATAGTAGATCAAAATATATTGCATGTGATGAAAGAACATAGAGTGGGGAGAGAAAACCAAAAACCTTAAATATGTGAAAATAACATTGACTGTTTTCATTTTGGACTAGATATCATATTTTCATAAGGAAAATTAATATCCAAAAAATATCCCCCAAATCATAGATAAACAAACTCATACCCAGAAAATGATTGATCTATGAATCAATATATTATTCAATTGATTATTATTTATCATGGTATAAATAAAATAGGGATAAATGTAAAAAAAACATCCAGCCATAAATTTTATCAATCACTAAAGACGAATGATCCCATAACATTGTAACTGAAATGATACATACGTTGTGTTGTTGCACCATTCTTGATCTGATCTCAATCTGATATCATCATATAAAAATCCTCCAATTAACCCACTCTATTTATAGGATTATGTGGATAACATTTGTAATTGGTTATGAAAATGTATTTATATTGGAAAAATCATGTCTCTACATCAAGGAAATAAAATTAATTAATAGATTCTTTTATTTTATTAATTTCTTATGTGATGAATTTTAACGAAAAAACTAATGACTACAAATATTGTTTAATTCTATGGGTAATACCCATGTACAAAACTCAAAAGCTCCTCATATTTCTTATCTAATATATTTTTGGTGATTTATTCCAAATTTCATGAAAAGTTTCTTGGAGTTTCGTTTTAATAGATTTACTAAATATAAAAATTTTGTTTCTGTCACACAGGGATATATAATCTTCTGCCATTAATAAATTTAATTTACTTACATTAATAATAATGAAATCAGGTTTAAAAATGATAGACAATGTGTACTCTGTAAAAAAATACATTTTCACCCCCACCCCACTAACCTAAAACACTTGTTATTCAAACATTTCCATAATATTTCCATGATAAAGTAGAACCAAGGGCTTTAGAAATTTGAGGCATTCAAAAACAGTGAATCCATAATTAGGAATATTCCATTTATTAATTTTTAGATTAAGGTAAATGAAACTAAACACTAACCACAATTATCCTCAAAGAATTTACTATTATAAATGAAAACTAGGGAAATAATTACCTATTCCTGATGGGTTTGTAAGAAACATAATAATATCATGTTACAAACCATTAACATATTGATTGGATCCTTGAACCACTTCATTTTTTGAAGTTACAAAACATTTCTTATTTTGCCTCTTTTAGAATATTTCTAAATACATTTATTTGTGTAATTTTTTACTTCTCAAATAATTATTTTTTGTTATATGTATGTTTTATTTTATATATTAATTAAGGTTCATTTTATTTTCATTATTTAATTTTTTTGAAAATAAAGTAATTTTATGATTTCATTATTTATAACATGTTGTCCAAGTTTTATGTTGATTTAATTGGATTAAAAATCATTTAGACCATTAAATATAATTTATATATATTTTTATTGTGTTGTGAAAAAATAACCATAAGTTTCAATAGGTTTTATGAGGGTTGTTTTGGATTTTTGGATAACAGTTACTGTAATCCCTGTATCTCAATTGAAATGTAAATGTTTTTCACAAATGTGTACTGTTAACTCATGAAATTTAATATTTTCATAACGGTAACTCACAAGTTATTATTATTGCATAATGGTAACCGAAACCTCGTGTATTTGTAGTCACTACATGAATAAATGGGGAATCCCTCAACATGTTTCATGTTAAAATAACTAAGCTTCTAAAATGGTAAATGAGATTGGATAAATGTTATTGAATCTTTAATAAAGGTAACTAAACTTGCTTAAAGGTGACTAAGCTCACATATGTGTAATTGGAGCTCATGTAAACTTTACGGAAGCCCAAAAAATGGTTTTTTGAATCTCATGTGAAGGTAAAAAATCTCATGTAAGGGAAAAATCCTTATTGATTTCTTTAGGGAACGGTATCTTCAAAACCAATATTGGGTATCAATGTATTTCTATTATATTCATAAGGGTACACACAAAATTTTTTAAGGGTACTAGATAATTTTTATTAGCTTTATATGGGTAACCTTATTCACATGTAATGGTGATTTTTGTTATCTTATAGTTACATATGATTACTAATTCATTTTAGGGTAAAATTATGTTACCCATATGATGTTGGTTTGTTTCATGTAAGGATAGTAAAAATTTTCCAAATGAATATTTCAGCAATGTAAATAAATTTACCTATGTAAAATTTTGATATGTGGATATTTTTTCATACATTGAATTTTGATATTTGTACAGTTTTGATTAATTGAAATTATCTATGTTAAAATAACCATGTATTTATGAAAATTTCTATATGTTATTTATAAACAAGAAATTTAAAATTTAAAATTATTTAATTTTTTCATTTTTTGTGTGTGATTATTATTCATATTCATATTGATTTATTTATTCTATAATCACTCATTATTTATCTATATTCCATGAAAATATGTTTCAAATTGTTTTATAATTAATTAAATGATATTGGCATGAGATTATGTGTGTAATGGTATTAGCCCGAATGTCCCAAAAGCCTTCTTTTTATTTTTCGTATAGATAATCCCCCTTTTAAGGGTTGAAGAGGAACCAGTACATGACCTGTAGGCCCAAGGCACAAGGCTTGACATGACCAGAAATACATGACCCGAAGGCCCAAAGGCATACCATTCCCATTAAATGACCCATAGGCCCAACCCACAGACTTACCCCTCCCCAGTTTCTTGCATAATTGATCTCCTTAGCTCCCCACCATGCATTGCTGATCAGCAAGCATTGCCCCGTACAAAGCTTCACAGTGCCTGGTCCCAATGGAAACTGCCATACCTTCTCATTCTTCCAATCCGGTTAGCTCTATATCTGGTGACTGCTACTCTTGTTTCTTTGATCCACTTCTTGTGCCTGTTTTGTGTTAACTGGGCTACTCCATCGTCTACGTGACCCGAAGGCCCTGTGGCCCGAAGGCCTTTCGATGACCTGATGGCCCTGGAGAGCCGTAGGCCCAAACTGGTGGCCCGAAGGCCCAAATCGAGTGAATAGTTTCGGCTGCTACATAACTGAACAATACTCCTATAGTACTGCGATAGTGACTACTACAGTGACTGCTACAGTGAATATATCTATAAGTATTTTCAAAGCCATACATTATGATAGTGTGAGAATATGAGTATAGTAGATGCTCAATGTTTATATAATAAAAATATTAAATAATTTACATAACATTTGTGTAGTTTTTGGAACTAATATAATGAATCCAAAATATCGAATAAGATGTGAAATATGTTACCAATATTAGTCCCATGATGTTTTTGTTTCCTTAGGTGTGACATAATATTGGTCAGAGCCAGGTGATCGGATTTATCACTAAATGGGAGAAATAATTAAATAAATTAAAATATTTATCTAATTATATTATCTAAATCCTGACATAATTATCCAAAATAAATATGCATTTATAACCCATTCGTGATGTTATCCCAAAAACTGTATAAATTGATAGGATATCATGGATGAGTATTGGGGGCATTGAGATCATGGATCAATGATTATAATACCACATGGATTATCAATGATACCTAAGTTCAAGGATATCACCAATGATGACTATGAAAATTCATTCTTAATCATTTGTCGATCGTAACCCAAGGTAGGGAATTATATTACATATTCTTTCCCATTATTTATCTTCCCATGAATAATTTTAATCAAATCAACCAACCCATTTATTCATGGATCGATAATGACGTGGGTGTAGGCTTATTAACAATGGATTTTGAGGAAATTATATTTGGTGTTTATATTTATCTTCATTAATCATTATAATAATGAAAATGATGGATACCCAAAATAATAGTTGTGGTTCATTCCTCATTTTCTTATTTTTTTATTTCTCTGTAATTTCATCACAAGTTGATTTTTGACATTTTCTTTGGCAAGTGATTAACATAAAACATGGTATTGGATCTTTTAATGATAATTATTTTGAATGAGGGATCAATACATTGGTTTTTGTTCATGATGGAAGATGTGATTGAGGTGTGATGATGATGGAGGATGACCAATGGAGGATCCAGGGAAAATTATTGTTCCCCTTATTCCCAATTTTGTATATGATGATGATATTGTGTGTTGGGGTTTTTTTATTATTAATTTTGGTAGAAATATGACCACTACTGACAGTGAGGATCAGTCGGGGATAGTTATAACTTTTTTTTGCAATGATTGTTGGTGGTGGAAGTGAAATAAGAATTCAGATGAAACAACCATGAAACTAATAAAAAATCTTGTAATATGTGGCATATACCTGAAGAACACACATCACGTGGTGTCCCTCAATGCAGTGCATGTGTTTATTCATGAAATAAAATATCACACATAATTTGACACATGTTACATGATATATGATATGATTATGTCAGCTTAGAATATATCCTTGAGGGTACACTAGAACAGATATGACCAGGCACACATGCACTGGTAGAATACACGAGCATGGTCATGTACCCATACAAAGCTAGGTACATATACATAGATAAGTAAATGTTCATCTACACTATAAATATTCTTGGGTAGAATAACATGTGCATGAATGAAATGAATTTTGGGTTTAGGGGTACACATTGTATACCCTATATACATGTTGTTTACTTCCTCTAAGGTAGTATGGAGCCATTTTTTTCATTAGTGTAGACATGATTTAGTGGAGGGAAATTACCTGGTTGATCTATATAAATTAATAGTGTATCATTATATAATATGAATTGTATTATGATCCCCTCAAAATTTGTTTCTCATATAGAGTTTTGTGTATCCCTAAGGAAGCTAGGGTGACATCCTCCATCATTCCTTCTTCATATTTTGTGGGGTTCATGGTATTGGAATGAACACTATGTGTAGGGATTCGACCCCCTATCTAACATGTTGATCGAATAAGGTTTTTATCTTCACCAAATGATCATAGGTGTGATCCCATATCTTTATATTGATATGTTATAGATCCATTTAGTACTTTTATATAAGGGCCTAATGTGCACGAAATCTCCAAAGAGCTCCATGAACGACATCATGGATCGTGGAGTGAGGTCTCCATGATGAGTGTTACATTGAAGCCTCATGAAAAATTCTATATATGGATGTGGTAGTAAAATTTTGAGACATGGATCCCTTTATGAGTATATCTGTTTATTAATAATTATTTCTTATATCTTGATATAAATACATGTTTCATGATCAGATGAAAACTTTTAATGACTTATGATTTCTAATTTCAGTTTTTCCAAACTAGGTATTATTATACTCAACCCAACATGGGATCTTCCCAAAAATATTTCTTCATTCACAGATAAAAGACCTTTTGATACTGTGCTAGGTGGAATGGGAGAAGGTGGATCATAGATGGTCCTAGAAAGACCACAGTTTTTACCGATGTAACATTTGATTGTAGCCCCCTCCATCTATGGGGGTGGAAATTATATCCAATTATAACGGTATTGTATTTGGATATTATGATTTCCAGAAAAAAAATTCACATTTATTGGGAAATATAAATATAATCATGATTTCATTATAAGTTAGACATCATATTCATTATTATAACATCTTCAAGAAGATTTCATCCATGAATCTACCTTAGGAAAATGCCTTCCGTGTGGGGGATATGTCAACTCACCTTTGGTCTCTAGACCATGGCCTATATAAGGGGGGTATTCATTTTTCCATGTTCATCATATCACCATCCTAATTGGCCCATTTGGTTAAAGTCATGAATAAAATATATTATATCTGTCAATTCTGCATTAGGACTAGAGTTTGGATTTTCATCTAGAAGTGAGGTTTGGATTTCGATTTATAGAAAAATACATAAAGTGTTCTGAGATTAAATTCTAGGCTAGAGACTCTAGTTTTGGGGTGGTTTAACACCCCATGATTTCATAGTACTTTATATCTTTAATGTAATTCAATAGAATGCACTACAGGCACCACTAAGTTCAAGTGCATCACGACCTATCAAACTAGCCATTTTTAAAAGTAGCTATGAATAGTATTAACCACATTTTGAATTTTATTTATATCTTATATGCTTTTAACATTCATATATTTTGTTTCTTAAACATAATATAAGGAAAAATTCAATTTTCTGCATAAAATATGTATTATTCAAAAAAATGTTGTTTTCTGCCTTTTAATGGAGAACCATTTTTAAATCCAACATTAGACACATTTATATTGATTAAATTAAATTATTCTTTAGAAGAGGGAAATAAAAATTTAGATTGGATTAATTTTTGTAAATTTATTGATAACTTTCATATATTGATGAATAGTGAAAAATACTAAATTTTAATTCAAAAAATCTTTTTTAATCGTAATAATTTATTGTGTTAAATTATGAATTTAAGTATATTAAAATATAATTAGATAATATTATAATCATTTAATATAATTTAGGTCATTTTATGTAATTTCAGATTTAAATTATACATAGATAGATGCCAATATTTTGATAGTTTTAACTTATTAAATACACACTTTATGGTTTTGAAAATGATAATTAATTTTAAATTAATCAGTGAAACTTCTATGTCTTAAATTTGGTAAAATATAAATCATTTTTTATTTGGGAATTTCAAAATTAACTAACAGTGATTTTTTGGTACTTTCAGAAAACATTCAATTTTCTAATAAATAGTGAAAACATTACGTTATTGTTTAAAACCGAATTATTATTTAAATAATTAACATTTTTATTTAAATTTAATTTAAATTAAAAATATATACATATTAGCTATATTATTCCAATGTAATTCATTTGATTTATTTTATAATAATATTAGATATATAAAATTATATTTAACTATTTAATGTCTTTTACCCACCTTCTTGGGTCATTTTCTAATTGACATAAAATTCAATTTTATCGCTTCTGTGAATTGAATTTCAAAAACATGATACATATTCTTGAAATCGGTTTGTAAAATTTGGTTTAATAGTATGAAAATAATTCTTGGTCATTAGTAACTATTGAATTTTATTTGTCGTGGTTAAAAGTAGATAAGGGTAATAAAGGTAAAAATGATATTACAATTACCCATATACCTATCCTTATGCAATTGGATCTGTTTATATCGACCAAAAACAACCTTAGGAAAATTATATAATCCTTTTTGGTAGGCCTTGATTATATTATTACATTTATTATATTTTAATTTAAATATTAGTAAATACTGTTAAACTCAAATTTTAATAAGTAAAACGTTTTTAATAATGGGTTATACATAAGATAAATTTGACTATAAATATTAATTACAAAGACAAAAATATTTACTACATCGTAGTATTTTATTTATAATTTTGAGAAATTATATAATTAATTTTATATATGACATAATGATGATGTAGAAATAAACTAATTAATGAAACATTAAAATAATTGATATTATAAATTTTAAAATAAATGTAAATTGACACTTTTGATGCCATAAACGAATTTTCAAGGTTAATATGACCTGTTAGTGTTGATTAAATGTATGTTTTTCTACGAAATCATATTTCTATGACTTTCACAAAACCTAAATACTAAATTGTGTCAAAATTTAAATAAATGAGTTTTTAAAAATATATATATATATTATTAAATTATACAATTGTCCTAAAAATAAATGGTTCAACCAAAGGACTTCAATAATGTTAGATATTTCAATAGTGAACCACTTGTGGTTATCTTGGTATTTTATAGTATGTTTATTAACCATGTATTATAAAAATTCACGAAGACATTGTAAATGATAAACTATTTATCTAAGGGTTAAACCTAAATGATAAAGTTATTATAGTGAACTAAACATGACTAAGAACTATTAGATGTCATGAATTAGGCACATACCCACCTAAGACTAGAAATAAGTCTATAATGAACTATTATAAAACAAAAATGATTTTATTATAAAATAATATTTCAAGCTCTTCCAAAAGTGCCCCTCACCTCCCTTATAAAAGGGTACTTCCCCTTCTCTGAAATTCCAACATCCAAATCCATTTGAATCAGCCAAGCCCTGAACAAATCATATCCCAACTAACCTCACATCAACCTAGAGGCCATACATTGATCATAGATCCATATTACGGGTCTCTTTGGTTCAAATCAAAAAGAAACACTCGAAATAAGTGGTTATTATTTCGTCACCTCATTCAATGTTCTTTTCTTCTTCCACTTCATCTTTCATTATTGTTTACATTAAAAAATAATAACTATAGTACCTTATACAAAATTTTATGTTATTATAAATATGGTACAACCATATTCATAAATTATCCATCTTATGAATGACAAAGTCACCATACGTGTGTACGAATGGCTTACCATCTCGACATCGAAGTGTATTTTGTTATTCAGCACTTAATTATTTGGATCGGTATAATAATGAGTATAATTGACATAAGTAATTAATATTACATGTAAATTATTATGTATATATAATATACCATCCAGTTACATAAATCTTCACCATCAATATAATGATATCATCACTCTTGCGTACATACTGCTTACCGTCTCCACGACGCGATGAGATTCATTTCCACATTCACCATTAAATGATGATAATAAAAATATATATTATTAATAAGTATGTAATATATGACATAATAATTGTAATATCCCAAGTAAGTAATGAATAATAGAAATTTTTATCTTTGTCTATTAGTGAATTAGATAGTGTTTTACAGGATTAAAATGAGAATAAATCCAATCTTAAGCATGGAATACACTAATATTTTTAAAAGATTGTTTTACTACCTTTTAATGGAAAGCCATTTTTAAATCTATCTTTTGACAATTTTATAATATATTTTTGTCAAAATAAATATATTCTTTATGATAGGGACATCAAAATTTACTTTGTGTGAATTTTTGGTATTTTTCCGATAAAGTTCATTTTTTAATGAATAGTGAAAAATGTTGTATTTTAATTCAAAACCTCTTTTTAATATCATTTATTTATATGATTAGATTATCTTTTGAATGGTTTTAAAGTGAAATTAGAATATATTTTTACCATTTAATCCAATGGTGGTCATTAGAATCAATTTCACTTTGAAATTGGGCTTAAACTAGTGTCAATCTTTTGATACTTATTGTTTTATAAAAACACGCTATTTGTCATGACAGCGGGAATTAATTATTAAATTAATTAATGTAACTTATATGATTTGAATTTTGTAAAATAGGCATCATTTTTGAATTCCGAATATCAAATATAGCTTAGGGTAAAGTTTTGGTATTTTTCTGAAAAACGTCAATTTTTTATGAATAGTGAAACCACTAAGTGGTAGTTAAAGAAACTGATTTTTCGTTTAAATGAAACTTTGCCACTTCTGTGATTTGATTTTCATAAATCCGACATACATGGTTGTCATTAATAAGTAAAATTTGGTTCAATGAGATTAAATTTTTTTTGGTGAATAGTAACTTATTAAGTTCTTAATCGCGATTAGAGGTAATTAGTGTAGTTTAAGGTAAAAATAATGTTTTAATAATATGCGATGATATTGAAACATGTCCTAACCTTATTGGATGTGTCAACTTGGGGACCCCATGGAGCCACTTTGGTTGGGAAAAATGACATAAATAACTATTTATTTAATGTAAAAGTAAAAATAAGACAAACATGAGATGTTTTACTAAAACAATTTTTACATGGGGTTATACAAGTCATATTTTTGACTATAAATATTCATTAGAAAGCTAAAACTATGTCATAAATCATTATATTTTTTTTATAATTTTTAAAAATTATATAAATTAAATTATTTATGACATCATGATGATGTAGCGATTACCTCATTAATAAAGGATTTAAATAAAACGAAAAGATAATGTAACATCTATGACCTAAACATGTCCAAAACCTATAGGATGGGTGGATTTCGAACCCGTATCACCTTATCCTCGAATTATATCAATGTGGGACCTTTTAAATCCGAAACTCATTTTCAAATAATGTAACATTTCTTTACTTTCCAAGAGTTCCCCTCCTCTCCTCTTATAAAAGGCCCCCACCTCTACCTCTTTACCCACACTTCAAAAGCCTTTGGCTCGGCCAAACCCTTCCCATTTTGTCTCTAAACGTTTCTCTCTTACTCCTTGATTCCTCACTTTGGGCAGAAGTCTTCCCAAGGAAGCCTTTGAGCTCAAACCCAAGGGTGTTACCGGATTTTAACGTAATGTCTTCACATGAGTCCTTTTGTTTTATTTTGCTTCTCAAACCCCCTAAATACTTTTTATAATTTTATTTTGTAACAACTCTAGTATCTTCAATATACTAGGATGTTTTTATAAGTATTATTTGAGATACACTTACAAAAACCTACATCTAATGGTTAAAGAACATACTGTTTCTATGGATGGCGAATTTATGCCTCCCGAAACGATGACTGTTCAAAACTCATATAACACCTTAAATGGTGGCCATTAAGATGTCACTATATTTATATATGACATATAATATGTTTATTTTTTCCTTAAGATTCTGTGTTTTTCATTTTGGGCATACCTTTATGGTTTCCATTATGGGTAAATGCGATATCTTCATTTAAGGAAGTGCGGACTACCGTCCCCTCAAAGTGATCTGATTCGTTAATACCATATGTGGGACGTATAAAGGATGAAGTTATGATATTATATATGATATTACACTGGAATTATAATATACCTTTATATCATTATTATTCCATTTCATAAAATACGAAATAGAAATGGAAGCAGCGTTCATGCGTACGTACGGCTTACCGTCTCCATGAACGGTGCATTTCATTTCTTAACTCTAAATGATTATGTAATATTAAAAATTTATGCATGTACTGGATATATATGACATATATGATATCTACATCATGAATACCATTTTGGATATAATGGATACATGAACAACTTGTAATTATAAAGGGTTTATTTTTGACTCAAGTACAAATGATTTTTAAATCGACCGTTATTAACTTAAACAATTACATATTGTTCATGAGATGGAAATAAGTGATATAAAAGGAATAATGAACTTGAAAAAGTTTCTTAAACAAGTAGAAGTTAACTCAAGTTTATTATTCATGAGATTAAATAACGACCGAGTCAAGTCGGACCCGAGGTATGGGACTTCGTCTCTATCTCCTTTCATTGAGCCATATTTTGTTTTATACACAACCTTCTTTTATACGGTGTATATACCCCTTTGAATTTTACTTCTATTCAAAAGGAATCTCTTTTTATATGAAGCATTTACTAAATGACAAAAGGGAATTTATTTGTCGTACATATTCGGCGACAACGACTTCTCCGCCACCGTGACCATTATTTGAGTTTAGGCTTCCTCTACAAGCCATACCTTTTTTTAAAAGAAAAATAAATACCATGTTTAAATTTTCTTTTATTTTGGTATTGAAAATGGTTTTCATAATGTTTTTATATCAATGTGTTGTATTGATATCTTGTGATTGAAAGGTGGAAATGTTATGTTTCCTTTATGCATGTTTTATACGATACGATTATGTTGAGGTTCTTGGGAATTATTATGAAGACTGGTGGTTCCGTGATAAACTAAGGGCGGGTGAGCCCGATATATCCCTCCAATGCATTGGGTAACGCAAAAGAGTGAAACGTTATGGTTTTTCCGAAGAGATTTAGGGTATATAATGTGATGGGTATTCCAAACGTAACCAAGAGGGTTACTCCCTACGTAAGAATGTTATGAATGCCTCAAGTTACCTTTATGTCTTATGATTTCTATGATTTATTCATGATTTGATGAGGTATGTTAAAGTGACTATGTTTTATGGGTAAAGTATGATTTCATTCTTATCTATATATGAACTCATGTTTCCTTTCTATATTTTTATAACCCTTACTGAGTTTTTTTGCTCATCCCAAGTTTTTGAAATGTTTTTCACAGGTCAAGGGAAAGGTACATGATATGATGATAGTGTCAAGGAAGTGTCAAGAAAGAATCCATGTTTTATTTTTAATATGTTTCCATTGATGGGAAAAAATGAATACTGTCTTTTATGTAACCACTTTGTTTAATTGTGGAATGTAATGCAAGTTTTATGTTCTAATTTTCTAAAACTCTAAACCTGAAAATATCCTCGAGGTGTAATCTTGTAATAACCCAAGATTATGTAATGTTTAAGGTTGGGGCCTTATAGTTGGTATCAAAGGTCGATTTAGATAACATTAGGAGTTAGAATTCTATTAAATGATTATCCAAAAATATTTTTTTTTAAATGATATTGCATTTGAAGATTACCATGTTGCTTCATCTAAGACATGTTTGTTCAGAATGGTTTTCCGCAGAGGAAATAGGTATGCAGTGCTAGGAAGGAAAATAGAAGGAAATATCCTTCCAAATCAGCATCCTGAGATGGTCGGAATTGGAACTGAACAGTTTGTTGCAGTAATGGTGCAGTTGACTCAAGCGATAAATGGTGGTGGTATCCATGCACGAGATCAGCCGGATCCACCACAGAGGAACATGTCAGTGGTGGAACATTTCATGAGGCAACATACCCCATCATTCAGAGGATCATCTAACCTTGTGTTAGTTGAAGGGTGGATTAAAGCACTGGATAATATTTTCGATGTCATGGGGTGTTTTGACAATCAAAAGGTTAGTCTTTCTATTTACCATTTGGACGGTGAGGCAGATCAGTGGTGGTCGATTGTTAAAAATATCAGGGACGCTGATGAGATTGATGCTCTTGAATGGGATGAATTCAAAGGTATGTTTCTTGAGAAGTATTTTCCTATGGCTGTTCGACTTAGGATGGAAAAACAATTCATGGAATTGAGGCAAGAGGAAGACTCAGTGGATGCCTATGAAGAAACGTTCACTCGAATGGCAAGGTATGCTCCAAATTTTATCCGAGACCTTGATAGTAAAATCAATCGTTTTTTACTCAGGGTTAAAGCCAAAATATCGAAGGGAATTGTCTTCTCGTGAGTTCAAAAGTTATGAAAAGCATGTTCGATGTGCTGAGAAGGTGGAAATGGAGTTTACCGATGATCAAGTGTTCTATAACAACCAACATAAGAAGAGACCGAGTTGGCAGGAGAACGGAAAGAATTCTTCAAAAAATTCTAATGGTAAGAAAACTATGTTTCCATTTTGTGATAAATGTGGTAAAAGGCATGCTGGGGAATGTCTTCTGAATTTTGGAAAGAGCTACGGATGTGGTAAGACGTGAAATAAAGCTCGTGATTGCACTGAAAAAGATCAAGGTGAAGCTAAGACAAAATTTGATTTACAGTTATTGAAATGTTTTAAGAGAAATGAGATGGGTCACTATGCAAATGAGTGTCCGACAAAGAGCTCGAGTGATGGGAAGCAGTTAGACTACAAGTAGAAAGGGGTGGTGAAATCTTTTTCAACTACTTCAGCAGATGTCGGGCCATCAAATGAAGTTGTATCAGGTACTATGTTTGTTTTTTCAGTTTATTCTAGTGTGTTGTTTGAATCGGGGTCTACACATTCTTTCTTCTCTGAAACCTTTTCTAGTAAAATGGGAAAACAATCTCAAAAAATGGCTCCTGAACTTGTGGTAAAAACACCTGGAGGAAATGTTGAGGAAACATGAATTTATAAGAATCTTCCTATCCTTATCTATGGAAAGAACCTACTTGAAAACAATATTGTTCTACCTCTAGTAGTGTTTGATGTTATCCTGGGTAAGGATTGGCTCTCTATTTACCATGCTAAGATTGACTGTAGAGCTAAAGAAGTTTCTTTTCAGAACAAATTTCAGTTTGTGTACAAGAATAAACCCTTACTGTTGATAACTTATCAAGAGGCCGAGAAACTTGTAAAATATGGAAATGAATGTTACCTTGCACATATTGTTTAAAACAAGGGAACTGTTCAGATTAATGATGTTCTAGTGGTAAATGAGTATCTTGATGTTTTTTCTGATGAGTTTCCTGGAGTAATACCAGATCGGGAAGTTGAATTTACTATTGACTTAGTTCCTGATGCTAAGCCAATTTCAAAACCCCCTTATCTAATGGCTCAAATTGAACTTTTAGATTTGAAGGAGCAATTGAAAGATTTATTAGTGAAAGGTTTCATTCGACCTAGCACATCACCATGGGGTGCTCCTGTTTTATTTTTTAAAAAGAAATATGGTTCTATTAGACATTGCATTGATTATAGAGCCTTGAATAACATAATTGTTAAGAGAAAATATCCTTTGCCTCATATTGATGATTTTTTTTATCAGATTCAGGGAGATCAGAATTTTTCAAAGATTGACCTGAGATTGGGGTTCCATCAGCTGAACGTAAAGGAAGCAGATGTTCTGATGACTGCGTTTCATACAAGATTTTTCCATTATAAAATTGTAGTAATTCCTTTTGGGCTAACCAATGCACCTGCTGTATTCATGGACTTAATGAATTTAATTTTCCATGAGTTCTTGGATATGTTTGTGGTGTTTTTCATTGAAGATATTTTGGTGTTTTCTAAAAGTAAAGAGGAGAATGAAAGACATTTAAGGGTTATTTTGCAAACCTTAAATGAAAATAAATTGTATGGGAAATTCAGAAAGTGTGAGTTTTGGTTGCAACAAATTTCATTCCTTGGTCATATTGTTTCTAAAGATGGGATAACTATTGATCCTACAAAAAAGAAGGTTGTTGAAGAATTGCCAAGACCCACAAATGTAACTGAGATTCATAGCTTCCTTGGTTTGGCAGGCTATTACCGAAAGTTTGTTAGAAATTTTTCATGGTTGTCTAGTCCAATGACTAAGCTAACTCGGAAGGGTGTTAATTTTATCTGGACAAATGAATGTGATGATTGTTTTAAGGAATTGAAAAGAAGATTGGTTAATTCTCCAGTTTTGGCACTTCCTTCCAGGAATGGTGAGTTTGTTATCTACAGTGATGCTTCATTGAAAGGAAGTGGTTGTTTCCTAATGCAGAATGATCAGGTAATTGCTTATGCTTCACGACAGTTGAAAACTCATGAGGTAAATTACCCTACACATGATTTGGAATTAGGTGCTGTTGTTTTTGCTTTAAAAATTTAGAGGCATCATTTGTATGGAGTAAAGTGTGAAATATATACCAATCACAAAAGTTTAATGTATATATTCACTCAGAAAGAATTAAACATGAGAAAAAGGAGATGGATAGAATTAATCAAGGATTATGATTGTACAATTCATTACCATCCGGGAAAAGCAAATAAAGTGGCTGATGCTTTGAGTCGAAAAATTAATGCCACATTAACAATGTTGCATTTGGAATGTGATACTTTGGATAAGGATTTGATGAACTTTGGAATAGAATTTTTTGGTGCAGGATGTTCTTCTAGTTTGTTTCAGGTATCAGTGAAATCATCTCTATTAGACAGAATCAAGCAAGCACAGAATCAAGACAGTGAGTTGGAGAAAAAGGTAGAGCTGGTTCAGAAGGGTAAGTTGCCTGAATCCAACATTGATATTGATTGTGTATTGAGGTTTGGGAAGAGATTGTGTGTGCCGTGTGATTCACAATTGAAGAGAGAGTTGTTATGTGAAGCTCATAGTTCTCCGTTTTCAGTTCATCCTGGAAGTACTAAGATGTACAAAGATCTGCGGGAGTATTAATGGTGGGATGGAATGAAAAGAGATATTGCTGATTTTACTGTGAAGTGTTTGACTTGTCAGTAGGTTAAAGCAGAGCGGCAGTTACCAATAGGGATTCTTCATCCTCTACCAGTGCCAGAGTGGAAATGGGAGAATATATCTATTAACTTTGTTGTGGGATTACCGAATACATCTCGAGGTAATAATGAAATCTGGGTTATTGTTGATCGCTTGACTAAAACTGCTCATTTCCTTCCTAGTCGAGATACTTTCTCTCTAGATCAACATTCCTGTTTGTATCTTAAAGAGATAGTCAAGTTACATGGAGTTCCCCTCTCCATTGTATCTAACTGTGATCCCCGGTTTACTTCTAACTTTTGGAAGGGCCTTCAAAAGTCATTTGGTACTGAATTAAATTTTAGTACAGCTTTTCATCCTCAATCAGATGGGCAGTCAGAATGAACAATTCAGACTTTGGAAGATATGCTACGTGCTTGTTCGATGGATTATCAGGGAAGTTGGGACCAACATCTTTCTTTGTTTGGGTTTTCTTATAATAACAGTTTTCATTCCAGTAAACAGATGGCACCATTTGAGGCGTTATATGGGAAGCGGTGTCTAACTCCAGCTTTTTGGGATGAAGTGGGTGAAAGGAAGCTGATGGGTCCATAAATGGTAGAAGAGTTGGCGGAAAAAGTTCAACTGATACAGAAACACATGAGAACAGCTAAGAGTAGGCAGAAGAGTTATGCGGACAACAGGAGGAAGGATCTATCTTTTGAGGTAGGTGATCATGTTTTTCTCAAGGTTTATCCATGAAAAAGTGTGATGCGATTTGGTAAGAAAGTAAAGTTGAGTCCAAGGTTCATTGGACTATATGAAATTCTGGAGAGAGTTGAATCAGTTGCATACTGAGTGTCATTACCTCTGAGTTTATCTCAGGTACACATTGTTTTTCATGTTTCGATGCTGAGAAAGTATATGCCAGATTCATCTCATGTTTTGAGTCCAGAGGTAGTTCAGCTGGAAGAGAACCTATCTTATGAGGAACAACCGGTCCAGATTCTTGAACACATGGAGCAAGTGTTATGGAATAAGGTGATTAATCAGGTAAAGGTTTTGTGGAAAACCCACATTATTGAAGAGGCAACATGGGAATCTGAAAATGCAATAAGGGATAAATACCCCCACTTATTCGATAAGTAAATAAATTTCGGGGATGTAATTTTCTAAAGGGGGGAGGGATGTAACATCCCAAGTAAGTAATGAATAATATATATTTTTATCTATGTCTATTAGTGAATTAGATAGTGTTTTAGAGGCTTAAAATGAGAATAAATCCAATCTTAAGCATGGAATACACTAATATTTTTAAAAGAATGTTTTTCTGCCATTTAATGGAATACCATTTTTAAATCTATCTTTTTAAAATTTTATAAGCTATGTTTTCCAAAATAAACTTTTTCTTTATTATTGGGACATCAAAATTTACTTTGTGTGAATTTTTGATATTTTTCTGATAAAGTGCATTTTTTTATCGATTAGTGAAAAATGTTGTATTTTAATTCAAAACCTCTTTTAAATATAATTTATTTATATGATTAGATTCTATTTTGAATTGGTTTTAAAGTGAAATTATAATATATTTTTACCATTTAATCCAATGTTGGTCATTGGAATCAATTTCACTTTTAAATTGGGCTTAAACTAGTGCCAATCTTTTGATACTTATTGTTTCATAAAAACACGCTATTTGCCATGACAGCGGGAATTATTTATTAAATTAATTAATGTAACTTATATGATTTGATTTTTGTAAAATAGAAATCATTTTTTAATTCATAATATCAAATATAGCTTAGGGTGATGTTTTGGTATTTTTCTAAAAAACATCAATTTATGATGAATAGTGAAACCACTAAGTGGTAGTTAAAGAAACTGATTTTTCATTTAAATGAAACTTTTCCACTTCTGTGATTTGATTTTCAAAAATCTTACATACATGGTTGTCATTAAGAAGTAAAATTTGGTTCAATGAGATTAAAATAAATTTTTGGTGAATAGTAACTTATTAAGTTCTTAATCGCGATTAGAGGTAATTAATGTAGTTTAAGGTAAAAATAATGTTTTAATAATATGAGATGAGCTTGAAACATATCCTACACAAATTTTATTTGTCATGGCCGACCAATAGAAGCCATTGGTAAACATGAGGACCCCATGGAGCCACTTTGGTTGGGAAATGACATAAATAACATTTTATTTAATGTAAAAGTAAAAATAACACAAACATGAGATGTTATACTAAAACAATTTTTACATGGGGTTATACAAGTCATATTTTTTACTATAAATATTCATTAGATAGCTGAAAAGATTTCCTACATCATGACAGTTTTTTTATAATTTTTAGACATTAAATAAATTAAATTATTTATTACATCATGATGATGCAGCGATGACCTCATTAATAAAGTATTTAAATAAAACGAAAAGATAATGTAAAATCTATGACCTACACATGTCCAAAACCTATTGGATGGGTGGATTTAAAACCCTTATCACCTTATCCTCGAATTATATCAATGTGGTATCTTTTAAATCTGAAACTTAGTTTCAAATAAAGTAACATTTCTTTTCATTCCCAGAGTGGCCCTCCTCACCTCTAATAAAAGTCCCCCACCTCTACCTCTTTACCCACACTTCCAAAGCCTTTGGCTATGCCAACCCCTGCCCATTTTGTCTCTCCACTTCCATCTCTTTCTCCTTGAAGCCTAACTTTGGGCAGAATTCTTCCCAGGGAATCCTTTGAGCTCAAACCAAAGGGAGTTACTCGATTTTAGGGTAATGTCTTCACTTGAGTCCTTTTGTTTTATTTTGCTTCTCCAACCCATAACTTCTTTTTATTATTTTCTTTTTTAATGACTCCAGTATCTTCAATATACTAGTATGTTGTTATAAGAAGGATTCGTGCTACACTTACACACACCTACATCTAATGGTTATAGAACATACTATTTCTATGGATGGAAAATTTCTGCATCCCGAAACGATGATTGTTCAAAACACATATAACACTTTCAATGGTGGCCATTAAGATGTCACTATGTTTCTATATGATATATAATATGTTGATTTTTTCCTTAAGCTTATGTATTTTTCATTTTGGGCATACCTTTATGGTTTCCATTATTGGTAAACATGATATCTTCAGTTAAGGAAGTGCGGACTACCGCCCCCTCAAAGTGATCTGATTTGTTAATACCATATGTGGGATGTATAAAGGATGAAGTTATGATATTATATATTATATTACACTGGAATTATAATATACCTTTATATCATTATGATTATATTTCATAAAATACGAAATAGGAATGGAAGTATCATTCATGCGTACATACGGCTTACCGTCTCCATGAACGGTGCATTTCATTTCTTACCTCTAAATGATTATATAATATTATAAATGCATTCATGTACTGGATATATATGACATATATGAATCTACATCATGAATATCACTCTGGATATAATGGATACATGAACATCTTGTAATTATAAATGGTTTATTTTTTTACTCAAGTACCAATGATCGTTAAAACGACCGTTATTAACTTAAATAATTACATAGTTTTCATGACATGAAAATAAGTGATATAAAAGGAATAATGAACTTGATAAAGGTTCTTAAACAAGTATAAATTAACTCAAGTTTATTATTCAGGAGATTATAGAACGACCGAGTCAAGTTTGACCCGAGGTATAGGACTTCGTCTCAATCTCCTTTCATTGAAGGATATTTTGTTTTATACACAACCTTCTTTTATATGGTGTATAATCCCCTTTGACTTCTACTTTTATTCAAAAGGAATCCCTTTTTATATGAAGCTTTTACAAAATGACAAAAGGGATTGTTTTTGTCGTACGTATGCATCGACAACGACTTCTCCGCCACCGTGACCATTATTTGAGTTTCGGCTTCCACTACAAGCCATACCTTTTTTTTAAAGAAAAATAAATACCATGTTTTACTTTTCATTTATTTTGGTATTGAAAATGGTTTTCATAATGTTTTTATATCAATGTGTTGTATTGATATCTTGTGATTGAAAGGTGGAAATGTTATGTTTCCTTTATGCATGTTTTATAGGATATGATTATGTTGAGGTTCTTGGTCATTATTATGAAGACGGGTGGTTCCATTATAAACTAAGGGCGGGTGAGCCCGATATAGCTCTACAATGCATTGGGTAACACGAAGGAGTGAAACGTTATGGTTTCTCCGAAGAGATTTAGGGAATATACTGTGATGGGTATTCCAAACGTAACCAAGAGGGTTACTCCCTACGTAAGAATGTTATGAATGCCTCAAGTTACCTTTATGTCTTATGATTTCTATGATTTATTCATGATTTGATGAGGTATGTTAAAGTGCATATGTTTTATGGTTAAAGTATGATTTCATTCTTTTGTATATATGAAATCATGTTTCCTTTCAATATTTATATAACCCTTACTGAGCTTTTTATGCTCATCCCGCGTTTTGAAATGTTTTTCACAGGTGAAGGGAAAGGTACATGGTATGATGATAGTGTCAAGGAGGTGTCAAGAAAGAATCCATGTTTTATTTTAAATATGTTTCCATTGATGGGAAAAAATGAATACTATCTTTTATGTAACCACTTTTTTTAAATGTTGAATGTAATGCAAGTTTTATGTTCTAATTCTCTAAAACTCTAAACCTGAAAAGATCCTCGAGGTGTAATCTTGTAATAACACAAGATTAATTAAGGTTTAAGGCTAAGGCCTTATAATAATACTACTGGATATATATATATATATATGTGTGTATTTATATATATATCAAATTTTTTTACTTCAGTTCAATACATTATGAAAACGGAAACATCGTTTATGCGTACGTACGGTATACCATCTCTATAAACGGAGTTTTAAATTTCATATATCAATCTATTATAAGTATTTATATTATGAATATATATAATAAAAAAATAATTATTTATATTTTGGATGCAATTCAATCATTATATATGTCATATGATCAAGAATAACAAGTTAAAGCACGTACAATAAAGAAAGCGATCGTTACCTGAAATGTTATTTTAACATGGAAATTATTATTAAATGGCTAATATAATGTCATAAATGAATCTTTTATGTTATCATAAATTTGAATATGGTTCTTTTTTAATTTAATTACATTCTATTTTCGTGATACTAGAGGTTAAAATTACCCTCAACCAAATTAAAGTACAATGTAAGGGTTAATTTTTCGATCTCATTATTATCTGAGATTGTTTAGGTGTATGTTTTTACTAGGACTTATTTATTATCCATGTCCATGATTCCTAATAGAGTTTTCAAAAGTATTCTTTTTAAGGTAATATTTAACTAAAACATCATTTTTAACGGTTTAAATATTTATTCTTCTAAATAATTCTCATTAATGTTCATGTTTCTAAAATGGATTTAAGGATTTATTTATATGGACATAAGTGTTTTAAAAGGTTATTTTCTTTCAAAAATATCAAAGTGGTTTGGGAAACATTGATTAATAAATTTATTCTAAATATATTCCTATTTAAATCGTGTGATATTTAAATTAATTCATTAAAAATGAATATTTTCCTCAAAGAGTTTTACTAATAATTTTAAACTATCTCAACATCCATCAATAGATATTATTCGTAATGTAGGATGATTAATTATAATAACAAATTACATATTATATTGAATAAAATATGATTTTTTTGACAGTTGATTTTCTATCTTTTTCCATTCATGTTTTATGGTTAAAGTATTGACATTTCATATGCTAGTTTTAATTTGAATTTTTATATTAAGTTTCCCCCTTTTTATATGTTGATTGAATTGGACTTAGTAAGTGACAAGTGAGCCCCCATATAGCCTCTCAGTGAATTAGTAGGTCTCATGAGACAAATTAGTGACTTGGAACAAGGCCTTGAAAAAAAGATTAATTATAATCTTCGCACAAGTCCTTAATAATGTGGTTATGATGTATAATATCCTGCATTCCCTCATTATGAAATTAGTTATTAAATGTGATTATTAAATTGGTAGAATATCCTTTTTCATTATTATATGTTAATGTTTGATTTATTTTTTCCATATTATGTTCATGTTTATTTTTAATTTACTGTTGTTTTTATTACGCATCCTCCTTAAAATTTTATAGCTTCTTCTAAATTATTTACCCATACTGAGCATCTGAGCTCACATCTTTCTTTTGTTTTTTTAGTATTCCAAGAACTGTATTTTAATTGATATGAAGGGTTATGTTAGGGGAATAATGGCTTTCTCAATGGATTATTTATGTTGTGTCTTACGTTTTTATGTTTAATTTTACGTTCTTTTATGTAATATATTTTCCAAGATTGTAAAACTGATTGGTCCTTCGGGACTTAATTATTTTTAATCAGGACAATGTATTAAAATAATTTCCTTTCTATAGGATTCTGGGGTCGGGGAATTATAGATGGTATCTCAGGATGTTTAGAAACAACCTTGGAAATTTATTTACATAAACTTTTATTAGAGAACACTAAAATATGATAAATGTTTAGGATTATTGTAGAATAACATAAAAATGGTAATGTAGATATTATGTGGGTTTTCCATGAAGTAAATCACATTCTGGATACTACATGTGGATGTGGTTTTCACACAAATGTTCCTTGTTGTGAAATCTCGGACAAGGAGTTTCATGCTTGAACCGGGGTATTCTGTTACAAGACAATGGGCCTTACTGCACACCTGGTGTGACACTCTCATGGGATATTCAAAGAACAATTTAAATTTTCTTTACCATCCATTGTGAATGATTTATGAGTAAATATGTCATAAATGAAACTAGTGTTTTGATTGTGAGACTATATTGGTGTAAATATTCAGTTAATGTTGAGATTTTTTATATTTTTTTGATTGTACATTATGATATGATCTCTCCTAGTATATGTACTCATTTAGAAATGCATCTCAATAGAAGTAATGAGAACTATATCAATACGCATCATCCAAAGAGTAAAATGTATCATATATTTCGTGGTCTTAATCCAACATTTAGATGGGAAATAGTCTCCCTCGTATTCTCATATTATGAATAAATAGTATCATTTGTTAATAAAAGTGTAATTAAGTCTCTGAGTCCTCTGGTTTTGAAGGTAATAATGTGAATAATAGGATGGCAGAGAGAAATATGGATAAAGGGAAGAAGGTAATGAAGGATTTTCCCAAATGTGATAACCATGAAATGAATTGACTTGGATAATTATTGAAGGAAATGGGAAATTTTTATAACTGTTGGAAAAAGGACACCACGTACATGATTGTATGGGTATGAAAAAGGTTTCAAATTTATAATGCTTCATCTGCAATGAGTTGGGACACTACATGAATTAATTTCCCAATCATTAGAGCATACCCCAAAGGATGATATTGGATAATAACCAAGTTATGATACTACCATAAATGAAAAGGAATTTTTAGTGTTATTATATTTTTATTAATGAATTATGTCATTTGAGTGTTGCATTAATGATGTATTGGTTATATTAATTATGGAAATAAATAAGGATTGTACTAAAGTACTATTTCATTAAAGATTTGGGATTGTATAGTACCATGTAATGTGACACAGTTTCAAGTTAAACATTATGTAAAATACATGTTTGAGGTAATGAAAAACATTAATATCATCATGATACTAAGGTAGTGAGTTTGGAATGAAAGATGATTGATTTGGATAAAATATATTGAATATTCTTGACTACCTTGGAACTAATTAATTGTTTGTTTATTTCATCATTGTTGGTGTTTAAAACATTATTTTATTTAAGGAGTGTATCCATTATTCTTTGTTTTATTAAAGTAATAAGTAAGAATTAATGTATTTAATATGGTTTTCAATTAATTCATTTTATTACCATGTCTTAAGAGAATACAGGATGAAGTTATTCACATGTTTGTTATGTGACCTTCCTTATAAATTTTGGATTGTGAGTTTGGACTGAAGTATTTGAGATAAGTATAATGGTGGGAATGGATTAAGTTGAAAATCAGATAATATTTTTTATGGTTAAATAATTTCTTAAGAATATTATTGGATTGTTATGAAAAGGAAAACCCGGAGGTTGGGTGACAACCATTCACGTCCAGCATTGCCGCGAGACTTGAACCCACAACTAAAGGGAGACAATGGTGAATTACCTACCACCGGCCTACGTGATGTCCTGGTTTATAAGGTGTAGTTTTTTATATCACATGAAATATGAATTATAAATTCATCTTTTTAAACGCTATATGATTACGTTAGACAGTATGATTTTGAGTTCTATTATCATTTAGAGTGAAAGATGAGTTTGTTGTCGAAATTATTCAAAGTATGGAACCCTACTTTTCAACATTTTTTCTTCTCTAAGAAGGAATTAATTCGTAAACATTAGTAAAAGTATCTCAAAACCAAAAATGTGTATTCCTAATAACT
Organism: Viscum album; assembly: GCA_963277665.1. Lineage (NCBI taxonomy): Eukaryota > Viridiplantae > Streptophyta > Magnoliopsida > Santalales > Viscaceae > Viscum > Viscum album. Next base: position 521,586 of record OY728121.1, read on the forward strand.
TGTGTTTTTAGAACCGATGATATGTTTATGGATTTGAGGCCATCAATTTTACATTTATTGTTCACTTGTTCATGATTGATTACCTCAATATATCCCTACAAATATTTCTGTTTTATCTCCAATTATGTCTCTATAGATTCCACCAATGTTCTCCTATTCTAAACCCTAATTTTTGGGTGACCAATTCATTTCCCTTTCCCTCTTATTAAGACTAAATTTTGTTGATGTCACGACCCGTCCTCGGGGGCCGTGTCGTGACTACCCCATGCCCACCTTCCATAGGCTAGGGGCTGGCGACTAGCACCAAGGTGTAAATCCCGGAAAAAGGGAAGGCATTGCCTTTGAAAAGTAAACAAGCACCACATAGTAAGCAAGAAGAAAAGTAAACACTAAGTAAAAACTGTAACAAGCTGTGCTGAAAGTAAAAGGGGCTGGATATACAAGCCCAACTGTAAAGTACAACTTAAAGGGGAAAAACAGCGACTAAAAAGAAAAGCTGCAGCGTCGAGCCGTCCTCTATAAGTCCCACCTGAAGGGTGGGTACAGATAGCCTCCACTGCTCCTCGGGTCTACATGACTGCACCGAGTACGTCCCGCCCAGTGGTCCACCTCCAGGTATCGTCCTGCTCCGCAAGCCTCCACCACGATCTGGGCTGCCCGTCGTCTGCATCCAACACAACGAAGTGCGGGCGTAGCCCGTGCAGGGGTGAGTATAAGCTACTCAGTAGGGACCCCGAGACCCCCGAAGGTCTCCCGAAATCCACAAAGGATAATCCACAAAGGAAAGATACAATCACGAATTAACATCAGACACGGCTTAGTTATATGCCCATATATATACCTAAGTCATCAATTCTCGCTCGGCTTTAACATCGGAGCTCAAGTACAACCCAGTCCACAAAGGAAAGCAAAACGTGTAATATACACAGGATAGCTCAACACAATCCACAAAGGAAAGTAAAATGTAAATCCAAACAAGATAGCACAACACAATCCACAAAAGAGAGTAAACAGGATTCAGCTAACACAGGTATACTTCTTCAAATAACGATAGAGATGATCACTGATCCATCTAAGTCATCGGACCCACAATGGATCGATAGGTACTAACCCCCGCAAATACCCACACAGGATCGGACCCACACAGGACCTGTAGGCGCTGGATCACACAGAACCGTTGAGCGCTGACCCACATAGGATCAGACCCACACAGGATCGGGCCCACACAGGACCTGTAACACTGACCCACAAAGGATCGCTGAGTGCTGTAGTTGTCACAGTCCACTGAGGATCTCTGTGCAGTCGTCGTCGCAGTCCACTGAGGATCTCGGCACAGTCGTCGTCGCAGTCCACTGATCATCTCCGCACAGTCGTCGTCGCAGTAGCAGTGGCAGCTAGCTCTAGGGTTCCCACACAAAGCAAGCTCGTTCAGGAGGGTCCGCTCCACGAGCCGAGAGTCTGATACATCAATTAACACAAAGTCCGAAGTTGATGTATCCAAAAGTTATGTATCGTTAATAGGAACTCAACGTCGCAGACGGCGCGTCAATCGGACGCCCGGTCTAAGAGTTATTGGCTTTTTCGTCCCAGGGTCCTGGTTGGTTTTTAAGTCAAAACCAACCCGATTGTACTCCACCTGCGTCCAAACCTCGGGCGGAGTAAGCCAAAAGATCCGTCTCACTTATTGGAATTCAACAAAGTCGACGGCACATCAATCGAACCTCTGTAGCTCAAGATATGAGCGTTTCCGCTCCGAGGGCCCGGTTTGTTTTTTGTATGAACCAACCCAGACGAACCCAAAGTATTCTAAAACCTTGAGTTCGGTTGACCACAACGACCGCCTCAATCCAAGGATCATGTTTTCGCTAACGGCGTGTCGTTTGGAGGCCCGTAGCTCAAGTTACGGGCAAAAGACCGAAAATGGTCCGAAGACGAGGGGTCTGGGCCCGGGCCGTCCCGGCCCGACCCCCCTTGTGTCAAGCGAACCGGGTCACCCGACCAGGTACAACCCGGCATGACCCGGTCCGGCCAGGCCAGGGCGCGGCCCGGCTCGGGCGGCCAGTCCGGCTTGGCTCGACCGAGCGGCCGAGCAGCGCGGGGGTCTCGCTGCCCCCGCGTGACAGCACCGCGACCCCCGCGGGGGGCCGCCCTGGTCAACGATCACGGCAAAGGCCGCGTCCCGCATGTGCGCTGGACTCGCGCGGCCACGGGTCTGCTGACCACCGTCGCCGCGGCTGAAGCCGCGGCGGCCCTGTCTGGTAGCGCGTCGAGGCCCCGCCGCCTCCGGCCGCCGGCGCCGCCGGATACTTCTGTGGGCCACCGGAGTTGCTTCGGTGGTCCGTTTTCCTTCCCGTATGCGCCGTTGTTCCTCCTGAGTTCCATTCTTCACTGCATGGTCATCAAATCATCCTTGCGCCACGTTTTTTTGTTGCCCGCCAAATCCTCACAACAACGAAGAGCTGTGGAGGGTTGTCGGGCCGTGTTTGTTTGGCATGCACCCTCCGCGTTAGACGGTATCAATCGGAAGGATAAATCAACACATGAAAAACGTATCAAAACAATATTAATAATTTAAAATTGCACTTGATCCAGGTTCTTGTTTTAATAGAAAGAAACACGGGGATATAAAAATGGTATTTCCAAAATAAAATCCATACCTCGTCAAGTCGTCGCACGCGGGTTCTTCACGGATTTGATCGTCGCGGAAGGAGGGGTTTGTCGCGGAAGGAGGGGATCGCCGCGGTATCCGGCGCTGCGTCGACGAACTACGAGGACCAATAAACAAAAAGATTAATAATAAATTATTAAATCCGTGTTTTTTTATTAACCACAAAGAAGTTTAAAAAGAAACCTGAGATCTCATACCTCAAGCGGTTGGTGATCGGAGATCGGGGCGGGGAAGAACGTCTCGGATGAAGCGTCGTCAAGCTTCGAGGGTGATGGTGTTCTTCACGTTCTTCGCGAAGGATGATGAAGGCACAAAACTTTTCAAAACCTCTCAACGAGCATTTTTTCAGAAGTTGTGTGTTGGTCTTATTTTATTATTACGCCAACGGATTTCAAACAGGTTAAGAAACGAATGAAATTAATTTATAGAATTAATCTCAACGAATAAACCACCCATTTAATTAAACGAAGAAAACCACCCAATTAATTGGTGCGTAAAGAAATTAATAAAACGCGCCAGTTGACTTTAATAGAGACGTGTTTTCGCGGGTGCGTTACTTAGCGGAACGAAACAGTGGGCTCGTGTGGGACCCACCTCACAAATATCCTACCAATAGGGTAGGATTCTTTTGGATAGCACCCTATCCGCATCAACTTAGATTAAGCCGCTTTAAGTGGCTTCAAGTGGCTTCCAAGTGGCATATGTGAAATAAAATAAAGTTTGTTGTACAATTTTTTTATTTCTTTACTTTAAGCCCTAAATTAAAAACCACACTCGAGCAAACGCAACTCCGAAAGAGGCATCTCTAAGAAAGTACCGGTGGTGCGATTCCATCGGTGCCCTCAGAATTCGATTCCGAGAACCGGTTCAAAAGTTAGAAAAACCCGCTCGTCCGTTCACTGAACGTACCCGAGCCAAAATTCGGAAAATGATTCCGGGCACACCGGGCCTCGAAATCAGGTTCCGTCAGAAACTGCGCTCTTGTAAAATTCCAAAGAAAATTAAGAAAAACATTTCCTTGAAATTTTCAGGTCTTTACATTAATCCCACCTCATGGATTTACGTCCCCGTAAAGTTACATCATAAACTAGGGAAACAAATGTGGGTACTGAGCACGCATCTGAGCCTCCCACTCCCATGTTCTCTCCTGGAGGTTCCCATGGTGCCATCTGATGCGCAGAAGAGGAATCGATCACCCACGTAGGACTCGCTCCTGTCGATCCGCTATCTCCACCGGAACCTCCGTAAAAGTCGCCCCATCATCCAGGTCTATCTCCCCATGGTCAATGATGTCTGTCGGTTCATGCACGTATCTCCTCAGCTGAGATACGTGGAAGACGTCGTGCACCCGGTGCAACTGAGGTGGAAGAGCCTGGTGATAAGCCACCTCGCCAATCCTGCTGAGGACCTGGAATGGTCCTATGAAGCGTGGAGACAACTTGCCGCCTCGGCCAAATCTCTGTAATCCACATCGAGGTGAGACACGCAAGAAGACGTGGTCGCCATCCTCGAACTATAGTGGCCTCCGCCTCCTGTCATCATAAGACTTCTGCCGGCTCTGAGTTGTCCTCATCCGCTCTTAGATGACATGGACCTTCTCTGTCGTGGCCCGGACCATCTCTGGTCCCACAAGTGCTGACTCCCTAGGGTCTTTCCAGCAAAAAGGAGATCTGCAAGGTCTGCCGTACAACGCCTCATATCGTGCCATCCCGATGGTGGAGTGGTAGCTGTTTTTGTATGCAAACTCCACCAAGGGTAGGTGGTCCTCCCAGCTGGGACCAAAGTTGAGGACACATGCGCGGAGCATGTCCTCGAGGGTCTGAATGGTCCTCTCCGTCTGACCATCCTTCTGAGGGTGAAAGGAGGTGCTCAAACATAGTCGCATCCCGAAATCCTCCTGCAACCCCTTCCCAAGCCAGGAAATAAAGTGACCATCCCGATCGGAGACAATAGACGATGGCACATCGTGAATCCGTACAATCTCCTAAACGTAGAGACGCCCCAAACTCTCCACTTAGCCCTGCTCTCTGATGGGTAAGAAGTTTTCCGACATGGTGAGTCGGTCAACAATCACCCAGATGGAGTTGTGACCTCTGGAAGTGCGTGGAAGTCCATTCAAAAAGTCCATAGATATGTCGTCCCACTTCCACTCTCGGACCTCCAAGGGTTGTACCAAGTCTGCTGGTACCAGATGCTCTGCCTTCACCTGCTGGTAGGTGAGGCATCGAGAAACGAACTCTGCCACAACCTTCTTCATGCCCAGCCACCAGTGCTGTCGTCTGAGGTCCTGGTACATCTTCGCCACTCCAGGATGTACCACCAAAGGTGAAGTGTGAAACTCTCTCATCACCTCCTCTCACAAAGCGACTGGTACCATGGTACGTCCTCTGAAAAGGATGTTGTGCTTTGCTCCAAAGGAGAATCCATCAGGTGCCTGTCCTGAGGATAACTGTGCACGCCGCGTCTCACAGTCAGCGTCCCCACGCTATGCCTCTCTGACCCACTGCAGTAGTGGAGGAGTGACTGTGAGAGACTGAAGGAAGGCTGCTCCATCTCTATCCACGAAAGATATCTGCAAAGCGGCTAGCTGCTCTGTCGCCTCCTCAAGTATCTGAATGCCCATCCTCTTGCTGAGGGCATCGGCTACCACGTTCCCCATCCCAGGAGTATAGACTATCTCAGATTCATAGTCCTGGAGGAACTCGAGCCATCGGCGCTGTTTCAGGTTCAGGTCTTTCTGAGAGAAGATGTACCTGAGACTCTGGTGGTCAGAAAAGACCGTAAGGCGCTCGCCCATCAGATAGTGCCGCCATGTCTTCAGAGCGAAGACCACTACTGCTAACTCCAGGTCATGTGTGGCGTATTTTTTCTCATGCGGCCTCAACTGACGTGATCCATAGGCAATCACGGCCCGCTCCTGCATCAGGACACATCCGAGTTCGGTCCCTGATGCATCGCAGAAGACTACGTATCCAACTCCCTCCTCAGGAAACCTCAAGATAGGTGCACTGGTCAATCTTTGTCTTAGCTCCTGAAAGCTCTACTGACATCTATCTGACCACACAAAGGGTTTCCCCTTCGTCGTCAAAGATGAGAGTGGCGCAACAACTCTATAGAAGTCTGACACAAATCTCTGATAGTATCCAGCTAGTCCCAAGAAACTCCGCACCTCCGTCACGCTCCTGGGTGGCTCCCAAGCTAGCACTGCCTCGATCTTTGCGGGATCCACTGCAACTCCGGCCTCAGAAATGACGTGCCCCAAGAAGTGGTCCTCACGTAACCAGAACTGGGACTTTGAGAGCTTTCCATAAATCTGGTGATCTCGGAGTGTGTCTAGTACAACCCTCAAGTGGTAGGCGTGCTCCTCCTCCATGGTCGAGTACACCAAAATGTCGTCTATGAAGACCACGAAAATCGATCAAGGTATGGCTGGAATATCCTGTTCATGAGGCTCATGAACACTACTAGATCATTGGTTACTCCGAATGGCATAACCATGAACTCATAGTGGCCATACCGACACATGAAAGCCCTATTCTGCACGTCCTCATCTCAAACTCTGAGCTGATGATAGCCTGACATGAGGTCTATCTTCGAGAACCACCATGCTCCCTTGAGCTGATCGAAGAGGTCATAAATCCTTGGTAGCGGATACTTGTTCCTCACTGTCACCTGGATCAGGCGACGATAGTCGACACACAATCGCAAGCTCCCGTGCGCCTTCTTGGCGAACAATATCGGGGAAGCCCAGGGTGAAACACTGGGATGGATGAACCCCTTTCCCTGCAAGTCCTCCAACTGTACCCGTAGCTCTCGAAGCTCAGCAGGGTCCATCCGATACGTTGGAGTGGATATCGGGGTTGTCCCGGGGTAAAAATCAATATAAAAGTCTACCGCTCTGCGAGGAGGTATCCCTGGAACGTCATCGGGAAAGACATCTGCGTACTGATCCACCACTGCAGGAAAACTAGGACTCCACACGTCAACTGCTCCAAGGATGAGGCTAGCCAACTGATGAGTTATGGGTTGTCCCCTCCTCTGTGAGAGTCCCTCCTGTGCTGCAAAGGCTCCCTTCTCGCCGGTGAAGGTGAACCTGCTTTCGTCGGTCCATACACATCGCACCTTGCGCCTAATACAGTCAATCTAAGCATGGACCGTAGATAACCAATCCATGCCCATGATGACATCGTAAGGCCTCGACGCCGCTATTAGAAGATCCCAGACGAAGCTCTCACCTCCTAGAGTAAGCTCACACTTCCGGCACCAGTGTGTAATCGTCGAGTCTGCTCCCATATGAGTCTCTAGCCGTAAGAATCGATCCAACGGCTCTGTCGGAATCTCCGAGATCTAAAAAAGGGCAGTGGCTATGAAAGAGTGACTCGCTCCTGTGTCTATAAGAACTGAAGAAAGGGTGGAATAGACACTTATCATACCTCGAATCATCTCTGGCGCACTGTGGTCGTAGGCCTCCACTACCTGGAGCTGTGCCTGTCTCTGCCCGCTAGCTCCCTGCGGACCGCCACGGTCGACCCTATGCCTCTGCCTAGGTGGCCCCTCCACCTTCTGATGCTCCTCAGTACGGCGGGTCAGGGAGTCACGAGCCATGTGGCCCTACCCGCCGCAGGCGTAGCACTGCCTGCCTCACGGAAGACTGGCTCCGCGCTGTGTGTCCCGCACTGCTGAGCCAGTGTCCTGAGGTCGTCTATGAGAGGGTCCGGTCTACTTGGAACCCCGAGTCATCCGTCGGCTACCTGCTGCCGAAGAATCTGCTACCTACCGCCCTACGGTAGGTCTCGCTGTGGACTCAGCCATAATGCTCTCGATCAGAAGGGCCCGCTCCAGTACTCCTGCCTGAGTCGGGATGCTGAGGGAGATCAGAGATGCCCTGATCTCGTGTCTCAATCCCTGCTCAAAGGTCCGGGGCCGAAAGAATGGGTCCCTTACCATATCTGTCGAGTAGGGAGAAAGATCGGTGAACCTCGCCGCGTACTGGGCGACCGTCAAGCTACCCTGCCGCAGCTGAAGAAGCTCCTGGATGCGCACCGAAGGGAGGGTGGCCGGGGCGAACTCTAAGTGGAAAAGTATCTCGAAGTATGTCCAGAGAAGAGACACCTCATCGTGTACCTGGAGAATCAAGCTCCGCCATCTTCCTGATGCTGCGTGCAGTAGGCTCGCCGCGAGGATCACCATGAGGTCTGCTGGTGTCCTCACTAGCCTGAAAACTCGTACGACCGCCTCCAGCCAGTCCTCGGCTGCCTAGGGGTCCGTCTCCCCACGAAACCTGTGGATTCGCTGGTGCTGGAACTCGTGCAGAGCTCCGAGGCGACGTGCATCTTCAGCGGTCGTGGCGGGGAGCATCGGTAGCTCGGCGGGTAGAGGTACCGCTGGTGCCTCCGCCGTCAAAGGGCCCTGTACCGAGGCCTCGTCGCTCGGTGGGCAGTCGTTGCGCTCTACTCTCAGAACACTAGCTGGCTGCCGTCGTGGGGCCATCCTGAAAAGGAAACAAGTGTGCCATGGTCAGAATAGTAAACCTGGTGAGCTGACTCAAGTAATCACAATGAAAACATGAAACACACATGCAATCAATGTTTTTGTTCATTAAGTCGGAAATCAGAAGTCAGGGTCCTGGTGTACGGACACATCAGCTGCCGAACCAACACTGGACTCCCTGGACTAATAACCACACTCAATACGCTAAACACTATTGCATCACATAGAAGAAATATCAGAGTCTACGGTAGAACCGACCACCTCTAATACCAATTTGTCACGACCCGTCCTCGGGGCCCGTGTCGTTACTACCCCAAGCCCGCATTCCATAGGCCAGGGGCTGGAGACTAGCACCAAGGCATACATCCCGGAAAAAGGGAAGGCATTGCCTTTGAAAAGTAAACAACCACCATAGAGTAAGAAAGATGAAAAGTAAACAATAAGTAAAAACTGTAACAATCTATGCTGAACGTAAAAGGGTCCGGAAATACAAGCCCAACTGTAAAGTACAACTGAAAGGGGAAAAACATCAACTTAAAAGAAAATCCACAACGTCGAGCCGTCCTCTGGAAGTCCCACCTGAAGGGTGGGTACAGATATCCTCCACTGCTCCTCGGGTCCACCTGACCGCTCCGAGTACGTCCCGCCCAGTGGTCCACCTCCAGGTACCGTCCTGCTCTGCAAGCCTCCCCCACGATCAGCATTGTTCGTCGTCTGCATCCATCACAATGAAGTGCGGCCATAGCCCGTGCAGGGGTGAGTATAAGCTACACAGTAGGGACCCCGAGACCCCTGAAGTTCTCCCAAAATCCACAAAGGATAATCCACAAAGGAAAGATACAATCACGAATTAACATCCGGCACGACTTAGGTATATGCCCATACATATACCTAAGTCATCATTTCTCGCTCGGCTCCAACATCCGAAATCAAGTACAACCCAGTCCAAACAGGAATGAAAAACATGTAATCCACACAGGATATCTCAACACAATCCAAAAAGTAAAGTAAAATGAAAATCCACACAGGATAGCACAACACAATCCACAAAGAAGTGTAAACATGATTCAGCTCACACAGGTATACTTCTTCAAATGACGATAGAGATGATCACTGATCTATCCAAGTCGTCGGACCCACAACGGATCGATAGGTACTAACCCCCGCAAATACCCACACTGGATCGGGCCCATAAAGGACCTATAGGCGCTGGCTCACACATAACCACTGAGCGCTAACCCACACAGGATCAGACTCACACAGGATCAGACCCACACATGACCTGTAACACTGACCCACAAAGGATCGCTGAGTGCTGTAGTCGTCGCAGTCCACTGAGGATCTCTGCACAGTCCTCGTCGCAGTCCACTGAGGATCTCTGCACCGTCGTCGTTGTAGGCCACTGAGGATCTCCGCACAGTCGTCGTCGCAGTAGTAGTCGCAGCCAGCTCTAGGGTTCCCGCACACAGCAAGCTCGTTCGGGAGGGTCCGCTCCACGATCCGAGAGGCTGATACATCAACTGACACAAATTCCGAAGTTGGTGTATCCAAAAGATCCGTATCATGAACAGGAACACAACATTGAAGACGGCGCGTCAATCAGACACCTGGTCTGAGAGTTATTGGATTTTTCGTGCCAGGGGCCAGGTTGGTTTTTAAGGAAAAACCAACCTGACCGCACTCCACCTGCATCCAAACCACTGGCAAAGTAAGCCAAAAGATCTGTCTCACTTATAGGAATTCAACAAAGTCTACGGCACGTCAATCAGACGTCTGTAGCTCATGATATGAGTGTTTCCGCTCCGAGAGCCCGGTTGGTTTCGTGTACGAACCAACCCGACCAAACCCAAAGTATTCTGAAACCTTGAGTGCGGTATACCAAAATGACCGTCTCGATCCAAGGATCATGTTTCCGCTAACGGCGCGTCGTTCGTTGGAACGTAGCTCATGTTACGGGAAAAAGACCAAAACTGGTCCGAAGATGGGGGGTCTGGGCCCGGCCCGACCCGGCCCAACCCCCCCTGGGTCCACCGAACCGGGTCGACCCGACCCGGTCCATCCCGGCGGGACCTGGTCCGTCCAGGCCAGGGCGCGGCCTGGCTCGGCCGGCCGGTCCGGCTCGGCTCGGCCGAGCAGCGTGGGGGGCTCGCTGCCCCCGCGTGACAGCACCGCAGCCGGTGCGGGGGGCCGCCCTAGTCAACGAACGCGGCAATGGTCGCGTCCCGCGTGGGCGCTGAACCCGTGCGGACGCGGCTACAGCCGCGGGGGCCCTGTCCGGTGGCGCGCCGGGGCGCCGCCGCTGGAGACTTTCGTGGGCCACCAGAGTTGCTCCGGTGATCCGTTTTCCTTCCCGTCTGCGCCGCTGTTCCTCCCGGGTTCTGTTCTTCACTGTGGGATCATCAAATCGTCCTTGCGCTATGTTTTTTCATCGCCCGCCAAATCCATACGACAATGAAGAACTGCGGAGGGTTGTCGGGCCAGGTTCGTTTGGCCAGCACCCTTAGCGTTAGACGGTATCAATCGGAAGGATAAATCAACAATGAAAAACGTATCAAAAGAATTTTAATAATTTAAAATTTCACTTGATCCAGGTTCTTGTTTTAAAAGAAACAATCACAGGGATATAAAAAGGGTATTTCCAAAATAAAATCCCTACCTCGTCAAGTCGTCGCACGCGGGTTCTTCTCGGATTTGATCGTCGCGGAAGGAGGGGTTCGTCGTGGAAGGAGGGGATCGTCGCAGTATCTGGCGCTGCGTCGACGAACTCCGAGGACCAAGAAACAACATATTTAATTATAAATAAGTAAATTCGTGTGTTGTTATTAACCAAAAAGAAGTTTAAAAAAACCTGAGATCTCTTACCTCAAGCGGTTGGTGATCGGAGATCGGGGCGGGGAAGAACGTCTCGGATGAAGCGTCATCAAACTCCAAGGGTGACGGCGTTCTTCGCGTTCTTCACATTCTTCGTGAAGGAGGATAAAGTCACAAAACTTGTCAAAACCTCTCAACGAGAATTTTTTCAGAAGTTGTGCGTTGGTCTTATTTTATTATTATGCCAACGGATTTCAAACAGGTTAAGAAACGAATGAAATTAATTCATAGAATTAATTTCAACGAATAAACCGCCCATTTAATTCAACAATGAAAACCGCCCAATTAATTGGTGCGTTACGAAATTAAAGAAACGCATCAGTTGACTTTCATAATGACGGGTTTTCACAGGTGCGTTACTTAGCGGAAAGAAACAGTGGGCTCGTGCGGGTCCCACCTCACAAATATCCTACCAAGAGTGTTGTATACTTTTGGATATCACCCTATCCGCATCAACTCATCTTAAGCCGCTTTAAGTGGATTCAAGTGGCTTCCAAGTGGCTTAAGTGAAATAAAATAAAGTTTGTCGTACAATTATTTAATTTCTTAACATTAAGCCTGAAAATTAAAAACCACCCTCGAGAAAACGCAACTCCGGAAGAGGCGTTTCTAAGAAAGTATCGGCGCTGCGATTCCATCAGTGCCCTCAGAATTCGATTTCGAGCACCAGTTCAAAAGTTAGAAAAACTCGCTCGTCCGTTCACTGAACGTACCCGAGCCAAACTTCGGAAAATGATTCTGGGCACACCGAGCCTCGGAATCAGGTGCCGTCACAAACTGTGCTCTTGTAAAATTTCAAAGAAAATTAGGAAAAAAATTTCCTTGAAATTTAAGGGTCTTTACAGTTAACCCTATTTTCAATTTTCATTTTCAATAAATGTATTTTTCTATTTTCAAACATTTATTTTTGATGAAATGATATAAAATTGTGAGGATTAAATTTATTGATGTTGTCGAAAATGTAACACCACAATATTTCAAATTATGTTTTCTCTTTAATGTAATTAAATAGCTTTCGATTCACGCAACACCAAGTTCAAGCGCATCATGGCCCATAAAACTAGGTTATTAAAAAGTAGTTATGAATATTATTAACCACATATTTAATTTTATATATATCCTATATAATTTTAAAATTCATCTATTGTGTTTTTTAGATATAATATAGGGAAAAATTCAATTTTTCAGATAAAACTAGTATTTTTCCAAAGAAGCAGTTTTACTTCCTTTTATTAGGGAACCATTTTTAAATCCAACATTTTAAACTTTTATATATTAAATTTAATGAAATTAAAATATTCTTTAGATTTTGGAAATAAATATTTAGTTTAGATAAAATTTTGGTACTTTACTGATAAAATTCATATTTAGATGAATAGTGACAAATAATAAAATTTAACTGAAAACAACTTTTATAATTGAAATAATTTATAGTTTTAAATTATTAATTGTTAGATGTTTTAAAGTATAATTAGATTATATTTTTATCATTCAATATAATCTAGTTGATTGTATCTAATTTTATATTTAAATTAGACATAAACTCTTTTCAATCTTTTTATAGTTATTACTTCTTAAAAACCTGCATTCTGGTTTTAAAAATAGGGATTAATTTTAAATTAATGAATCAAATATCTTTGTTTTAAATTTGGTAATGTAGATATCATTTTTTAATTTGTAATTTCAACATTATCTTACTGTGAATTTTTCTTATTTTTCTAAAAACATTCATTTTTTGATAAATAGTGTAAAACACTACTTTAATGTTTAAAACAGCCTTTTTATTTATATAAATAATATTATTATTTAAATTTATATTAATGTAAAAAAAGATACATAATAAGTATATTAGTCCAATGTAATTCATTGGAGTCATGTTATAATAAGAATAGATAAATAAAATTGTATTGATCTATTTAATGTCTTTTACCCAGCTTCTAGAACATTTTCAAAGTTGCATAAAACATAATTTTACCACTTATATGAATTTAATTTCAAAATTACGAGTCAAGCGGTTGACATCATTATGTAAAATTTTGTTCAATAGGATGAAAATATTTTTTGTGAACAATTATTTTTTAATTTTATTTACCACGGTTAAAAGTAACTAGGGTAACTAAAGGCATAAATGATATTATAATTCCCCTTACACAACTCCTAATTCTACAATATAAGTTTATTTTTACCAAAAACATACTTAGGACAAAAATATGCTCCTTTTTGATTCAATTGGATTATATTATGGCATTTATTATTTTTTAAAAGAAGAGCTAAAGGTGATAAATTAAAATTTTAATAATTTTTTTTAATATTGTGTTACACATATGTTATATTGGACTATAAATATTAACTAGAAATATAATAATATTTACTACATTGTAGTATTTTATTTATAAATTTTAGAAATTAAATAATCGATCTTAAATTTGACACAATTTTGATGGAGTAATTACATTTTTAATGAATGAATAAAATAATTGTCATTATAAATATTAAAATAAATTTTAATTGAAACTTTTTATTCCATACAGGAATTTTCTAAGTTAATATGACATGTTAGGGTGGATTCAATGTATTTATTAGAAGAAATTTGATTGTTATGACTTTCACGGAACCCAAATACAAAATAGTTTTAAAAATGACCTAAATGAGTTTTTAAAACACATAATATTTTATTAAATGATATAAAATTATAAAAAATATAAGGATCCACCAATGAACTTAAATAATGTTAGATATCTCATTAATTAACCACTTTATGTTCTATTGTCATTTTATATTATTTTTATTAACCGCGTATTATAATAATACCAGAAGACAGAGTAAAAGTTAAACTATTTAACTAAGATTTAAATAGAAAAGATAAGCTTAATATGGAGACCTAAACATGTCAAAGACCTATTTATTGAGATTTTTATATCCATACCCACCATATCCTCGAAATAAATCAATTTGGATCTATTTTAAATGGAAAATAATTTTATAATAAATTAATATATAATGTTCTTCCTGAAGTGCCCCTCACCTGCAATATAACAGGGTAGTTCCCCTTCCCTCATATTCACACCTACAAATCCATTTGTTTCAGCCAACCCTGATCAAGTATCCTCCTGAATACTCCCTCTTAAAATTATAGTCCTTAATTTGATCATAATTCAAACCAAATTATCCCATTTGTTCAAATCAATAGGAAACACTCGAAGAAGAGGTAATTATTTCGTCACCTCTTACAATGTTATTTTCTTCTTCCACATAGACATTTTTTGTTGTTTACATACCAAAATAATACATCGAGTATCTTATAAATATAGTTATGTTTTTATAAATATGGTATAACCACATTCATTATTCCATCCATCTTATAAATGACAATGTCACCATACGTTCATATGTACAGATTACTGTCTCCACATCGTTGTGTTGTTTTTTATTCAACACATAATTTTTTGGATGGATATAATAATGAGAATAATTGATGTAAATAATAAATATAAAATTTTATGTATTATGTGTATATATAATACAATCCAATTAAATACAATATCACTATCAATAGAATGATATCATCGCTGGTGCGTACATGCGACTTATCGTCTCCATGACGCGATGAGAATAATTTCCGTGTTCAACATTCAATGATGATTATAAAATATATATTATTAATAATTACGTAATATATGAAATAATAATGACACTTGAAATATATATATATATATATACATATATCTCATTCACTTGCATTCAATCAATACGATATGAAAATGGAAACAACATTTATGCGTATGTACGACCTAACGTCTCCATAAAAGTTTTTTTCCATTTCATATATATATTTATTATAAATATTTATATTCTTATTATAAATAATAAATATATAGTTTTTTATATTTTTGATGAAATTATATCCTGATATAGGTGATATGATCAAGAATATCAAGATAAAACATTTATGACAAGGAAAGGGATTATATCTGAAAATGTTATTTTAACATGGAAATTAATATTAAATGGGTAGTATAAATTCATAAAATAATCTTGTATGATATCATAGTAATTAATATTCTTTTATTATAATTTCATAAAATATTTTTGAAATTATACACGAGATTAAATGTACCCTTGACCAATGTTATGTACTAGGTAAGGGTTAATTCACCAATCTCATTTTTATCTCAGATAGTTTATGTGTATGTTTTTACTGGGGCATGTTTATTATCAATTAAATTGATTCATAAAATTTTTATCAAAAGTATCTTTTTTATTTGAAATTTTAACTAAAACATCATTTTAAATTGTTTAAATATTCATTCATCTAAATCATTCTTATAAATGTACTTCTTTTTGAAATGGTTTGAAGGATTTATTTATATGGACATGAATTTTTGGAAATTTTAATTACATTTAATAGTATCAAATTATTATGTTACAATTTTATTCAAAAATATCTTTTAATTTTATTCCTTTTTAAATTGTGTGACTTTTAATATATTTCTGGAAAAAGGAATAATTATCTCAAAGAGTTTTACTGATCACATTCAACTATGTCTACATCCTTCACTAGATATTATTCTTGATTGAGGTTGATTAATTATAATACAATATTCCATATTTTATTGAGTGTGTTACGATATGATTTATAGTGGATGTTCTATTTTTATACCATTTATGTTTTATGGTTAAAGTAATGAAAATTCATATTCTAGTTATAATAAGAATGGTTATGTTATGTTTCACTCTTTTCATATGAGGAATGCATTGGACCTAGTAAGTGATGGGAAAGTCCCACTATAGTCCCTCAGTGCATCGATAGGTGTCATGATAAAAATTACTTCTTTGTCACATGACCTTGACCGAATCTTTTATTTGTAGTCTTTGCACAAGGCCTTGACCATGTGGTTATGATGTCTGGAATTATACATTCCCTTGTTATGAAAAGAGTTATTACCTGTGATTATTTGACTATTAGAATATCCATGTGCATGGTTATATGGTAATGGTTTATTTATTTTTTCCATATTATGTTCATGTTTGTGTTGAAAAGGATGTTTTTTATTACACATCATTCCTCAAAAGTTTATCGTGTATGCTAAATTATTCACCCTTACTGAGCATCTGATCTCACCCCTTTGTTATGTTTTGTATTCCTAGAAATCCAAGAAGTGTATTATGATTGATATGAAGGGTTAATATAGAGGGATAATGGCGTTCTCATAGGATTATTTATGTTTTGTTTTTTTATTCTATTTGTAATGTGACGTTCATGTATGTAATATATTTTCCAAGACTGCTACATTGATCAGTTCTTCGGGACATGATTTCTTTGTAATCATTCCAATGTATTAAAACAATGCACCATCTCCGGGATTCTAGTGCCAATGTGTTACTTGTAGAATCCAATATATCCATTCAATTGAAATCAAAAAACTACATGTTGATTAAATTCATGTAGGAACTGATAATAGAGAAAATCACAGGTACATTTATCATATTGGAATGGCATGTGGTTTTCATGTACTTATTGAGTCGTCTCCCAAGATATAATCATCGAAAATGGTGTGTGTTATTTATTTCAATACACTTCCATGAATATAGTAATACAGTATTATACTACATCATCATTTTGAGTATGCTTCTAATTAATAGGTTTCTTTATACAGTAATGTATAATAAGTGGTAACTATAGGAGTATTTTTCATGTTCCTCCACCACCAGTAGAGAATCAAATTGTATCAATAGTATGGATAGGGTATGTTCATTGATTGAAAATCAGCTAGGAGTTTTTGTGGGTGAAATATCCAAGGTTTCAGTTTCAGGTAGACCCCTAGGAATTTGACGAAAGGTTAGTGGAAACCATTGAGGTTTTTCATATTTCAATGAAACCTACATAACAAATGGTGGGGCATGTTTTGAGTCTTTTTTAGGGAATAATATATAAATGGTTGAGTATTATGACTCAATAAAAAAAGATATGATTATCTCCTTGACCTATTTTTCTCATTTCATTACCGAGGAGTTATATAGGTACTTGTTCTGAATAACGAACATTTTGGAGGTTTTATAGTTGCATTATGGAAGGAAGACCATGATAGAGTGCTTGTAAAGGATCGCTAAACTTTTATGCTACACTCTGGATATGGTTAGAGATTCATTATTCATGAAAATCCTTCAGTATAGTTTTACACAGAGATATTCGGGTTGGAGTGAAATTTATTTTCATTCCCACATATGTCAGAATTGTTTTGATGGATTTTTTATTATACAGATTTAATGTAGAGCTGAAAATGATAGTGGGTGCTCGTAGTGGGAACCAATTATTTGAGACATTAGTAGCTAGTAGCAGAAAATATCCATAGGGATCCACATTTTTAAGAAGCCATATAAGGTGATCCTAGGATGGGGAAGCAATATTTCCATGATCATATGATAGTTCCATTTAGCTAATAGAGAGTCAGCACTTCTCTTGCAATGGTTGAGGACGTCTCATTCATGATCATCCGCCCCACTACATAGATTTCAAGGATATGGGAAATGGAATTCCTATGTAGTGAAGGTGTATGAAGATGGATGGTCTGTAGTGTAGTAGACATGGAAAAAGTGAATTTAGATTATCATTATGTGGTACGAAGTTTGACATATTTCCTCCAAAAACCACAGGTGGTCCACCCATGGTTTAGAGATTAGGTGCATAGTGATGAGACAATATGAAGGTAGTGGTGGCATGAGACACAAATTCTCCATGTATGATTGGTCATAAGGAATGTTTCATTATTACATTACATTAAAAATGATATAAATTGATCTAAGATAATGTTTTCATAACTCGTCTCTAGTTCGATGGATAGTGATTTTGGATAACCCCTTAGGTCGACCCATTAAAATTGAGACTCCTACTAGAGGTGACATAGTAGCCACATAGTTCTATTGATATTATTTTCTGAGTCTCAAAGAAATTACCATATTGTTTTTTCTATTCATTTTAGAAATTACACTCTAGGATATATCTTAGGTATGAAATTTCTATCCATTGTTAATCCCTTTTATGATTATTTTAGGTGGAAGATATGGTGTGTTCACATTAAATGAAAGATGGTTTCCTTTATGGGTGAGTTATAGAACAAGGAATAGTAGTATCGGGTCATATGTTTTAGGATATTTTTAATTAATCACCAGTTTTCTACTATTACATTTGGATTAGTGGATTCATTGAGAATCTTGATTCCGGTAGTGGTGGAGGATTATGAGGATGTATTTCCTAAGGTGTTATATTATTACAACCCCAATGATAGATTTATTTCAACATAGAATTTCATCCATGGACATACCTGATATCTATTCTAAAATATAGGATAAATCCCATAGAAATTAGTGATATGAATGTGCATTTGGATGAAATACATAGGAGGGGGTTTCCCAAACCTTATAGGTCCCAATGGGTTTCCCTAGTTTCATTCATCATGATGGTTAATGGTACATCATGTGTTTTTGTAGATTATTGATTCTTGAACATGGTGACCTCAAAGAATATATGTCCACTACCAAGGATCGATGACCTCAAAAACAATTATTGAAGGGTGATATTGTTCTCAAAGATTGTCCTCATATCATGTTATCTTAAGCCTTATGTAAGAGGTGAGGATATATAAAAAATGACATTTTGATGATAAATAAATCATTATGTGTACATGGGGATTCATTTTTGTGTGAAATATTCCCCAGAAGAGGTCATAAGACTCATGGATATGATTCTTCGTCATATAATGGATAATTTTTCGTTCTAATTCAATGATGAAATCATAGTGTAATCAGTTTCCATGATGGAACATTCTAGACAATTTATGATGGTCGTGGATATATCTTGAGTACACTATCATTATAATAATCTATAGAAGTGTCAATTTTAGATTCCACAGGTCCAAATTTTGGGACATGTCTTCTATTTAGAGTATGTAGTAATAGACAATCCAATGTTGAAGATTTTTTATCTTGGGAGAAACCCAAGGAGATTCATTGTGTTTAAAGCTTTCTACATAAGATGCATTCTATATTTATATAAGAGAAATCACTTTTGATTTTTGATGACCAAAATTTAAATAAATTCATCTAGATGTAGTGGTTCCAATAATCATTTCATCAGATACGATAAATGTTTTCTATCACTTCCATCTTGAGATTCAAAGAGGATGGTGTCGAGTATGTAGTATTCTATAATTACTGAGGATTGGGATTGGTTTTTTCCAAAATGAGATGCAGGAATCATTTTACAATGGTTCTCAAAAGTTGATACGACAAGATCACAACTATGTGACAGATGATATTTTGTTGGAAGTAGTAGTATTCAACATGAAGTTGAAGTGATTCTACCTTAATAATGTGTTGTTTGAAATCAATAATGACCACAATATTCATAAGTATTTCTTATTTCATAAGGATATTAACATGAGAGGGAAGAATTACCTAGATTTCCACTCAGATTATGAATTCATGATATTATATACTCCTGGGATGAATAATGTGGTCGATTATTTAAGTAGGATATCTTGTTCAGGGTTGATAACCGAGGATTCGATGTAGTTATCCCCATTGTAGTTATCCGTAGTAGATGAGGATGGGGAATCATACATCTAGTCAATAGTTTTTAGCCTACCATTTCTAAAATGTGACAAGGATGATCATTGATGTGATACTGGTTGTAAGACCATATGTGATCCAAAATAAAATAGGTGTGCTTTTGAAAGAGTTTCTAAATGTGGTAGAAAATATCCCTTTATAGAGGATGAATGATTTTAGAAATGATGTTGCGTGCATATTTTATGAGTTATTTTCATTGAACCCACTTGGAGATGCATACATTTTTTAAAACAATGTTCTAGTACCTTTAGAAATCAAATTTTGTGGTCATGTAAGAAGAAATATATTGTAGTGATTTTCTCTTGATGACCCACATTCCAGTAGGACGATGCTGAGAAAAAGGTTTCGTCCAATTTATATAAACCCCATGAGTTTTCATAATTTATGTGGGATAATTTATCTATGGACATCATGAAAGTGATACCATGGACTTCTAGAGGATGCAATTCCCTCTTGGTGATTATATACTGACTCACCAAGTCAAGACACTTCTAATATGTATGACAGTAGAGTTCAGTAGAGAGAATAAGACGCCTTTTTTAGGTGATATTCCAAATCCAAGGAGTTACCACAATGTTCATTTTATTCCATGATTAAATCTCTATGTAAAAATTATGGAGAGCACTAAATAATTCCTTTGGGACTCAGTTTCATTTGAGCATGATTTTTAACCCCCAGACTAATGGAAAGGCTGAGAGGAATATTAATTTTGTGGAGGACATGAAGTGGTATTTCATGTTAGACATTTTCTATTTTTTGGAGGATCACCTACCATTGGTAGAGTCTGAGTATGAAAAAAAACCTAAATCCACCATTGTAATGGAACCGTTTGAGGCCTTTGATGTGTGGCCCTTTTAGTCACCATTATGTTAGACTATCCTAGGTGAGTGTGTAGTCATGTGAACAAAGACAGTGTCAGTGTTTATAGGGAATGTTGAATTTATCACGGAGAATATGAGGAATACAATGATCAAATATCCTATATAGATTGACAACAAGGACTTTGTATTTTGAGCATGGAGACTATGTGTTCCTAAATGCCTCACCATGAAATGTATTATGGATATATGGTTATGGTGGAAATTTATATCTGATATTATGCATCCCAATACAGATATAGCATTGTGTCAGTGAGTTGGTGTTCTTATGAACCCTACAAATTTATTTAGTCCTAATACGTTATGTATTCCTTATTCCATATTTAAGGACATATATGAATGACTTGTCACTAGTTATCGAATGTGGTGAGTTAGACATAAAGGATGGAGCAACATTTGGGAGAATTCAGTGGAGATCGAGGATAGATTTGATAAGATCATTCATGGTTGAGAGATTATGTTGGTACTATATGGTGGTGGCATAATAATCTTCATGATAGCACAAGGGAGAGGGATACCCAGATTATGTTTCAATACCCGGATCGTCTTGAGAAGTATTTTTCAAATATTAGGATGATGATCCCATAGGTGGGGACAATTTAATGTCTCTATAAGTTTTTTGATGTAATGATTTTTAATATTAATAATAATATTTTCGGAGACAAGAGCTGATATGTAATGCTATTACTAGTCCCTAAGAGTGTCAGTGTGGATATAATAAAAGATAAAAAAATATATATTAAATTAGGAACATACTTCATTTCAAAAATAATTGAAGAAATCCTAAATGGGGACAGGGATGAGAAATATTATACATTTTTTTAGGTTGGAACGTGGGTATCATCATAGTCATGACATAATAATTATTTGTGTAGGTTGTTTTGCATGGGTACCATCGTGGGGGAAATATTAAAAAATTAAAATATTTATTGAATTGTTATAATTAAGTATTCATATATTTAACCAATAAAAATAAATTCTTATAACATATTTTTGGGCTACCTACATAACCCATAGAATATATAGGAGTTTGAAGAGGATAATATTTGGACATTTGGATTGTGGACCAACAATCTATATGTCGTAATGATCCCCGACAAAAAAATAATCTGAGGACCTCACCAATATTGTTAATAAAAAATCATTATTCATCATCTTTCGAGCCTAAATGTTTATTTAGCATGGATTTTGTGGATTTATTTGTGAATATCTTTATTCAAGAATATGAAATCAATAAATTGATCTCAACCCATAAAAATGAGGTTCAATAATTAATTTTTCATTTTTTTATTTCTCTCTTATTTCTTCACATGTTCACTAAAAGATATTATTCTCACTCGTTGTTGGACTACTACCCTATATTAGATCATTGTGTGACCGTTATTCAGGGCATGACATTAATTCTAAGGGTGTGGTTCAATGATAAATGTTGTGATCGATGTGAAATAATGGTGGTGGATTATTGATAGATGATTAGGAATATATTGGGGAATCCTATTTTAATATTTCGGAATGTGATGCTGATGATGTTAAATTATGGAGTTTTACTGGTCATATTTAGTGGATAGAGAAGTCCACTAGGGATAAAGAACCACAATTGAGACCATATATGATTTTTATGTGTGTGATCAGTTGCTACTATGAAAACATATGTCTTATTAAATAACACCATGATTTTGGAAAAACCCAGTAGGAATGGTATGTAACCTAAAGAAAAATATGTTTTGTGGGGTCCTTGGATGTTGAACTATGGTATAAACATTAAATAATATATCACATTCCAGGTGACATGTGTCACACAACATGAGATATAATGATAGAGACTATGAATATTTCCTTGATGGAATGCAAGCAGGGACAAGGCAAGGACCATCAGAATTGGTGTATTACTTGTTCATGGGCCATTAATTAGACAAGGTTATGTACATAGACATGGCCAGGTATATTGGCATAGCTAGTGTACATAGGCATTGGTAGTGGAAGTAGGGAACATACACGGGTAGGTTGAGTATGAGGGGTACACTTAGTCTAACATCTATAAACACCATGTACTCCTTTAATTATGCTTAGAGTACTTTTGTTATTTAGTAGATACTAGGTTCATTTTAGTGTGATTCATTGTCCATATCTATTAGGTTACACTGTGGAATTATTTCCTCAGAAATGGATTGTGATCCCCTTTATAAGTTATTCCAAAAATATAGTTCGGTATATCCCAAAGCGTGACCAGGGTGGGATCTTATATCATTCCTTCATCATCCTATGTACGGTTAATGGTATTGTTATGAACACCATGCATTGGGAGTCAGTCCATATCTACCAGGTTGATCCATTATGGTTTTTTCATCACATATTAGTCCAAAATATGATTATTTATATAAGAATTTAGATTTTTTAGATCTAATAAGTACTTACCTATTAATACCCAACATGCATAATGTACTGAAATATCACCATTAGTGAAAAAATGTCTTGTGGTGTGAGATATCCCATGTGAGTGTTACCATTAATCCTTGTGTAGAATCATCTCACTGGATGGGATTAAGAAATCTTGAAATTTACAATCTGTTATGAGTATATATGGGATTTCTATTATCATTATTCCTTGTATCTTAATTTCCATACAATTTTATTTCTGAGTAGAATACTCTTGATTAATTATGTCAAGTGATCTTAGGGTGTCCTATTATTAATTATTATACTTAACCATTTATAAGATTTTCCCAAACATATAAATTCTTATGAAGTCAAGAGGCATTTTGATGGTGTACTAGGGGGACTGGGAGTAGGTAGAGCATTTTATGGGCTATAGAGACTGAGGATCATACCATCATTTCATTAGATAATAGTCCTCTCATTCTATGTAGGTTTGAATTCATATATATTTTTGATGGGATTTTGTTTTTTCCTTATTCCCTCTAGCAATTTTCTATAATACGGTTGTGGGATATAGATTTATTCATGGATTTATTAATAGTTTTAGTTTAAGTTCATAATTGTATGGCCTTGGAGGTTTTTGTGTTTATGTCGGTTCCTTATGATAATTCCCCCCAAATATGGGATATTCCTACTATGCACTGATTTCATTCCACTGGCATATTTGAGGTTGGTTTGGGGTTTTCAATCTCAGCTTATCATTGACAAGACAGACCCTCGTAGGATAGGTGGTAAAAATATTATCATAGAGATTCTTAAGGATATTAACATGGACTATTAACATATATATTTACTGTCATTACAATATGTATTTTTTATAGAATATCAATAAGGAACTCAATATGATAGTAATTATACCTCTTGTAAATAACCAAATAATTTATAAATAAATGTGGCCATCAAATTATATGATTTTTATAATATTTATAGTCAGTATTTCATAAATTTAGGGAACCTTACAAGGAATTTATAATCATATTTTTTTGGATATGTCTACAATAATTTTTTATTTATTATCTGAATAAAATTATTTGTTCAATTTGATTTTATTTTTTCAAGTATATCTTTGATTATTAATTTTTACCTTCACGTGAAGATTTTATTACTATAATTTTGGAAGGACAACAATTTCCTTTAAAGTGAATAATTTTTTTTGTTATTCTGGTGAATCAAAAGATTGAAGCATGTTTTAAAGAAATATAGATCTGGAACATAGTTTGGGTAGTTTTTATCTGAGCCCAAGTGCGTCATTGATAAACTACTTGTTGAAGAAAAATATTGGATGGCTATGATTAATTTTTTCTACTTCTTGAAGTGTTTAATCTTTACCTGATTTGAAATTCACCACCTTAATGAACAATCATTCACTAATTTTAACATTTTTTTTCTTTATTTGTGTTGTAAAAATTAGTCCTATATATTCTAGAAAAAGTTTATAATGTAAAAGGATAGACAAAAATGATAAATAAAACTTCTATGTTTGACTATGCCTTTGGAAGACTTGGTTTATTATTCCCCCATTGAGTATTGGGTCCCACATAACCAGAAAAATATAGAAGAGGATGATTTCTCATATAAGATAATGTTTTTAGACTATCCCTTAAGAAGGTTGGGTTCCTCTTTCTATGTAACATAAAAGAGGTTCAGACATAGCCTGTGATAGAATATGATGGTTTCTATCTATAAAATACTATGTTAGGATTTCCCCAATAAAATAATTTCTTTCATTAAAACTCAATTTACTTAATAGGTTCTGATATTTCCTGAATATGTTTTTATTGGTTCTTCTCCTTTAATGGATGTGTTTTTTTCTAAATCTATAAAATATAATGGAATTGGTTTAATCCTCCAAGAGTAAAAAAAGAATAATATAATTGTTGATGCTCATTTCATCATAGAATCTAAAGATCAGAAAAGGGGAATATATGAGCACAAAGTGATTCAACCTTTGAAGAAAACATAAAAAATCGACAAAGGGATGAATAGGGAAAACTTTTCCCATAGGCCGCGCATGTTTCCAAATGGTCGCGCAAGTGGACTTGCGCGACGCACCTTGGCGCGCAAGTGACTTGCACGACCTAATTGATAACTGCCCGGTAACCGTCCGAGGTCTTCTTCTGCCTATAAATAGACCCTGTGGGCCCCCCATTCGAAGAGTATTTTTTTCCAGAAACTCGGATTGAAGCTCCCGACGCCCAAGTCTCTTCTCAAAGCTTCCGGAACACTTCTAATGTAATTTCTTACCTAGAATGGAAGATCTGAAGAGAGGGAGGAAGGCCTAAGTGTTGAAACTCATCAACACGTGCGCGCCTGAGTGGCCAGCCCTTAAGGGAAGTGGTCACACTAGCGCGCCGCCTTATTCCTTCGATAGAACTTGCGCGTCCCTTTTCTGGAAGAACCTCAAGAGAATTCTAAAGGCTTTAATAAAGAGTCGCTTAAGTATTTCAATTCTGGTTGACCATCCCGCAAGTACACCATATGTCGCGTAGGTATACCCGCGCGACCCATACTTGCGCGCCCCCGCAATACTTGTGCGCCTTCCAATACTTGCGCGCCCCTTCCTTTTTGGGTGCCTTTCTTGCCCATTTCACCCCTCTTAAGCCATTATACCTTTCCTTTTCAAGATTCAGTCTTCAAGACACTCTTCAAAGCCATTTATGGCATGATTTCTTGATTCGACTTCCTTATCTGAAAGGAATTCTGTGGAATTTCTCTCAAAACCTAGTGATTAAAATATCCTTATGTCACTAAATATGGAGTGTTCATTCATTCAACCTCATCCTTTAAAGATGAGAGAATCCTTAACCTGGGTCTCCTTTTCAGGAATAATCCCCAGTCATAAGTCCTCTAATATGGGCATCCTTTTCAGGAGTAGGCCCCAAACCTTAATCATTAACCTGGGTCTACTTTTCAGGAATAAGTCTCAGTCATAATTTTGGGCTTCCTTCTCAGGAGTAAGCCCCAAGCCCCCTAACCTGGGTCTCCTATTCAGGAATAAGTCACAGTCTTAATCTTGGGCTTCCTTCTTCAGAAATAAGCCCCAAGTCCCTTAAAATCTCTTTAACCAGTCCTAATTTACGTTTTGATTTGGGATTCCTTCTCAGGAGTAAAACCCAGCTATCAATCCTCCCCTAATTTGGGTTTCTTTTCAGGAATAAGTCCCATGTTAGAGTATTCAAATCTCCATGAAGCACATATACCTTTATGGACCATGTTCCTGGATTTTCTCCCTAAAGTAAATCCTCTGGAAAGTCAAACATACATAAGACCCAAACTATTTCTTATGATTGCATCTTTCATGGCACGATTGTCTAATTTTTTACTAATACCTCTTGTTTCTCACACCGAGCATGACTCACGTGAGCTTAGAGTGTAAAAGTAATTGTGACTTCCTGCTTTGAACCATCAATCATAAACATCATAACATTACTTGAACTACGTGGATTCTGATTCCTTTTCCAAAACAAAGGATATGTAGATAGCCCATCTATGGGTTTGATCCCAACTCTGAAATAATTCATGTCCTTCTGAATGACAATAAACTTCAAGTGCCCCACTGAGTTGCTTTAAAACTAGCCTGGTCATCATAATGACCAAGAGACTTTTTTATGAATGTTTTGAAGGTTACCATTGACTAAGAATCTCTAAATAGATATAGATGATTCTCTATTGATGAAGAACCTCGAATACATATAAAAGATTCTCTAAATTTCGTACATATTTAATAATTGATTGTCAAAACTAAAGGAAAATCTCATTTTATAGTTGGTAATGTAATAAGGATTATCGAACATAACTTAAATCTATAAAGAGAGTCCCGGAATAGACAATAATTCCCGTCAAAAAGGTGTGATGAGTCTGACCTCCCATCCTCTCGACCAATGAAAATTCCTAAGCCTCATCAGTCCACAAGCTAATGAGCGCCTACCTTTGGAAAGTAGGTCCAAATGGATGTGGAATCATTGGATGTTTCAGGTTCTACGAACAACCCCGCTAGAAACCGATCAGAACGTTTGAATCTCCCATCGAGGAGGTCATTCCTGAATTCCAAGGGAAACAAAAAATGGTGAACCCGACGTGAATCCTTAACCAAGTTAAAATGATGTTTTACCTATTTCTTAAGCCCCTATTTAAAACTCAATAAGAGGGCTAACAAAAACAATCATTGACATGTGTGCTCATCCAAAGGATGAAGTGGATGAATTTTATCTTGATTACGTGTGTTATATCAAACCTGCACTCTTTTCAAATATCTTATGTATTTCCATAATGGCTGCTCTCAAATTCACATCTATGAATACTGCTACTGCAAATACCACTGCTGCTATTCCTACTGGAACTTCATCAACTCTGAGGATGACATCACCTACTCAGCATCGTCAACGCTAGGTATCAAATGTGCTGGTTAAGGAGTACCGTCAACACGGTACCATCCCAACAATGTAGGCTGACCGACAGGCCCTCCAAGTGAACAACTCAAACAGGTCGTCCGTACAACGATGACTAGTGATCAAGAGGCAGGCGTTGCTGACTACCGTCTCCAACCGTTTCGGGTCGTTATCCCCGGAACGCAATTTCCATTCGCTCCCTTGCTCTGAGGAAGTGAATGAGCAGGTACCTCAGGGCCTTAATTCAAAAAAATAGGAGTCCTTCCCAAGGCATCCTATCAACAATCACCGCCAGACTCGTGCTGCAGTGCACCCTCAACATGATGAGGGTACCGACTCCAGGCATTCAGCTCAGGTTCCTCGAACCCGAGCAGGCAAGATGAACCGCCAGAGATGGAATCCGGTTAACAATGGGTAGGTTTTCATCCCTGCCATCTCCGGAGAAGCCCACCAACCTAACTTGGTGGTGAACAATGAATAGTCACACACACCTGTCTGTTTTAATTCCGTTGTCCAGCAGACTCGTCTGGTATCATCAAGCCAATCCCGCCAGGCAATTCCGGCGGAGTACTATAGGCAGGAACATACACCTACTTATACATTATCAGTTAGTTAGAAGGCTCGCCTGACTACATATGATGGAGTCTACCAACCTAACTTGGTGGCGAACAACGAACATGCACACACACGTATCCGTTTTAATTCCACTGTCCAGCTGACTCATCTGGAAGCATCAAGCCAATCCCTCCAGGCAATTCCGGCGGAGTACTATAGGCAGGAACATACACCTGCTTATACATCATCAGATAGTCAGCAGGCTCGCCTGACTACATATGATGGATCTCGTCAAACGCGTTTGGTGGAGTGTAATCAGCAGGCACATACATCTTCTAGTACTAGTCAAGCCTACCAACAGTCTCGCTTGGTAGCGCATGGAGAAGTCAGTCGGAAATCTCCGACGAAAAACAGGAGGCAGACTCAACTCTCTTCCTCCACACTTGAGTACTATCAGGATTCACTGACAGGAAAAGGAGGACAGGATCAGGCACATACACCTACTCCAAGCCCGGATTGGACATATATCCCCGTTCTGGCGGCTGAAGTCACCAAACATATTTTGTCAATGGTGAAAGAGCAGAAGAAAATTCCTACTCATATTCTGGATGCTTTCCAGGATATCATAACATCTTCAGCATCATCTCAGGGACATACACATAAATCTATCCCTAGCAGTGGAGTGACACATCAACGATTCACTCCAGAACAAAAACACCCATTTGTTCTAGTCCAAGAGGGTTATGGGGCATAATCCCCCATATCATACGGACAACCAAGTCAGGCACATACACCTGATTTGAGTAGAGATCGCCAGCCTAACCTGACCATCTTTCATGATCAGGCACATACACCTGCTCAGATTAACCACTTTCGTCAACAAGTGGTTTCCAAAGCGAGTAAGAAGGCATCTAAGAAAAAGATCCGTCCAGCACAGTTAGGAGATCAAAGGCCAATCTGTAATAGGGCCTTGCTCGATGCTGGAGTTCTTGAAGCCCTCAGACATTTATCTGTTGGAATTCAAGATTCTAATCCCTCAGTTCCCAATAATGGGAACATTAATTCTGAAAGTCTTCAACAGACACTTCCTCATGAAGGCTTGCTCCCTGAAAATTTGGTCAATCTTGAAGTTTCTTCTTCAGATTAGAGCCACAGGAACCCTCTGTGTGGTCAGAAGACCAAGGAGCAAGAGATCTCATCTTTTTCTGTAACCCATTATGGTGGTCCTCCCCATGATGATGAATTTTGCTGCGAAAGTCCTCTCTACAGTAGTGATTCACATTGCCTGGAAAATACTCCAGTGGACAATGTAGTTCCAAGAAAGCCCTCCTATCTTGAGGCACTTGCAAATGTGAAACCAGTCATGTCTGATTATTTATCACTAGAAAGTGAAATACTTTCTCAATCAGAAGATAGCCCAGGGTGTAGGTCATTCTCTGAACCACCCCTAAGTCATGCATCTTCTAGTTTGATCAATGATCTCTCTACCAATATTTTTGAATCCGATGAAGCAACAAGGAATCGCCAACTTTGGTAAAAACAGGTAGAAGACTCTTCATTTAATGATAAAGAGGAAATGCTGAACATGAGGAAAAAACTGGCGAAAAGTGTGGTACCAGTCATGTTTTGGCCTTTGGATGACTCCCAGTATGATATTCCAAAGATGTTGACGGAAGATGTAGTCTATGATATTCATCTCAACATATGTAAAACTCTTTGTCAATTGAAGAAGAAGGTATTATCTTATGATGAATATGAAAATCATCTTAAGATAATAGAAGGGCTACAACGTCAGATTGATTTGGCATCTCTATCAGTCTCTCGGTATCCGAAGGCTGAAAATCCACAGAGAACCCTTCAACGATCATGCCATTACGCACTAAGAAAATTGCGTCATTTAATTACCAATTATCCATCTGGTGTTCATATCAGTGGATGGGGTGTTCACGGAGCACAACATTTTACAGTGCTTTCCAGTCAGCAAAGCCCACCGAAAATGGTTCCATGCAATGTTATTGCCCATGGCCGGCCACAGTCAATGGGATTTGTTCATAATCAAAAGCTTACTCAAGAACAGGCTTCAAATAGTTCCTCTCAAAATCAAGCATATAGAGAACAAGTTGTTAAATTTCTCCTACATCAAGCAGGCGAGAATATTGCACAAGCCTCACGTATAGAGAAAACACTTCATCAAATGACAGAAGTCTCTGAAATCATCCAACGGTCTGTTGAACCATGTGATAAAAGTGGATACAGGCTAATGCATCCAGCTAATTTCCGAACTAAGATTCGAAAGATCAAGAGAGTTTTTAAGAAGTTCTCAGACATAGCATGTCAAGAGCCACCCCAGCTTGTCAAACAGGGGACTCCTTTAACCCAACCCTCAGAGTCAACAAATGGGATTTAAGGAGTTGAGCGGAAGCAGCAGGATCATCCCTAGATTTCTGGACTGGGGACTCTTTCAAATCATCAATCCCCTTCTCAGAGAATATCTGTCTTTTCTCGATTGGGGAAGAAGCCCCAAGGGGAAAGAAGAGCCAAATTATCAGGAGATTCCCTCCAAGTTATAGGTCGTCAAGAAGTTCCTAAAGGATTGAATCAACAAAAGGAAATGTCTCATCAAAGATATGAAAGAAAACAATATCACAGAAATGTTGAAAGAAGGGATGTGATGCATTATGCATCAATCAATGTCATCAATTCTGTTGTTGCTAATCCACCAGAGGAGACTCACTCAGGGGACTCAGATAAAGAGCGTCCTGATCAAGAAAAAGTACACACCGATACAAATGATGAAGGTGTGCGTACACGAAGTCAAAGGATTACTCAGAACTTAGGTAATCCACTTCCCTCTATCCAAAAAGTATCCAAAAAAGGGAGGGGAAAGAATCAGGTTACATATCCTTCCTCTGGAGAAGATCAATCTCTCTCGTTAGAGCAAAGAATTGCACAACAAGGGGAAGAAATGAACGAATTAAGAAGGTTGAATGCAGAACTATTTCAGAGTAGTCTTCTTCTTAAGAATGCTGAAGTCCGACAGCCGATGGAATTTGTTGCAGTTACTGAGATGGATCAAGAATATCCTCCTTTATCAGTACACCCTCAGAGGTCTAATCCCGTGGGCCAAGCGCAACAACGGTTGGCAGTGCTACCATCAGTTGCAGCAGTAACCACCACATCTGTCCAAGCTCCATTCATTGCACCAACTCAAGACCATATTCAACCAGATGTTTCTCAAATGTTAATAACTACTGTTGAGTCATTAACAGCTTGGTTAGAAACTATGGAAGGGAAGCGGGCGCAGGTTCAACCAGAAAAGAATGTTTACCCTGAATGGGTAGATTCAATTTCTCCTCCATCTAGTTTCGGAAACCCTGTTTTCCCTACATTCAATGGATCAGGCGACCCTGAACAACATTTGACGCATTACGTTTCTTGTTGTGATCCTATGTTGGGAACTCCAGAGCAGCAAGAAGCAGTGAAACTCATATGCTTCGTGCGAACCTTTCAAGGACTAGCTTTTGTCTGGTATACAAGCTTGCAATCCCGGTCAATCATTGGATGGGAGGATCTTCGTCAAAAATTCCTTCTTCAGTTCAGCTCAACTTTGCCAAAAACGACAGTTTTCGATCTTAGAAACTGCAAGAAAAGGGAGAATGAAAGAGTCTCTGATTTCAATGCTCACTGGAAGGGATTAACGTATTCCCTGAGTTTAGCACTCCCTCAAGAAGAGCAGTTGCCAATCTGTGTGGAAAATTTGCGTGACGAATTACGCACACCATTGATCCCTGTGAAATACACAGGAGGGTTTAGAGACCATACTTCAATCACTCAGTAGATTGAAGATTCCCTTATACAGGTTAAGGTTAAATCTCGTGTAATTCCATCAGCTCCAGGAAGAAGAATGGGTAAAGCAGAAACTGCTACAGTTATGCTTAAACCAGCACCTGTACCTATTTCTACTTCAAAACCTTCATCTTCTCGAAGAGCTCCACCTCCTGAACGCCAACAAAAAAGGCCTTTTCGTCCAAATGATCAAAGAGGTCAACAATGAAAACAATTTGAGGATTTGAAGAGTAAAACATACTCTTTCCAAAGTGAGAAAGTTCCTGGTTACTTCATTTCAGCTCTGGAAAATAATTTGGTTCAATTACCAGTGCCCAAGAGGCCAAACAAGGAAAGAGATAAAGACCGTCCCAATTATTGGCCCTTTCATCAAATGTTGGAGCATCCCATCCAGGAGTGTTTTGTCTTTAATGACCTCCTGCAAAAGATGGTCGACTTGGGACAAGTCAAGTTTAATGGTTCTTCGACTCAGGTAGCATGTGTTACTGCTACAATTCCAGAGGAGGAAGGTGAATGGAAAGAAGTCAAAAGCAGAAATGCACAGAAATATGATGATTGGATGGTCAGAATGACAATCAATCGAACTCATGCCATTTTGTGAACACAATTAAAAAAACCAACTGTGTATTCTTCCCTGAATATTGTGGTAAAACCCTCTTCGTCAGAGGGAATGTCCTCAAAGAAACAGTTTGATTCAAAAAAGAAAAAAGAATCAGAAGAAGATGAGTATGTGTCAAAGCCTAAATTGTCTTTGACTCTGGCAGACTTTATGCCATCTACTTCAAAAAAATGGGCACCTCCCCATCAAACGACACAGCCTAAACAGTCTAGTCAGGCAGAGTCTTTATTAGACGAAGATTTAATCTTCGGTTCTGTTAATATTATTCAATTAACATATCCATATTCCAGTCTTAATTTCAATTTTGAGGAGTCTGAATTCCCTATATCAAATAAGGGAATATGAGGAAGTTCCAAAGGTTCAGGATACAGGGGAAGACGTGGATCTTTCCGAAGCCACTACTCCAATTCTACCCCTTCTAGCACTTTGTATGCAGCAAAAACTCGTGGTAGAGCTCTTCAGCGAGCTCAAAAAGAACAAGCAAATTCTTCTGCCAATAGTTAACTCAGTCTTGGCACAGTTATTTTGGAAGACCGATTGAAAATTCCATCTTCTTTATCTTAGCAAGTAAATGGATCTAATCGATCTAATCTTCCAAAACCAAGGATGTCGCCAACTTCGATCCCAATACAAGATGCATGAGCTTCTAAAGAATCTTTTTCCAAGGTACCTGCTAAACCGCATATTCCTGTTGGGAAACGCAGACCTCTAGATCAAAATTATGATATATTGAAACACTTGGCCCTAGTACCAACCAAGTTATCAATTTTAGATGCTTTGAATCTGTCAAAAGATCTTCGGGAAGCACTCATCGAATCTTTGTCAAGTCCTCAGGAGTTTGAAGCTGAAATTGTTGCAGCTAAAGTCTATCACATAGAGAATAATCCTGCAGAATGCCATGCAGTGATATCTTTTACTGATAAAGATGAAGATGATGTTGTGAATTGCACATAAAACCTTTGTACTTATCTGGCAAAGTCAATGGTGTGGATATCCGAAGAGCTTTCATTGACAATGGTTCAGGAGTCAACCTCATGCCCATCCGTACACTTCGTCGATTGGGCCTCACGAAATCTGATTTATCTCCTTCTACCATGATGTTACAAGGGTATGATAAAAATGAACAAGAACCACTGGGAAACGTTACACTCAGAACTCAGTTTGGAGATCTTGTATCCAATTCGGATTTCATGATTGTTGATCAAGACTCAGCTTTCAACGTCTTACTTTGAAGACCCTGGCTACATCAGCATGCAGCTATCCCTTCATCATACCATCAATGTCTCAAATATTGTTTCAATGGTCAAGTTGGAACATTGTATGGTGATAAGACCCTGTTCAAGACATGTGAGTCTCAATACATTGAGGCAGAATTTTATCACATGAAGGGAAGAGAAAAATCTACAATGAAGGAAATTACCAAAGTTAATGCTCCATATGGTTTGGAGAAGATTCCAGTAAATCCATTTACACATGTGAGTACAGATTATGTGTTACCTATCAGTCAAATTGAAAAAATAGGCCTAAATCAAAATACTCTTATGGAAAGATCCATAATGTCAATTACAGAAATTGAGCCAGACAACATGGGAGAAATTGGTAACCTACCAAACGGTGATGAAAGCACAAGTGGTGACGTCTTCATTTCATCTGCTGAAATCCAACAGGTCTATACATTGCCAATCAGGCCAGAAGAAGTTATAACAAAATCATAGGTGAATAATGATTTCAATTCTCAATCCATCATCTCCTCTTTATTTCCCAGAGATGGCCCTTTATCATCAATAGGGTCGGAAATAGAAGATTCTTCTTCAAAATGTGCAAATTGTGAGATCTCTTCTGATCATGAAAATTTCGTTTTGTCATCTACTATGAAAGTAGAAATGGAAGAAATAGAACATGATGAAGAGGAAGAGTAAGATCTTAGAGATGCTCCTCGAGCATTTGAAGAGGGAATCTCTACCACTGTGGATGAACTCAGAGAAATAAATCTGGGTACAGAGAATGATCCACGCCCCACTTTAATTAGTGCGGCCATGACCCTTGAAGATCAAGAGATGTATATTTCTTTTCTAAAGAAAAATAAAGATATTTTCTCTTGGAACTATACAGAAATGCATGGGCTTGATCCTGATATTTCTACTCATCATTTGGGTTTACCAAAAGAACATCGAGGATTTAAGCAATCCGTGAGAAGAACACACCCAACCTATGCTTCCAATATTGAAGCTGAAGTGGATAAGCTGATCAAAGATAACTTCATCAGAGAAGCTCATTATCCCAAGTGGTTGGCTAATATTGTCCCTGTAAAGAAGAAGAACGGACAAATTAGGTTTCGCATCGATTTCAGAGATCTTAATCGGTATTGTCCTAAAGATGATTTCCCAGTTCCGATAACAGAACTCTTAATTGATGGGACGACTGGCTATGAAGTACATTCCTTCATGGATGGATATTCCAGATATAATCAGATCTGAATGGCCCCAGAAGATGAGGAATCTACAGCCTTCAGAGCCCCTCAAGGTGTGTTTTGTTACTGGGTGATACCTTTTGGTTTAAAGAATGCAGGTGCAACATATCAACACACCATGCATCGTATCTTCAAACCTTTCTTAGGGAAGTTTGTTGAATGCTATGTAGATGATTTGGTGGTTAAATCCAAACAACATTCTAATCACTTGGCTGATTTGGAATTCATATTCCACAAGCTTCGACAACAAACTATGAAGATGAACCCCTTAAAATGTGATTTTGGGGTAACCTCAGGAAAATTCCTCGGCTTTGTTGTACGCCATTGTGGTATTGAAGTCGATCCTGAGAAAACCAAATCAATCCTTGGTATGTCACCTCCTCATAATTTGAAAGAATTAAGAGGACTTCAGGGACACTTATCCTATATTCGGCGTTTCATCGCCAATGTGGCAGGCAAAAGTTTACCCTTTACCAAATTATTGAAAAAAGGAATCACTTACCAGTGGACTGAAGAATCTCAAGAAGTGTTTGATGTTCTCAACAAATACCTCTTGAGTTCACCAGTACTCATGCCACCTATTGAAGGTAGACCACTTATCCTCTATGTGAAAGCTCTAGAGCGATCATTGGGTGCCTTTATCGCTCAAAAGAATGATGCTAGGAATGAAAATAGACTCTACTATCTCAGTAGAACTATGCTTGAAGCAGAAACCCGGTATTAAAATACTGAGAAGTGTTTCCTGGCATTAATCTTTGCAGTTCAGAAACATAGGCACTACCTGCAACATCACGAGGTCAAATTGGTATCTCGCAATAATCTGCTCAAATTCATCCTTAGTCGTCCAATGCTCACAGGACGTCTAGCTAGTTGGGCAGTTATTTTGCAGCAGTTCGACATTCAGTATGTATCTCAAAAGGCAATAAAGGGCCAAGATCTGGCTGATTTCCTAACTGAACATCCTTCAGTGGAAGACACATCTTCAGATATTGAACTCCCTGATGAGGAAGTTTTTTCTATTCAATAGTGTCCTCAAACATGGGAAATGTATTTTGATGGTTCTTACAGAAGTCCAACAGGGAAGAAAATGGAAAATCCTAAATTCAACAAAGTTGGTTTAGGAATCGTACTCATTTCTCTAGATAAGGCATTGTGACCTTATTCCTTTTTATTGTGGGAAGGTGGTACAAAAAATGAAGCCGAATACCAAGATCTTATCATAGGCTTGGAGTTAGCGCTTCAAGGACAAGTGAATCACTTAAAGGTGAAAGGTGATTCAGACCTGGTAATCAAACAAGTCAATGGGGATTATGCCATCAGAAAAGAAGAGTAAATCCCTTTGTTTGATTACGTCAGAAAGTTAATGGCTGAATTCCCTTCAGAACCAACATTTTCTTATGTCCCAAGATCACAAAATGCTCAAGCTGATGCACTGGCTAATATAGCCACAACATTAGCAGATCCAAATCGGGACGAGACAACCATCAGTATTGCCCACCGTCGTGCAATTTCACCTTATGTTCAAGCCAGAACAGAGGAAATTAATGAAATTAGTCCCATTCCGGAACCGTATGGTCATACTACAGGATGGATGTCACCTATCAGGGAATACCTTCAAAATGGAACACTTCCACCTAATAGAGCCGAGAAAGAACAAATCTGGCGATGTGTGGTCAATTTTACTCTTTATGATGGCCCAAACCACCTAGAGAAAATTCTCTACAAACGTGGTTTTGATGGAGTTCTATTCAGATGCATTGATGGTGAAGAGACAATGGCTGTCATGAAAGAAGTGCATGCAGGAGTCTGTGGTGCCCACCAGTCTGGACATAGATTGTCTGATCAAATTCGAAGGCTTGGATACTTTTGGCCTTCAATGATTCAAGATTGTGTTGATTTCACAATGAAGTGTCATTCATGTCAAGTACATGCCAACTTCATTCATCAACCTCCAGAGTTGCTTCATACAGCTAAATACTCATGGCCATTTGCCACATGGGGAATGGATGTGGTGGGACCTTACCCTTTAGCTACGGCCAAGCAGTTTAAGTACATTCTTACTGCTACTGATTTCTTTTCCAAATGGTCAGAGGTAGTACCTCTCAATGAAGTCAGTTCTAAATGCATTGTTAGTTTCATCAATTCTAACATCATTACTAGATTTGGTGTCCCTCATACCATATTGACGGACAACAGCACCAACTTCTATTCTTCTGAGGTGAAGAAATTGTATCAAGAATACAACATTAAATCCAACCATTCATCTCGGTATCATGCGGCAGCCAATGGCCAAATAAAAGCCTTTAACAAGACTCTTTCAAATATACTACAAAAGATGGTGGATAAAGATAAGAGGTCATGGCCTGAAAAACTCTTTCATGCTTTATGGGCTTATCGGACTACCACCCGCAATGCAACGTGGTCAACTCCATATTCGTTGGTATATGGAACAGAAGTAGTCTTGCAAATCGATGTTCAATTGACCTCACTCAGAGTTGCCATTTGTGATCAGTTATCTATAGATGAGCAATCCCAAAAGCGATTGAATGAATTGGAATGGTTAGATGAGAAAAGAATGTGCACTTTGCACCACTTGGAAATCTATCAGAATCGAATAGCACAAGATTTTAACAAAAAATTTCGTCTTCATTCATTCATTCAGGGAGAATTGGTATTAGTTCTCGGAACTCCAATGATACCAAGAAGGAATCCTCCCAAGCTTGAGCCAAAATTGGAAGGACCTTATTCGATACATAGGGTCTACACCAATGGAGCTTATTCATTAATCTCGATGGATGGATAACTCATTACTACTCCAACTAATGCCAGATTTTTGAAGAAATATTTTGTATAAAATACAAAGTATTCGTATATTGTCCCTGCAACATGACACTAAACTGTGCGGCACCAGTTCTCCCTTTCTATATGACGTTAAACTATACAGCAATGGTCCAGTATGAACTTAAACTCCCCCTTACGTCCTACATGACATTAAACTGTACTATGTCCCCGCAACATGACACTAAAATGTGCGGCACTAGTAGTCCTAACTGCAAGACTTTAAACTGCATAGTCCCTTTATTATGTCCCCGCAACATGACACTAAACTGTGCGGCACCAGTAGTCCTAACTACAAGACTTTAAACTGCATAGTCCCTTTATATGTCCCTGCTACATGACACTAAACTACGCATCACCAATAGTCCTAACTGCAAGACATTAAATTGCATAGTCCCTTCATTATGTCCCTGCAACATGACACTAAACTGTGCGGCACTAGTTCGTCCTTGCTATATGACGTTAAACTATACAGTAATGGTCCCATATGACCTTAAACTGCAACTTCGTCCCACACGACGTTAAACTGTGAAAAATTTCCCTAAATGGTCCAGTATGACCTTAAACTACACCACCGTCCAGCAAGACGTTAAACTGTGACGTCCTAACTACATGACACTAAACTGTATAAAAGTCCCTTACGTCCGGAAAGACGTTAAACTACATAATCATCAAAGGTCCTGTATAACATTAAACTACACCACCGTCCAGCATGACATCAAACTGCACCATCCACGGTCCATGCATATTACCTTAAACTATTCGCACTTTCGTCCAACATGACGTTAAACTGTGAAAAAAAATCCCAAATGCATCCAACATGATGTTAAAATGGTGCACTCTTTTGTCCTCACTGCATGACATTAAACTGCACAGTTCCCCTTTTTGTCCAACATGACGTTAAACTGTATTGTCCCAATCGTCCTAACTACATGACGCTAAACTGTACAGAAAATTCATGATATGTCCTACATGACATTAAACTGTATTTTGTCCCTGCTACATGACACTAAACTGCGCAGCACCAATAGTCCTACCTGCAAGACTTTAAACTGCATAGTCCCTTTATATGTCCTACATGACATTAAACTATGAATTGTTAAGATTGTTATTACTTCTTGTTTCTCACACCGAGTATGACTCACGTGAGCTTAGAGAAAACCTCAACCGTAACACTCTCTTTGGGCCTCTAACCATGTATAAGTCCCAACAACATTATTATTATTATTATTATTATTATTATTTACATCATTGTCCCCAAGAACAACTTGATCATTAATTCATTCTTTAATTGAACTACACGGACTTTGATCCTTTCCCTCCCGGCTGGGTATGTAGGAAACCTCCCAGGGTTCAAGCCCAAAAACAATCTCATCACATCATTTCACCACCATCTCATATGATGCTGATTCGTGAAACCGCCCCTAGAATCAATATATTTACATTGATTCACTTTCGTCCTTGTTATATGACGTTAAACTATGCAACACTTTTGTCAGGTACGACAATAAACTTCAATACTCTTTGATATCCTCATTTGAGAGAGAACTATTATTGACATTGATTTTTCAATCATGTTTCATTTCAAAAGACTACGTGCATACATGGTAATACCAACACTTTTTATCTCTGGTTAAACCATCATTGCACTAATGTCCCCTTTCACCCTTCACATGTACGAACCAAATTTGTACAAAGGGTAATTCTAGAACTACATGGTCTTGATTCCCATCCTTATGGGATACATAGGAACATTCAAGTATCCCTTGAATCCAGCCCCAAGTCTTTTGGGCCTAACCAAAAATTTCACTTTCAGTCCCTTGGCTGAAAAGTCCTCATGAAAACACACACTGTGTATTCATTATTATGGTCTGAACTCTATGACCCTAAACTATGATCTCTCCTAATTTCGTCCTGCATGACGTTAAACTGCATTTCAAGAACTATGTATGGCTTGATTCCCATTCTTATGAGATACGTAGTGAAGTCCAAAATTTCAATTCAGGACCCATCCACAACATGATTATGGTTATCATTGACCTATGTATCTCTATATACATTTGACAATACCCATCTTTATGTGTTATATTCCTAACCTTAAATATTTTCAGATCTTCATAACCCTTTTCATGACTTTTAGTCACAAAAATGTCAAACATCTTAGAATTCTTTTGCCTGACTATGCAGTACGTGCCCATAGGTGGCCTTGCATAAATAGTCCACATAACCGACTTGTCAGCCGAAAGATGCTATTTTATTTAACTATGCAGCCAATGCCCTTAGGTGGACCTGCATAATTCAACCCCCTAACGGGTTTATTAAATGATGGTAATTTCATTTTTGGGAAGAATGCCTCTTTTGTCCTTATTTTTCTTAAACAACAGTATGTTGGGATCCGCAAAAAAATAGCCATCCTTAACTTATTTGTCCCATATCCTTCTTCATGGTCTTAAAGTATTCATGTATATGGTTTATACTCTCTATATTCTCTTTCCCTATATTTGGGTCAGAACTTCATAGGAGTGATATTCATTCAATTCTCCGATATTCTTGTTCGGAAATATCGTCTCCAAAATCAAATACCTCTTTCCATACAACAAACTCTATAATTTAGAAAATTTGAATCTCCATAAACATTCACCGGATTTTAGCACTAGGAAAGTAAAGTTCTGAGAGTTATTTTTCCTGACTATGCAGCACGTGCCCATAGGTGGCCTTGCATAAACAGTCCACATAACAGACTTGTCAGCTGAAAGATGCTATTTATTTGACCATGCAGCCAATGCCCTTAGGTGGCCCTGCATAATTCACCCCCCTAACGGGTTTTTGTCAAATAATAGTAACTTCATTCTTGGAAACTACTTCTTTTAATGCCTTTTATCTCTTTTTCATATCATTCCTCATATTCAAATATTCTTAAGCCATAGGTTACATATTTTCCCTCATACTTGAGTATGGTAATATGTTTTCATATAAATTGTCAAGGAATTGAATCAATTTTTAATCCATTTTGGTCAAAGCTATTTCGACCTTAAACATTATCCCCTTTATGTCCGGCGTGCATGACTTTAAACTGCCCACAAAAGACAAAGGAACTCTGAATAAAAGTCAAGTTCCAGCTCACTAAACATACATTCTGTATGATTTAGGTAATATTGAGCAATTAAAAGATTCATGGTTTATAGGGTTATTTTTCGTAATCCTAGTAAAAATCAAACTATGCTTACTAAGCCCATTGGGTTAAGTAAATTTGATGCAGGTAGTGAAAGAATGTAGGTACAAATAAGTGAAAGTGAATGTGTTTTTCATTGATGCACAAGAGTTAGAAGGACATCCACAGACTGGAGTCTCTTCTCTTATTTCAAGAATTACAAGAGGCTTTCAACATAACACTTCATTTGATTTACGGAATCCTGAGCTTCATCAGCAACCACCTGGAATTAATTCATTCAACTGGATACAATAATATATGAAGTGATACCAGCTCTTCATGGAACAATTGTAAAAGGATGTTCTTGAGTGCGTTTTGAGAAAAATTTCTACTGCTCAAACAGTGACTCTGTTTCTGTCCAAGAGACTTGGAAGATGGATACTTGGATTTGAGAATGTAGTATTGGATGTAAAGGGCCATTTGGAGAGAGTACTCTTTTCAGATATTGCTCTAATACCATGTTTGTATTCTTTCCACCAACCGGTAGTGGAAAAAATTTCATCCCATGGGTTTGCCATTTTCATATCTGCAAGAAATTACATGGAGGAAGAATTTGAAAGTTCACACCACTGTTGTTGCTCTTAGTGCACAGTATAACTGAAATGAAGGAGTAGCGGCGCAGCTGAATTTCAGGTGTATAGTTCTTTGCATCTGGAACATTAACTCCTTGCAGGTGACCATGACCATATAGGGGCATATAGATGGTCTGTGGGAAATTAAGATGATATTTCTTCAAATGCTTAGCCAAATATGAGAGAGTGTTGTTGCAGATATCATAGTAATCATGGCCAATGATGTTCATCATTTCATCAATCCGCTTGCTAGCCAGTTCATCAGACATTTTAATTCCATTATGAGCCATTGAATCTGCCCAAAACATGAATAAATTAAACTCTTAAATGGGTTTATTTTTCATAAATTTTTTGAAAGATTTCGAAAAAATGGCTAAGGCATTAAGGAGTGAAAGTCTAAAACATGGAGCGCAAGTATTCGTGTGCCGCACAAGTTTTTGACGTGCAAGAATAAACTGCGCAAGTACAAATGCCTTTACAGTAGCGCAACATCAAGGAAAACACTGGAAAATAGAGCAACTTGCGCGGCTAAGGTGACCTGCGCGGCGGGAGCTCGAAGGTATGAAGTCCAGAAATCCGGATGCTTGTACGGAAGTGAGGCCCTCTATTTATAGACGCGGTCGGGACCCTGCGCATCGGACCCTGCACGATCGAGGGTTGTATCCCTGCGCGATGCGCACTTGTGCGCCGCTTCTGCGCCATCAAAACTTGCACGCCCCCTTTTCCTTTGGATGTATTTGATTTCCTCAGATTCAAAATCTCATTTCTCTCCGGATCTAACTCTGAGGGGAGACTTTTGTTGATGCTCCTTTCGTCACAGAATCTAATGATCGGAAAAGGGGAATATATGAGCACAAAGTGATTCAACCTTTGAAAAAAACATCAATAATCGAAAAAGGGATGAACAAGGAAAACTTTTCCCATAGGCCGCACAAGTTTCCTAATGGTCGCGAAAGTGGACTTGCGCGACGCACCTTGGCGCGCAAGTGACTTGCGCGACCTAATTGATAACTGCCCGGTAACCGCCCGTGGTCTTCTCCTGCCTATAAATGGACCCTGTGGGCCCCCCATTCGAAGAGGATTTTTTTTTCAGAAACTCGGATTGATGCTCCCGACGCCCA
The DNA here is from genome assembly GCA_963277665.1 of Viscum album. Classification (NCBI taxonomy): domain Eukaryota; kingdom Viridiplantae; phylum Streptophyta; class Magnoliopsida; order Santalales; family Viscaceae; genus Viscum; species Viscum album. The sequence goes on from OY728121.1 coordinate 564,177, forward strand.
AGTCTCTTCTCAAAGCTTCCGGAACACTTCTAAGGTAATTTATTACCTAGAACGGATGATCTGAAGAGTGGGAGGAAGGCCTAAGTGTTGAAACTCATCAACACTTGCGCGCCTGAGTGGCCATCCCTTAAGGGAAGTTGTCACACTTGCGTGCCGCCTTATTCCTTCGATAGAACTTGCACGTCCCTTTTCTGGAAGAACCTCAAGAGAATTATAAAGGCTTTAATAAAGATTCTCTTAAGTATTTCAATGCTGGTTGACAGTCACGCAAGTACACCACATGTCACGCAGGTATACCTGCGCGACCCATACTTGCGCGCCCCCGCAATACTTGTGCGCCTTCCAAGACTTGCACGCCCCTTCCTTTTTGGGTGCCTTTCTTGCCCATTTCACCACTCTTAAGCCATTATACCTTTCCTTTTCAAGATTCAGTCTTCAAGACACTCTTTAAAGCCATTTATGGCCTGATTTCTTGATTTGACTTCCTTATCTGAAAGGAATTCTGTGGAATATCTCTCAAAACCTACTGATTTAAATATACATATGTCAATAAAAATGGAGAGTTCATTCATTCAGACTCATCCTTTAAAGATGAGAGAATCCTTAACCTGGTTCTCCTTTTCAGGAATAATCCCCAGTCATAAGTCCTCTAATTTGGGCATCCTTTTCAGGAGTAAGCCCCAAACCTTAATCCTTAACCTGGGTCTCCTTTTCAGGAATAATTCCCAGTCATAATTTTGGGCTTCCTTCTCAGGAGTAAGCCCCAAGCCCCCTAACCTGGGTCTCCTTTTCAGGAATAAGTCCCAGTCCCAATGTTGGGCTTCCTTATTCATGAATAAGCCCCAAGTCCCTTAAATTCTCTTTAACGAGTCCTAATTTACGTTTTGATCTGGGATTCCCTCTCAGGAGTAAAACCCAGTTATCAATCCTCTCCTAATTTGGGTTTCCTTTTGAGGAATAAGTCCCAAGTTAGAGTATTCAAATCTCCATGAAGCACATATACCTTTATGGACCCTGTTCCTGGATTTTCTCCCTAAAGTAAATCCTCTGGGCAGTCATACATACATAAGCCCCAAACTACTTCTTATGATTTCATCTTTCATGGCACGATTGTCTAATTTTTTACCAATACCTATTGTTTCTCACACCGAGCATGACTCACGTGAGCTTAGAGTGTAAAAGTAATTGTGACATCCTGTTTTGAGCCATCAATCATAAACATCATACCCTTAATCGAACTACGTGGGTTCTGATTCCTTTTCCAAAACAAAGGATACGTTGGTAGCCCATCTATGGGTTCGATCCCAACTCTGAAATAATTCATTTCCTTCTGAATGACAATAAACTTCAAGTGCCCCACTGAGTGGCTTTAAAACCAGCCTGGTCATCATAATGACCAAGAGACTTTTATATGAATGTTTTGAAGGTTACCATTGACTAAGAATCTCAAAATAGATATAGATGATTCTCGATTGTTGAAGAACCTCGAATACATATAAAAGATTCTCTAAATTTCATACATATTTAATCAATGATTGTCAAAACTAAAGGAAAATATCATTTTATTCTTGGTAATGTAATAAGGATTCATGAACAAAACTTAAATCTATAAAGAGCGTCCTGGAATAGACAATAATTCCCCTCAAAAAGGTGTGATCAGTCCGACCTCCCATCCTCTCGACCAATGCAAATTCCTATGCCCCATCAGTCCACAAGCTAATGACCGCCTACCTTTGGAATGTAGTTCCAAATAGATGTGGAATCATTGGATGTTTCCGGTTCTACAAACAAACCCGCTAGAAACCTATCGGAACGTTTGAATCTCCCATCCAGGAGGTCATCCCCGAATTCCGAGGGAAACAATAATGAGTTGGAAATATCCCTCAAAATCGATAAACCATAGTGGTTTCTATATGACAGTTTGGTGTATGACATGTGGAGTAAGATCATTTAGATCTAAACTAATATAAAATTATTGAAATAATATTTTACTTTATTTAAATTTATTTTATCTCCCTTTTCATATATTATTATTTTTGAATTGATTAGTATTTTATCAAGTCCCTTTCCACTCATAAATTTTAAACACTAATTAATTTTTAAAAAAATTAAATACTCCCCCTCCCATAACCACTCACACACACCACATATTCATTTCCACAACCCCTTCATGTTCAATCAATTGGTATCAAATACTATTCCATTAAGGATATGTTATTTTTCATCTTTATTTGATACCTCTGTAATAATTTCATAGGTTATATCCTTTTATCATATATTTTTTTTCATTTTAATGTTTTCATTAATAATTATTAATTTTATTCATATTCCTTAAACAAACTGTGGGAAATATATTTTTCGTGATGGATGGATTAAGGAATTAATGTTGTTCAAACCCAACAATTCCACAACATTTTTATTGGTAGTATGTATACCTAGAAAAAGATCTAAAAGGAATATTATGTAAAGAGTATTTATATTTTGGTTTGGGATATTATGAATAAATAATATGTTTTACCTAAATATAATCCGATATATTTGAAATGATAAGATAATGATAAACATGATCTTAGTTATAAATTCATGAATAACATTAATTTATATTTTTCTAGAAATATTTTTATCCAAATATGTGGTTGAACCACTAATAATAAAATATAGAATTTTTTTGAAATAAAAAAATATTGATAAGGGATTACAATATTATTTTTAATATTTTAGAAAATATGAACACAACAAGAGAATCTAATCAACAAAAAATAAAAATACCTTTTTCATGAAGGAGATATCACTCATCATAATTCATATTGTAATTTATATTATTCAAATCATATTTGATATCATTTTAGGAATAAATAAAATATTAAACCCAATTAAACAAAGCTCATGATTTACAGGAAGATCAAAAATAATTAAAGGATATATCACTTGTTGGAGTGACTCTAAAATTCCATTAAATTATGAATATTGTTAAAAAAACCGATAATGTTTTATTATTTGAAAATTATTATAATGTTAAATAATAACCACCATATTATAACTCACATAATCAAGGTTAATATTATAAAAAATAAAGAAATATGTGGGTTAAATTATAAATATATATTTTATTTTTATTTCAAATTCTAATTTATCTATAAATTACAAAGAATATTATCCTAGTATTGATGATATTTTGAAAAAGATGGATTCTTATAAATAAAAAATAAAATAAATGATTCTTATAAATTTTTTACTAAATAATTATATAAGGGATCATAAAACTAAAAAAACAATTTAACTAATAAATAAAAGTATACTAATTCAAAAAATTTAAATTTAAATTATACAAATGCAATGTTAAATGAAAATCATAGAATTGGAGCTTTTGCTATAAATGAAATTCATTGGGTTGATTTGGAATATAATTATTATGAGAATAAAAGGATGAAGAATGAATTAGAAATATTTATTTATCAAAATGGTTTTCATTAAAATGAAAATTCATAAGGAATATATTTCAAATTTTAATATTTTCAATGAATTTTTAATTTAAGAAATGTTATGATCAATGGATTTGTCTTGGTTATAAATGGTTTGTTTCTTGTGTGTTTAAAATAATTTCGAGAAATTAAATTTAATGGAATTTCTTCAGTTTGATTTCTTAAATGCATATCATTTAGTAATTCTTATTGTGATTTTCCATTGAATTACACTCTATATTTTTGTCACAAATGTACATTTGTGTATAATTATGATTTTAATGAAAACGATCAGTGATATTTAAATTATTTAATAACTAAGTATATTTATTCCATTTAATATAAAATTATGAAATTCTTTATACCTAGGTATTATTTATTTTTTGATTCATATTTTCAACACGAATGTCATTATATATTTTATCCTTCTAATATTTTCATTTGAATTTCATGCTCAAACATTATATTTTGGTAAAAAAATAATACCTTTTAATATTTTTGGGATGTTACCATCTACATCCATTACTAGTTTTCTTTAAAAAATGTGAGTAAAATTTTCTTTATATGTCTTTTTCTTTATTTTTCATTTTTATATAGATAGTGATTGTTTTATTTTAGTTACAATTTTTGAATTAATAGTTTGATATATTATTTTTCTAATTAAAAATTATTTGAATATCATATGATGTTATTCTTGGATACTGATGATATAATAATTTTTTTTTGAGTAGTGTTCCCTACTCCAATTAAAATTATGATATTAATGCTTCGATATTTTCATTTGGAATAAACACCAACAATTTAGTGGGAGTTTCTGTTTTTATTATATATGAATTTACCTTGTATAATATATTTATTTATACCTATAATTCATAGTTATATATGTGTATATTTCAAGTAATTAAACTTGATTTAGGTAAACCCAAATGTGTATATTTCATTTTTGAATTTTTACAAAAAATAGAAACTGATTTAGTTTTTTTATAAATAATGAAATTGAAATTAAGTGGAATGAAATAATTTATTCATATTTTAGATTTATTAAATACTTCTTAAATTTTAAATTTATCAATTTAGATATTTTATATTAATATTTTATATCTATTTACTTTTATTATTAAATATTTTAATTTGTATAATATGTTTTCAATGATTGAAGATGTATAATTTTTATGTGTCATATTTAATTGTTGAAGTAAAATGTTTCATTATAAATATTTTATTATTTATTTAATCTATGGTTGAATTGAGAAGTATATTTAACATTATGTATTCATACATTTTTTACAAGATATATCGAATTAATAAATTAGGGGGGCCTTATCTTAATTCTAAAATTCTATTACAAAGGTTTTCTTCTTTGAATTAGATATTATAAATGTTGTAATATGTTTTTTATTTTTATTTGGGGCATGATGAAATTTTAAATCTATACATTAGTGTATGAAATGACAAACCAAGGTTAGGATAATTTGTTTTATTCTTGTTTAGATATTATTATTTTATGCATTTTGTATACAGAAACGTTTTTAGGATTATCATACAGAAACATGTTTTTATACTTATATAGAAACCTATGTAATAATTCCCTAGGGATTTACAGGTGTTTATATGATGGAATATTCATATTTACATTAAATCAATAGTAATATAATATGTTTTATTCATTTAACTATTTTTAATTATAATAAAATTTTGATTATTATTTTGTGTGTCATTCTATATACTAGTTGAGGTTCACTTTTTGAAAAAAAAAATTATTTGTATAAGAGATAGTTTCATTAAGAGATACTCATTTATTTTTTAATAAATAACTTTTAAAATCTACTCACCTAATAGAAAATAATTTTTTAATAATAGTGTGTTTTTAGTTGATCCTCAACATATGTTTTTATATTTCTCTATATATAATAGTTGATTATTTTTTTTCTTTTAATATTTAAAAAGTTTTATTTCTTATTATCATATACTGTAAGATTGGATATAAAAGTTTTTTCTTTCCAAAGTTATTATAAATATGGAATATTATTTTTTTAATTCATTTTTCGATCTTAAATTTATAAGGGTTACATTATTTCCCATTAACATTAATGAGACAAATTTTTTATACATTATAATTTTGATAATTTTATAAGGGGATGAGGTTTTAAAATTTTACATGGTTTTTTAATTATCAAAATATGGGTGGATGTTGATTTAATCCATTAACCACTTAATGTTTTGATAATAAAAAATCTTTTCCTTTTTTTATCTCCATTTAAATGCGTATTAATATATATGGAATTGTGTAACTCTAATTTCTCCCATATTTATTATGTTTTATCAGAAGGACATTAATATATATATTGATTTAGGATGAATTTAATTATATTCATACTTTTTTTGATTAAAATATCATTATATTTCCTTATTTGATTGTTTATAACACTCCCCACATGTATTATATTGATTTTCTAGACTAAAAAATCATTTAGACCATTAAATTAATTTATACATGTTTTTAAAATGATTCATATTAGTAACCATAAGTTCAAATAAGAAATATAAGGTTATGTGTGGATTTTTAGAGATGTGTGTGGTTTATCCAATTATCCCTTGTTTTGTATACATTCATTTAAATAGTGTGGTAAAGGTTCCCCATAAAATTTGATAGATTCATAATGGAAACTAAATAACTATAAGAGTTCAATAAATTTAAGGAGAAACTATCTTATGGGTACTTACTACATTAATAATTCTAAATGACCTCAACTAGATGGTAAAAAAAGTAATTGATCTCATATAATGGTTATTGAGATCATCTAATGGTAACGCATGCTTGTGTAACGGTAATTGAGCTTGTGTAGGATAAAATGACCTCATGTAAATGCATTTAAAGCTCATGTAAAGGTAACATCACCTTTCATAAATGTTATTAAATGTGGGGTAAAGGTAACTCATCCTCATGAAAAGTAATATGCCTTCCGGACTATCTTCTGTAAGGGTATATCAATTCCTTTATAAGGGTGGCAGTGTAATTCTAATAGTTGAGTAATGGAACCATTGTAATTGCATAAGCATACTAGATAGTTTATATTTTATGTGTAAGGGTAACCTTTTTATCACATAATGGAAGTCTAGCTTCTCAAATACCTACATAATGGTAGAAGTCTATGTAATGGTACAAGTTTGTTACACTTATATAGTTGGTATGTTTCACATATGATTAGTGGAAATTTTCTTTTATTAATATTTTCTCTATGTGAATAAATTATGCTATAAAATTCAGTTGTGTGGATAGTTTTTATTATGAATAATTATTATATTTGGGAAATTTTAATTATTTTAAATAATATATTTGAAAGAAAACTATGTGGTTATAAAAATCATAATAGGTTGTTCATGAACAAGTGATATTCACTATTTTTTCATATAATATCATATTTTTATTTATTGTAATCTTATTATAAATATTCTTATTATTTTACTCATTTATAAATTACACATTAGTTTTCTATAATCCATGAATAAAATTTCCAAATTGATATATGGTGAATAAAATAATATTCACATTGGATTAAGTGTGTATTGATATTAATCCTGATATATTAAAAATTGGTATATTAAAAATTACACTAGTGGAGATATGTAATGTTTTTCTTGAATTTTTTTAGGGTGTTTCCAAGGATATTGATATGTATTATTAACTACTATATTCAGCCTATATACAACATGAATTGTATTTAAAAATATCTAGAAAATATCATGTATATATTAATTATCTCTATAGATAATAATCTAATATAATAAAATAAACGTGAAGTAAAATATTTCAATTGTTTTCAAATATGCAGAGTTAGTCTAATAAAAATTCAATGAGTATTCAAGATAATTTATCATTAATGAATTTTGAATAAAATTGGTGCTATGGTTTATTTATTATTCTAACGATATTATTTATAAAACATGACATTAAATTTAATGTATGTAAATATTATTATAATATTCCCAATTGTTAAATTTGTATTCATGTAATTTATGATTGATAATTGTGTCCACTAATGTGAAGAAAAAATCATTATCAATTTTCATGTAAACAATGCCTAAATCATGTAGGGAATAAATATATATCTATATATATATATATTTGCAAATATAATTTAATATTATACTCTGAATAGTTATAATTTGATCTATGGTGTTCATTTTTAATCTCCATAATGAAGAAAACTATTGGTTTTCTAAGCTTCATCCATTCCACCTCTTGATGAGACTAGGAACTATGTGATAGAAAATAATATTTATTAATAATCATTCACTAGGATAAATTGTTTACTCTTTCTGTTTTATTATTTTTCTATGCTGTATAATCTATAAATATATAATCATAAATGAGGTTATACTACCACAACAGAAGGAACATATAATTTTAATCTGTCCCAATACAATATTTTTTTTATTTGCCACTTATAGAATCAAGTTCTATTTATCCCATAAAATAAAAGATAGAAGGACTACACTTGTAATAGTCTTATTTTTGTATATCCTCTTAGAATATGGGGTTCGACATGAACCATAAAATATATGATGCTATAACATAGTCTATGAAACTCTATTTTTGGTATATACCTATAAAACACAATGTATTGTTTTAGATGACCAAAAATATGTTCCATCTAACTCTAAAAAATGAAATAGGTTTGGACCCATCCTATGAACCTCTAGGTTCTAATATCTCCTATAAAATGTCATGTTTTGTAAAAACCAATAAAATAAAGTTAATTATGTTAAACATAAATTTGTAGAAAATATGTATTTAAAGGGGTTTTACACACCTTAAAAAGTGATATACAAAATCATTGTTAGTATATAGATTTGTTATGTTACGAGTTTAGTGGGATCATTTAGATCCAAACCACACAAAAAAATTATTATTTTCATTGTTTAATTTTTTTTATTTTCACCACACATAATTATATTTTTGTGGTCAAATTTAACAATATATTAACCATTAACTTTTTTTAATGTTTATAGTATATTTATATTTTTAAATATGGACAATTCTATCTCTTATAGTTCATTTATATAAACGCATTATAACTAGAAAATATCGAACACAAATTGCCTAGTTCTATTATTGAATTCAATATAAATGTGGATAAAATTAGAATAATGTATAAGATGTATATATTTTATGAGGATTATAGATCCAAAACAAATGAATATATTGAAATCAATCACCAAGTTGAATAAAATCCCCATGATCTCTAAGTGGAGAACAATATGTTAGGAGCCTAATTGAATAGGAAAAGAACAATGAAAATAAAAATTGGTTTATTTGTTAAAATAATAATTCATCTTAATTAATTAATTTAATATGGTATTCATAAATAATTATACAAATTGGGCTAACTGTGTTCCTCATTTATGGTCTACTGGTGAAGATTCTCAATTTGAAAACAATGTGCCAATTATGTGAAACAATTTCGTCACGTGTTTCATTACAAGAGGATGTGGTCTAATAGTTTACATTAGACACAAACAAAATATGAACCCACCCCTTGGACTCCAAAATATATTAAAATATTTTGTGGGATGAACCATATGGTATTCCATAATCATACACATTATTGTGCATAGGCCCAACAAAATATAATTCTCTAAAATTTCACACAAGAATACCCCAAAAAATCTTGAAACATTAGGTGGTAAAAAAATATTTATACCAACTAGGGATGTTAGGAAGAAAAGAAACTCCCCTCCATATCAATTTTTACCACTAAATTTATATTTTATAGAAGGATCTTCTAATAATAAGTGAATCTATTACTCCCTTAACAATGATTTTCACTCCTGTATCTCATGAGAATCAGTTACCTTCCACAATTTGTTCCGGATAAGTGAAATATAATTCTCATAACAAACATTCTCTTGATAATAAACAGACTACCCATGTTCCTTCACATTTAATATATCATGTTCTAGTGTAATTTCATCCCAAAAGAATGCTTTGGAAGGAACAAGATTATATTTCCATGCTACGATTTTGGGAAGACATCTTGAATACGAGATAACTGAGATAAAATTGCAAGTGCTGATCTGGATTCATAATATATTCAATAATAAAATAATCTAATACATCTGGAAGATAATTTTACCAGACTCCAAATCATATGGTAACCCAACCATTGGGGTACATTCAAGATAACATGTTCACTATTTAAGAATTATAATGGACCAAAAAAATGATCTAGATAGGACTTATATAAACTTTTCACTATCACCCATCACCAATGTATAACCTAAAACTTTTCCATTATCACATAGAAAAGTATTGGTACCACATGAGAAGGTTAACCATCCTCTGACCAAAAAAAGACGATCTCTATAAGGGAGACCATACATAGAATTGAAATTATCTCTTCAGATTCATGACTATTTACTATTATTATGTAAAAATTTATATAGTCCCAAAATTATATCCCAAGACCACCGAAATATAGAACTCAATAATAGAGAATAAAATCAATGATCTAAATAGAATGATCTATATAGAAATGTATATATATGTGTGGATGGTAATCCATACTCAATCTAAACATTTTCCCCATCAACTCTTGGATTCCCATCCAAAACTAGGTGGTAGACCAATGAACGTTGTCTAATAAAATAGATGATGACAATATTGCTATCGCTTTTGACCGGGGCATATGCTATCTATGAGGATTTTCTGATTATTTCTCTAGATTCATGCATTTGTCATTTGGGTGGAATTGATCACTTCAGAAGAACAATTATCCAGGATAAAAAATGTATGATGGGATGTTGGTCTATCCTTTTGTGGATTCCTCTAAAGAAACTATCACATAGTCCGGATCTACCTTAACGATTAAAACATTGATTGTAAAACTCATCCTGGTTCAATATAATTGTGGACACTAGTTAATTACACTACTTATGTTAGGGAATTTCCAAGGGTTTCATGTTAAGGAAAGAACCTTTGGTCAGGATTGTTTTCACATTGGGGAATTTATTGAATTTCTAGAGGCTGAAACACTGGTACACCAATATATTCCCTTATTATAAAGATTCTCAATGGTGGGGATGCTGAGGAATCCCATATCCAATGTGGGGAATTATATTTTGGAGAATGTCTATGGGGTTTTCCTCATCCAACCATGTTTAACATGTGGAATTCCATGATATTATCATCTAGAAGAGATGGATTGAATTGATTAGAACCCTGACGAGAGTGAATCATATGGGTACATCCCTAAGTGGGAGCACATAGAATTATTATCGGATGGGTGGGTCATAACACGTATTGAAGATAGGCCCACGATGTTATGTCTCACAAAGTGGAAGATTTCACGCCCTAATGGATTAATTGGACAGCACAAAGAAGAATCACAGAGGGGGATGGGTCTACACAAAGGGGAAACCAAGGATTACAATTGGAAGGTATTGAACCTCGAAGAGGTTTCCTATATACCCTATATAAAAGATAGGGATGATGACCCATGTAGTTTTAAATAGTGAGGAAAGAAGTCGAGGAGTATAGAAAGGAGAAATGACATAGAGACATGTTGGGTCTTATGTTTGGTTAGTGGCCTGGGTGATGGAAAGAGTGATGAGATGAATGGGTCTTACAAATGGTTATTTTCGCATGTGTATGGCATGAATTCTCTGGGATGTGCAAGATTAGATAAAATCAGGTTGGATATGGTTGAAGTGTCGAAGGACAAAATGAATGGGGTTGGAATTGTGAACTAGTTTGAAGGTTTTGGTATTGGGATTGAATTTCAGAGATCTTTCATACATATCCACATGAATGGGAATCCATGACCATGTAGTACATTGAAGAAATGGGACAAATGAGGAGGTGGACAATGAGAATGGATCACTTGTATGGGGAAACGAATAGAATAGAATCTTTGGGATGGGGAATGATCTTCATCAAAGAGAAATGCTTGAGGGAGAGACCATGATGGGACATGGGATGTGAGCTTCAACCTCATAGAGGCTTCCTATATACAATTATCAAAAAAGGGAAAGATCATATTATAGATAGTTCTGGAATGGGGAATAGATTATGGGTGCACATAAAAGACCGAAAATAGAAGATATGTTGGGGCTTACATATGCTTAGTATGCCGTCACAAGAGGGACACTTTTGGTTGGAAGAGTATGGGATTATTGTGGGGATTATGAATGTTTAGATTCTCTGGAACTGGTCTGACACCACAAAGGGGCATACCAAGAATTTGGGTCCCAATAAAGGGGAAACCAATGTTTACTAGTGTTTGGGGTTGAACATCAAGAGGATTCCTTCAAAACATGTCTCTGAGATGGGGATCAAAACATGCATAGTTCAAAATCAATTTGTTTGTCATCATTAAGGATGAATTAGGGTATTTAGTCTAACGCCATGCGAGATGAGGGTGAAACAGAATTAATTTGTCGATGCGGTAGGTGTTTGGATTGAACCACATAGAGGTATCCTAAGTACCATTCATCAAAAGGGGAAAGGATCAATGATCACACTGTTTACTCAAGAGGGGAAAGGGGTTTACATTCTCAAGAATCCCTTAGAGGATATTGTGGTCGATTCTTAATCTACGCCACCACGAGTCATGCTTGGTGTGAGAAAAAAGAGGCTATAAAAGACCTATCAATCATGTTGCGAAAGGTGCACCCATGAGGAGTGGTACAAGGATAATTTGTAGTAAGCATCCCCAGAAACAATGATGGGGGCTTACTCTAGGAGGGAATCCTGAGGAGGATGTTTTGATGTTGGAGGAGGATATGGCATTTGAACAAAGATCACCCTATCATGGTTGGTTTGGGATTGTGGAGAGGATTCCCGAGGTGTTAATTGAAATAAATTACAGAGGGATAAGAGGACTGTCAGGGCACTGGTGACCATATTCATATTGGTCCTCTCTGACTCATCAGTTATATAGTGGTCATAGTTTAATGTCATGTGTTGAGGATGTGGGTTCTTGTTAGTTTAACTTCCCATAGGTCGCACGATGAGGACTCGCTCACCAACCATATGGATTACACACTGACACACATTATCCCTTGGTGAATCATGGGCACCATCAAACACATGAGTAGATGGGGTTCTAGAATGATCCATTGGAGGTTCCACACTAGCATGGCTATGTGAAGAAGAACTAGTTATTACTGTTCCATTATAATGAAGCAAGATTCTTGAAAATGTAGAATGAATCACTACTTGGGGAATAATGAAATCACAATGAACCTACATTGAGGGCCACATAGAATAGGATTTTGGGGAGATAAATGTTTCATAGAGAGGGGATTTTCAAAGCCCTAGTACTTCATGAAGAATTGATTGACGAAGGATAGGTCCTCACGATGAATACTGAAAAAAAAAATTGGTTGAAGGAGCTTCATGAAGCATAATGACCCATCTGAGGCATGGAGTCAACATGTGATTAGAGGGTGTTTCATGAAGATATAATTATTTCCGAAGAACAAAGATAAAAAGAGATATCCTTCCTTTGTGATGGCTTGAAGGCTTTGTTAAGGGAATCCCCACATAAAACAGAGTCAAAATAAAGCTTTGGGATAATGTTTTGGAAAATCTCAATTAGCATGGATGCTTCATTTTCTCAATGAGTCACAGAGTAGAATATGCATCGCTACCCATGAATTTAGAAGGAAAAATATCTGGATGTTCTCCCTTTGGAGTGCGGGGAGTCGGGTATTTATTGGCACTCGAGGGGGGGGGGTGAAGTTCTAATTTTTCACGATGAAGCAATTTTTGCATTCACACTAAAGGTTGTTCCATAATGATTCTCATAGTCACATAGTAGACTGTAACACCCTCTACAATAGTGGAAGTGGCTCCTCACTCCAATCGATTTCCAAGAGCATGCAGAGGAGTCTGTCACATCATCATTGGTGGTCATAGAGGCTTATGACTCCCATAAATTTCCTTAAACTCATTGAATAGTCGGTCACTTCCTCCTAAACTTTCACAGATGTGGAATCCAATCAACATCAATGAATTTTTCACTCGAGGCTTAGATGTGGAGCTTCTCGGGGCATCCTTTTTGGGAACATTTTTTTTATTACATTGTTGATTTATTCCAAGGCTTAGATTTTTGAACCAACAAATTCCCCCTCAAAATGGGAGTTGAGGAGAAAACTAGGGTTAGATTATGAGTGTTGATCTCCAAAATTAGATAGATAGTGAAGCAGATCTGCTATGCGGTTCAGAGGATTTCTGTTTGAGAGCATTGCGAATATCTATATAGCCAAGAGTGTTACGATGCTCTGAGGGGGGGGTCATCATATAAAAATGGAGAATGATGAACTTTATTTTGTATGTATCTCTCTCAGTGAACTCTTGTTTTGAGCTCCTTATTCAAGATGCTCTAGCTATCCGCGAACTCTCCTTGTAAGTCCTTAGGCCCTACATTCTTTTTGGGATATGCTCCATGTAGCGAGTCCATAGGTACTACGACTGCGTGCTCCATGAGTCTTGATTTGGTCAATGTGATCTGAGAGGTAGTTGTATGTCTATTCAATGTGACCGGTTTCTAAAATCGAGCTCGATGATCAATCTCTATGATTAGGTAATAATAATACCAATGTATTTGGGATAGAATGGATTCCAAGAAGCATCTTGGGAGGTCATGTAGATGATTCTCCATGGGAAGTGATTGCAGAAAATATAGGGATTGAATAATTTGTGAAAAATCATTCTGATCACAAGTCCTTGGTGGTGTTACTATTGGAATGGAAAAATAACTACCCCATATGCAAGGGACATCCACTATATGGATTCATTCTGATGGATAACATTCTTTTCTAGGATGAAATAATAGATGATCATGATAACAAGTTCAGGAGATTTCCATGTCATCACCATGGGTTTAGATATTATGACTTCCATACCTGAGAATACCACACACCTTTAAATGTTGAATTCCTATACAACCATGACAACAATGTTCATTGGAAGGTGTTGCAGCCAGAGGTATCTCCCCCACATTACTACACCATCCTCAAGGAGGAATTTGGGTACTCGTTGAATGGGTGGACCAATTATTGGGGCATGTGCTAGGTCATCTACATCATGGATGACTAGGCCTGTGCCTATTGGATTTTTTCATCTAGTGAGGAATTTTGGGTAGATCTAAAGTAGTTAGGCCTGTATGAAGCTGTGTGGGCCTCACAATTCCATATCTACCAACCGAAACACAGGATGTTAGACTTTCTAAGTAGCTGGTCATCAATGGCCAAAACATTCAATCTTCATCATGGGGAGTTCATCATCAAACTCTTTGATCCCCATTAGATCTTAGTGATTCCCATTTTGGGGGAAATGTCTATTAAAATACTCTATATGAAGAACACATGGGAGGTTCTAGAGCAGTTTTCATGGCTGGAAAAGGCACTAATGGAATTGGAGTCGGGTGGTGACAAACAACAAATGAGGGACATCTATTTTAGGCTATGGAATGGATGCTTCAATAACATCCCAAAAAAGTATTAAATTAAAGTGGAATATGATCCTATGAAGCTACCAGTAAGTCTTCTCCCCTATCCCTAGGGAGCATAGAGAAAAAATGTAAAATCCTATAGGAAAATTATAAAGGATATCCAATGGAAGATAAGAGGGTACAATGTCAACACTAAGAAACAACTTGAGTTTAGGCTAGTTGGATTTGTCTCTACACATATTTGTAGTTGGATACAACCAGTTAGGGATAAAAACATTGGAGTATAACTGAGAATATTTTTTTTGGTGTCCATGCTAGCGATGGTTAAATGTGTCAACCTCGGGATCCCAGTGCGGGCGAACCTATACATGGTGATGTGGAACATCAGAAAGGGGAAGAACCAACAAAGGGTGTGTAGACTGCTCAATTTTTTTAGAGATGGATAGTGTCCACATAATAATATACGAATATCTAAACCCTATTTCTCCCTCATATCATAATTCCAGAAAACTATCTTGAATGCGGTGGTGGAGATTTCCATCCAAAATGAATCCACCTATACTGCTGAACAGAGTCACGGAGGTGGATGAATTCAACTTCAATCGATTTTTTCTGCGGATGGGAGAATTCAATGATGATGTATAGTGAACTATAGGGCATCAGTTCTATCTCATAGCCTTCAAAGGTAGTGTTCTAGTGAAACTTGTTGACCACAAGGCTATTTGTGAGTCATATACCTCACACCACTTTGCTAGGTAGTTATGGTGCATGTAGAGATTTACATTGAAAGTATACCTATGGGTACTCCATGAGGTCCTTCCATGCGTGATGAGGTAGATGTGTCCCATGTTGACAGTGAATGAAGGAAAAAGTTAGAACGAGATACCTACACTCAAAACTTTTTTTGGGGTTATTAATGGAATATACCAAGATCTTTGAGGCAGCCTACCCAGGGGAAATTTTGATGCGACAAACCATCTGTGCTAGTGATGGGGTACCTCCACAACCTCGATGTTTGGGTAAAAAAATGGAATGAACATAATGTGATGGGGTTTCCATGGTAGTGAAAAGTCAATCAACTCTATGTCCTACATTAAGTGGTAGAAAATCAATAGTGGTTACCCAGTGGTCCATGAAGAGCAGAGTCAGTAGGAAGGGAATGAACAAGGGGTTTCCGTAGAATATCAACTCTAGATCCTATGAAGAGGTTGTGCCACATAGACATGCCTAAGAATGTAGTTTTTCTGATGTCTTGAGACACATGGGATGTCAATAGAATATTTACTGGTCCAACCTAGATTTTGGACCACCTTAACCATCTTGGGATAGATATATCTGAGATCGGCCATGCCAAGGCCACCTTTATGGTCTCTCAGGTAGAAGGCGACCAATACATCATCAAGATGGGGGACATAATGAATTCATGGGGTACCATACATCTAATAAAAAACTAGTTGAATGTACTACTTGATCATAATTTCCAACTGAAAATCTCTACCACTGAGCTTAGAGGATATTTCTCTTTACCTGATGAATATGATGTGTCAACCTGGGAAGAAGAGTCAAACAAAGGGGTCCCTTTGGAGGAGGGTGAGGTCGATACTACATAGATGGAAGAGTTCACTGAGACCCTAGAGGTAAACTCCACACCATTATGATATGACACATATGTTTTCCAGGCATTATCAACTAACATTGGTCATATATAAAATAACATTATATGAAAAGCTCGTTTCTTCATTAAAGTGGACATAACATCAGGGTATGCGCCTGTGACAATGTTTAACAGAACATCCAATAGGGCTGCGATAACCAGGGGACAGTTATGAAGTCCTCATATCTTCACACCATATATGGGGGCCATTTCCTAGGGTTCTAATAATAAAAAAAATCATTGGTGAGACCAATTTATTGATCTCTATAATCTCACTCCATCATAGTATCCATAACTATTGTCCATCAAACCAGGTCAAATGGTCATTTTATATATTTATCTAAATAGTTATTCAAATTGTGTGGTCCATTCTATGGAGGATGGATAGGGATCTTGGATCCCTTCTCCAAATTGTAATTCCTATAATCATAGAATTTAATTCCCATGATAAAAAAAATCACGAGAAATACGGCTATAGGTAGTGTGACTAGATGGACGGAACTGGATATTGTCAAGGTGTAATTCAGAGATGAAGACCATACACACGATATAAATACCAACATATCTGATGGGGATCCATAGGTAGACCATGTGGATCAATTATATGAGGCATTCCCATAATATGAACATATTTACCCAAAAGAAATGAAAAAGACTTCTTCTGATGAGGCGGATAATAAGGCTATCTGTTTCCAGTCCTGGAAATTTATATTGTGATTCACAAGAAAACCACAAAATCTGTGTGGGTAAACAAGATAGAGATATTTATTTCTCTTCTATGTAAACATTGTGTTGGTGGATTTCATCACCGACACCCTCATATACATATTTGAGATTACATGGTGGTGAACATATGGGAATAAGCACGTGGCCTTAGTTTCAGGTAGCATCAATGAAATATTGTTAATACCAAGAGAAATAAAGAGGCCAAGAAATATATCTAGCACATCAGGGTGTGGGTGAATGAAGTATCTTCTTTCATCCATCCACAATCAAATCTCATATCACGATTGAAGGCACGGTTGGTAGAGGATGAGGAGTAGATGAGGTGAGCATCCGAAGAAATGGTTAACATGTGAGCTGATAATGATTAGGAATGGATCAGGGAAAATGAGCTAGTCCTCCACATCCAATGAAATGAGAGGGAGATTAGCAGGTGATAGAAAATCATGGAGGCCATAATCTAGAGAGTGGTGGAGTGGAGATGCTCCAAAGAATAGGCCAACCCATCTACCAGAGGGGTTAATCTATGGGGGCTACAATTTTCATTAACTCACAAAGATACATTCATTATTTCATTATTATTATGATTTAATGCATGTGTCAAATTTTCTAAATTGATTAATTCATCCCAATAAAATCTTCGAAATATCCAACAATCAATCTGTAAGCAAAAATGGGACATGTCTGGTGTGACAAACAAGTGATGGCCACATAATTATTCACCTTGAATATGAGATATCCAACAAATCACCAGACTTATAGCATTTGAATGACCACTCTGGGAATCCAGGAGGAATGAGTGGGGTCATAATTAGAGATTAGGGTTCTCAAAATAGCAAAATTTCCCTTTCCCAACATGCTCTAGTGCACAAGAGGGACAACTCCAGGGATGTTGGGATAAATTAGAAAGAATGACAATGGAAAGTGTGAATCAAGATACCCAAAATATGGAACACAATAAAGGTGGAATGATGAAGGATGATAAATATTGAACAAATTCAAATCACATAATCTTCAACGCATTAGCCAGAAATGGGAACACCAAAAATGAGGGCCAACTGATTACCATATTTGAAAAAACCGATCCCATCTCAACATGTCATCTGATTTCCTTTGTAATGTTGAACCAGGATAGTAGGTGATCTTCAATGCCATGAATCCTAACCATTTGCGAGTTCCTTCAAATGTGAAATGGAATTAGGATATGAAATAGAGGGCACACAATACATATTTCTTGAGTGACGGGTTGTTCGAATATATTCCATTAGTCTTAAAACTACACCACTATGATGAAAGATGATTGGGTTGGTGTCTTAGCCTGAATAAAGATTAATCCTATTTCCAGACTAGACCACTTTGATGAGGACCTTCAATACCTTGAAGATTAATGTCATGAAAATGAAGAAGATTGATAAGAACATTTTAACATCATATGGTGAGGATGATGCAAGAAATAGTTTAACATCTTACCACCAAGACGTTTAACATAATTGAATCTCATACTATCTAGACCAAGGACAATATATTAAATTTAGGTTAAAACGACTAGGAACTCTTATTTTAGGGTCATATAGTTTTCAAAGTAATTAGGGGAAAAAGGTGGAAGAGTTAACAAACTCATGGTTTTCCTGAGGTGAGATACACATATGTCCCTACGTATCATACGAGGGAAGGAGTAAAGGCGTACATAGTTCTTGAATCACAGTTTTTTTTAGAAACCATCACTATTGGGGTTAAACCTCTTTTGTGACAATACTAATGTGATCCATAATTTTTATGGGGAATCATGAACTTACCTATGGTAGGGATGTAGTAAAAGGTCATGTGTTGATGGACATTGGAACCCCAAAGGGGAGGGATTCTGTGCTATACATAAATAAGACACGATTATGTAAATAATAATTCCACACCATACTATATGTTCCTAAATTGGGCTAGTTCTAGGTGGTGGGAAATATGAATGGGGTTGTAGTTGAAAAGAAGAGGAAGAGTCAAGGCATCAGTACATATATCATGACAATGATAATTATTCCACACATAGTTCGTGAATATGGTATGTGATATAGAAAAAAAAGTGATATCCTCTCAGGAGAAGAAAATAATAGTTGTTACACACATTAATGTCATGTGAACTAGGACACTGGAAGCCTTAGTTTAATGGTTATTGATTTTGAACCAAAGGGGGGAAATTCCCAATGTTAAGATATGTGTTGCGGCCACATAAATCAACACGATGTGAATCTAGAAAATATATTCCACACGACATCACAAATATTCATGGGAAGTCACACTAATTAATTTCATGATTACCGGTCTAGGGGAATGATGCTCCTATTTTATGGTCATGGAGTTTAGACCAAATGTACGTGTGACTCTCCCATGCAGGAAAAAGCACTAGACAAATCCCTATGACTTAATGATCCACACATGGTGTGGGAAAAAATGAAAAAAATTCCATTACAACTCTTGGAATCAAATGGTATGGGACAATGGTTCAGAGTTAATGATGACCCCATGGCACCAGTTCTTCTTCTCATCACAGAAATTGGCACGAAGGGATTACACCCAGGGTGTCAAAGTTCTGTCTGAACATGTTGAGATGAGAAGGGATGTGAATCACGACACAAATATTCGTGTGTAATGGGGTTGTTGTAATGATGGAAGATAACTGTTGACCTAATTTGAAGCACAATATCTATATCATGTATCATGGGATGGGAACAATAAAGTGAGGGTCAACCACTAACCATATTGCTGATGTGGGACATATTTCAAATGTTTCCCAAGATCCTCTGAGACATTGGTCCAAAACGGTATGTGAGCCTTAATGCTGAGCATCCGTACAACCTAGGAGTCCATTCAGATGTGATAAATGATTGATACCCAAATAAGGGGACACAAGAAGCATGGAGACGGAACTAAATCATCTTCATGCAGGACCCAACACTCTAGGTACTAAACCATAGTACATCTAAGACCACTGATGATGCATAATAGAGGTTGAGGGGCCCAATTATGGGTGGAAAACTCAGTAAATATAGTCTATGAAGGCGGTAAAATGGGTTACTGAACCCAGGGCTGGACCAAAGGAAAAAAGCTCGGGTGCTCCGATGTATCCCATTAGTATTGGAATCAAGTTGTATGTAGTTATAGATATTCCATGTAGTTTAACATCATGCGGTAAGGATGTAGATGAATGGAATGTCTCAATGTAGAATTAGTATGGTGTGGAATAAAATTTCTCAATGTGAATGAGGACAAAGAAGTGACATACAACACCTTGCTATCGCAAGAGCAGACCCGATCCAATGGCCTATAATCATGATATTTTGGAAATGTTATAAAATTTTTAATGTCATGAACTATGAAGTGGTACATACCATTTTAGTTCATGCTAAAATAACCAAGAATACAAAGTAGTTTAATGTTTTAAATGTTTTAATGAATTTTTTAATTCCAGGATGGATGGGTGAAAACTTTGTTTATGTTTGTAGAAGTCAGACTGTAGGAAAGGGCTTACAGAACCAAAAAGGATATTGATTATAGGGTTGTACCCAAAGAAGAAATGTCTGAGCGATTCCACAAATCCCATAATGATGGGAATAAATCCACACGTAGTTATATACGTGTCGTTAATTTTAATATCATGTGGTAAATTTGAATAATAAAGGGGAAATCCCATAGTGTTATTACATGGAATAGCTATTATATACCAGATAGGAATGAGACAAAATAATTCCACAAGCTAGAGCATGTAATCCCATATGAATTATGGATGAGGGGTTGAATGAAAGAGATAATTTGTGGATATTGGGTAGGACCCAAGTACAAGACTCCTAGAAATTCCTATATATCATGTAGAGATAAAAATCAATCCCCATGTTAATCAATATTTCCATGTAGTTTAACATTGTATGATAAGGATGCATGTGGAAGAAAGAGGATCAAAATGGAATTTTAATGGTGAGGATTTTGTAAACCCAACGTGAATGGTTATGAAATAAGTCTGCATCACGCCACATGCTTCCAAATTGTAATTTTAGACTATAAGAACCTAAAATCGGTAACATGGGTCTCGACCTGAAGAGAAAATGTATTTGCATTCCTACAATTCCCATAAGGATGGGAATCAAGACATACGTAGTTTTTGAAGTTACATGCAGTTTAACATCACATGGTAAGGTAGTGGAATAGATCTTAGATTAAGGTCATAGATCACAGACCATACATTCCTCGTTTATTGTCATGTGTGTGGGACATAAGGGAAGAAGAAGGTGAATCATCTTGTTGAATATTTGGGAGACCATGGGGATGGTGATAACAATATAGTATAACTACAATCCATGTTTGCAACAAATTATCCATATTTTGTGACCTGTGATGGGAGAAAATGGGGCATCAACCGTTGACTGTATTCGTGACGTTAGAGTTGAATCAAAATGTCATTCTAGATCCTCCACGACGTTGGCTTGGAATAGTAAGATAGACAAAGTGGCATGTGACTAGGCCTCTAGGGGGTCTGTTCAAATGTGTAAGTATTTCAAGACCCAATTGAAGGGATTCATGAAGAATGGTCATACCTGTTCAGTTTAACATCTTGTGGAAAGGACAAGAGAGATCTTAGATTAAGGTCATAGAGATCAGACCATAAGGTACATTCCTAGTTTGTAGTTTGTTAACTTGTTATATGAAAGAGATCATAGTTTATGGATGTAGATCTTGGACTATAATATGTATTCACCATTTTTAGTTTATTGTCTTTTAGTATGAAAGAAATAATTGTATTAGTATCTATAGATCATATTGTATGGTGTATTCAATGTTTTTAGTTTATCGCCCTACTGAAAAAAACTGATATCTTACTTTAATATCATAGAGCTTTAATCGTTTTTATTGTATCATCATGTAGGTTGAGATAAAACTCATGTGATGAATTTCATAATGAATTTGTAATTGGTGTGAGGTGTAATGTTCTACTATCTATTGTGACTAGAGATTATGTGTTTTTGGGGTAAACCATGTGATTGACTTAAGGTCCCTCCCATTTGGGCACCATCATTGGTGCATTCCAACTAGTTATCATTGGAATTATCAGGGCCAAAAAAATGTAACCACGAATGGAGAAATGCATGTGAAATTTCTTATTGGATAGTATATATATCATGTTCTGATGACCATCTTGATTTTGCAGGGCATGAAGCCTGTTCTCATCAGGGGATTCTAGTTCATCCAGATAGACTTCAACTACCTTTTCTAGCATCTTCTTATAATAGATGGCTATGCAGAGTGACAATAATTGAATTTGATGGGTATGGGTACCTCTATTCCAAACACTTGGGAATATGGGGTCACCTGGGTAGAATTACAAGTCATCCTCTGGTAATCCTTGATCACATTAGGGAGCCTTTCTGGACAACTCTTCATGATCAGACCAACAATCATCAACAAAATGTTACAAAGGGTGTTGTTGAAAAACTCATTCTTTAGGTTTTCTCTAGATGATAGAGATAGGTATGATTTGAATAGATATTGCACTTTTTGTAAAATGTTATAAGATGTATTTCTGGAAAATCTGTTTCATTATCGAAGAGGACAACGTGGGGGACTCAAAATCGATAAATAATGTTGGATCTCACAAAATCAATGATTAAATGGGCCTTTAATTCCTTGAACATAATTTCCTCTACCCACGTGGAACAGAAATCCATAGTTGTCCGGGTACACCTAAAATTATGAGCTGTTGTTTGTGGATATCATCCCATGACTTCAAGTCCCCATACTGAAAAGGACCAAGAGTACATGGAACTATGAAAACTATACGGCGGTCGAGGACCAAAATTAGTATGGATATGGCATGCATGGAACCTTTTCGCCAACTCGATATAGTCAAGGACCAGGATGGGACAAAATTATTCCATCCTTTGGATATAATGAGATAGTATCTTCCCTACCTGATGAGATCCATAATAACTGGCATGAACTTCCTACATCTTTGGGAGAATCTCATCTCCATGAAGAAAATAGAGGAGAATCCCATTAAACACATGTCTACAGAGGATCTGTTAAATATTCGGAAAATAATAGAGGGTGAAATACACTGTGCACTGACATATTAATTCGTTATTGGATTAGCATGTCAGGAAATCTCCATTCTAGGTATACTTGATAAATGGATTTTTCAAACTAGGCTTTTTTTTCTAGTACATTGAAATGAGGATCTAGTGGTTCTGATGATGATTCACTAGTGGTGAGATGACTTACATGTTGTCTATCATCATCATGTGGAGTGAAAGGTGTAATGTCTCAATGATGTGCCACATGGATAATCAAATCAACATGGTTAGGCCTTGAAAGATATGCTCGAAGGAGGGCCAAGTCATTGGATCAACAATTTTGCGAATGAGGGACATGAGTAACCTCTAGATGAGAAGGAAACACTACCATCAGCGGGTGATTGCACTCTCTCACGGGTATGAGATTTGGATTCCTTATAATAAATACATCATTGATCTATTTTATGTACATATCAGATCCCCCATCACATATAGGTGGATAAAATCCACCTCAATGGATATCTTGAGTCCAGTGATGAGAGCCTAATACTCCACCTCATTGTTTCTGTGGCCTTTTGATAACATGAACAAATAGGGTATGCTGGTCTGTAAAAGATTAGTGAATACAATACCTAGGCTCACTATATTATGGCTGGGAACAATGAGTCTTATACATGTTGGGCTTTGCGAAGCACCTTTGATGTGAATCTGTCTATATGGAACAACTTGATCCACCAAGAGGGTTTTCTCATATGGGAAATCAAAATCCATGAACTGATCTGTAGGGGCTAGATGGGAAAAAAGGATGTCTACCCTGTGCCTAACCCTTTTAGCATTTTTTTAGAGAATGTCCAATGATAATACATTGATGAATCACCACCCACATAGCTAGATGACTTATCAACATTGGGTAGTTCATAATATAAATTATCAAATCTACACAAGACCCTAGCGTTATCTCATGGTGTTTCAAGTAATGTCGCAACATCTGGACTATGAATAGCAGCATAGAAAACATCCTCTCAATATAAGAATATTTTTTCTTAATATCAAGTATCATGAAGCTGAAGTATTATAAACTAATCTCTATCCCCTCTTTTTTATTCTGAGATGGAAGGGTACTGAGGGATCAAACCATGGTGGTCACATAATGGATCAATAGCTTCCAAAATATGGGTATCATTATCACCAGAGGATGTAGAAAAAACTTCTTGATATCCTCAAATGTGGTCTAACACTCTTCATACCACTAGTAGTTGGAATCATTCACCAAGATCCAAGAACAGGGCATTCAAATTCTATCCAGATTCATAATGATTCAGTGCATGTTGGCTATGTGGCATTGAAACCCATGAAGCTCAAGAATATTGCTCAGAGTAGGATTCTAAATGATGTCCATGATCTTCTTTGGATCAATATATATTCCCATATATATGATAAAAAATCCAAGAAACATTCCACAGGTAACCACGAAGACACAAATTAAGTTGTTCATCTTCAGGTGAAAAGAGCGATGGAAGCCGAAGACATTCACAATATCTCTGAGATGGTCCTAATGTTTGTGGGATTTGAACACAAAATCATCCAAGAAACATTCCAAAATTTCTCAAAGTATGATATTTAATATGGGGTTCATGGAACTCTGATAGGTGGAACCTATAATCTTCAGACTGAAATGCATTACATGGTTGAAAACGGTACCTTGTGATGCTTTGAAGGTAGTAGACTGTTCTTCCTTGGGAGGCATTTAGATTTGATTATATCTAGAATACTCATACATGAAAGATAGTGGTTGGAATCAAATAGTACTGTCAATCAGTAGATCTATCACATGAAGGGGGAAAATCATCCTTCGGGACATCATAGTTGTGATAGAGGAAGTCAATGCAGACTCTGATATGTTTGTTCTTCTTTTGGGCATGATCAATGATGGATAAAAATTTTGTGTACCTGACATTATTGATTAAGTGGTATTTAATGATCTTATCAGCCTCATCTATGACCATGGAACCATGGGAATGGTTCATCCTTCTAGGAGGTTGATCAAACCTGTAATGTTTTATCGGGAGACTAAGGCGGTGGATGGTGACCTAAGGATCATGTCCTGGCATCTTGACGTAGCTCAAGAAAAATACATCTCGATGCTGCTTCAAAAAATCAACGTACTACTATTTCTCCATTGCATGGATAGGTACATTGATCAATGATGGCCTTAGATCTATATTGGTGCTGAGGATCACTTGTACTGACTCAAACATAGTGGTGGAGGAAACTTCCTCAAATTAAGGGGGGTCCTAAAAATTCTCTTCATTGTCTTCTGTGAGATGATCATTGGTTGGGGAAATTATTTAACGTTTTGTGGTCATAATGAAATGCAATAATTGACCTCAGTGACCAAGGAATATTTTTTATAGGATTCCAATTTTTCATAAATCACAGTGATGAAAAATTTAGATTTGATTCTATTATTCCTTCTATTCAACATCCAAATTTATATGATATCAAAGCAGCATTGGTGCATTTCCTTGAGTCGGTTCAAACAAGCATGAAAAAACAATCACATATGACTTATTTTTATTTCCATGGGGTGAAAATCCTGACAACATATTTGGGAATGTGGATTTCAAATCACATGACCTTGATTATTTTAGTAGTATAATGTAATCATATGTAATTCTATATTCATGGAATATAGTTTTCAATTTTTCCAAAAATGACGAAGCAGTGCCCCAGGTCAGGGGTCGAGGCCTCCAACCGGTGGATTGGGAGATTGAAGGCATAATTCAATTCTAACCATGGGTCAGATGTAGTAGAATTGTTCTGAATTTCATTGGTCTAGACCATCTTATTCTTTCCCTTGTAATAGTTGATATCTATGTATCTAGCTTAAAATGAAGAAAAGGGAGTTGCATCACCTTGGATCACAAGCACATGACCATTGAGGGAGTACATGAGGGATTAGATAATGAGGAAGGGACTTCCCCATAAATATTGATACATGGTCTACGCATTAACGTGTTGTAAGAGGTGTCCTATGAGACATCCATGACCGATTTACTATGAACTAGGCTACCGAACACGTAAATTAAGAAGATCATGGCACTTGGTGCCTGATCCATCGATTCATAACCTCAAGTCATCCTATCAGAGGCACTCAGATCTTTTTTAGATATTCCTTGCTTATGGTGAATCCATTTTGGGGTGAGATTAATCTGAGAACCCATGTCTATGAGGGAAAAGTAGACCTCCACACCATTGAACTGACTGGTGATATACAGTGGGTGAGTGTGACCCTATATGGGAGAACATTCATCATCTCCTGATAATGAAATGATTTCCTGAAATTTTGCATGCTCGAATTTCTCTACATGGAAGGCTTCTATGGTTTCTACCTCTGTTTCAAACTGGAGGGGGCTTCATAAAGCCTCTACATGTTTATAAATAGAAGGATATACTTGAGGATCGAGAGAATTTTGATAATTATGGAAAGGTATTATGTACATTATACTTCTATGCAAGATTCCAAATTTTTTCCCAAGGGGGTAGCTCTGTGGAAGGAGGTATAGTGAACATTGCCGATCGAACTGGTGGATTTCGCCTTTCGCTGGGGATATCTCACTGCTCATATATTGTTTCATCGAGAGTTACTACCGAATGATAACCAGATCACTGAGGCATATCTTGTACTAAAGTCAACTAATCCTAGTGCGGCCGTGGAGGATCTTCCTGATAAATAAATAAAAATGGAGGTGGGGGTAAATCTGAAAAAATATGCTGATAAGGATGTGCATGATGAGCTCTACACTGAGCATGTTGTCTGGTGTCAATGGCATGCACGTCCTGGCTGTTATCACTACCCTCGTCATTTTATAGATTCAAATACCCTCTACTCCATTGACACTATCTTCCACTGGCGATAAAAGGAGGGTCTTCCTGACATTTCATGTCTTTGAGAACCATTTAAGGGTCCACTACTTCAAAGGTATTCAATGAGGCATACTCATGATCTTCACATGAAGAGTTCTCAATTTATTGGAAGTATCTAGTGGAAATCCCCATCTCAGGGGAATGAAACTACCAAGAGTACATGATTGCAATAATACCAGTGGAGGTATTTTCTCTCCAATGGACCATCGGTGCAAAATCCTCTGAGTGGATGGAGCCCAAGATGATGTTGTAGAGGTAGTATCCAGAGGAAACATGGTAGATTCAGAAGGCTTGGGATGATTTAAACCTACATTGATAATAATAATGTTATGGGTGAATACCTATTAATCTATCCATTCATCGATATTTTGAGTCTCATTGCTAGAAACATGCTTCCCTTCATTCTTGATATCACTATCAAGCCTTAAAAACACCCACACTACTTGTTCTAGGGACTACCCAATCTGAATATGTTTTTATCAACATGGTCATGAAGCCAATTTTTAAACACATAGAACTAATAGAGGGTTTCCCAAAGGAATAGATGATAGGGATAATAGTTGGGGAAATCTGTGAGATCTAACTCATTGGGCTTCCATCATTCTGGCAGTCATAGGATTCCCTATTACAAGGAACATCAAAAATATCCTGGGACTTGAACCATGTTGAATGAGTAGGTCTCTTTTCCCGGAACCGAGAAAGGGTCTCTAGGATCCAAACCATGATGAGAGGCTTGTAGAGTTAGTCAAGGAGGAGGAACGGGATTGTCTTGACTAGGCCGAGGCAGTGTGTTATGTGGTGATGCCTTTAGATTCAATGGCAGGTGATTCTGAGCCAGAGGAAGTGCCTCAAGGAGTGGACCTTAGTGAGGAAAAGTATGTGGATCTTCTAGAAAAAATTCCAACTATCTAGGGGCTCTATTTGCACAATAGGATCATCCTTATTATTGGGAAATCTTCGTTAATGATCTGTGGGAGGAAACATAAGTTCCTATATTTCTTGTGGTAAGGCTTATTCTAAACATTGTGCTTTGTCAGAAAAATAACCAAACCAAAATGTGAATTCTTAAGTCACAAGGGGGGATCCAATTAAAAATTCACATTTCCTATACATATAATTATCATAATTTCCTGAGGTAGAGGCATATATATTGAGTATGTGATACCCTTCCACACAATGACGAAGTCTACAACTCACTCATTCGCCCTATTAATGCACTTAAAGAATTTGGAAATAATAGTTTTTGTAGTGGAGGAAGTAAACTAATATAGAAATATTCTTTGGAGATCCTCTCAACTAGCTATATACACAATGGTAAACTACATATACTTGACCAATGTAGACTCATCATGTTTTTATACGAAACACAATAGAATAGTGGAATCCTGCTGAACTGGATATCCTCACAGGGTTCCACCTCTTGAATTTAATTGGGAAAGATGTTGTAGTGGATCAATTATACCATTTCAATAGGACAAGAAATGATTTAAAAATGATGAGGGTCCTAACATATCATCCACCCATGATGGATATGGCTTACCATTAGAATGTATTTCCACTTATCGAGCTTCAAGAACCTCGAGTTGAGAAATAACATCATCCATAATAGCATCCTGGTGAGGATTACTTTCATGTAAAGGGCCCCAAACTACCAGATCATTGGATGGTTCTTCAACGTCGTACGTGGGACGAACGACTCATTGAGTGTCTAGTGGAATTACTGATGGGGCCACTGGAGGATCCTGTAGAGCAGTTGGTGGAACATGAGGAGTTGAAAGTGGTACCTAAGATGGGTCTTGAGGACGGT
Source organism: Viscum album (assembly GCA_963277665.1). Classification (NCBI taxonomy): domain Eukaryota; kingdom Viridiplantae; phylum Streptophyta; class Magnoliopsida; order Santalales; family Viscaceae; genus Viscum; species Viscum album. Next base: position 593,261 of record OY728121.1, read on the forward strand.
AATTTCATAGATCAAGTGGATTTATTGATGCATACAGGGGTCTCTATCCATAAACACCAACCTCTACACTATTTAGATTGGTAGGGATATCGAGATCATAAGGGGAAATTAGTCAGGGGGATGTTGTTCCTGCCCCTACTTCCCAAGTCTAGGATTACCATAATTTAGTCACAGCTCTTTGGCACGTTCATCTAGGATCACATCAACCATCAATCTCTGCACAGCAAGTTGTTGATGCAACATTGCCTTTTTGGATCATCCTTTGCCTTTTACATTAATCTGGATGGGTTGGGTGATTTTACAGTCCCATCATGATCTTTACCCTTGATATGGTACCAACTATGAGGAGACAAATAAAGAGGCATAAGAAGGACAAAAATTGTCCTTTGTTGGTGAGTGTGGACACCTACACTGTATTCCAGGTGTTGTGATTCCCCAATGCGCTATTCATCTTCTCTAAACCCAGTGTCGATTCCCCCTTCTCGAAATATCTCTATAACTACCATGTTAAATGTTACAATACATAAAGGAAAATACTTGATATCACAAGGTGAACCAGGATGGTGCAGGATATTACTAAATTTCATTGAAGGATACATCCCCCACCCATGGATATGGATATGTTTTTAATCCTGTTTAATAACTGTGGAGATCAAAAAAAATTATTAATCCATCATCGTTGGGGGTCCAATGATAACTGAGTAACATAGGGTGCGGATCAATAGGTAGTGCAACCAACTCAACTAGGTGACACTAAATTCCCAAGTTGTAGAAGTGTTCTCAGATTTTGGGGTAAACTAACCATCGGTGATAGACACATAAATGTGTCATCCCTAAGGATATGTGGAGGAAAAAACATCATTCTAAGATATGGAATCAAGAATATTGATTCATGCTATTGAAATTAGGCAGAAAATCATGGGGAGATGGTCCAAAATGATAACGTCCCACAATATTCTCTGTTTAGACTTAGGATCTTGCCCTTGGTTTCTCCATTCATTTTATAGGGGCGATTGTGGGACCAGATAAAGTAATGATGTTGACCATTGCAGTGGTAGGATGTTTGGGGGAGATTACGGTTAGTGAGCTATCAAACCACTACATCTTGTGCTATTTCCTAGAGAATGCTCTGAATGCATCACCACATACCTATAGGATGATGTACTAAATACTAATTCTTATATAGGGGTGGTGGTCGTTAGCGGTGGATTAGGATAGTTCTCCTTGTCAACAAGTTCTTAGAATAATAATTGGTGATCCCTTGAAAAAGAATAGAATGATCCTAGTGATGATAGGATGGATTGCATAACAAGACCCTATAAAGGAGACATGTCTTCCTCCTCATGTATTTATTTGTGGAGGGATTTAGGGATCCGGTTTATCTCACATTCCAGAAGGACAGAGAAAATATGTTCTGTTCCTACCCAAAACCATGATAAAAAGGATCGGGGTGAGGGTTTCATCACCAAGATTCACTCTGCTTCAGATTCATAAAAGTAGACTGGTTTGACCACAATGTGAGGATCCACGTAACATTTTCCGTGGTTTTGATGACCCACACTCTTGCCATGGAATTGTTCATTAGGGAAGGGTAGATCTAAAACATAGGGAATAATTTCTTGTAGTTTGGTTCTTGTGTGGGGAGGACCACCGCTTCGATGAGATGGGGGGCATGGGCACCTGGAAAAATGTTGAAGGGATCATGAGAAGGACCTACAGAGTGATGGGTTATATGGTGAGGAGGAACATCACTCTATTTGATGATGCCATAGGGAGGGCCACCTCTAGTGTTATTGATGATGCAAGGAGGACCATCCCATCTATATCCTAAAATATGGGGATAACCTACATACCTAATATCATGGTCATTAGGGGGGCCTGTGGGTTGGGTGTCCAAAAGATGAGGATGACCTCTTCCTAGATCAATGATGGTAGCATGGGGATGACCTCTGTACTAAACACAAGAGTGCGGAGGAACTTCACTCTAGTTGGTAGCGGTACAGGGAGGTCCTCTATACTGTATGTCATCACCATGGGTAAGCTCGTGATGAATTCCACATTCACTGGCGACCATGGAATTCAACCTAGCCATCTTGTGGTGTGGATCAGGCCTCAATCCTAATAGGGCATATAGATACCCATGTTGAATGTTAACAAGGAGGTGGATATACACATCAGTCGTGGATCGATCCACTGAAGCCATAGAAGTTTATGCCCCCTTGCGGCAATCCTCGTGAGCAGGCAACCTTCACTGATATCGTGTTAGCTGAGATACGACCGACTGTGCGTTGGTATGGACCACCTACTCTTTGGATTACCGGACTAGATGAAATCACAGACATTTCCTGGTGGGGGCCCTTCTAGGAGGCTCCCTATCTAAAATTGTAGGCAGGACGACTCGGACACCCCTTACATCATCGGTACAAGGGATTATTTCAGATGAAAAATTTTGGGAGAGGCTCCTAAAATTATTAATGATTGGATTGGGTAGTAGTGGATCCTTATGAAACCCTAGGATGTAGAGGTGTTGGTGGCTCCCAAAGCCTCCAAATGTTAACAACACTATTCCTCGTCTGGATGAACCCCTCTTATTCATCATGTTGGATAAGGGTATTGATCACCCTCCTTTGAATAAATTCTGAGACTGATATGTGGAATGGGATCCCTATAACATCAGTTTTGGGATTCATTACAAAAGCAGTGAAGCTATGTAGGACTTTCGTATTCGTATTTCCCCTGACCATGCATCTGTGGCTGAGAGGTGATTGGTTTCCTTCTACTATATTATGGGTCTTCCAAAGAATGAAAATTCATTCATCTGTAAAGATTATAGTAAATTGATACCATATGTCCCAACAGTGTTCGGTCTTCCATGTTCAGGTAGAAATATCCATGAAGACAACATTGCATATCGAGATGTCTAGTGATTAACGGCCCCAAATCGTAGTGAGATTCATGTCATGACCACTATTATCATTGTGGGACATAGTTCCAGATAGCTCGATCTGGTGACATGTTCAACTTTTGATTCCCTAAATTATACTAATCCCCACATTGAGGAGAATAATTTCACATCGGGTTCACCATTTCTATTTCCAATGCCTTCCATTGTGGCATTAATCATCTTTTAGGATGCACTGATTGTTTCCCTGAATTCCAGCTTACTAGAGTCTGGGTACATTCATTACTTCATCAGAGATTTTTTCTCCATTATCAAAAAAAGAGTATGAGATTTCAGCCTCTCCTTCCATTGATTCCTCCTGGGAATTCATCTCCAAGCACATGTCCCACATAATTATTAAGTTGTTGTTCATGAAACTCTTCTTAGTTCTGTTTTGTTGTGGATGAGGGTTAACTACACTGCTTCAATGAGGACACTTATAAGTGGTTGAAGTCAAGGTAGTAACCTTCAGTCCGCATAGTAGTCATGTTAGGGCATCACTGGCATGTCTGGATTACAAAACCACGATACACTTATATTTACCCTTATAATAGGTCTCATAGGGGGCATGGAAGTCTGAGGCATTCCAAATCATAGATGGAGAATTTTATTCTAGAGGATTTCCGATTAGGTTTTCCTTTGTCTCCCACATTTAACCTTGGGTATGTCATGAGTTTAACATCTTGTGGATATAGATTGGACTTATCAAAACACTAAGAGGAGTGGACCAGATGGGTATATCCCTAGGAGAGAGAATGTAAATATTTTATTTGATGGGTGGGTCAGAATTCTCAACGAAGTTGGGCCCATAACTGTGTGTCCCACAAAGAGGAATATTTCACACCATTATGTTTGATTTGGATTCAACAATGGTGAATTAAAATGGTAAATGGGTCCTTGAAAAGGGAACACCAAGGTTTTCCATTAGAAATGAATGAATCCCAAAGAGAATTCCTATTTATCATATATAAAATATAGGGATCAGGACCTACATAGTGCGAATGAGTGAGCCATGATGTTACGGTGTATCCAAAGGAAAAATGACATGGAGACATCTCGGGGTTTATGCCTGGATAGCATCCTAGGTGCAAAAAAGAGAGATGAAATGAATGGGGATTACATATGGTTAGTTTCCTATGTGGATGGAACGATTTCACCAGGATGTGGGGGCCCGATAAATATCATTATGGATACAGATGAAGTGTTGAAGGATGGAGAGTATGGTTATGAAACTGAGAACCTCTTTAAAGGATTTGGTATTGGTCTTGAACCTCAGGGAGGTTTCCTACAAATCCCCATTAATGGGAATCAAAGTCCATGTTGCTCGGTGGGGTGATGAAAGACCTAAGATGGATTCATGTGATAATGGAGTGTATGGATGGGGTACATAAGGGAATATAATCTCTAGGATGGGGAATGATCTTCTTGTAACATAAATGAAAGAGGGAGAGATCAGGATGGGACATGGGAGTTGGGCTTGAACCTCAGGGGGGGCTTCCTACGTACCATTCTAAGAAAGAAGAAAGGTCAATGTCCTTGTAATTCCAGAATGGGTCAAAGATTTGGGGTGAACATAAAGGTCAAAAAACCAAAGACATTCTGGGGATTTTTTTGGTTAATATCCCATATTAAGAGGGACACTCTTGGATGGATGACTATGGGTTGATGGTTAGGCTTACAATTGGTCAGCTACCTGGGAACTATTCTGAATCCGTAGTGGAGAAGACCAAGGATGTGGGTCCCATCATAAACGACACTAATGTTTACTAGTGTTGGGGTCAAACCATAGGGAGGATTCATGCATAACCTTTCTAGGAGATATGGATTAAAAACCATGTTGTTCAAAATAATATAGTTTAATGTCATTCTTAATGAAAGGGGGCATACATTTTAGCATCATGTTAGAAAACGGTGAAACAAAACGATGTAGTCGGGACCAGTAGGTGTTGTTCTTTGACATCAATGAGGCTTCCTACATTTCATTCTTGAAAAAGGGTAAGGATCAAAGTTCACAGTGTTCAGTCAAGAGGGTCATGGGGATTACATGATAAGGATGCCCTTAGAGGTTATCATGATCTATGATTACTCTCATCCCACATGACTCAATCCCAGTGTGAGAAATATAATGCAACAAAAGACCTGGCAATTGCGTCGTGAAATCTGTGGCTGTGAGGATTGGAGCAGGGATTTTCTTTGGTTAGTGTCCCATATTAATAACATTGTTTCTTACTCCACAAGGGAATATAAGGGGAACATCCAATTTTACATGGTGGATATGACCATTATATAAGGAGAAACCTATCTAGTTGGGTTCGGGATTACATATAAGCTTTTCGAGGTGTCCTTGGAAACAAAGAGTATTGGATGAGGAGGATTGAGAGGGAACTGGTTCTCATCCTATTCATCGTCATGTCCCATCTTTCACTGGTGAGGTTTTCAAAGGAAAACATCATGGGTTTAAGATGTGGGTGCATAGAAGTTTAAAATATAGAAGCTCGGATGATGAGGATTTAATTCTCACCCCTAGTATGTACATAACTAGAGCGCTTTAACCATTAGTAATGTGAGGTCACCAGAAAATCCATGAGTTGATGGGGATGTGGAGTGATCCATTAGAGATTTCACGTTGGAATGGATATTCAAAGAAGTAATAGTTATTACTATGCATATGAGAAAAGTCACGAAGTAGGGAAATAAAACACGACTCACCAATTGTGGAACCATGATATAACTATGTACTTGTATGAAGGTTCTCAGGGACTAGGGGTTCATGAAGGAAAAGGGGTCGTAAAGAGGGGATACGAAAAGCTCCAGCACTTCACGGTGAAAGGCCTTATGAATCATGGTGAAAATTATCTCAGTGATGGGGGGATCTTCACAAAGAATAATGAACCTACTGACGCATAGAGTCAACATGAGATTGGAGTGTTTTCTTTGATGATAACATGCTTTATGATGACCTGAGTACCAAATGTGATATCCTTACATTGTGAAGGCCAAAAGGCTTTTCAAAGGGCATCCCCGCCTGAAGTGGAGGTAAAATAGCGCAAGGGGAATATTTTTTCTCTAATCTCAAGTACCTCAGATGATTCATTTCCTCAATTAATCACATTGTACAACATGATTGGAAATTTTTGAATTCAGAAGGAGAAAGGTCAGGGTGTACCCACTTGGGAGTGATGAGATCCAAGTATTTATAGGAAATAGGGAGAAAATGTGTGGAAGGTATTCAGCGAATCAATTCTGGATTCACTACATGAGTATGATACTTCAATTTTATTAGAGTAGCGGAGCAATCTATCACTACCTCCTAGGGTGTTTTAGAAGCTATCGACTATTGTTAAGTTCCGTGAACTCACAGAGTATTATATCACATCTTCCATGGTTCTCATAGAGGCACAAAACTCTCATCATGTTCCATGGACTCTCATAGGTGTATTTCACTTCCTCTGTGGAGGTTGCAGAGGTGGTTTCCTTGAGGCATCACGACCTTGAGGAACTGGAGTAATTGTAGAGGATCTTCAAGGGGTGGCCCTTTTGGGAAAGGTTTCTTATTCCTTTGCGGATTTATTCAAATGCTTGGATTTAGCCCCAACAGAACCGTAATTATCTCATACATGTACAACTTTCCTAAATAAAATACCTTAGTGTTGTGCCAAATTTTAATAATGTTCACATACTTATTCAATAAATCAATAACCTCTAGGATAACATTCATTCCAATGGATGTATTTGTAATTTGAATGAATAAATAAAAGGATACCTCTTCCCATTTCTAAACTAGCACATGTATAGACTAAAGAATACTTGTAGCCTTTTGGTTATTATCCACAATCTTATATAAGGTGAAATAGTGGGACATAAATTCACTAATGACAACCTGAATTTTATGTCACCAGAAAAAATTCTTCATGGCATAATACATGTTGTTAGTGTCTGCGTAAATAAACCACGAAGAAATATAAAAATATTGTATTACAGTCACAATAATATGTAGTGGGATAATAAACTAAATCCATAAGTGAATATTACCATCCAAATATTGAGGCCAACCAACAACTATATCTACACTATAAAAGGATACCCTCATTTCCCAGAACTCAATATCTTGATTTGGTTCCTAATGAATGAACATGATGCGATATTACATCATCTGTACACTAGTAAAAAGTGTACCTATCTCATCCTTCCTCACCACTAGTTTTACATGAGAAAATAATCCTAGTAAATTTTATTCCTCATTCGATTATGAGATGGCCATAGATGGAAATTTCCTAAAAAGGCTATAAGAAACCACATCTCCTTTATCAAGGGTGTAGAAAATGTTATATAAAAATATATGAAGTTACTGTACACCTCACCTCATCTTGAGGTTCATGTATTTATTTGAGAATATATTTCACATACACATGTGATTATAATAGATAATGATCATCTTCCTAAAAAGGCAGTTTAACAAATACATACAAGCATGAAAAACTATGGTGACTTTGAGAATGCGTGTGGGTAGTTATTTTTGTTTCATTAAAGTAGATGAAAGAAAAATGTTACTACAAGATCTCCATACATTGTCAGGTATCCCATCCCTAAACTAAATGAATCACAATAACCTAAATAAAAATGACTATCATAAAGTAAAATAAATATAAGAGATGGCGTCAAAAATCATTTCATTTCATTAAAGGATGTCTATCATTTTTCATCACACAAATATTTCACACATTTCATAATATGATCAATAAATGGTGATGTATGTTTTGATAATTCTTTTAGGAAACAATGATAATTACTAGCTAATCCTAAGATGATTCATTTCTTATGAAATTATAGGTCTCCTCCCATGATAAGAAATCCATACCCTTACCAGGATGAACTATGATTCAATGTTTAGAAAAAAAAATTCATATGAAATTGTTATCCTGAATTTGTTATTCATATTCTGATAACATAGTGTAAAATAGATATTCCTTAAAAATATTGAAACCAGTCATAGATAATTATCATGATCCTCCTCAAATTTTCAATAAACTAGGTTATCATCAACAAATATGAAGTTGAAAGTGGCAAGAAACTAGTGGAATATTAGATTCATCAAATTCATTAACATAAAAGGAGTGTTATATAGAAAAAAAATGTCACTATTTTTTTAAATTGTCCATACCTGATTCTAAAAGTGGAATTTGTGAAATCCACTCCCATAAATATAAGATAATGATAACAAGACTGAAGGTTGATCTTCAAGGACACTTTTCACCATTTAATTGATTGAACAGTTCATCAATATAGGGAAAATGATATTTACTCTTAATTACCACTTGATTAATCATTCAGTAGTTGAAATAAATATAAATATTTGAATCCTACTCCTTTGAAAAAAATATAGTATCTTCCCAAGATGATATGATATACTAAATAAAACACTTCTGTTTTAAAGTTTCCAATTCACCCCTCAACTCTTTCAACTCAATTAGTATAATAGCATTTAAAGGTACCAAGATATGATGAGTTCCAAACATGAGATCAGTTTAAACACCCACCAATCATTTCATTGGAATTAAATAATAGTACACAGGGTAATGTTTTCGAAAATCCATGACCCGAAATAAAGATAACAACTAGATGAATCATCCCCCAAACATTACTACAGATGTTGATATCTAACTCACTAATTCTGGAGGTAGAGATCCCATTACACAACAATTCAGATTTGATTCAACATGATACATAATGGATCACCATTAAAGGGTAGTAAAGGACACCCTCTAATGGTATCAATCATCCTAAAATTGGTTGGAATCCATAAAATCCATCCAATAGATCATGGAAGACATAATCAGGTCAAAAAAATTAAACACCAAATTAACATCATATATGAAGAAAGAATATGAACGAAATAGAATACCCTAATATTTTTCATTCCCAAGAGGCATATACCACTCTATAATGGAAAAAATGAGTTCCTTTAAATTTTTCAAAATATATATAAATATTTTCAATATAATGTACTGATTGATTATTGCGACAAACTAATTACCCATTATACTGAATTAAATAAATACAGTACCTCTGGATTTCATTGGTACCTTGTACACACAAACTAAAAAATCAATTAATTCATTTTTATCTTCACTTCAGAGGAATATGACTACTACCATGTAGACATAGAATCTTATGAATATGTCATTATTCCCTTAAGATTTGATAAACTAATTCCATAAAGAGGTGAAATTGAACATAAAAGATCTTATACAAATGTAATTTATGATAAAATAACTAAATAAATTCAATTATGTTGAACAATAAAACATAGTGGTCTGTATTTTTATAAACTTGTAGAAACTGAAAAGAACACTACTAGATACTATTGATGGTGTGATGGAAGACCCTTATAGAGATCTATCAACACCACATCTATGTGTATCATGACACTACCTGTTATTTCACTATGAGAAAATAACATTTACACAATGTATGAGAGGAAATAAAACCAACCATTACATTATAAAAGGATTCATTTTTCATATCATTGATCTATACAATATATCTATATAGGTTACAAGATTTTATATGTAAACCAGAAGATTGATGTTCAGTCATAAACCCATGTGGAATCCCTGAAACTTTAACTGGTCATTTCTCATAACCTATAGAGAAAAAATAAAATTAAAAAAACTAATTAGAACTATTAATCACTTAATGATCACCATAGATAATTGAGAGAAACTCTACAAACATAACCAATGTCAAAGATTCACGGTTGAACTACTGAAAATTGATGATATTGAAGTTATTACACATAAATATGTATTGTTTCATCACGTGGAAAACACATTACACCACTTTTTTCTAGTCCTTTAATGATTAATAGTATAACACATTTCCTTAACAAATTTAAGATTCTCTATTATGCCAAAGATAATATTAATATTAACAAAATCATCATATACTTCGTGAGGATAATTCATCCCATTGAAATGATGGAGACATTAGGAATAGAATTTTTTGATCTCAATATTTTGACTTCTATATCCAGTTTGTGCTTACCTACCCTATGTTTGGGGAACATGTAAATTTTTTTCCACAATATAAATAGTATATACTATATCCGTTATATGATTTTGATTTATCAGAGGGTTCCATCTAGAAGAATCATTCATTTAACCCTCCAATGGAATATGAAGATGTATTCTAGGAATAATGGTAATATATTGATAAAAAGAAGTGAAAATATATGATAAGAAATATTAGTTTTAATCAGATAACACAATCATGGAAATGAGATAATATAAAAATAATTAAACCCAAATGACATGTTTCCCAACATCCCATGATATCTTACAGATTGTTATGATTTAAAATATCTAGGAACCTACTATAAATGTACCCCTTTTGTATCGATACTCTTATCTCATATCTACCAGACATCCAAAGTAAATAAAACCTGAGTAAAACACTCTCTTTGATAACAATTTTTCATGAACCAGCCCTAATGATCCATTAATCAAGTCTTTGTATGGATAACTAGTAAGACATGAATGGTGTTTCCAATCATTAGGGGTTGTCAACAAGAACCCAGTTTTCATTAAAAACATCTGGGGATGATTTCTTCTAAACATAAAAAACCTAAATATTTTAATATTTAAAAAATATGAAACTAATGAATAATCTATATATAGTGTAAAACAACAGTTGTGACACAACAAAGGAGAAACATGCCAAAATTTAAGTACACGATATAGAAATAAAAATTTTCCTCAAAATCAATGATATATATCTATATATGAAATGATGGTAATATCCCCCCATCTCAATAATAGATAGTCAATCCTAGTTAACAATGTGACATGAAATGTCAATGCATCTCCTTTCGATTTCCTACATTAGAATTATTTGGGACTAAATACAAAGAAAGTTGTATACAGTGTGTAATCAAACAAAAATAGTGGAGTTCCACTATCATATTCAGGAATTTTATTAGTAATATATTCTTGATATTGTCATTTTAAATGAAAAATTATATGATTTGAAATTTTTAAAAACAATCCACAAACATTTCAGTTCACCCATTTAAATTATTTATATACATGTTTATATATAAAATATTCTTCAAATCAAATTTGGTTCATTCATTTATCATTTCCAATTAATTCGCTATAAAACCACATAAATTAAAAGAACAATGGAATGTTATCTTATGATAACATAAGTTCAAGTGGGATTCATTTTACATAAAATGATCAATCCTAACTACATCACAATAAAACTAGATCTAACATGATGAAAAAAAGAGTAGAGTAATATCCTAATTTTTTTTATTTCCCCTAGAAATCACATAATCTAGTACCTAATATAAATACCCATTGAACTTATGAATACCACGTTGTGTGATTCTCTCCAAAAAATCATTGAAAAATTCCCTTCACTACCCCCTCCAATGTACCCCAGGCTCCCATGTGCTGAGCATTTTAAATCAATTCCAATGTTCTTATCACATTTGATCAATGAATCATAAAACCATTTTTAAAACATAAACTATGATTTTTAATAAAGATTTCATAAAAATGTCGATGGTAATTTGAAATGATACTTTCATTATCAAATACATTGGGTGAAATAACTTTAAGTTAAAATTTATCATATATATATTTCAATAATTATGATATCATGCCTTTAATTGATTATAAATCTACTATTAAAATTTTTGAGCTAGTTTTGTTTATAAAAAAAGTCAATCAACGAAAAAACCATCCTTAAATTCTTGATAAACCAAAAATTCAGTAGGATCTACACATCAAATGATAATTTAGGGCCCTAGGAAATGTGACTGAATCTAAACCATGAATCTCCAAATATGAATCTAAAATTCAAAAATTTCAAGAATAAAGGAAATGTTATAAAAACTTTAACATAATTTTTCTAGAATAACACAAAATGATAAATGTAAATTAAAAAAACAATTCCAAATTCCACACATTTTTGTACAAACCCCAATTAAATCATGTCACAACCCATAGATCTAGCCTCAACAAATCAAATATAATGTCTAATTTAAAGAGAAAATATAGTTTCTTGAGAATTATTTTGAATAGAGACATACAATTGAAGGATATAGATACAAGACCTTAAATAATTCAAAATAAATAACTATGAGGAAAGGAATATAAAAAAAATCTATAACAAGCCTAATTGGTCTGGATCTTAGTCCATTAAAAGAAGAATGAGGGAAATTAGAGGTATTTTGTGGGTTGAAATAATAAATCATATTAATTATTTCAATTTTTGTTGGTTTGGCTAAATGATTTCACAAATTTCTCCCTTCTGTGAGACCATTATTGTGCTATTGGAGAGTTTTTATGGGTTTTCTACATGGTTTAACTGACCATACAATGAAAAATAGAAATTACTCTACACCATCTTTCATGGTTTTAGGATAAATTCACATGGATTGGATTAACCATGATCTAACCACTGACCATCATATATAAATCCAATAAATATTTCATAGATTCCTTGTATGACCCACTCATTTATCCCCAACAGTGTTACTAACAATAAACGATCTTTGAAACTATAAAAACATTATAATTCAACAAAAAAGACCCATGAAAATCTTAAAAAGTGATGGTCAAAACAAAATGACATATATACATGAAATTTATATCGAAATTTTATAATAATCATTTTATTAACATTAATCTCCTTGAACATATATAAATTACCTAATATCACAACATCAAATATAACAATGTTAGTAACTAATGTTGTATATTATGTATCATTTTATGTTGAACTAAATCAGTAATCGAACCCATTCAATTAAAACTTTTCTTGAAATTATGCATCTATTTACATTATTACCCACTAAAACATCGAAATCTCATTTAATAGATAGTTATATTCAATTTTTTACGTTATATAAGTGTAATTCATTACATTTTTCTTTATAACCATATTCTAATATTAATGTTAAGAAAAAGTGAAATTTATTTTTTAATTTGACTTGAATAATAAATTAGAATAATGATTATATTCACATTATCAATTTGAAAAAATGGAAGACATTTCATTTTCATTTACCATAACATTCCCTAAAATCTAGAACACTAACTGAAAATCACATTAATGTTTTTGAATGGAATAATATTTATATATTTAATAATTGAACTTTTCTGAGTTCAAACATATTCTTACAATCAACATCAACACTTTATTTTATTTAAAATATCATTCTATGATAAAAAAGTTCCTTTATATTTTGGAAAAACAATTTCTTACTTTTATAGTAATATTTAACCAATAAATATCATTATTTATATCATATACTTAATTTTATGTGATTACAGAATTTTCCACAATAAATAAGAGTTTATTAATTAAAATATTCCATTTATGGGTCGCTCAAACACCTCCCCTAATATTTTAATAAATATCTAGATATACTAATTATCCTATATAAACCATTTTTATGCTCATATCAATTTCCAGTCATTTTATAGGAAAACAAATGATTAATTAACCATGTGGGTTGGATCTATTTTATCATATTAATTATAATAACTCTTTTCTAACAAAAAAATAATCATATTGAATAACTAAAATCAAATAGTATACACATCTATTGCAAATATTTAACTAATCATGACATAATCCATTAAAATAAAACCATTTATGTCATAACTCTTCTTTTAATCACATGAATAAAAAATATAATATCAAATTATTCCCCCTTTATTTTTACAATAGTATACTCTCAACAGTTTTTGAGAATACATTTGGTATCATATACCATTAAAACCGAATAATTAATTCCTATGACACCAATATTAGTAATAAAATTTCAATGGTGTTTCTAACACCCTTCATGTATATCAAAAATCCTATCATATTGTATTATTTGTAATTTTTATGACATTTCCTTTATATTTTAAATTCTGTAACTGACTACTCGATGAAACATTGTTGGACTCTTAAACTATCTTTTTTTCTTATAGTTTACAATTTTACTGACATATACAATTTATAGACCACTAGAACATTGAAATTATATTCCTATTGTCTATTCTCAAAACATTGAGAATATCTTGTAAAATTTTCATGAACTCTATAATTAAAAAATTCCCCTTTATCATAATATAATGTATTCATTACCTAATAAAATTATTATGTAAGCGTCTAGTATCACAAATTCATCAATATACCCAATAATATGGAGTATTTGAGTGGTGATTAAAATTATTTGGGTGACTTTCCATCTAATTCATTGGAATCAGCTGGTGAATAATTATATTCATCCAATAAGACTAAAGATTAAAAACATGAGTATTTTTACACGTCATTACATAAGAATCGACTTGTTAATCTCAATTATTTCCCCATATATATATAGGATTTTCTAACATTTCCCACCATGGGATATTAATATATTATTGTTTTCATTCATTGGAAGATAAATAATAATTATGTATGTTTGTGATTCAATTTATCTAAAATAGATGATTTTATTTGAAGGTGTTATGTTTAAGTAACACCTTTTAGGATTTTTGTTAAATTGGGTCAATCTAAAATGAAGAAATATTTTAAAACACTTAATATCCCTTTGTGGTCTGTGATCACAATTTTACTATGCATTCAGTCAAATTATAATCAATCCCATTACAAAGAAATTTAGGTACAAAATCAACTTAGTCATGTTATATATGACTCTAGGATAGTAAAACTGAAATGTATTTTTCCATTTAATAGTGATTATAAAATCCACTTTATTCATCTAGTAACATAATAATATTAGGGTATCACAACATAGTGTAATTTAAATAAAAGTATATTAATTCACACTGAATATTATTTGGGTCACTCATTACATACTTACCTTACAAAATATAATCCAGGATAACCCATGTTTTGAATGATCAATAAAGGCGTATGATTGAGGTATTGAAAATATCCACATTGGAAGGAGTCATACACATAGTGTTTTTAAGGGGATTCAATCTCAAAATATAATCTCAAGTTATTCACTTTATTTATTTATTAGTACTATTATTGTATGATAGAATTATGTAGTAATTGAATGTCTTAATTTTTCATATATATAGAGGATACAAAAAAACCTTCTTTATCTTCTGATACTATTATTTTAAGTGTTTTAGAAACTTAGGTCTATATTTTCTTAATCTTCGTAAGCGGATTGATGATTAAGTTGTAATAGAACATATTATATGTGACTGAAAATATACTTATTCTATTGGATTTTATTTTTTGATTTATCTTTAACTAAGTGATTGTCTTACACATAATATAATTATATTAGACAGTAAATTCAGCATCTTTATTAGAGATTTAGAATGTCATGAAGTATTTTATCTTATGGAAGATTAGTACTATATGGTTTTCTTAATAAGTAAGTAAATATTTTTATTCAGAATGTAAATTATCTTCCATTTTCACATTGATAGAATGATCAATAGGACGTAAATTATGAGAAGTGTAATATCTTTTTAAAAGGATATTCATAAAAGTATTATACAATGATCATCAAAGGAATTCATTATTTTCAAATATCATATACCAATAGTACATTTTATTAGGATGTGAAATTATCCTACACTATAGTTTCCCTGTTTAACATATGTATCATAAAATTATAATATCATTAAAATTGTATCTTTTGAAGCTTCTCCCAATATCATCTTATGAGAACAGTTGTATAATATGTTTATCTTAGGAAGGATAGGTCATCCTATGAATCATTGTGATTATATTACTAAAATTATTCAAATCTCTCAATAAGCCAGATCTTTCTTTTAAGTGCTTCCATAAATGGTCATTCTAAATAATGAAGATTTAATTTAGGTATTTTTCATTTTTTCAATAATAAAAATTTATGATGAAGATTATTTCTAACAACACCTCCAAAGTAGTTTGTCCCATTTATTGAATAGATGGAAATATTGTACTAAGATAGTATCTCAATGAATTTTCAAATTGTTTTTTAGATGATCATTGTGATAAATGGGCATTCATATGTTCAAATTCAAAAGAGAATATACAAATTGAAGAGTTTTAACTTATTTTAAAATTGTGAGAGGATTCGTTCTTGTGAAATAATGATATTCTAATGTGATTATAGAAAGATTTGTGGTTACAATAACAATGATTTTAATCAAAGTACATCCAATGATGACAGTAGAATATTTTCATCTTCTCCTGATATTTCTTCAAATACAATCATTTATGGATGGAACCAATGTTCTACATTATTCTTCAAACAATTTTCATTTATTTCACTATTCACTCATTCTGATCGAGTATGTTTTGTAAATGGATTTTTCTTGTAAACATTGAGCCTATTTTAATGATCATGGACCATTTTAAAAAGTAAAAAATTAGTTCACTCAGCTATGATCCCCCATAAAGGGATGAAAAAGTTAAAATCACTAATGTTGTGGAGTATAATGATAGTGTAGTGGACTAGGGGATATTTGTCCCTGGACCACAAAAATTCTCATTCCTTCAGTATTTTTTATGTTCATATATTTTCACTTATTTATTTGTTTATGAAATATACATACATGATGAATAAATTAATTTATTGTTTCTTTAAATTTATCCAATTGAAAATTTATTTCAGGAAAATAAGAATAATTTGGGTTGCAAAATTTTATATTGAAATCATTTCTGAACCATAGTGTATTTTGGAACTAAAACATCAGGTTGTATAATTTGTCATTATTGGGAACTATCCACAAAAAAATAAATGAAAAATTATTTATGAAAATTTTCTATTAAAGGAACATGATTGGGGAATTCTACCACTATCACTCAATATATAAGATTTATGGAGGCTATGTCACATTTTGTGATAATGAAAAATGAATGGTAGTTTGAATTTTATTTGATATAAATTAAAAATCTATCCATATAAATGAAGTAATTTATGATGAAGGCTTTATGCACAACTGGATAAATATTTCGAAATATTTTGATTATGGTTTTATGATTAATTTTTCTAAAACATCCTTGTTAATATTTTGAAAAATATATACATAACTAGTGATATATACTATCTATACTCAAAATATTAATTCATTTTGTAGATAGAAATAGAATTATGTTAATGATGAAGTAAATTATTCATAAATTTGGTAGTGAAGGATTAAACACTGCAATGTCTATTAAATGAGGAATATTTCCAGAAAAAAAAATTCGTTTTTGATTTTAAAAATATTAAATTGGATAAAAATAAATATTATGATGAATGTAAAATGGGAAAAACACATGACATATTTTAAAACAATTAAGTACGTTTATAATTATAGGAACATAGATATGATTCATATGTATCTTTCTGGACAATCTAGAATAGTATTAATTATTGGAAAATCATTTTTTAGGTGATGAATTATCAAAATATAATAGGGTATACTTTTTAATACCTAAAAGAGAATCTTGTTTTATTTTCATTAATTTTATTAAACATTTAAAGAATTGAAAAGATTACAAAATAGTTTCTTTAAAAAAATTATAGAGGATAATTTTAGGATAATGAATTTTATTCAATCTACTAAAATCATGGTATTATGCAGACCATTTTATCTCCTAGGAAACCTCAATGGAACGGGGTTATTGAAGAGAGAAAATAGTCATTTGAATACATTTCTAAAATAGTGTAATGTGAATATAACATGCCTAATTATTTTAGCTATTATTTTTTTCACATATAATGTTATTTCATTAATAGAGTTTAAATAAGTAATATTTTAGAGAAACTCCCTATGTGTTTTATAATAATAGAAAGCCAACGGTATTATATATTAAAGTGTTTGGATGTAATTTCTATATATTAAACACTAATGATAATAATAGAAATATTATAAAAAAGTTATAAATGAATATTACAAGGATATTATATTACATGGACATCTTATAATGATTTCAATAAATGGACAGGGGATGTTTGAGATTCACCTAAGGAGATGTGTTATGAAAGTGATCCATTTTATCATAATTTTTCTCAAGTTGATGGGTTAACAGACTCTTACGAAGACATGAGACCTATACACATTTATAACTATATAATGTATTATGATTTGTAATATATTTTTGGTTAACAACATCATAATTGTACTCATTCTAGTGAACTATAAGTTTTTATACCTAGAAAACCAAGAAACCATAAGTACTATCATATAGAAAGTGTTATATGACCATTATAAGAATATTTATGGAATAGAAGAAATATAGGAAATCTTTTATAATTCTATGATTTTTTTAAGCTAGAACCTATAACTGTTGAAAAATATTAAGCTAATTAGATTTGGGTTTTATCCATATTTGAAATTCTAAACCAATTAAAGAGGAACATTGTATGGTAATTAGTTAACAGACACCCTGAAAATCCTATTATTTGAACTAAATCGGTATTTCGAAGGAAATATGACAGTAAAGGTTTAATAATTTGATACATATTTGGGATGGGTGTAAAAGGTTATATTAAATAATGGTTAGATTATGGAGGGTCCATTTCCCTGATAAATAGTATAGATGTATTGAAAATTCTACTAGCATTTGCAACCATTATTAATTATAAATTATATTATATGGATGTTAAAAATGAATTTATAAATGATTTTATAACGGCGGAATTTTAGGTTGAAAAAAAAATTAGATTAAAATAAAATTATTTTTAAAATTCAATTTTAAAAAATAATAAACGTCAATATAGACATAAAAATTGCATAGATCGGGGTTTGAAATATATTTTTATTTTTCCTTATAAATTGTTTTTAATACGGGATTGGAATATGGATAAACTGGTTGAAGATGGAGGAAAAAATATCTTAAGTGTGGGGGAGACCACACATTTCTTATATGCCAATCTAGTTTGGGAAGATTTGTAGGGATGTACATTCTGGTGAGTTTATATAGTGGGGAAATATAGGGGAACAAAAAATTCCCTCTATGTAAAATATAGCCATTATGGATGATTTGAGGGAGCCACCTACCCATGTAACCATGCCAATATTGTTGGATTTTAGCAATGAGGATATCATCTTTCAAAACTAGAATTTTATGGGGGTTTCAATCAGTTTTCTAGGATTCCAATCCTCTAAAATTAAATGTTATCATGAATAAAAATAATACTCAATCATCTATGCTTTATTGGTACTTCAATAATGAAATTCCATCATCAATATTTATTTGTCTCTATTTAATGATATTCATTGATTCACAGGGGTCACGTTAGTAGCCTTTTCTTCCAAGGATTATCATCATTTGTAAAAATATAACATGGATGAAAATGAATGTAGTGGATTACTATAGTTCAATGAAATTCCATAAAGTATAAATATCAGGTTTGGTGTATATGGAATAATGTAGGTTAAACAGATGTGGTATCAAATAGAGGGGGTCAATCTGACATCTAAATGTCTATAGTGTTGGAATTATGAGGAGGATATGACCAATAATATCTTTTTAAAAGGGGTGTGATCATATGTAGTATGTAGTTGGTTTGTAAATATTATATTTCTTGGATATAAAAGTATTTTTGGTGCTGTATTTTTACTGGCCCATATCTGAGATAAGGGGAGTAATATGAACAGATAAAAAGTGGGGAAAATTATTTTTTCTACTAACTTCTCGTGTATTTGAAGTTCCAAGAACAAGGATTAGATTTATGGTACACATATCTCACATATCACTGTATAGGATTGATCCATATTCCATGCGGTGGATCTGGGTTACCTCACGGGGTACTAGGATATCTCCTCCTCCTTTAAGAGGCTATTACCTTATAGGAAAACATTTCCCTCAATAAATATACTATTTTATTTTAGAATGTAGGATCACTTTTTCCCTCCTATAAGTAGTTTGAAAATAATCATCAATTGATCTTTTCATATTAAACTCATGTGGAGGGGGGGGGGGGGTTGTTTAAGACTCTAATGGTTTGGTTTTTATTTCCCTCAGTAGTATATATTATAACGGTAATCCATTCCCTATGGAGGCCAGTTTTATTCATAGTGTGACTATGGTTTACAATTAATATATTATCAATATTTCCCTAGTTGAGACTGGGTATTCTATCATCCTTGATTATGAATAGAGGAAAATTATGACATTGTTCTCTATCACAAATCACATTCAATGGTTCTCCCATCATTAAAGAAAACTGGATACAAAATTGGATTGATGAAAACAATGTTGATTACAACTTATCTTAAAAGGGTCCTCTATACAAACATTTTTAAATATTTCGATCATTGGATCCCATACCCCTACATTTTTTAAAAATATAAATTTGTATGCTCTATGAAATAAATAATTTATGGGACCATTATCTTTTTTAAATATTTATTTCATTAATAAAAAATAACTTCAAATTGATGTGTGAGTGGTATAACCTACTCTTTATAATAATTTTTCCTAAAAAGGTATGCTAATAGTGAAAATATATGTTTATGATGTTATTTAGAAGTCAAAAAATAAAAAATTGGGTAATTTTTTTAAAAAATAAATAAAAACCTATTTCAAATGAGTATAATGGGTGAGTTAAACTATTTCCATTGATCCCAAATTTATCAGAAATATTTTGTAAATTTGTCGTGCCAAATAAAATACACGCATTATTTACATCAGAATTTTGTACTTGATAATTGTAAAACTTATTCAACTACTATGAGATTCAACATTATAATTGATATGTATAGTGATAGAAAACTCAGGTATGTGAGGTTATATATAGGAATCTATATATTATTTATTTATCATACTACAATAAAGACAAAAATTATGTTTTTATTATGTATTTGTGTCTGGTTTCATTCATATACAAAATAATCTCATCAAAACGACGAAAAAAAATTAAGGTATTGAATATGAACTATTTCTGTTTCTATCCTTTTTCCAAAAACCTATGATTTTAATTTAGCTTCATTCTATAAATGTTAATTTGTAGGGTGCTGACTAGATAGAAAAAACACATCAAAAACCTATTATTTTCATGTTTATTCTTTAATATCTATGTTATGTAATAAACTACACTCTAAATCAGTATCAAATAATGAAAATGAATATGTTGATGATGGAACTGGTTGTGCATTGGTGTTATTAATGAAACACTGGACGAGGGATTTTGGATTAAATTTTAATCTTTTTTCTAACAAATTTGTTATTACATGTTCTATGAACATTTCAAATAATCTGATAAACCATTCTAGAAAAAGAAAACATTATAGAAAGACGTAATTTATTAATAGATAATGTAAAAAAGATGATATATATTTGTTAACTATTTTTTTATAAAATAAATTACTAATCATTTTGAAAAAAAAATTCATGATTATTTACTTAATTTTATTATATATGAATTAGGTTTGTTTAATTTTACATAATATTCTTTTAATTATTTAATACTCAAGAGAGTGAAAAAAATATATATTAATTTCATTTAACTATTTCATTAATATTTTAACGCAACCATTTTTAGAATTTGTACAATATTAATATGGCACACATTATATGTTTCTTATTAATAATTTACACACCACATTTTGTAACCCTTAAGTTACCAAAAGCGAAAAGAAAGTAAATTGGTACTCTTACACCGTGAGAATTTGTGAAATATTTTTTTCAACTAAATTTAGTATTTTTTTAATTTCCTTTCATGAAACAAAATTATTATTATTCTACACTCAACATTGATATTATAATGCATTACATGAAACACTGTTTTTATCATGATTATACACAACACTGTGTTTAAAAAAACACGACCTAATTTTAAAATATTTTTATTTAATAATATTTTTTTCCTATAGCTATTGTAATGGCTGGTATGAATAGTATTAACTAAATTATGAAAAATTATATTTTAAAACTATATATTAGATTAAATCATTGGTTACCAATTATTTAGAAATGAAAATAAACCCCATTTGAAATTAATGTAAATCATTATAATAAAAACTATTTTTATGAATACAAACATGTTTTGTCGTAATAAATTATATAAATAACTTTATATGATTTATATTAATGAAATTCAGATATGATATATTAAATAAAATGTTATAACATTCAAATTATTTTTTCTCTATGCAGCTGATGAAAATAAATATGATTCATTCTTAAAATAATATTTTCCTAAAAAACTATGTTATCTCATTTTCCACACATATTTTTAAAATTAATATGTGAATATTTTATAAAATGTACATGAAAAAAATAATTTTTTTTAAATAATAATTTCAAAATTTACTTCGAGAGACAATTTTTTTAATTTTACAAAATATATTTTTATGAATAGTAAAAAATTATAACTTTCATTAAGAATTGTTATATATCTTAAAGAATTTTCAAACATAAATATTGTTTTACGATTGTTTAAAATAAAAGCCAAAAAATATATAACTATTAATTAATTTTTTTTAATTTGGAATCATTTTCATTATTAATTTTTATTTTAATACTTATTTAATGTTTTGAACATTATCTCTTTCAAATATCTCTTTGTTGTCCCATTTACGGGTTTAATTTTAAATTATTTTTACAAATTATTTGAATATAATTTGGAAAATTGGATTAATTATTTAGTATAATAATAATTTATTTTATCTAACAATTTAATCATAAATTTTGAACATAAATATTACTAAAAACAAAAAAAAATTATTTACCACGATTAATCTGAAAATGGGTCTACTGGGGGTTAACTACAAAATAAAAAATAAAAATGGCTCAAATACTTCACGACACCACATTTTTATATATATTATGACCATATATACATTAGGATCAATAATGGTCTATTTTTATCCATTTTAATTTAAAAAAAATCTCATTTCACATTTTTCATTTCAAAAATTACATGTGTGTCTATTACCAAACATATTAAAAGGCCACCATCTCTACAATCCTCTTCACACTTCCTAAACCATTTCTAATACATTAACAACCCAAATATGTAAATTCAATCCATAATATAATCATATAACCTTTATTTGGGTTATTAATTCCTCCTTATAAGGCATTCGGTATAATCCTAAAGAGGTTCTCTGAAGAAGAGGTAAATTCATAAACATTCGTTTTTGTATTATTTCTTCCTCCACATACATGAAGTGTTGTTATATAATAATGATATAATAAAAAATTATAAAACTTATATATAAATATATATATATATATATATATGTTATTATGTTACAATAATATCAAATAACCATATCCACTTCCATAATTTGTTGATTAAATCACTATTCATGTGTACGAAGGACTACAACCTTGGGAATTTATATTATTTATTTTCGATCACCACCTCCCACAAGTGGATATTTGGATGTATTAAAAATTATTATATATTATATATTGGATATAATTATAATTGTGGATTTATGATATCACATAACACCTCTAACATTCCATTTTGTAGAAATATGATAAAGTTCCTCATCTGTATAGCGGACTGCTGCCTCACGATGCAATGTAATTCATTCATGCTTTACATGGAAGGAAAAAAGGATGAGTTTAACATAAAATATATGATATATATGAAATTATAATAATTATATAATGATAATATATTATTTTTCTTTAATTCTATTAGTCTATTGAGAAAATTGAAACAACATTCAAGAGTATGTAAGACCTATCATCCCAATGAACGGTGTATTTCATTTTATGTATCTCACATTAATTGATAACTAGAAAAAAAAATATATACTGAAAATATTATATTTTTATATCCTATATAACCCTATATATGTTAATAACACCTATCAATTTAATAGGACAAAAAACATCAAATGAAAACTTTGTAAAAATAAAGGAAGTATTAACCGAAATGTGATTTGAACATGGAATTGTTAATAAACAGTTAATAAATGGGAATAAGTAAAAAATTTATGGTATGATACATATGATAATATTTATATAAATTATTTATCATAAAATTATTTTTATTATAAAAAATAATGTGTATGAATGACTTCAATACTTAAGGTAAGGGATTTTTGACTCACTTTTTTAATTCATTGAGACACATGTCATATTAAATGCCTATTTTGTGTGGTGTATATAAATCCCATGAAAGTATTTTATAATTATTATAATGATTAGTATGGGTATATACATATCTATTTGATTATATATCTTTAATGGGGAATGAAATTTTTTCGGAACAATGTGTTTAAGGTGTTACAATACAATATTATCATTTATTACAAAAGTTTATGATAATGTTTTTTATGTAAAGTTAATATGATACATCTGTTAACAAAAACAATTATTTATTCTCTTCTGGTTATGTCATGATAATATATTTTTTCCTTTATTTTACCCTCTTTTTGTACTCAAGAGTTCAAAATAATTATTTTTTGAAAAATTGTCTTCAATGTTCGCATTGATTGAAATCCATTTTTTCTACAAAACCATGATTCCTATAGAAAATCACAATTTTTTAAACACAATTAAAATTATTTATTAATGTATTTTTTACCCATGTTTTAATTTTTAAATAATATATTGAATGTTATCATTATTTCATTTTCCAAATAAATCATGTTTGTATTTTAATAAAATTGTTAGAGGAATAATTATTTTAGAAAGTATGTCATGGTAGGTATTTACCTTCACCCTGCCTGATATATGATTTAATGCTTCCTTTTAATTTTTTGAAATTTATTTTCAAATAAAATGATTTTTAATTTTTTGTTAAAAAATATTTTCAAAAATTAAATTTCAATATTGAAAGGTTACTTTTATCATAAAATGAAATATTAGATATTTTAAAATCATTTTCAATCCAATGATACATCCTTTTTTGTTATATAGTATTTATTGGGGATATGACATAAGGAAACCATTCACATTATTTATCTAAATGGTTTATGTTTTTTATTACATGATGTTTGTGAATCTCGTTTCTTTTCCACTGGTTATACCAAGATAAAATTCTAATTTAACCCACTTATATTAAACATGTTATGTATTGATTAAATAAAGAAATTATTATTAACCCCATTTCTTCTCCAGAGGTTACGCTATAATGAAATGGTTTTAAACCCCATTTATTTACTTAGATTATAATTTGGTTACTCTTTTAGGATCATGGTGGACACGTATGTATAATTTTTCTTATGTGATCAATGTGACCTATATCTCCCTTTAATTCATAGGGTAGTGATTAATATCTCATGATATGAATAATACTGGAATAGTGAGTTATCCATGATTTGTATGGGACTCTTTCCAATATGACAGTCCAGGGAGTGAACCATGACTACTATTATGGTTTTGGGAGTCAATCTATTATACAATAATTGTCTTGTAAACAATCCATGAATTACTAAGGATTTTATTTTCTATGTTTATGTGTATTCCAAAAATATATATGTCATTTTCTAATGTATTGCTTTCATGAATTATATTCTTTAATTCAATTCATATTGGTGTCTTATGACCTAAGAATATTTATTCCATGACTCACGCTTTTGATATATGTTTTGTAGGGTTAATTTTTCAAATGTAATTCTCATGTTCTTATACCCTTATCCTCATGATATTTTGATATATCCCTTGTTTACCCTTAAATTGAATATGATCTCACCCTCTAATATGATTTCTTTCCCCAAGTTATGATGAAACATATTTTTTATGATATATATATGAAGGATTTTAATAATTATGAATATTGTGGGATATGACATAGTAGAATTATAGGCCAGTGTTTTATGTGTCTATGTTTCCAAATTCACTAGAACTAAATGATTCTGTCCTGGGTCATTATGTTATGAATTGAATATACTTATAATATGATTTAATATTTGTTTTTGAGAGGATTAGGGTCTACAAAGATGGTATTAGATAAATT
Source organism: Viscum album (assembly GCA_963277665.1). Classification (NCBI taxonomy): domain Eukaryota; kingdom Viridiplantae; phylum Streptophyta; class Magnoliopsida; order Santalales; family Viscaceae; genus Viscum; species Viscum album. The sequence continues at coordinate 619,072 of OY728121.1, forward strand.
TTATCAATACCTTTGGAAACATGGCTGAAAAACAAAGTGATATCCTAAGGTAAAATTTGAAGTATATATCTAGAGATATGTATAAGAATATGTTTAATGATGTGTTAATGTATAGGAATATATCATGGAATATTTTTATATTATTGATCTAGTGTTTTATATGAAATTACATACATTACAATAAACTACAACTGAATATGTATATGTAATAGAGGTACATAGTGGTAATAATATCAAAAAGGGAACATTGACTGTACTTGATCAACATTATATACATCAAAATAGGTCTTGATTCACAAATGGTGTGAAACTCTTGGGGGATATTCTTTTAGAATTCACACTCTTTATGATCCACTATGAATGATTAAATAATGATCATGAACGAACTATTTTAAGGATAAGGTTTCATTTATTTAAAATAAGGTGTCCAGATTTAGGAATATAATAAGTTATTTTTCATGGTTATGGGTTTTCCACTTTGAATTTTTTTTTCTCATACTATGATTTTTTAGTCAATGGTAGGAACTAGATGGAACTTGGTTACTATAAATGTGACATAAAATTTCAGGATGAGATACACAATGGAGTGAATACTGTATTTATAGATGTATTAATTATTACAAAGTAGTTATTAGAAAATATTATTAAATATTTTTACATAATATGTCTCTATAACTCACGAAAAATGATAAGTATAAAGTTCACTAAGAATTAATGTGTTGGGGACCATGATGGAAATAATATTCAGTTTCATATATGTTTAGAAATTTGGAAGAATCACTATAATTAATGTATGAAGGGAATAATTATTTGTTTTTTTGAAAAAGGAGGAAACAATGTAATTAAATACTATGGAAAAATGAAAAATTATATTAATGAAATTTATAGTAATAATGTTTTCCCAAAGGACTCTAGAATGGTTGAATTTTATAACTGTAGAGAGTGGTAATTATTAATGTATTTTTCCTAGGGGGAAATCTCTTGAGGAGAATTTCTAAGGCTATATGAGTAATGGTTATAATACATATGATGAAGAGAGAATGAATAACATAAGAATGTAATGGGTTATTCTAACAATATTTTAAATGATGATGATAAGAAGAATTACAAAATTGATGTTGATTAATGTTATTGTGTGATTCATTATTATTATTATTATAAGAAAGAGTTATTAAGGAATAAGATGTTGAATCTATGTTATTGTTTTAAGAGTTAAGTGGAATAATTTTAGTGTGTTTTATTTGGAATTCAAGAATTATGAAATATATTATGATTATTACATATAAAATTTTCTTTATGTATTTTTATTAACATTATTAACAGTGGTGATGACCTATAAAATTGATTTAATGGAAATATGATATTATACGTAACACACATGATTAAGGGAAGATAACCCTTCATATGTTCCTGATGATGAGATAATTATGTAGGTATAATGAGATGATGGATATGAGAAATGTATATTGTATAGTATTAATGAACATAGATATAATTAATAATTTATAAAAAAATTGATATATTCTAACATTTATGGAGTTACCATAATTTTAAATTAATTGAAATGTTTAATATTCTATGATTTTATTTATAAAATGATGTAGAATGGGAATTTGTGGTCATTATTTTCATTTCTATGATTCTAGAGAATATGAGACCAAGGTTTTCACCTATTTTTCTCACGACCATTATAATCTTCTTAATGATAATTTGGGGATTAATATTATGTTTATTTTAAGAAATTTAATGACTTTCGTTAAAGGTTTTTAATTTTTGAATTGTCATGTGGTTAACCATATGATGGATTTTTTATATTGAGTATTGGATGAGGTCTTAGAGATTAATGTCTTACATCACTATATGATGAATTTTTCATTTTGGATAACTTGTGATAACCATTTTTTATGATGATTATTGTCGATATATGGATCGACATATAATTCTATTATTTATCTTGTGATCTATTAGATGTTCAAAAATAAAATTATCAAATTTATTTCATGGAGTAAGAGATGCAGTGAAAATTAATCAAATCCCATCCAAAATATGAAATTATTCTTATGATATAATGGAAATACAATCCCTATGTATGTTGGGCCTTTTATATTTTTGATCATATCAGGATGGCATCATATCACATGGTGCTTCCACAAAAACTATTTCAAGACAAATATTTGATCCATGAATATCAATTGAGAATTATATAACATAACGTTCCCATGTACTAAATCCAATGGTCATATCATTGGAGAATAATAATTTGTATGAAGAACAACTGTTTGATATTCTGGATCATACAAATATTTTTATTTAAAATAAGACCACTTAACTGGTAAAATATTTGTGATGAATCCCCAATCTAGAGGAATTTATGTTTGGACATGGGGATTTAATGAGGCTAAATTATCTGAATCTTTTTTTTACCAAAATTATTATTTTGTTGGGAAAAATCATTTTAACGAGGGTATAATGTAACAACATGAGATTTTATGAAAAAAAATTCCAAATAAATCTATTCTTTCCAATATTTACCATTATATAAAAACCAATGTCATCATTTTATTATATTAAACACTATAATTAGTTTTTATTACATGACACATTAGGTTTATATTCTATTACATGCAGCATCAAGTTTTAATGAAACATGGCATACTATTAAAATATCATTATTTAATAAGATAGTTATTACCTATCAATTGGAATAGTGAGATTGAATTGGATTAAATAAATTGTAGAAAAAAGTGGTTTACAGTTATATATAAAATTAATTATTTGGTTACATGTTAATTATTAATGAAAATAAAATATTTAAAATAAAATAAATCATTTTCCAAAAATCTTCTTATGCATAGAAACGTGTTTTATGTCAATAAATTAAATAAATAAATATTGAAATGAGATTTTATTTAATTTATATATTTTATAAATAGGAAAATATTTTAGAATTTATATTATGTGTTTTCTAGGAATGTAATATGAATAACTCTATTCTTAGGCTTGAAAAACATATTTTTCATAAATATAGTTGTTTTGGATTTTATAAAATAATTCATCAAATTAGTTTTTGATACATTTCGAATTTTTTTTTTTAAAAATTAAATTTAGTTTTTAAATCATTATTTTCAAATTATTTAATAGTTTAATTTTTAAAAAAAATTTAGAATAGATAATTTTTTTATTGAATATTGAAAAATATTGGTTTTTATTATAAATTTTCATTTATTATAATGAATTTAAACTCATATAAATTGTGTAAAAAATAATTTAGAACTATAATTAGATCATTTATATATCTAAAATTATAAATTTTTTATTCTAAATCAATTTATTGTTATATTTTTATATAAAACCATTTTAAACATTTGATTATTTTCTCTCATAAAACATACTCTCTCATCACATATATGGGTTTAATTTTAAATTATAGTTTCCCACTAATTTCAAATCTATTTATAAATGTTTTTGAAATATTCCTAATAAGCCATTTTTATATTATATTATAAGTTCAAATTAATTTTTGATCATGATAAATCATAAAAAAGTAAAAATTATTTACTGTAGTTAATGTAAAAATGGGTTTGGTAAGGGTTAATTTAAAAAGAAAATGTTTATAAATTACTAAAAACATCTTCCAAACACATTTGATGGCCATATATAGAACTTATATCTTATATTATCCTGAATAATCCTTTTTTGAGGTTTTTCTGATAAAAAATTGGTTACAACATTTTCTTTTCAAAATTTATATGTGTTTCACTCACCTCAATTATAAAAGGCCACCCCCTCTCCCCCCCTTTTAAAACATATACACCATTTTATTTACAAAAAATAACCAGCTTTAATTAAAAACTATGAACATATATTCCACATTTTTTAGTAATATATCCAAATAAGACATTAATACTAAACATATAGAGTCACTCTACTGAATAGGTAACTACTTAATCATGCATTTTTGTTTTATTTCATATTTCACATAAATCAATTATTTTAATATTATGATGATATAATTACACCAGTATATCCCTTATAATGAGATGATATTTTTTAATGTAATAACATATATCCATATCCTCTTATGTCACATGGGATATGAAATAATCATTCATGTATATGTCCGACTACAAAAATGTGAACCATTGTTATTCATTTCCAATCACCTCCACTCACACCTTTATATAATGATACATCAAACATTTATGTATTATTGGTATAATGTTATTATTCATATGGAATTATTATATCAAATATACCTAAACACATTCCTTTATATGGTAATATTATAATGCCGCATCTAGGTTTGACGGACTACCACCTCACAAAACAATGTGATTTATTCATGTTTAATAATGAAAGTAATAATGAATGTTTTAATAAAAATCTGCGATAATATATGACAAAAAAATTATTTGAAATGGTAAGAAATTATTTTTACATTATTTATATTATTCTATTGAGAAAATGGAAGTCATGTTCATGCATACATATGACCTTCCATCACCATGTACAGTTTTTTTCATTTTCAATCACTAACTTTTATGGATAACAATAAATACACTATTATAAAATATTCCATTAATAGTGATGTCATTTATCAGTGTTTGAATTTTTTCTTTGATAAATTCCATCTTAATCAGTGCTAAAATAATCACTAATGAAGGGAACCATTTATCAACAATAAAAAAGTGATGGTAAAAGGGTTCCCATTATCAGCGCCCTTTTTATTGTTGATAAATGGATCACTTTAGGAGCACTGTCACTTAGTGCTAATAAAGATATATCTTTATAAGCACTCTATTTTTATCAATGATAAAGTGTTACCTTTATCAGTGATTTGTGTTTAATGTTGAAAAAGGGATGCCTTTATCTGTGTACTTTTATCATCGATAAAGGTCTAGAAAAACAAAAAAAATAAAAATAAAATAAAACATTTTAACAATTTTATTAATTAAATAATTATTCATAATAATGAATAAATTGAATATTCATATATATAAATTAAAGGAATTAAAAATTATAATATATTAAATATATATACATATGTAAAATAAAAACACGAAATAATTAAACAAATAAAAATTAAAAAGTAGTAAATTAAGAAAAATAGTAATAATTTTATTTATTAAATATTTATTGATTAAAATTCTTAAATATAATATACAAATATATATTATAAATATTAATAAATAGTATATATTAAATATAGATATATAAGTGAATAAATTATTATAATTTATAAAAAAGATTAAAAATGAATAAATTGTAAAATTTTATAAAATTTTATAATGAATAAATTATTACCAAAAACTAATAAGTATGATATATATATATATATATATGTTACACATTAATAGTAATAAATAATTCATATTAAATATAAATATATAGCAAATGAAAAAATGTTATAATAATTAATAAATTAATTACTTATATATTTCTAATGTTTTTGATATTTTTAATATTACATATATCAATCTTCATGTGTTAAATTGAATTCAAATTAATAAATGTTCTATTTCATTTTATATACAATGAACACATATAAATTTTTATTCATTTAATGAAATTTCATATAGAAACACATACAGCTAAAATTTATGAAAATTTTTCAAAATTTAAAAATATTTAATATTTCATTATATCATGATACATTTTATTCCATTATTTTTTAACCGGTAAATTTCAATGTTTTAGTTTTCATTCTATTATAGTTAGGTTTTATTTATTCATTTTTAATACTTAAATATTTTTTATTTTTTATTTAACATTTGAATTTATCATTTTCTATTATTTATTTAGATCTATTTATTTATTATGTTTTACTCTTTCAATTGTGTATTCATATATAATTATATATATATATATATAATTTTTAATAATTTATATTTAATTAATAATACATATATATTTTTTCAATATTTTTAAAGTTTACTCATTTTAAATTATTAAATTTCACTCATTTATAAAATGCATTTATTTAATCTTATATATCCATCAATATTATTAAAAAAATATTTTTAAATTAATATTTTTAAATAAATATGTTGGAAAATGTATATTAAATATATTTAAATATTAATGTACGTATAATTATTATCAATAAGTAAATATTATTTTTTAATGAAGAATTTATATAATTATAAATACTCAATTACTTATATTAAAAAATTATAAATTTATTTAAATAATCAATTTTGTGAGACTTAATCTCGAGTCAATGTGGAGACCCATAGGGACAACATCCACTAAGCTGCACAGTGGGGATATATATATATATATATCAATATATCAATATATAAATATTTTTTTATATAATATATATATATTCATAAAAAACAATTATATACATAAAAAATTATAAAATAATAATAAATATATTTAAATAATGAATGTATTTACTATATTTACATTTATATATATTTATTATATATGTGTATAACATTAAATTTATATATAAGTATTTAAATATATATATAATTGTATATATACTATATTTATAAAATTATGTATTTATAATTTTAAAAAATAATTTTTTAGAAAAGTAACAATGTAATTATAAAGTAATAATTATAAAAAAATTATTATTTATATATTTTTACAATTTTATTATTTTTAAATATAATTATAAATACATTATGAGCGCATGTCAATTTAACGCTAATAAAAGGGATCGTTATCAGCTCTTTTTTTAAAACGCTCATAAAAGTTCCCTCGATCAAGTTAAAAGAACCCTAACCATGACTTATGTTGTTGCTATAATCAAGATCCCACATAACTCCTCTACTGGATGTGCTACACCTCTACATTCTATCGGAGGAATCAGGGCTCAAATCAAATATATGTTATTTTCTCCTTTTCCTCTCTTTTTTATTGTTTTGGGTTCTGGGGTTTTTAGTTTTTTCACTGTTATTAATCATGATGAAACCTACATCTCATCTACCTTTCACTCACTCACTTACCATTACCTACACAATGCCACCCCTACTATGTAAACTCACTCGAGCCTCATACGAGACCACTGCGAACTTCTTTTCCATTCTCTATTACAACTAATGGTGATTTTTTTATGTTTATGTTATATTATTTCATTTTAGCTTTTTGATATTTTGGGATTTCGATGTTTTAATCTTCATTCCATAATATGACATTTACATAATTTTGAGAAAAGGTTTTAATTAATATTGGACTAATTTTAGATGAAATGTTATTCGATATGAATAACATAATGTGGGTTAATATTCATATAGTTTTAATGTGAATGGGTTAATATAATTTAGGGAACTAATGATTTAATATACCAATTTATATTGGATACAATTATCAATATATTATAAAGATATAAATTAATAAGTAAAAAACTCTTTGAATTTTTATTGAAATAAAAATTGGTACACTTTTTCAGTTTTATGTTTGAACCAAACTCAAAAAATTATGATGTATTTTAAATAATATGTGGTTTTATAATAGATATATAGGTTCAAAAAATTACTAAATTTACTAATAAATATATTTAGTAAAACATTAGAGTTATGAGAGAATATGATATTCAATTTCATAGGGGTTTATAAAAAGAGATACAATTTATTTCTAGTATAAATGAATGGATTCAAAAAATTTCCTACTTCCATTAAATTTTCAATTTGTTAAAATCATGATTGATTTTTTATAAACTAATATTAAATATATTTCATTAACATAATTTAATTCAAATTTATAAATTAAATCATTTCATAGAACAACACACGTGATCTGATTCTATTAGAAGAGTTTTGATTTGTTTCATTATCGATAAAATATTTTATATATGAGTTTACTTTTCTATAAAATATTTTTATAATAAATTCATATTGAATAATGATGTGATTTCTGATGAACATTACTAATTTATGAAAATTTAGTTTCTCTATTTTTGTGTGTGAGTTATCTAATCAATAAATTTAACATTCATAAAACCATAAAATGAAAATATTGTCCAACAATTCAAAACCTGACTTGAGATGAATCAAAATGTTACTCAACCCTTGCTATCGTCAACTGACATCAAATAGATTGATAATAAATATCTATCATTCAACATGATCCATGATAAATTGTATAAAAAACCAAATCACATGAAATTTTCATCTATATAAAATATTATACAATATAATCCAATTAATCTAAAGTCATATAAGCATAAAAAATAAAAATATGATAAATCCTAAGTAAAAAATAAAAACCTATATGAATTACCAACATACCGTTGATAAAAAAACTCTACAAGTCTCCAATATCTATCATTTCATACTCTATTGTTTCTAATAAATAATTAATCCTTTCAACAATAATCCTAAGTAAATGTAAGCTACATGCGAACAAAGATACACATAATCTGGTCATGCAATGTAACTAGGTAGGTTTTCTCAGATGAATTTACATTCCCTTTCTCCACATGAAAACATAAATCTCATTTTTATTTTCTAGAAATAGTCCTAATTAATGATAATTGAAACCTGAATAAAACACAAAATATCATAATAAACATAAATAACTTTTTATAAAATAAGACCATGGATTTTACAAACAAGGATATGTAAAAAGGGATTCATTTTTGCATGATAGATATATAATATAATACACTCTATGCATAAAATTAAAAATTTTCAAGCATCTTGATAGAATCTCTTTTACTATCATGAAAGAATACACAATAATTAAATACTCTAAAAAACTATTTATTACTTAAATTATTTAATTCGACCTCAGATGCATGATTTCATTCCATCTTTTGTTGATGGATTGGATTCCCTCTCTCAAATTATCCTTCCCCACATCATTGTGGTTCCAAATATCTATGATAACAAACCTACCTCTTAGGTTGTATTCATTAATCTCTATAAAATCTATTGTAAATCATTAAATACCACATCAACCAACTCAGCATTCAACTCTGTAATCCTCATATCCTCCTCATTCACAATTACTCCCAAAATGAGTTGAGATCTTCTGACCTTCTTTTAGCTCCGTCTTTAGGATAGTTTCTCTATGAATTTTTGAAAAATTTCTAGTTTTCAATCCCATCCACCTCAAACAAATACAACCACAAGTTTTTATCTCCCCTAATCCTTGAAAAAATGAAACAATTCATTGTAAGTGATAAATAGTAAATGATTGTGAGTGGAAGTAAATGACATTAAGTGGAGTCCAAGTGCATATTAATTTTAATTATTTCATTTTGAAAATATAATAAGTTATAATCCATTACTAATTTTTCATGTATTTTTTTATTGAATGTTATTTTATATAGTAATATTATATTTTAGATGCTGGTGATGAAAAATGACAATTAACATAGGTTTTATTAAGTGCAGCTCAGTGGGGAAGAGTTGATGTTCGCTTGGTAGTGTTTGAGACCTTTCATATCCTATATTTTTATTATTTAATTTTGTTTCTTGAGACTTATCCCCCATAAATTCATTGTTTTTTAACTATTTTTAGTAGTTTTCTTCTAAAATGTTCCCACGTACTCGATATGGGATGAATTTTTGTTAGAGTGGTTCAAGAAAAATATGTGGATGTCCCTAAAATATGGGGTTGGGTATCAAAAAAATGAAATAATAACACTTAGGGTTGTATGGAATCAAAGAACATTGGAACAATAATGATGGGGGTGGCTAGTCTGAAAGAGGGACTCCAATCCATCATCAAGAGATAGAAGGAATTCAAGAATCACAAAATAGATTAAATAAATGGATTGGAGGTCAGTGGTACTTGAGTATTGAATTATTATATCTCTATTCAAGATAGTAACAATTTATAGGCATGATTCATGAAAATGTTCCTTTTTAAACATGGAGTATATTTTATTTCTGTTATTCAAGAAAAATTATATGCTTGACCACTAATATAGATAATACCTTCTGAACAAGATGGTGTTATTAATCTCAATTCGGAATAGGCTGTTATTGATAAAACTACATAATTTTTAGGTTATCAACATCAGGTTGATGAAAAAAACAAATATTATGCATCATCATAGCATTGAATAATATTGACAAGTCAATAAGTAAAGGTTTTAAATTTTATGTTGGTTAGAATAAATTTTGTCTGTCTATTAACGCCAAAAATTCAATGTGAATTGGATTTCATGGGTAATTTTAGTTGATGAATGTATTAATTGATATTTATGGAGGGAACCATGTCCAACCTATAATGAAGTAAATCCTTTGAAAGGATATAACGATAGTGTTATGATATTTTTTATCTATTTTAATAAATAAATTATACAGTTAAACATTGATTTAGTTATTATTATTATGTATAGTTTTCATTTATTTTAGATGATTTCCATAAGAAAATAGTTTTAATGGCCACTAAAATAATCCCATAGAGGCTTCTAGAATCTTCATAAGAAGTTACATCTTTGGTATGCATAGGGGAATGCAATGCCCTAACAAATAGTTAGTTATGAAATCATTATACATTAGGATACATATGGCACTTTCATCAATAGTTAAAATGATAAATTACTTCATGTTAACTATATTCAATAACATATCCATTGAATTTTCTTAACGATCTTGATACAATATTATGAAATTCTGAAATAGAAAATGTAATCTAGAATGAATAACTTGCATCAAATCCAATGCACCTCTATCACAAATGAATGATGGGTATACTTCATTATAGATGAAATTGGGTTGTATTTAAATTACACAATAAATGTCTAATTATGTGATATGAGACTACATATGTTCCTTTTTTCATATATAGATTGATGAATCAAAATCTTTAGTCACTTCCAACCCATGTTATGTGCTATGGTTGAAGGATTCTATAAATAAGGAGGTAAAATTATTTGATTAGAAAAAAAAATATGGGAAACATGTCTAAGTATGACATAATTTTAATTCTGTATTTTTTATAATAATATTATATAAAATTATCTATATATGTTCATATTTTTTATAAGGTTTACAAACAATATAGATAATGACTGTATGGAAACAAAATTTACACTCATAATCATTGAAGTGGCCAGAACAATATGGCCACATCAGATTATTTAGTTGTGGATTATCTCTTAAGACATATTTTGAGATGATAAAACCGCATGAATATACATATAATATGGTGATATGATTAAAAACACAAATATACTAATTGTAAGATACATTTTTAGTCTAGTTTGGAATTCTAATTTATAAAAAATGATCAAATAGAACCAGTGGTGGAGAAAATATCCATAACTAAACCAAATAATCCCACTTTTATTGAGGGTTTTTATTTCCCCAACCACATTCCTTAACCATGATAATAAATTTTTTCCTTACTATTTCTTTTAAATGATAATCAAACAACGTCTGGTAACATTATATTACTAAATTTATATATATTATAGTTTTCTGTGATTTATATTCCAACCCCCACATACTTCCATGTTGTGATGGGTACATTGTAAAATATAAAAGGTGACAAGATACAATATCAAGACCCCCCAATAGATCACACGATTTTGAGGATCGAGATAAATCATGATCAGACTACTCAGTTTTCTATTCACTAGATGGTCCAAATATTTAAATTGGCAATGATGATATATAAGAATTCATAGAATGGATATCTAATCTAATAAAGATATAATAACTATGCCATAAATAAATATTTTCATAAGAAAACCCTATTAACTTTGGGTGATAAAAGAATTAATAAGAGGTATGATATTATAGATGGATAAAGAGGTGGTTAAATGGAATGATAAATCAAGAAAATATAGTGAATCAACCAAGAAAATAAAATAACCATCTGAGAGTGGACTCTCCCCTCTTGGTATGGAGAATCATTTATTACCATTACAAATTCATAGAGAGACCATAATTAAAGATAAATCCATGTCTTAGATTGAATTTGAATAAAAAATATATGGAAATTCCCTAACATATGTAATTGGTCTCAAGACTCTAAATGAGATTCTATATATATGATAATTTTTCATATTACATCTACCAAAATAGTGATATTATATGTTAATTAATGTTAATGATGGTTCATTTTTTCAACAAGAATTTATATCAAAAATATATAAAGAAAAAATCATGAAATGAATGATTTAAATTCATTAATACCTATATCTTTTTAATGAAAATACGTAATTTTGATGAAGGATAAATTTAAAATGAAAAAATATGAGTTACTCATCAAGTTTAATAAAAAACTATCAGATGAAAGATTCTGTTTTATTCTTATAATGAAAAAATAAAACTGTACAATATAATAACCTAATGTTTTTTATGCAATTTTTTATAGAGCACTGAATGCTGAACATAGTCAATATAAACACCACGAATATTTAAATTTTTTGTCCAATGGTTGGATATCAAACCAAGATACCACACAATACGTGTATTGTGATTTTTTAATTCACTAAAATCAAGATTTTATAGAAGAAAAATCATTTATATTTTGCTGCATCTATTTTAACACATATTTTTTTATGATAGGGTTGTAACTAAATATAGGCTAGATCGGCACTTGATGTCTATGTCTGAATTGATAAATCCTTTGAATTTATACACATGGATAAAATTTACGGTATATACAGATATATGTACCTACACATCTTTTATAAAAATTTCTTCTTTTGGGTAATTTTTCTATAGCATCAGAATCACGATAATGGCATCAATTATGGATATTATGTTTTCAAATTTTTGTGAGAAATCATAATGAATAAAATACCAAAATCCTTCAGCAGAAAATTTCCCAAATAAATTATGAATTCATTAATTATATTTCATAATAATTTTTTTGTCTATATTTTCTATGTACAATCAAGGTTTCCAACATCATAGATAATCAAAAGAATAAATATTTTTTTTGAGGTGAGTGGTAAGGATACTTTTATTATAATGCATGCCGATAATAATTTTATTTTATTACCTTGTATGTTTTTTATCTAGTAAGATATTTATCCTATGAAATATATTTTTTGGTTTGAAGTAGTAATGTTATAATGCCAACATATTATTTTGGATTATTTTCTCACCGAGATGTATAATATAACAAATACATTTTCGTAGAATAGCTAGCATATTAATAATAAAATTATATGGAAATGTTGGAGGTGGAGGAAGAGGAAGATATAGTTTCAATGTCATATATTTTTGTGTTGGTGGGGGAAATGGTAAAGACCAATGAATAGATTGATTTGGATGTGGAGTTGAAGTTCTAGCTCACAAACAATAAAATTTTTGGTCAATAAATTAATGTGAGGATAATATCGAGGCTGTGTCTAAGAAATTTTTTTGAAAACATCCCACAAGACATTCCACATAAGATAAGAACCATTGGGCATGTCCTTTATGTGGCTTATTGAAATAATATTTTTCATAACTAGTTTAAGTTATGTTATGTATGTTATTAATCCACCCCTAAGATCATTCAATGTTGGAAGCTTCAATTTCTCTACTATTGTTATTGAAGTAACATATATACAACATCCCATCATAAAACTTGTATATAATCACATATAATTTTATGCATTAATATGTTCGTAATCAACCACTGAAATAAGAAGTTGAATTGGATAATTATTAGAAAAACCATCATTTAAATATTATTCACAATGAGGTGAAAACTATGGAAACACACTAGGATTTTAAAAATAATTTTTAGAAAATTATTCCAAATTCGTTTGTGATGTGTAGGAATAAGTATCATGTAAAACCCACTCATGATGCTACATGAATCACTAAAAGTACTAGTTTCTAGTTTAAAATGACATTTTAGTAAAAAAAACTTGTGGAATACTCAAAACTAGGGAAACACATATGTATTGTTTTTATACTATAGTAAAATGATCCTAATATAATTTGGGATGTGTAAGAATCAGTATCCCCTCAAACTGATTCATGGTATGACTAGTATGACTCCATGTGTGTTTTTTTATTCAAAATTTACATTAATATTCGTTAAAAAAATTTAAATACAAAAAACCTATAAAACACATTCAGATTCTTTTTTAACCTTATGAATATGATACATATGTAATTTTTGATCTGCAATAATTAGCCACACCTCAATATAATTTGTGAAGTTCTTAATATGACTCAAATTTTTAGTTATTATTAAAAAAAATTCATTTTAATGCCGAAAAGTTTAACTTACAGAAAACTAAGAAAACATTATCATATTTTATTAATAATATATGAAAAATATTTGAATCAAATATTTTTATGTGTCGGAATAATCCTCATGATAAAAACTTACATGATGAAACATGTGTGACTCAAAGTGCCAGTTTCTATTTTAGAATGAAATTTTAGTAAAACAAAAGTGGCATACTAAAAACCAAGGAAAACATTATTATTGTATTATTACATTACTAAAATGATATATATGTCAAATATTAAATATTTTAATCATAGTCATATCAATCTGATGCATAGTGTTGCTGGTAAGACTCTGAGTACATTTTTAGTAAAAACGGACTATAATTTAATTGAAAAAAACAACTGACATACACAAAATTTAGAAAACAAAACATTATGATTTATTGGGTACATTAGGAAAAGAACCCATAAGTCATTTTGGATGTTTTTTATTTGTCTCATCTCAATCCAATATGTGATATTACCCATATTAATCAAAGTATATGTTATCTGTTAGAAAGTGACATTTTAAAATATAAAAATATTACTCACTAAAAACCAGGAAAACACACTCATATTCGCTTGATAATTTTAAAAAATGAAACATGATTCATTTTTAATGTGTAAGAATAATTTTTAGTTTAATCCCACACATGATACATTACATATGACTCAAATATCATGTTTTCGGTTTAAAATGATATATTAGTAAAAAAATTATTTGGAAAACTCAAAACCAAGGATAGACATTCACATTGTTTTGATACTTTAGTAAAATAGTCCACATGTAATTTGGGATGTGTATGAATAAGTATCACCTCAATATGTCGAATGATGTGACTTGAATGTATCCATGTGCATCTTTGTATTCAAAAATAACAATAATTTTTGTGCATAAAAATGTCATACTCAAAACCAAGAAAAAACATTTTGATTACTTTGGTACTTTATAAAAATGATCCATAAGTCATTATTAACATCTCAAAATCAACTAAACCTCAATCTTATTATTTCTGTAAATTGTATGACTCAATGTGTTCATTATGAGTTTTAAATTTTATTTTTAAAACAAAAATGTGTCACTCACTGAGAACATAGTAAACACCCTTGGATTTTCATGAAAAATTGAAAAAATAGTTCATAATTTGTAAAATATATGAGTCAATGTCATGTCAAACCCACAAAATATGTGACCTGTATCACCCAAAGTTCAGTTTTCCATTTTAAAATTATAATTTATTGAAAAACACATGTTATATACATGAAAATGAGGAAATACAATCATATTTATTTGATAATTTATTAATATGATCCATTTGTCAACTTTCATGTGTAATAATTAGCCTCACATCAATACAATGCATAGTGTGACTGATATGACTCCATGTGTGTCTTTTTATTCAAAATTGACATTAACATTAAATCAAAAAACCAATATACTCAAAACTGATCAAATACATTCATATTGTTTTATTACTTTAGGAAAATGATCTATATATCATTTTTTATCTATAAGAAATATCCTCTCTTCAATATGATATCTTTTTTTCCTGGAATGACTCAAAGTATATGTTTTCATTTTAAAATTTACATTTTAATACAAAAAAGTTTCACTCATTGGAAATCATGATAACACAAATAGATTTTATAGAAATGTATTTGAAATGATTCAGAATATATTTGTGAGGTGTAGGAATTAGTATCATGTCAATCCGACACACGATGAAACCTGTATGACTCAAAGATCATGATTCGAGTTTAAAATTACATTTTTGTAAAACACCAATTCTATATACTAAAAAACGCATTCAAAATAAATTTTTACATAAATAAAATGAGCCATGTGTCATTTGTAATGTGTATTAATTATAAATAACTAAATATAATACACAGTGTGATTGGTATGAATATATGTTTTTCTATTTATTAAATGTTTAAATTAATTTTTAGGAAAATTATAACTAATATACTCAAAACTAATAGCATGAATTCAGATTGATTGGGGACTTTAGTAAAATTATCGATAAGACATCTTTGACATGTCGGAATCATCAGAACCTCAATCTGATACACAATATTTCCTTTATGACCCAAATTATTCATTTTGATTTTAAAATTTATATTTTAATACAAAAATTATAAGTCATTAAAATCCAAGAAAATTGGTTTTTGTTGTTCGGATAATATATTAAAACAATTAATTATTTATTTGAGATGTGTAGGAAAAATTCACATGTAAAACCCCCACACTATGAAACCAATATGATTAAAAGTGCATTTCTTTCTATTTAAAATTATATATTAATAAAAAAACACAAGTTTCATACTCAAAATAGTTGAAACACATTTGGATTGTTTTATTACATTAAAAAAAATTTCTACGTGTTCTTGGGGATGTCGAGGAATCACAATTAGAAAAATACCATATACCAATGGTTTGAAATAGTTGGTATAGGCCTCCAAACCATTTGTATATCCTATACCAATGGTTTGGAGAACCGTTGGTTAGTAAGCCGTGGGGATAGGTGTATACCAACGGTTTTGTAAAAACCATAGGTATAAGTAATATGTAAAATTTATAGCAACGGTTCCATAAAACAGTTTGTATATGTATTTCAAAAAAGAATCATTCAATTGGTTTAGAACCCAGTACCTATGGTATATGATTGAACGACCTAACCACTAACCCAACATGACTTTTGTGAACATAATTTCATAAGTATATATATTTATTATCATAAATATTTTAATTTTGATTTTCATAATGTTCTCTGTAAGAATATTCCCTAAAAAATACATTTAACTATGACAACGATTCTGAAAACCATTGTTATAGACCTATACAAACGGTTTTGAGAACCTTTTGTATAGATTCATTGATTTTTGGACCCATACCAATGTTTTTGGACAAACTGTTGGTATATGGGCGACCTATGCCATCATTTTGTCCAAAACCGTTTGTATAGGGAATCTATGATGGACCTATTCCAACGGTTTGGCCAAAACCATCGGCATAGGTCCATATAAGTGACATATACCAATGGTTTGGCCAACAACATTGGTATAGGTCCCCCCTATACCAACAGTTTTTGTAAAACCATTGGTATATGTCCAAATTAATGACCAATGCCTACGATTTGGGCCAAACCGTTTGTATAAGTCCATATAATTGAACTATACCAACGGTTTTCCCAAAACCATTATTATTGATCTTATATCTAGTATTGAATAATCTTCACATTAATCCAACGCATGGTGTGATTGATATAACTATATGTTCATCATTATTATTTAGAATTCAAAATAATTTTAGGGAAAAAATTGACATACTCAAAACAGAGCAAACAAATCTTCATTATTTTGGAGGCTTAAAAATTGATCCATAAGTTATTTGTCATATATATTAGTAATCTTCAACTCCCTCTAGTTAACAATGTGCACAATAAGACTCAAATTTTTTATTATGGGGTTTAATTTCATTCTAATACAAAAAAGTGACACTAACTGAACACCGATAAGGAACTCTCATATTGTCTTCATAATTTAGGAAAACAACGCTTGATTCATTTATGATGTGTAGAAATCAGTCTCATGTCAAACCTACGCATGATTCAACATGTATGACTTAATGTTCTTATTTCCATATTAAAATGTCATTTTATAAAAAAACCTATGTAGAGTACTTAGATCTGAGAATGATTTTAATATTGTATTGATTCATTTATAAAACAATCCTTATGTCATTTGGGATGTGTTCCAATTGTCTACTCCTCAATTTGACTAAAGATATAATCATTATGACTCCAAGAGAGTATTATTATTTAAAATTGACATTAATTTTTTTTAAACAACTAATATACTCAAAACTGAGAAAATACATTCATACTATGTTCATACTTTAGAAGAACTATCAATAATTCACTTTCACATATATGAATCTGTTAAACCATAATTTTAATCAATGTGTGACACGGTATGACTCAATGTGCACCAATATATTAAAAATTGTCCTTAATTTTAGAAAAAAAATTGACATAATCTGTAATATGTTTATTTTATTTTAATATTGTTTGGAAATTTTATTTCATATACACTCCCTATTTTATATGATTTTTCCAATTTGTACTATTTTTTTGTTATGCATTGTGTTGTTACAGCACATTGCATTCCTTGTTTTTTGTGATGTACTTTTTTTAGCATCAGACAACATTATTCCCCATTACCATATATTTTATTAGTACTAATAAAGGGCTCCTTTATTAGTGCTTGTAAAATCCCTGATAAAGATGCCATTTAGCTGCGCTAAAATAAGTGTAATGATAAATTGTGCCTTTTATCAGTGTTATTTAATGAATTGATAAAAGTGTTATTTACCAATGTTTTGTATGCTTTTATATCACCCCTTTATTAGTGATTTTATGTCATAGATGAAATCATTTTCCTTTGAACTGCACGGAGGTAGTCAGCGCTTTTCTATTGCTGATAAAGGAATATTTTAGCACTGTTAATGGCTTCTTTTGAAGTAATCAGGCATATATATTGAATAAATATGATATTTATATCATGATTAAAATTATTAAGATAAATCATAACATGATCAATATTTTAGGACAAAAAATAACATATAAAAACCTACAAAAAACATAATTTATTAGTTAAAACATGATTTCAATAAGAGATTATTAACAAAAGGAAAAGAAAAGGCTATAATTATATAATATATGGTATGATACCTACGACTTTGGTTCTATATAATATTTAAAAGAAACATATATTTATTATAATGGAGTTTTTAACATGTATTAAGTAATTCAAGACTCAAGGTAAATAATTTTCATCACATATTTTACTTCTATGAGTTTCATTCCATATTCAGTAGAAATTTGTTTTTTTTGGTGTATACACTAGCCATGAATTTATTTTATGACTCATATATTGGAAATTATGGATATCTATATGTCTATTTTATTATATCTTTTTCATGTGTCTTAGGATTCATTGTCAAAAATGTGGTAAATTTTTTATGATATAATCTCATCATTTATCTAGATTTTTTTATGATTATGTTTCTAATGATGAAATATTATGATCCATATCTCAATAAAGTCATTAATTTTATTATCCTCGTGTTTTCATAGTTGAATGTAGTGTTTCCCTTCATTTTACCCAATTTAGGTATTCAATATGTCAAAAGTTACTTAATAAAAAATTCATCTTTATTTTTCTATTCTATCGAAAACATGTCTTATTCCAAAACCATGTTTCTAAAAGAAATTATTTTATTATAATTTATTCAAATGATTTATTAAATATATTATTAAGAATTTTTATTTTTATTTGTAAAAAATTAATGGAATATTTATTTTTTTTCGAAATGGAACAATTTGTTTCACCAAAAATGTGAAAGGAATAATTATATATACGTGTACGTAATCTACAGTATATACCACCACCATTTTTGATCAAGGATTTAATATGTCATTAATATATTTCCTATTTTATCTTCAAAAATTATTTTGAATATTCTTTAGTAATTTTTAGATTTAAAAAGTGATTTTTGAAGTGAAAATTGTATTTTCTTCCAAAATGGTTACAAGTGATATTTTAAAATACTTTTCCAACTACAATGAGATCCTTTGAAGTTAATTATGATTTACTTAGGATATGATACAAGGATTACATTATTATCCATTCCCAAAATGCTTTATGTTTATAATGACATGATTTTTATGAATCCTATTCATTTTTCATGAGTTATTCCATTATAATTTTATTATGAAACCAACTTCACCTCAATGAGATATGTTCTAATGAAGTTATGAAGTTATTAGGAAACTTATTTCTTCTCTATAGGTTATGCTATGATGATATGATTATGAAACCCATTTCATTCCATGATATTTTATATGATGGTTTCTTAAGATCATGTGACACACAAATGTATAATATTAATTATGTGTTGAGTGGGACCAATATCTCCATTCAATGCATTGGGAAAATATTGATATCTCATGAGATAAATAAGACTAGAATGGATATTGATACCAGTTTATTGTGGGACTCAATCAACAATGATATTCATGGATGTGAACAAGTACTTATAAGATAGTTTGGGTAGTGAACTTATTCCACTATGATAATATTTGAAATCATCCTTGACTTTATAAGGAAATGATTTTCTATACCTATGTCTTATTCCACATATGTCATAACCCCATCAATTAAAAGATACCAAAATTAGGGGAGATAGATAACGGCCAATGATCCCCCCTCCAGTACGCCCTGTGTTTATGACATGCACCGAGGGTATTAAAATTTCATGAAATTGAATTAACCTATATAATAATATGGGATCGGGAGATAATAAGGATCATATGAAAACACCTCCAAGGAATAATATAAAATAAATCCAAAACCACACCACATGCAAGTATAAATATAATTAATACAGATAAAAGTTTCTAATATAAATACCTGAAAGAAACGTTAAAGTAGTGACGCAATAATTTCCATGTATTTGAGGTAGTAATGTCCACTACAATCCATATAGTACTCCTAAAGACCTGTATGTATTTTTATATACTTATAGTGAGTATTCAAGTACACTAATTAGGAAAAACAATGTCTCTCATGCATATGTGAATGAATCATACTAATGAACCAGTGAGAAAATAACAGAACCAAACAGAACCTATCAAGTCATACTTAATAGCCCAAAATAAAAAAGGAAGGATTACCAGATAATGAAAACAATGTAATATATTATAATAGGGAACACATCTATAAGGGTACCAAATACCAATTTCTAACCGGTATGCTACTATCAAACATAAAATTTAATGTCCTAGGGCTCCGATATCTTCTATATACCACACCACCCACCATGTACGGTCAGAATAAACCACACTAGAATACACATGGGATCACTACCCACAAGAATGGACACATCATACCTCTCCCAATGAAAATTGGTCTCACCTCCCTGCTGGCACGACCGCAATAAAACTCTCATGAAAACACCTATGCCACAACACAACCACTGCCAAAACCAATGTTGTATGGTATCATGAACTTATAGTTAATCAACATCATAACCTCCACCAACCCTGAATGACCCAATCTAGAGTCCTCCACACAATAATATTCATATAAAATCCCTCAAAAATACACTTGGGCCACTATTTCCCAAGAAAGTTCGAATCTCGCCTGAAAACTCGAAGGCCACCTCCCCAAAAGCACAGTCATGTATATCCCAAAAATACCTAGGCCATAACACTTCACTGGAAAACAATAGGCTATCAAGACAATCATATAATGGTCTAATAGTCATCCATACATCATGTCTAAATAAATAAATACCTCACCTTGAAGAGATAGTAGGAAAGAGTGTATACACAACCATCTGTACTCCTCATCAAATATCGGAAAAAACACACCCCAGACAAGACTATGTGGTTGTCAGTACATTGTGATTGATGTTAGTTGGGATTGTATAGTGATCAAAACAATATATAAGTATATATATATATCAAACACTAAATCCAAATTTATGGGTTCATAAGAAAATGAACCAAATGACAATATCATGACATTTGTTTTTTACCTTTAAATGTATAACACCACATATCAAGTCACAAACCCCACTTCACAGTTCCATCCAAATTCTTTTAATCACCCAATTAATTTAATTTTTTATAATTAAACACATTTAACCAAAAAATCCCTAATTTATTTATCCATTAACCATATTCATTCCATTTACCAAACCAATACCATCCATTCAAAATGTTATTAAACAATTATTTATTTATTTCATCACTAGTCAGGCATTTAGAAAAAAACAACCACCACCTCACCAACCTAAAGGAATGAACAACTGACCACCTCACCCCCTAAAAATAAGGGCCAATAAACAACATCATCTCCCCAAAATAACAGCCCAAAAACCACCACACCATGCCCTGAATGGCCAAACAAACCACCTAAAACCACCAAAATCACAGTCTAACAAACCACATATACTCCCTAAAATCATGGAACACGAAACATCCACACCACATAACCCAGTAAAACATACTCATCTCAAAATAATGTCCAAACATCACAACTCATAAAGATAATTTAAAATATTTAAAATGGTGATTTTATCAAAATTTACATTATTTGAAGGATTTCATCACCCAATTTTAGTTTCCTGGGGAAACCATTTTATTATCCAAATATAAAATGTTATCTAATTTCTATATTAGTATGATATCATAAAAATTATAACCATAGTTGAAATAAAAAACATATTTATGGAGCCAAAAAATCCCATATCAAACACAATTTTTAGTTGGGCCATAAGCTCATATAATCCCTAATATCACAAAAAAATATCAATGCTATAAAATCATAAAAATGAAACCACATTCACCCATTAAAATTTAAATTTAACCAATTATTTATCTTTAAATAATTTATTAAAACCCTAACCCATGTGTATAAAAAATAAAAACACCCCCTTCAATAAAAAAAATAGAAATGAAGGATTATGTACCTCAATGAATCATTGCTGACTTCTTGCACAACACAGGGTGAACAAAAACACATGAAAACCACAACTACCTTGTTAAAACCACATTGTATTTGAAGATTGTATTTTTTTCCAATGTGTTTCAATAGATGTAAATGATGATAAAACATAATAAGGAAATATCCTATATAAAATGTAGAATGGAAACCAAACATTCGATGATATCGATAATAAGTTTCATATATGAGTATCAGGAGTCATACAAAAAAGATTTGTTGTAGTTTTTTTTTGAAGGAGTAAATAAAAAGGAGAAAAAGAGGTTGTGGAGGAGTTTTGGAATGGGGGTTGGGAATTTTTATTTTTAAACACATAGTTTTAGACTAAATAATTAGTTTATTCATTTACCAAAAATAATGGGGCCATCCATGGAGGCCAGTCGAGGTCCTCACCTTAAGTACAAGCATGAACCGAGGGGAAGATCGTGCTCGAGAGAAGCCCTCAAGTCCAACCCTAAATGAGGCATTGTGGGCGCGGGCCATGTATAAGCCCGCAGGTGGTGCACGGTGGTGAACCCATGTAGCGTGGGCACTAGCAGTGTGCTTCAGTAGCATAGGGGTTGATAAGAGCACGCATGTAGGGTGAACATGGTATGGGTTGGTACCATGGAGGGGGGAAGAGTTATATGAGGAAATGCTACCACGACACGGTTGATAAACCGCAAGAAAACATTACAACGTTTTAATGTCAGAAAATTGTTTCAAAACATGGATGTCATCCTAACTATCTATCTGATCACTCTAAGGATCTTGTCCACACTTCTCATTCCATGTACAAGGATATAATCTGAGCCTGTCATCATCCATATGGAACATGTGGTTCAATCGGAGCCATCTGATCTTCTACTGAGGGTCGTCTTCAACCATCGGACACCTGTGTGCTTCCATGAACTAGGATATCGAGTCGAATGATAACCTCCACACTCTTGCCATCATTTGAGCTCCGTTCAAACCTATTTTTATTTTCTAACTATCACTATTCCATGAATGCAATTATATTTTAAGGAATGCAAATGGAATAAAGAATGAGTGAATGGACAAGAAAAAGTACGTTTCCTAGGACACATGTATTCGAGCAGGGATTCAAAATGAGATATATTCTATCTTGAATGCATGAATGATTAGAGATAAGGATGTGAGTTGGAAAAAAAATCCTCCAAGATATACCGCATATCTCCATATGGGTTTGATGGTATTAAACAATCGAAGGTTTAATTTGTTCAAATAATATTCTTGAAGAGTGTATCATGTGTTTTTTGAATGTCAAATGATCTGATATATACTTATAAAAAGATACCCACTTATTCAAAAATGATCCTCTAAATCCAAGCCTTTGAGAGATCCTATTTTCTGAGAAATATAGCCTCTTCGATATTTAAGTTCAAGAAGGAGAATAAACGATCTACAAACCACTTGACAATTGTGAAGAGTATCATTCATATCGATCTAGTTCACAAATTTTTGAACCTAGTACCATTATTGTTTGCAAAGAAGAAGAATCGTGAACCATTTCTGGTTTGTGAAGAGAAGTTCTTACATACTGTTTGGGTTCACGAATTAAGGAACCGCGTAATGCTTCGGTACGCATGACATGAGAGCTGTTAATTATTCATGGATTGTGAAGGGTGTTCTGGTGAACCATTATAGAGTCATGAGTAAATGATAATGTGTTCCATTTTAGTTCTGCAAAGAGGAGGTCCCATGAACCAACAGAACCATGAACCATTCTAGTTTGCGAAGGAGGTCTTCACTTCATGTGTGAAGGATGACCACGGATCCCATGAGTGAGGAGGATCCCAAAATAACCCTATTTCATGAAGGAGGAATGCACACCTTGTGGAAACAATAGATCCACACACATGGTGTGAAAAACGAAGGGGAAAACAAGAAACGTCATGCAATATAAAAATGTACACATTGATGTTTAAATAAAATCAAAATCATATAAATATATGGAAATCAAAGTGAAAAAGTATGTGTTAAGGAAGGGAGATGAAAGATTATGCATGATGATGGGAAATTCATGTATATATTCTTATGCATGATTTGAATAAGTAAATACATAAGGTGTAATCACATCTAAACCATGGAATGAAAGAGAAGAGGATGTACATCTGTTCATGCATGCACATGCACATGAGAATAATTTGTAGAGAAGTATTCTAAATAGAGGGTGAACATGTTTTAAGTGTTTGAACAATCACAAAATAATGTGTGACACTAGCCAAGAAGAATAAGACGACATAGGACATCTTATTGTTTCACTGGATAAGAAGATTGAATGTCTAGAGAATCATCTCTACACCTCAATGCAAGAAAAGTCTCATACTCAACAAGAGTGAAAGAAATTCATTCTTAACTATTGATGGGACCCTAACGTCCATAAACTGAGTGTGATATCACCTAGGATAGTGTGCAAGGGGGAGTCTATGGGCATGATGTGAGGGAAGTAGTGAGCTATCCCTGATCCTTGTAAATGCATTGTGCTTGGAATAGAGTAATTGTACCCAACCCTTGTAATTCACACCTAGTGATGATTAGTGGAATAAGGTATGACTGCCAACTTTTTAGCGTATGCTCCATGGATGTGGCCCTTAGTGGTAAACCAAGTAAAAGTGCAATGTCATCCCTATACATGTTAATGTTTTAATTACTGAACATATCAATCATACTTATTTAATTAATTTCCTACAAATAAGGGAATGAGATCCAATAAATGAGAGAAAAATATGACACCTTTATTCACTCCCCCCTCTTAAGGTGACCTAGGTTCCTTTAATTATTTTCAGAGCGAAATGTTTACTTATATTGGATACAACTCAGAAATTCTTATTCATAAGAGGATTTGAATATTGTTTCCTCATTCATTAATCCAAATAAGTATTGATGAAATTTCAGATATCTCCAAGAAGAAATATTTAGCCAACAAGACTATGATGAACATAAAAAATAATGAAAAGATGATGTTCAAGAAGTCTCTCATGACCAAAGAAGATGCAGTGTCTGGTTCTCCATGACCATTTTATAATTAAGAAATATCAGGCTTGGAATGGAATGATCAGGGGGCTCACCATTCCACCAGTGGAAAGGAAGACACGTCTAACTCATTCTCAGGTGATCCTGAGAAAGTAAGAACCTATCTGCATAATATTCTACAAGGAATAGTTGCTGCTATTTGCAGAATATTTCAATGTATATAGGTTGAGATCACCTGACTTGGAAGAGAAGCTGATAATATGAGGGAAGTCCTGGTAAATAAAGTACCAAAATGTTATAAGCTCTCTAGATGGATTAAATCCCTATAAGAGAAAGATGGAGTCAATTAGACCCTAGAATAAATGATCCATGAAATTAATGATGAGCTAAAAAAAGGAATAGATTTAAAGGATCTAAATTTGGATGACTCTTCGATAAATAAAAAGGACATTAAATCATTGTTGAAAAGAAAAATTAATATTCATGAAGACGGGGTGAATGATTGAAAAATTCAAGTGATGAGAAGATGACCATGATTGAAGATCAGAAGATCATACTCATTACGGAATGTCTGAAATTTTATGCCTAGTTGACCAATCTTGAGAAGACACATATTGAGACTTCACAAAATAATGAAATAGTAATGCTGGTATTCAATGATCACTAGAGGATTATAAAGCCCAAATACCTCTAACTTTTGATAAGAAGGTCATGAAATCCCTCATTAATCTATCACAAGTAGATGAGAATATGAAGGTACCATCCATAACAACTTGTACTGTTGTTTCTAAATATGTTTATACTTAAATTAAAGGTTGGATGAAGAATTATACAGAAGTATGGATGAGGAAAGGTGAGGAGAAGAAATATACAACCATGGCTATAGTGTATATGATGATAAAGAGGGAAGATGATTCCCCAAATAAGGCACATCATGTTATGAATATGTCCCAAAATCATTATACCAAAGTTATAAAGAACACAGGATTTGTATGTTAATGTTGGTGCTACAACAGATTTGGGAATTGTACACTGGATTTTTGTTACAATACTTTACAAAAAGTTGAGAGAAAACATATTTCAAAAGGAAGAAAGCTAGAGAAGAAGATGAAACATAAAAAATTCCATATGCATCTATATACTACAAATATATTTGGAATTCAAGACAACATATTTGGTCTATGAAATGATAGTGGTCACAAGAATGGATTATTCTTATCCCAACACTTATGCAGAGTAGATAATCTCAAAAGACCACAGATGTCTTCTAAGAGAGGAGAAGCTACCTTGGGCAGAAATGAGAAGAATAATGAAAAAGAAATGACTCCCAAGGAGACTCCAATAAATAATTTTGAGAAGTCCTTGGATTCAAAATCCAAGAAGGTGAAGAGTGGAAAATCAAAATGAATTCCTAAAAATGGTGACACTCTCAAGAGTCCATGTGGAAAATCCAAACATACTGCCATGGTTCCTAGAGACATATCTGTTATCTGGCCTGAAGATTTGGAATGAATGAGACCAAAATATGTTTCACATGATAATGTCTAGTGCAATATGAAATAAGAATATTCCACATGGTGATAGAAAAGTCTTGTGTGTGAGGTGAAACAAGTGTGAGTAGTGGAGAAACAGAGCATCTTGGTTGAGAAAATCATCTTATCCTTCTAGATCATATTGAAGAAGAAAAGAGTATCCACCTTATTCCATTAACACATTGTGTATTATACTAATATTACAGGGAATTGAAGGTGAGGGAAGAAATCAATGGGGAGAACCTAATAAGTATTCTCATGAGGGGGAGACATGTCATGATGTTTCTAGTGTTATTATCCTTCTATTGGTATCAAATTCTGTTACTCTAATGATTGGTTAAATATCATATCATTAGAAATGGTATGTCATCTATCAACCGTGTTTACTAAAAATAACATTATTTTATAAATAGGGAGTTACAATGTTAATCAGTGAAATAAGAATAATGGATGTGCCCCAATTCCAGTTATCATACCCATTGCACTTGAATGTTTTTGATCTATTTGTTGAAGTGAGCATAGGAGTTTCATGTTGATAATCTTATATCACATATATAATCTTCATCATAGATTGATATTGGAAAGGGACATGAATACATTTACATGTGTTCTCATCAAGTGAGGTATCAGGATCAGGGGATAATGGAGAGCTTTGTGGACTAGATCAAATACTCTTGTTATCTACATCGAGCATTTTTCATGTAGACATAGAGTGAAATGATTGATGGAACAATTTCTAATGTATTTAAGGATGCCCTCTCTAATATAAACATTGTATTTCATTTCAATAAGGGGGTGAGAAAGTGAAATGAATGTTGAAAAGTGAAAGGTGGAGAGAAGATCATATTTACATTTACATTAACATTTTAGAGAATGTTGAAGTATTGACAACAAACCCAAAGGGGGAGATTGTTCGAACAACATTTTATTTGATGATTTTATTTGTTTTCAGTGAGTGAAAATGGATGTCAATTATTATCAACATGAATAGGGAACTCCCCTAAGAAAAATGTAGATTGGAAACCAAACATTGGTTGAGATCGATCCTATGTTTCATATATTTTTATTAGGAGTGATTCAACTATGGATGGTTGGACTATTTTTTTGAAGCCACAAAATAAAAGGAGAAGAATAGGTTTTCGGGGAGTTTTGGAATGGTGTTTTGGCATTTTTATTTCCAAACACTTAGTTTTACACAATGTAGTAAGTTTATGAATTTACAACAAATAATTGGGCCATCCATGGAGGCCAACCGATGTCCTCACCTCAAGTTCATGTGGGACCTGAGGGGTCAAAAATGCGCGAGGTAAGCTCTCAAGGCCATCCCTGTTAGAGGCATGGTGTTTGCAGGCCGTGTATAAGCCCGTAGGTGCCACACAGTGGTGAACCTATACAGTGTCAGTGCCAGGAGCACACCTGAGGAGAAAAATGGGAACTAGGAGCATGCCTAGAGGGTGAACACTATATGGGGTGGTACCGTGGAGGGAGGAGGAGTAATCTGAGCCGTTTCCACCGTGACATGGTTGATAAACTGCGAGAAGACATCACGGTGTTTCAATATGGGATAATGTTTCAAAAATACGTACATAATACTAACCATCATTTTGATCATGTTGATGATAATGGGCACACATCGCTTCTAGAGTATGTGCATATAATCTGCACCACTCATCATCCCCGTGCCACGTGTGGTTGAATCAGAGTCATCTAATCTTCAACCAAGGGTCGTCATCACCCTCTGGACACCCGCATGCATTCGTAATCTTGGAGCTCTATACAAATGATGATCTTCCCACTCCCAACACCATTTGATCTCCGGTCAAGCCCGTTCTAGTTGTCTGACTATCACAATTCCATGCAAGTAATGAAATTTGAATGCATACGAATGAAATGAATAATGATAAAATGATCGAGGAAAATGAAGTTACCCAGTTCGTCTGGACTCGAGTAGGGATTAAAAAGGTGTTACACTCCATCTAGAATGCATGAATGATCAATGAAAAAGCCGCGAGTTTGAAAAAGGAAACATCCAAGATATGTGGCATATCTCCATGAAGGTTTGAAGGTATTAACGAACCGAAGATCTCATTTTTTAAAAGAAGAACTGTGAAGAGCATATCATTTTGTTTCTAAATGTGGAATGATCTGATCTATATTCATTAAAAGAGACCCACTGATTCAAGAAGGATATGATGCAAGCAATCCTTCAGGAGCTCCAGTTTCTGAGAAAAAGAGCCTCTTCAATATTTATGTTCATGAAGGGGAATGAACGATCCTCAAACCATTTGAGGTTTGTGTAGAGTATCCCATGTACCAATTTAGTTTGCGAAAGAGTGAACTATGTACAGTTCAGGATCACAATGAAGATGAAATGTGAACAATTACTAGTTCATGAAGTGAAGGTCCCTTGTACTGTTCATGTTCACGATATAATGAACCAGATACTGCTTTGGTATGCTGGACATGTAAGCCACAAACTATTCTTGGTTTTCAAAGGGAGTTCCTTCGAACCATTCTATATTCGTGGTAAAATGATACTACGTACCATATTGGTTTTGCGAATAAGAGATCCTATGAACCAACAAAACTGTGAACCATTCTAGTTCATGATGGTGGTCTACACTTCATGTGAGAAATAATCCCATGCATCCCTTACATGACGAGGAGTCGTGAACTGTCATGGTTCATGAAGGAGGCATGCACACTTTGTTCAAAGAAGAGCTCTATACAGTTGGTGTGAAAAACAATGGGGAAAAAAGAAACATCATTCCATATCAAAATTCACACATTAATGATTGAATAAAATAAAATAAATATAAATATAAGAAAATATAAGTGAAAACGTGTGTGTTGAGGAAAGGAGAAGAAAGATTGTGCATGATGATGGTAAATGCATGAATATATTCTTATAAATTATTTGAAGAAGTATATACATACGGTGTAAGAACAACTGAACCATGGAAAGAAAGAGAAGAGGATGTACGAGCATTCATGTGGGAATATGAATATGGGAATACCTTGAAGAGAATCATTCTGAACCAAAACTGCATAAGTCTAAAGAAGTGAACACGAAGACCACAAATATATTATCACATGCATGGTCACATGAATACATTGAATAAGAATATTTGATTCTGATGATCCCTAGTGAACTGGATTTCAGAGTTTGAACAATCACAAAAGAATGTGTGATAATGGAAAAGTAGAATAAGATTACTTTGTACATCTGGCTATTCCACTGGAGAAGATGATAGAACGTCAATGATAATAAACTCTGGACCTCGATGCAAGAAAAGTATCTTGCTGAACCAGAGACAAAGACATTCATGGCGACTTGTTGATGGGACCTTCAAGTCCACAAACTGAGTGTGACTTCACCCAGAGCAGTGAGATAAAGGGAGTCTATGAAAGTGATGTGAGGGAAGTAATGAGAAATCTCTGAAACTTGAAATGGAAATGTTTCTGTGACAGAGTTATTGTACCCGATTCGTGTAATCCAAACCTAGTAAAGATTAGGGGACTTAGCTACACTACTACAAATACGCCTTTTATAAGTGTTAAAAATGGCATTTAACAGTGCTAGAAAAGCACTGTTAATTCCAGTGATGATAGGGGGGTCCCCTTTATCAGAATTCCAAAAAGTGCTGATAAAGACCCCTTCTATCAGCACAAAAAAAAGCGCTGATAAAAGGGGTCTTTTATCAGCGCTAAAAAGAAGTGCTGCTAAAAGATTCCTTTATCAGCGCTTTATTTTTAGTTCTGATAAATGACCACATATATAATCGCTTTTATTATCACTGATAAAAGTAAAAAAAATTAAAAACAATTAACAACAATTAACAACAATACGGCCAATCAGGGAGATTTTATAGCACTTGCCGCCTTTTTATAGGTTTTCCAGCCCCTCCAGTGCCCTCACGCATCCCCTCCACCCATTATCAGTGCTAGCCCCCCCCCCCACAAATCAACCCCCATGCGTGCACCCCTGCCTCCACCAGGTTTTGAACTCAAGAGCTCCCCCCTGCGCGCCTAAGCCCTTACCACTCCCCTATTTTGATTTGGTATCCATTTCATGATATCTCTATTTATATATATATATATAGTTATATTTATTCATATTGGAATATATATTTATATTAAAATATATAGTTATATTTATATATATATAGTTATATTAGTATATATAATTATTGTGATATTAATATATATAGTTATAGTTATATGAATATTTATATATGTAGTTATATTAATATATATATATACAGTTAGATTAATATATAGGTATATAAATATTCCTATATTTTTATTTTAAATAAAACAGATATTATTTATTATTTATATAAAGCTAACATCATTTATATGTAAAATAATTTTATAATTTATATTTATAATTAAATTTTTATGTTTGAATATATAAAAAACATGTATATATTGTTATATATTTTATTATAAATATAATTTAATTATAATAAATGATAAAATTTAAAATACATAATGTCAATATGAATGTAATACCATGGAATAACTTCATTCCCAACCCAAAAAATCCAATAATACCCCCTTAAACAGGGATGAAAATCCACAATATGTTAAAAAAATCATAGTATCCCAACTAAAAACTCGGATTTGGAGGCCTCATGGGCCTTTTATGGCCTCTAAAAATGTGACTAAGTCTTTTCCATAGTAACTAGCACATAGAGCTCATCGCAGTTTTCGATTTAATATGTTGTAGTTCTCAAACAGACACCCGGATCAAAAGTTATGGCCGTTTGAAGTTCGAGTTGCATTTTCATCATATTTTGGATCTTTTTTAATTTTTTTTAATTTTTAGTATTCAAATTGTTGTTAAATGACTAATAATCCATAATAATTAGGAAATTATTTATTAAAACTAATTTTTTAATTTTTTTATAAGCCATTTTCACTAAATATCATATATATTAAGTGTAACTGTATATTTATACATATCTAAAATTTATTTAAAATTATATTTAAAATATATATATTATATTTATATCAATATAACTATATCAGTATATTTAAATATTAATATAAATTTTTTAATGATTTTTTTTGGAATTAGATCATTTATCAGCACTTTTAAAAAAGGTGCTGATAAAGGGGTACCCTTTAATAGCGCTAAAAAACGCTGTTAAATGGGGTACCTTTATAAGTGCTAAAAAAAGAACTGATAAAGGGGTACGTTTATCAGTGCTTTTTTAGCACTGAACAAGTTATCCTTTATCAGAGATTTTTTTAGCACTGATGAAAGTACCCCCCATTATCAACACTTTTTCGTTAGCGCTGATAATGGTCGGTGCAAGCCTTGCCCAGTTTTGGGATAGTGCTACGACCGACAACCTGTCGGTGTACGCTCCTTGGACGTATCCCTTAGTGGTAGACCATGTAAAGGTGTTGTGTCATCATTCAACAAGTAAATATTTTAATTACTACAAATATTGGTCATACATGTTTAATTAATTTCCTACCTACAAAATAACAAGATCCAGTAAACATGAGAAAAAGTTGACACCCCGATTCACACCCCCGACAGGGTGACCTGCAGTCTTTAATGATCCATGAGAAAACACATATAAAACTTCATTAAAACCAAATCCACCAAAACACAACACAAGACACACCCCACCCCATAATAAAATCTTTGCATCAAATCCCTAGGAGAATAATGAAAAACATATGAAGAAGAAGTAAAGGCTTACCAACAATTCTAACAAAATACAACGATGACCAACCAATCAATGAGGGGGGAAGGGTATTTAGGAAGTCCTGAGGGAAAATAGGGTTCACCAAAAATGATATGAAGAATAATCCATGGTCGAATGAATGAATATTATTTAATAATAAAATTTTAAAGATATGATTCCTCTGTGATTTACTTGACATGTAATTCCCTTTCATCTTAAAGAATCCTCAGGGTCTGGTTTTTTCAAATAATGTGTCACCTTTTTTATTATGTAAAAAAAATAAACATTTCATGAAATAGCTTGGAATTAGATGTAGACCAAAATTACATATCATTTAATTCAGTTACATTTCATGTATTTCCATTAGTAGTTATTCTACACCTACATCTTA
Source organism: Viscum album (assembly GCA_963277665.1). Taxonomy (NCBI): domain Eukaryota; kingdom Viridiplantae; phylum Streptophyta; class Magnoliopsida; order Santalales; family Viscaceae; genus Viscum; species Viscum album. The sequence continues at coordinate 652,382 of OY728121.1, forward strand.
CACTAATAATTCTCAAAACATCCCCCAGAACACCTCCAACAACCACAAATAGAAATGTAGCATACCAGTAGGGAATGGAAAACTACAAAAGATACCTTTCAAATGATTATCTCCATTGAGAATATTAAACTATGACCATAGAAAAAAGGGGTCTGGAACCCCCACCCCCATGAGATACCTGTCAAGGGTCTTGTCATACCACAAACACTACCACCAACCAAACACACCAAACCAAATGACCACAAAATAGACTACATAAACGAATTACAACAACAACATGTCATATCATTTAAAACAACTATTACACTACCATATCAGCCTCTAAACATCCCATACCAAAAACAACTACAACCTATAAACCACACCTCTCCAAACAAATAAATTAGAGAATTCCATATTCCATATGAAGCTAATTTCTTCTCTGGGATGTATTTAATCACCCTATCATGTTTAATCACATCACAGTTAATGAAACATACATATGAATTATGTCCTCCCATTTTAATATATCCGTAATTTATCGCACATTACACCACACACATCACAAACCATGGAAAACATCTCATCTCATAAAACAATGTTATCCAACCATCACATCACATTAATGAAGAGAGTAAAGAAAAACGCAAAACAACTATGGGTACTGGACATGCATCTGCATCTCTCATTACCAAGTACACTCATCTATTCCAAAAAACCCCCACAACACACAAACCGAATAAATGGTATTTCCAAGAAGCATGTTTCCATTGTGATCCTATATCACAATAGTTTATTCCACAAATTTCAAATCATCCTAAATATCTATATTTCCCTAGTAAATGACTTTGGAGTCATCTTGAATATAATTATGATGGTGAGAGACAGAAATGAAGTTTTGGATCCTCTCCCACCATGGTGCTAATAAAAACTAATATGCCACCTCACCATTTCACCGTAAGGACTCAAAATGAACAACAAACTTTTTTGAAAGCATTCTCCCTCTCTAAAACCTCCACTCCCAACATAGAGGAAAAATGTTCAATAATAGGTAGTTCGCAACCTATAATTACAAGGGACTCATTCTTTGATCAACATAAGACTTATCCAGATCCTACACTACTTTCATCCTCTATTGAACAAGCTAAACATCCCCATTCATGTTCTGCACCTCATTCAGACTTGGAATGACTATATCCACATCCTATTTCTAACTTAATTGAGAATTAAATTCTCTCCCATACAAATCCACAAATGGGGGCATGATAATATAATATTGATACATATTATTTTATGAAAACTCCACAAATGGTATGTTTCATACCCAATATCTACCATAGTTCAATGTTCATGCACGCAACATATACTCAATTATATGGAGAGTTTGTTCTGTCTGCCCATCAGTATAAGGGTGTAAATTAGTGTTGAGGTGTTAATGAGTCCCAAATGAATACACAAATGTCTTCCAAAATCATGCTGTAAAATGTGCATCCTGCTCAAATAGAATAGGCCAAATTAGTCCATACGAACACACCAACTCATCCACATAACTCTTAGTCAAGAATCAATTGTTCTTGACTCTTTGATCATTTAGATGTGGACCGATTTCATCAAATGATCCACGTACACAAAGATAGAATCAAAATATCCCTAAGATTTTGGTAACCCTATGATTAAATCAATTGATATGACATCCCATTTAAACTCTAGAATATACAATTTATGAAAAAAAAACATGAAGAACATGATACAAAACCATTACTTTTTAGAAATCCATGTACATTACCACAAACGTCGTTACTTCCAGTTTCATCCCATGACACCCAAATTACATCTTCAATCCACAATAAATATTGGGAAATAATGGGTGTACTATCAAATGTGAATTTTGGAACTCATGATTTACTCTATCATGTGTTAATACTAGAATAAACAACCTCCCAAAAACAACATCTGGTTCTGAAAATCATTCTACCATATGTAGAGAGCTTCTCTTAGGTGGAAACGACCGCACATCACCTCAACCTTTATGTCCCCCAACTAAAAATCCACCAACTACTACATTATAGAATATTTAACCATCATCTAAAAGAAATATTCTCTTCCACCATCCAATCTTGAATCAATGGTCAATGTTTCCAAATGATCCATTGCTATAAGAGCATGCCAAAACACCCGAACAACACCCCCCCCATGACGTCTTACTCAAATCATCAACCTCAACATTCACATTTTCATTAGTGGTTAGAGAACATAATATAAAAATACTGATAAATATCCTTCTACCTCTACTTCCTCATGTTCTAATCAAACCTAGAAATGATTGAACTCAAAAAGTTGTGATATGTGAATACCAGAAAGCGCTCCAAAATGAGGTAAGTCTGCCACAACATAGAGGCAAAAAAATGATGGTAGATCCAAATCATGGGTGTAATAGTTATTCTCATGGTTACATAACTTTCTAGATCCAAAATAGATCATCATACTCTAATGAATCCTCAAAAATCCCATGTCTGTATGGAATGTATAACAAAAAATCTCATACATCACCACTTCTCGTGGATAATTGAGCACTAGAGCACTATCCAAATACACCTTCAAGTATCCAGAACATTTTCTAGAATGGATCACAACAAAAAAACCATGTCCTTTTCTACATATATCTATTATTAGGGCTACAACACAAAATAAATTAGGTACAAACCTATGATAATGGCTTCGAAGACAAAAAAAACTATAAACCATTACCACGTTCTTGGGTTCTTCCAAAGAAATAGTTGTTTCAATCAATTATGGGCCTGCTATCACAGTCATCTAAGACACCAAATTCCTATGAAATTCACATATTGTGTCCATAACAAACAACTGGAAACCATTCCATAGAGATTTTATGAAACCATATATTTATTTTCTAGAATGGAAATTTGTTTTGGGTTGTTTTTTAAGAAAAAGGAAGAAAGGGGAAATTGTATAAATTCATGCCATGTTATTTTGAGTACACACTGTGTACCCGGTTTCCACCCGTTGCCATGTAAAGGTCTTGTAATAGCTGAATACATGGGTGTGTTGGTATCCTGGGAAACCACCTAAAGCGGGGGCAGCTTGAGGCAAGTACATGACATTTACAGTAAATGACCACACCATGTACTTTTTGATTTTAATTTATATATCCTAGTGGGCCGTATCTCTTTTATGAATGATTATTCTTCTACCATCGGTTAGTATAGGAAAGGAATGTATTACTAAAGAACTTTAGGCTCATCATATTCCACCTTCCAAACTCTAAATGAGACAGCACTGGGTGCACTGGATTCCTTCCGATCTATGCCGTTCTAGGCCAATTCATGGGCCAACGTTCAAGAGTGTTCATAGTACAACATCAAGGTATGTGGTTTTTCCTTTCGTTGATTTTATTTGGATTATATTTTCCTAACATGATTAAAACTCATTTTTGGGTAATTGAGTGTTGCATAATTTAACCCTTTATTTACCTATTATGGTTTAATTTATTTAAAGGGGGTTGTTCCATAGAGATAAGGATAAACGACTTGATTATCAGACACCACATGGGTACGTTATCTTCGTTTGACTAGTTATAGACGTTTATCCTTGGTTTCCTACAAGGAATACCTTGTTTCCATTTTTTTGGATGTATTTGATTGATAATATGAATTTCATGAGTTATGCTTGTGATAGTTTTCCATGTTGTTGTTATAGATTACATGTGCTAACTTATTATGATATGTGTACTGATCATCCAATGGACTGTGAGAGCCTTGGACCCGAAAAAATGGGGGTTTCCATATTTATCACATAAGACTATGAGACCCTTGGTGTTGAAATTGAACCAGGGGTATTGACCATGAGATTTATCTAGGAGGTCATCTATAATTTATTTACTCAATGTGGACCCAGGGTTTATTGATTGTGAGAGCTACCTGGAGGCCATTTATGTTTTATTGATATTGTGTTGACCTAGGGGTATTGAATGACAGAGCTTCATAGGTAGAAATTTGTATTTTATTAGTGATACTTTAAACCAAAGGTGTTAAACCATGAGGTCTTTCCATGAGGTATGTTTTGAATTATTCAATGATTTCTGTGAGTCACCAAGCCAAGTCACAAGCTTGGACTTGGTCTTACTCGGTGGTTTAGATGGTTTTCTAAGGCATCTATTGATAATATTTAATGGAGGGATATAGAGAGAAGGCTAGATCCATGATTCATTATTCAAGGGTTTGAATATTTAATTAATGAAAATGGATGGAATTCAAACGGTATGATTGTTTACATTGAGTACATCCTAGTTTATTATTCCATTTATTTATATTACCTAATATATATATATATATATATATATATATATATTCACTAATAGTTAGGGATAGATGTTTTGGTGTTTTTGTAATTGTATTCATCTCACACAATTTTTTCTTGATGATTTTGGACCCCCAAAAAAAATTTATGGTTCAAGGTATAAATAAGGGAAATTACCGTTCTACCTAAGCTACATGATTGCTGTTGTAGATGGACAACATGGGACAACGATGAGGATTGTAATGCTATTGGTGTTTACTATTTTATTAATTTGGTTCTTATAGAGTATTTCCAAGATTTTGAATTATTTGGATACATTCCTTGATACATGAGACATGAATCATTTATTTATATACATATTCAAAAGTTGTTTTATACTACCAGTCTTCTGATTTGTTACTTCGGTTGTATGGTATTACTACTGCCTCTATTATTTCTCATTTGTTAGTCCTTCATGTATACATTGCCAATTATGTCATAGTTTCCTCATTATTATTCAGTGGACCTCACTACTAGTTGGTATCCCTAGGAATTTGTGGAAATGTGCTTGGGGTCATGTGACCAATCAGGTATGGGTCACCTCCGAGCGACAGCCAGTACAAGGATTTTACAAAGTGTTATTAGAGCCATGTTTCATTTCTTCTTTGTTTTTCAATTTGGATCCTATAAATAGGGATAAGAAGGAAAACATATTTGGTAATAATATGTTCCCAGGGGTAGCTATCCCATGTATAGGGAAAAGCCAATTTACCTTGAATAATGGAATTTCTTCTAGTTTATCAATTGTTATAATTCATTTGATTTAACCGTTGGGTTATTCACATGTATTGTATTATTAAAAATGATATAATTGTGGTCTTATTTCTGTTTCAACTTGATAGATGAGGGTATGGAATCACATGCATCATATAGTCACTAGATAGAGATCGCGTGTCATGCATTTTGGTCATTCCATTTTGGGTTCATTACTAATTTCATGTTGTTGTGATACACTTTGTGTATAATAATCATGATGTTGTGACAGATGTCGTGGTAGAACACCTTCAATTTTGATACGTTATTTGGAATTTTAAGGTTTCATTTGGATGAACGCCAAGGTGTTATGGGCCCTCTTTTATTTGAATTTGGTTCATAATGATTTTACATTAAGTTGAATTTGGTTATGTTATGATTTGAAAAAAGGATTCTAATCAATGATTTGTGGGAGTACGGGATCTCACGGGTCGGAATTTTTCATGCCTTGGATAAAATAATATGTTTTAATGGGTTCAAGGGATTTTTCATAGGCTCACTGTCTAGAATTGTAGAAAACATGGTGTGTGTTGTTATGAACACATTCCATGTGTTCTTCAGTTCTGTAAGAACTGGCTTCTCTTTTGTACATGTCTTGTACCATATGTACACACCATGTATCCTTTAACTATGTGACAGACTATGTGAGTAGAAACAAGGGGTTAGGACACATTCGGTAGAACACGTCGTTTTTGGATTATACATTGCATGTGTAGAGAACCGTGTATCTGGTTGTTTGACCAACGACATGGGTGGAAAAAACATAATATTAACAGGTCGTGTCCCGTTTGTGCACTCCAGGTAGAGATGACCATGTTTTTGACTATGTGACTAAAACCAAGGGTGGTTAGGACATAATTGGTACATGTCGTGTCTAGGGTGTACACACAATGTAGTGTTTCTGAAGGGAGAATAGTACAGTTCTAGTCATGTTGAGGAACATGGGAAGGACGGAAAATGAAAGTACATGTCATGAATCCGGAGTAACACGATTTGTGCACGGGGTGTTACATGACAAGGATTGGTATATGTACATGCTATTTTAATAGATCAAGGGAACACTCCCTATAGAGGTTATACTCATAGTGTATCCATGTTTTGTAAAAATGAATGATTTCTTTCTCATATTCCCTTTCTGCTACATGTAAGTTTTTTCCTTGATAATCATGAACTGAGGAGTTCTCTTGACCACATATAGTTGTGCTACAAAGAGGTACTCCTTTTTTAATGAAGATAATGGGAAATGATTAGAAACTAAACATGGTAGATCCTGGAGTACTAATAGATCTTTTAGTCTGTCCCTTCTTATAATCATCTGTTATACCAGATGTAGGTTCTGATGCACAGTTTCATGAAGGATTTATGAGGATTATGTAGACCATTCAAGGAGCACCACATCCTGCCCCGACTATGGAAGAGTTGATGATAGTGTTCTAGCAACATCATCTTCCATATTATTCATGGGATGGATGACCACATGCTATAGACTCAACGTTGGAGGTCCTGCATTCGATCTTCGTGTATCTGGGGACACCTCTGCAGAGGAGGGTGAATCTCACAACATACGTGTTATGTGATACCACCAAAATATGGTGGTATATTAATTGACAAGAAGGCTATTATTGGGAAATGTCATGGGAGGAGTTTCATAATACCTTCTATGATTACATATACCATGATACATTGAGGGCTGATCGAGCCAGGGAGTTTATGATTTTGGAGCATGGCACTCTTTTAGTAATGGATTAATCTTCTTGTTTTATAGAGCATCATCACTTCACAACTATTTTGGGAGGTGGCATGTTATCTTTGTCTAGGTTGTTTGATGATGGTCTTAGGTATGAAATTTGATCATAATTGATTGTATTTAGGCTGACATCGGTGAATTCTATAGTGAACACTGAGCACAACATGGGGTAATTGGGAGCTGTGAGCCAAGGTGGTTCAGCATCCAAAGCTGGTACTCATTCACTTGTTAGGAGGAAACACTACATGGAGCATTCGTGTGGGGATTCCAGTAGCATGTATGTATCTAAAGGTTTCTAGGTGGGGTGCCACCAGGGGAGAAACAATGGGAACATGATACCTAAGTGCCCGAGAGACCGAGTTGAATGTCGATCTTGCTGAAAGATGGGTCATCATTATTGTTGTTGCCGGTTTTTCTCACCAACATCGGGTGAGAGGGATTCTGTTAGGATTCCAAATATAGTAAAAGGAATACTATTTTCTCCTCATTCAATGAATTGGAGTTCATCAGACCATTCAGGCTAAGGGGGAGGTAGTGGACGTGGTATCTAGTGGGAAATCCTTCACTGATAGCATGGTGGAACATCTCAGTGTAATCTGGTAGGGTCACAGGTCCACAGTATTGGTCATACATTTTTAGTAGAGGAGACCTAATATGATCATGATCTCGGACCCTCTATAGTTAGAGGTATGATTCTAGTTTCATCATTTTTAGCTTCTTCCCTTTTTTGATACTGGGGCTTCACGTAGTTTTATATCTGTTATTGTTGGGAAGATCCTCAGCCACTGTATCTTCACTTATGAGGATGTTATGATGCTATACACTATGTTAGAGATGAGGAAGGATAGTGTTTTTCAGTGCAAGGAAATCCCTCTATAGGTTGGTTTGTTTAACTTCTTATGGGACCTCAATGTCTTAATGACCACAGAGTTCAACATAATTCTCGGAATGGAATAGTTGGTATATTTCAAAGAAATTGTTGACTGATCTCGCCACAATGTGAGTTTGACATCACTAGAGTGTTGTTCCTTTCAATAGAATGGAAAATGGAATTTCCATGCAAGAAGGGTTGGACCCGAGCATCATGGGTTGGGAGGGAACACAACTCATATTTCTATTTTATATCTGGATGACCATGGGACTTCACATATGGAAATTCCTATAGTGATTGATGATTTTAGATGTGTCCTTCCAGATGAATTTTTAGGATTACCTCTATAAGGAGAGGTATATTTCTCTGTTGATATTCTTATAGGAGTGGTACAATTGTTCAATCCTCTATATAGGATGGATACAAAATAGTTACATGAGATCAAGATGTTTTTAGTGGAGTTACACGTAAATGGTTTCATCTGACCCAATACATCTCTGTAGGGATCTTATACTCTTATTTCTAACATGGTGGACAATATCCATAGACATTATGTGGATTGTTAGGATCTGAACGAGTTGACGGTCGAGAACTGATATCCCTTGTTGTGTATGGATGATCTATTTGATCATCTTTGAGGAGGTTAGTTGATCTCCATGATTGACATGAGTTCCGGTTATCATAAATTGTGTGTTATACCATAAGATATATCACTTACAACATTTCATAGTAGGTATGTTTTATATGAGTATTTAGTTATGTCGTTCGTTCTCACAAACAGGAAGACAATCTTTTTTGGCACCGATAAACATAGTGTTCCATCCTTACATCGATTATTTTTTTGGTGTTCTTTATGGACGATATCTTGGTGTACTCTCTCACTCAATACATCTATGATTCCCATCTTGAGAGCTTTTTTAGTACACTAAGAGAGAATCGGTTGTATGCTATGATATAAAAATACCACTTTTGATGAAATTGATTTACATCATGGGTCATGTTATCTCAGAAATAAAAGGATCAGTAGACCCAGAAAAAGTGACAAAGGTAGTTTCATGGGAGCAGTTAAAGAATGACTCTGAGGATCAGAGTTTTTTGGGGTTGGCTGGTTACTAAAAGAGCTTTATTCAGGACTTTTTATGATTAGCAGCACCACTAATAGGCCTAACTAAGAATGATTAAATGTACTTGTGGAAATATTACAGCACTTCTGACTTTCTATAGATGAAAGGAAGATGGAATTCCCCACCGATACTAATTTTTCCATATTGGGAAATAGTTACACTATTTATTGTGATGTGTTAGGTATTGATCTAGAAGTAGTTCTTATAAATAAGGATGGAATCGTAGCGTACTAGTCTCGGTAGTTGAGACCACATGAGAGGAATTACCTGATGCATGATATTGAGTAAGCTAATATTTTCCATGATTTACATTATTGGAAACATTATCTTATAGGAGAGAATTCACAGGTATACACTGACCCCCAAAGTAAAAATTATATAATTACATAGCATGATATATATTTTACACATTGAAGGTGGCTTTAGTACCATTAGTATTTTGACATTGAGATTTTTTAGACACCTAATAAAGGAAACACAATGGCAGATGCATTGAGACGGTTGACTCATATACTAGAATTTCCTGTGGAAAGTAGTGAATGGATGCATATGGATCTATTCATTGACATTCTTTTAGAGGTGCATGATAGGCAGTGGTAGACATTTATTTATTCTATAGTTTTTTACCGCTACTCTACTGGATCGAGTGCGAATGATCAAGCTACCAGAATCTGAAGTCTTAGTCCTATGAGAGAGTGTGTCAGGAGAGGACCTTACTCCTGGGTGGACAGAATGTGATGATGAGATCTTTCATTTTCATGGGATCATATAGGTGTCAATAGACATATGTGGGGTGTTTATGTGAGATTTTAATTCAACCATTTGGTCAATTCATCCTGGTGCCACCAAGTTTTATCGAGATCTAAACCATTAGTATTGGGGACCAGTTATGATGAAAAATGTAACACGTTTTGTTATGATATGTTCCACCAATTAGTAGGTTAAGGCAGAGCATCAAAAACAAGAAATTTTTTTAGTATCTATCCATTTCTGAGTGGGATTGGAATTATTTTGTGATGGATTGCATAATGGGTTTACTAAGATTTCCATGATGGAATGATGTGGTTTGGGATATTATTGAAAGACTCATGAAGGTTGCACATTTCTTTTCGATCAATTAAAGCATAATTGTTTTGTTCTTGGACGGTTATACATCAAATAGATTGAACATTATCATGGGTTTCTGCACTCTATTGTTTGAGACAGGGACTCCTGGTTTACTTATCATTTCAAGAAAGGACTACATATGGATTTGGGTACATAGGTACTTCTGAGTATAGCATACCATCTCTGATAGATTTCCATTCCATGTGTATGATTCAGGTTTTAGTGGAAATTTAACGAGCAAGCATCCTGGATTTCTGGGGTTCTTGGGAGACACTTAACCCTAGCTGTGTTTTCTAACAATAACAGCTTTCATGATACAATTTAGATGGATCCTTATGAGGATTTTTTCCATAGACCATACCGATCATCCCTATATAGGTTGGAGGTAGGAGAGGTAGCTATTATGGTACCTCATCTTGTCTAGGAGATAACTGAGTAGGTTGAGTTCATTTGAAAGAGGATGGCTACTCACAGTCTCAATAGAAATTGTATGTTTAACGGCAGATATAACCTCTGGTGTTTGAGGTTAGAGATCAGGTTTTCTTATGTGTCACATCATGGCTGGGACATAGGAGGATTATGTGACCTGGGAAGCTTTCACAGAGATGCGTCGGGCCATTAGAGTTTTTGGATAGAGTCAGGATGGTTTATTCTTAGTTGTAGTTACCACAGTGGTACCAGGCTATGCACCGCATCTTTTATCTTTCTGAGCTACGACATTACTTTTCATTCATGTATCACATTTTTCATCCCATGGAAGTTGAGTTGTGGGTGGATGCATCCTTTAAGGACCACCAAATTCGGATTGTGGATTTTTGCATGAAGCTTTTCTGTTGTCGGTATGTTTCTTGGGTATGGGTTCTATGGATGCACAATCAAGTACATGACAAGATATGGGAGATGGAGGCTGATATACCATCATAGTGGCCATAGATATTTGAATCTTCGTCTCTTCCACCCTTAGAAGGGAAATTCATGGACGAAGTGCTTTAATAGGGGAATTTTTTTAAAAACCCAGATCACCATTTTAAAGAATGGATATTAGTTTTAGGTTATGTTTTTAGAAAAAATAAAAGATATGAAATTTTCTAACTACACACCGTGTACTTTTGTGTAGACTCTCTGAACCCTGTGGCCACATGTAGCAATGTGATGGTCATGTAATGACTGAGTATATGGCTGTGTTGGTGACCTAGAATATGGCCAAAAGTGGGGTATAGTAGAGGCTATTACATGAAATGTATATTAAATTAACACTATGGGTACATTTATTTTTAATTGAAATATCAGATTCGGGTCACATCTCATTTGTGGATTATCCTTCTTCTCCCCTCAGTTCGTACAGGAGAGCGACGTACGTTCGAAGAACACTGACCTCCTCATGTTCCTCCATCTGAGCTATGATTGAGACACCCCATGTGTGTTTGATTCCCAATGATCTATATAATTATAGGCCAATTCAAGGGCCTACAATCAAGTGTGTGCATCATAAAACGTCAATGTAGGTGGTTAGTTCATTTATTTTATTGATTTTGTATTATCTATTCTTAACGTGATGAATACCCATGTTTGGGGTATTGAGTGTTGTTGAATTTTTACATATTATTTATCTTCCATGGTTTAATTTATTGAAAGGGGTTGTTTCATAAATTTATGGATAAAATACTTGTTTATAGGACCCCCCATCGGTGCATTCTCGTGGTTTGACAGTTTATGACCATTTGTCCAAGGCTACATATGAGGCATACCATGCTTCCATGGATTGATTTGTTTAGCGTGGAGTTGATTGATAATATGAATTTCACGAGTTATTATTGTTAATATTAGCAATGTGGAAGTTATATATTACTTTTGGTCCCATGCCATGATATGCGCGCTAATCATCCAATATACGGTTAGAGCATTGGACCATGACAACTGTAGGGTTTCTGTATTTATTACATATGACTGTGAGAGACTTGGTGTAGACTATGATAAATGGTTATTTACTGTGAGAGATCCCCAAAAGGTTGTTTATAATTTATATATGCTATGTGGAACCAGGGGGTAGTTACCATGAGAGCTTCTTAAAGATCATTTATTTTTCATTGATTCCATACTCACATACAGGTATTGACTGTGAGAGCTCCCCAGGTGGTCGTTTGGATTTTATTAGTGCTATGTTAAACCTAAGTGATTAGACTGTATTAGATTTCCTATAGGTATATTAAAAATGATTAAATGACTGTGGCGAGTCACTAAGAAAAAGCACAAGCTTTGACTTGGTCTTGTTTGGTGGTTCAGATGGTTTTTTGAGATGTATGTTGCTACTATTGCACTAAAGGATATAGAGCAAAGGCTGGTTCCCATGATTCATTATTCATGGGTTTGAATGTTTTAAAAATGAAAATGAATATAATTGAAAGATATAAGATTATTTACTTTGAGTACATCCTATATTATTGCTTCATTTCAGCATATTTCCTACAATATATATTCACTGATTGTTAGGCACAAATATTTTGGTGGTGGCATACTAGGATTAGTCCCACACCCTGTATGGATCATTATTTTGAACCCAAAAAGATTATATTATTGTAGGTATTGATAAAGGAAAGCCCCCTTCTACATCACGTAATTGATTGATGTTAGAGCTCGAGAGCGTTGGACCAAGATGAGGCTTTAAATACTTTTGGAATTTACTGATTTTATGTAATTTGGTTTTCATATTTTATTTCTAGCATTGTGACTTGTTTTGATTCATTCCTAGATACATGAGACATGTATAATATATATATATATATATATATATATATATGTTGCAGTAATTTTATTGAATCAGTCTTCCATTATTTACTTCTATTGTATGGTATTACTACTTCCGCATTTTTTCCCATGTGTTCTTAAGCTGTGTATACAATTCCAATAAGGGAAGAGTTTCCACATTATAAAACCATAGCACTCTCTAGTAGTAGGATGCCTCTGGAGTTTGGGGAAATCCCTTTGAGGTTATGTGGAAAACAGGATATGGGTACCTCTGGGAAACACTAGGAATTAGGACCTTAAAATGATGGTGTTATTGATGAACCTGCAAGACAGTTTAGTGATTACCATTATTATCATCCTTTTCTTTAGGTATATGAAGATATCATCGATGAATACAGTGATGAATTGATCCAGAAATACATGGAACATAAATTTCATAGTCCCCATGAACATGACTGGTGCGTTCATATCATTAAATGACATGATGACAAAATCAATGTTCTCATGCCAACAAATTAAAGCAGACTGCAGTATATCACTCTCCTTCACACTGGACTAGTGATATCATTACCATAGAACAATATTAAAAAACCAACTATACACTATCATTTGGTGTAAAAGATTATTTATCCTTGTAGTAGTGTAACCGTTTTTTGACCATCACCCAATTCAACCACTAATACTCAATTCAAAACCTTAGGCTACCATCCACCATTACGGAGAAAAACACTGGAGCACCCCACAACAACACACAGGTATTGAAAAATACCTTCTACATTGGTACACCTACATGAATAATCAACTCACATAAATCAGAAGGTTTCATTCGAAAGGGATCCATTGAAATTGAAGAAGTATCGGGTTGTATGTTATTCCTTAAATCAACATCACGTCAAGGGGGTAGTGTCACATCCTCCTCACGAAAAAGATACAAGAACTCCCCAAGGACCATGGGAAACTTTACCATCCTAATGTACACTAATTCCTTAAACAAATCAGAAACATTGAATGAAGGGGATCTACAGGCTGACTTCCCACCTAAAACCCCTCTCACCAATGAAAACCGTACATTGGGCATCCTAATCTGAAAAAAGACTCTCTTCTAAAAGAAGTTGATAATAGAAGAAAAGGAATCAAAATATTCAATGCTACAGATAACATCAAATGGATACATTTGTATTGGGAAATGATCCCCACTAGATTGATGCAAGCCCATCACTATTCTACAGTATTGTCATACATAGAATAAACTAGTATAGCCTCCATCTAGTATATTTAACACCAAGGAAACAAGAATAATCTCTATTTCATGTCCAATATTATGGGATATAGGGGGTTTGAAAATGTAGTGTGAAGTTCCTCAATCAAACAATGAAAAAATAATTGTACCAAACAAACTAATCCTACTAAGGATGATATATGGAACCTCTAAACTACTACCTACAATGCTTGAAACTAACCATAGAAATCTACTCTACCTATATGTTGATGAATACCTCCATTACCCCACTAGGGTCATTGTCCATTAATGGGAGTGGCATCACAAGGAAGTCCTTTACCTGATACATCTCCCCCTAGTAGAGTAAAAACCTGCCTCCCCTATAGTTGAAATGGTCTGAATAGAAAATGCTGCTGAAGATGGAACTGATCCAACCCAACTCCACAAAAAAGTTATAAGGGAACAATTTTGTATTGATTTTGGATATTTCAATGAATCCAAAAAAAAATTTATCACAAAACTCCCAAGAAAATCATGGAAACCACTAACCCTGTAAGGATGGAATGGCATCTGTTGAGGTAGTCTCCCTGCCAGTTGAAACCTTGACGGTCCTATTACCTAAGAACAAAAACTAAAAACTCTTCCCCAAATTGAACCCTACTAGATTCCCTCCCATGGAAAAAATCCTCACGAGTGCATCTAGTCGATCACCTAATCCATCTTCGGATCCTCTAGAAACATCAGAAATGTAAATGAAGTTTCTACGTACATGATTAATGTATGGATTTACTCTTCAATATGTCTTACATGAGACTCCTCATCAGGATAAAGTTCTAGGGAATACACATATGTCCCTTGATCTTGATTCCCAAATCCATCACTGACATGAAACCTGCTAATGAGAAAGAAGCTTCTACCTCTTTACTACCCTCATGGTTGATGAAAGGAACTCTTCCCAAAAATCCTTTTGTATTTTTACCCACAAAACATATGCCTTCTCACAATATCACAAATGAAATTTCCACAACTGATGCACAACTCCCCACATATAGTCGACTACCAAAGGAACCTGGTACTCAGTCAAGGCCTGAATCAAACTAAAAGAAATCATGATATCATCCATCCATCTCTATGTCTCCACTTCTGAGACGTTGACCTCGTACATCCCCAATGCCAACAGCTGTAAAGAACTCAATATACATGGTCGTTGATCCTACTCCTCAACAAGGTCAACCATACATCAATCAACCAAATCAGCCTATTGATACTCAACTTCCTAATCCAAAAGAAAATGATGAACAATATCCATATCTAAATGGAAAACAAAGAACATCCTAATCATTGTATTATGGGATATTATTAATAATCATTTTAACACATTTAATTAAATTTTTATCCATTTAAATCATCCCAAAACAACCCAATTCAAATAAGAACAGTAGTCATCCTGATGCATGTACCTCTCCAATGTATTAAACGTTAAAATAGTTCAACCTCATTTAGACTCTCAATAAGCTCATATTCCATACAAGAGATCATGGGGGCCAAAAATATTGTGCCCTATCCAGTCTTCTTGTCTTGTGTCATGCAACATGGTAAACTTCCACTATTTCCATACCACCTCTTTCAGTCCCCACTGGGCCAAACTCAAAACACATATTATCTATCAATCACAACTCTTTTATCACTTTGTCTTTACCCCTACCTCCAATGATATTGTAATGGGGGGAGAGAGATAATGACACTTGGGTCCTGCTCTCAATAGCCCCAATGATGGTGACTCGCATCGAGGGTATAAAAATTATGTGATATGTGAGGAATTACCCTATATAATAATATGGGATTATGAGGTAAGATTGATCATCCACAAATAACTACAAGATATAATATTAAATAAATACAAAACCATACCAAATTCATGTATAAAACGAACTGATGTGAATAAATGTCTCCAAATTCAATATACAATTGTAATGATAAAGTATAAACATTGAAACTTCAAGGGATCTTAGCTAGTAATTTGTATCACAGTCCATGTAGTAATCCCAGAAACTTGAAAATATGTTTATATACATACTGTTAGCATACAAGTACACACGGTTGGAAAACAAAAGTCTCTTGGGCACATGTGGAAGAAGCATACTAATGAACATGTTATGAAATAGTAGAACAAAACATAACCTATTATTTAATACTAACCAACCCTACCTCACCAAGGCACCCTCACTATGTAACACAAACCACATAATATAATATAATTGGACTCACATTGATAAGGATGGCTCACACCACTTTCCCAATAGTATGTTGTTCTCACACCAAACGTTGTACATCATGGTGCTTCCATCAATTCAACATACCATAGATCCCCACAATAATAGTAACAACAATCCATACCAGAAGATACCTAGGCCCACCGACCCACAAGAATGGCCACATCACACCTCCCTAGAAGACATCTAAGATACCCTCCCAATAAGCATTACCAAAATACATCTCACCTGAAAGTAACAGGGCCACAATGCAACCAATTCCAAACAAAATTAGGAGGGTATTGTGAACAATTAAAACATTAACCTCATTCTCTTCTCCTACCACAGACGAACCCCACTAAAGGATGTCGTAGAAGCATAGTAATATCACATCCTTCCAAAAAAACACCTTGACCACCCGCCCACAACCACTATCACGACACATTTGAAAACACATGTGCCACTTCCGCATAAGCATGGTAAGATTTCTCTTGAAAACACTTGGGTCAAAACATATTTCTCAAAAAAAACTGGTATATCACAACCACTATCTAATACACTAAAAGACCTCCAATCATGAAAGACTATTCAGTACCTACCACACCATGATTAAAGAGTGGGATAGAGTGGGTACCCAGCAATCTGTATTCCTCGCTAGACATTAGAAAAAATACCCCATGATGTCTATGTGGGTGTTAGTATGTAGTTATTTACATGGGAGGGGTGAATATATAAATCATAAGAATGGAAATGTGTATATATATATATTAACATACACTCAATCCCATCCAATGGTATCACAAAACAACTAACCAAATAACTCCACCGATACTTCTTCTACCACATCTAATGGCATAACAACAAAAATCAAGCCACAAACCCCATTTCACATTTCTAAACACTTTCATTAAATTCCCTTGCATTTTAATTATTTATCATCAAAAAAATTTCACCATACTAACCATCAATTAATTATCCATTATTTATTTCCATTGCATTAAACAAACCAACCCAATCTATTAAAAAAATTATTACAAAATTAATTCTTTATTCCATCACTACATAAGAATATCAAATAGTGAAACCAAAAAATAAACACCCCAAAATTAGGGAAAAAACCACCTCGTAGTCCCAAATGGATTAAATAAAAAATACCTTTCCAACACAAAAGTACAGCCCAAAAGCCACCTCACCAAACTAAAATAATGGCCAACTAAACCACCTCATCTCCACAAAAGCATTTCCAAACAAACCCCACTACCACTCATAAAGAACGACACATGAACCATCATCCCATCATGCACCAACCACACATCACCATCCTACACGAATGACTACACATCATAAAAAATAAATATCATTTTATAAATTTTCAAAGGGGATTTTATCACATTCCACATTATTTTCAGAATTTTATCATTCAACTCGTTATCTTGGGGAAAGCATTCAATTATCCTAATATACGTGTTTATATGACTTCCATATTATGGAGATATCACAACAATAGAATCCAAAGAATAAATCTCAACACATATACCCAGTTCAAAAAAATACCCTAATTGACATAACATTCAATAGGTCCATAAGCCCATACAATCCACAATATCAACAATAATACCAGTGATATAATAGAGTGTGAATCGAACCCCATTTACCCCCATTCAATTTTAATTTAACTAATATATATCTTTAATTACAACATAAAAACATAACCGACATGTATATAAAATCAAAACCCTCCCACATGATACACAATAAATGGAAATGTAGTATTCTCTACCACACCGAAGCTTCACCAACTCTATGAGCACCGCCAGGTGAAGAATAATGCCTGAAAAACACAATCAGCCCTTGATAAAACCTGTTTCAACCTACACTTCCACCAAATCACATAAAAATTAAACAAAACAAAAACATCAAACCATAAAAGCAACACCCTAGTGAATCCCTAGGAGAATAATGGATGAAAAACTACTAGGAAGAGGGATATTATTTCCATAGATTGCAGATGAAAGACCACAAGGAATAATAGATTAGAGAGGGAGGATGATAACATTAAGAACTCATCGAGGCACCTAGGTCTCACCCAAATTGAGAAGAAGCAGAATCCATGTCCAAATGAATGTAAATTCAATTGGAAAGAACTATTAAAACTGGACAACATTGGGTATTTACCAGATGTGTAATTCAATTTTACTCTATGAAATCCTTAGAGTTTGGTTTTAATTAAAAACACAACTACTTTATTATTTATCCTTGAAAATGTAAATTTCATTTATTAGAATTGAATATATTGTGAACCACCATTACACATCATCTAATACACATACATGATATGTATTACCTATAGATGTTTTAATATACTTCAATCATCCACCAAAACTCCCCAAACCTCCTCTGAAAACCGTCAATAACCAAAACAAGAAAATGTAACTGACAAGTAGGACCCAAAAAATTACAAAAAAATCAATGTCTTATTTCAATTTTATGCTCTCATGGATTATGCACATTTATTATTTTATTATAAAATTATTATGAACTACAAATATATTTTTCCAAGACTCCAGTTTATGATCTATGTTATTCAAAAAAAATTCACATGTTACTTATATTTGCTCATACCCTTATTATCAAGATAAGTTGATATCCCACTTGTTTACCCTTACTAAATATAGAAAACCCCTTTATTATGTTTCCTTCCACTTGTTTGGATGAAAATTATTATGTATGATTTTTTTAATATGGGTACTAGTTATGATCATCATACTAGGAGATAATATAGCTAACTTATAGAGAAATTATTTATGTGTCCAAAATCCAATGGAACTATACCTAAATGATTCTAGTGTGGATTTCTATTTTTTTATGAATATTCTTCTATTAATATGTAATATATATTTAAGTATACTTTAGTTTCATTATAATTAATGTCTAAGAACATCATTATGATGTATTTTTAAGCACATAAATGTTATTCCACATCTCTACCCTCTTAACCATAATCCTTTAGACCTTTAAACTATCTTTGAAAATGGGAACGATTAAGAGATCAGTTAGTGCTTAAATTATAAACACTACAATATCATGACCAATTATAAAATTACTTTATGATTAATATATTGATATTTATTTGATCAATAAAATAGACTTTCTACATAAAATGGTTGTCAATCATTAAGGATGGTAGTATGTATTGAATGTTAATAGAAAGGATTTTTTTAGAAAAATAAGGGGTTTATTTCTATGAAACACCCATGTTTCATTTTATATATTTTGATTGTATTATTATAGTGATTGTGAACCTAACAAAGTTTTTAATATAGTAAATGGTTATAGACTAAGAATTCAAATTTCCCCGTAAATGTTATTCTGATTTCAATATGTCCCTAGATATCATTGAATAAGTAGGTCCTCAAGAGATAATGAAGTGTATGTTTGGAACAACTACTGTTTAATAGAATCATGTGAAAGACTAATATCTAGAAAATGCACTTCTAGTGATGTTTGTTCAGTAAGTGATATCTCAATGAAATGGAGAGTATGAGAAATATTTGTTTCTAGATGTCACTTTTTGTACCAGTTTTTTGACAGAGAAACATATATATTTAGCAAGATACATGGTGAAATACCCGTTACATGTTCAAAATATATCTTTAAATTCATTTGTATTTAGTATAATTTTTAATATATTTTTTTTTTCAAGTATGGATTTCCCCATGATTATAGATATGTAGCTTGACATCTTAGTCTCCTAAATTTTATTGACATTGTTTGGGAACATAGTGGGTTTTACTAGGGTTCTTTATAACTTCATAATTAATTTATCATAGAGTGTATTGAATGGTTTTACAGCAATTATAAATTTAATAATGAATTTTATTCTCAAGAAAATTTATTTTTTCATCATTTATTTATACCATCTTAGAGGAAGACGTTCTCTTTGACCTTCCATATATGATTACAGTTCTAAAACATTATAGATATTTAAGGAAATACTCAATCCCACTAAAATATATTCTAAGAATAACACTACATATTCGTAAGAAGTTTAATGATTTTTAACTAAATTTTTTTTATATTAACCTTCATCCCTGTAGATCGCATTGAATTTAAAGAACTCAGAAAATTTCTCATGACATATTGTTTACTTCTCTAGGGATCTCTGGAGTTGATAAAGAAAGACATGGAGTATCATTACAGACATTGGATAATATTTTTGATGAAACTGTTGATTCTCTAATTCCACATTACCATTACAAGTTAACCAACCTTATTCATTAAAAATCCCTCGTACAAAATGAAATCCTACATCATATAATAAAATTTCATTCCTAGTTGGGATGATTTAGCTAATCATGGAATCCCACAACCGTTTGAATTAATGTTTAAATGTATATTTATTGGATATTTTTAATTTCATTATTTTATTTTTAGTTGTTTAATTATATTTAATTTTTTTTAAATCTTAGTTTTTGAATGTATTCAATTATTATTACTCGTTATGAATATATATGTAATATTTTTCCTTATTAAAAATTTTTATTCTTATTTTTATATGATTCATTGATATTTTATATTGTTATTTTTTATATCCTACTAACTAACATTTTTAAAAAATCCAATTGAAAATTATATTCACAATTAGTGTATCCTATTTAAACCATTTACAAATTTTCCTATCAAAAATTAACTATATTTTTTATCCATATAATACCTCTTTTTGAAATCACAAAATTGGTAGAATGAAATTAGGATGAAAAAATTAAACCATGATAAACTATTTTTTTTAATTTTTTTATCAGTAAATGGGTTTTCTGTTCAAAAAAAGGGAAGGATTTTGGGAAATAGTTATATTGGTTTTATAAATCTCAATTGTTTGTTTTTCTATTGACATGGAAAATACATGCTTATAAAATTTTAAAAAAATCATATGTGTTTATAACCTTTCGGGTTATTATTCTAAATGATTATATGTACATTTATGTATAAATTACAATGAAATTTATCATGCATGAGCGTAAAGAGACCTATTTTTCTATTTTTTTAATTTTTGATTTATCAAATTCTAAGTAATTATCTTACATCTGACATAATTATCAGTATAAATATTGGATGTTCTTGTATAAACCAAATTATTTAATCGTATGAATGAATTGTATATATAAATAATTTTATTATGTAAGTAAATAATCATACTATGAAAGAAAATTATATTTTTCATCGCTCAATTATAGAAATTTCAGTTACAAATAACTCATGATGAGTCTTTTATTATCCAAAAATATCATTTTTAAAATTATTTCCTTATGAGAATCAAAGGAATCCATCAAATATGAATATCACAGTATAATATGAAATTATAATATGGGGGGAAATTATCATACATAGTAGTGGGTTTAATTTATCACATGCATCCACAAAGAAAAATATTTTTAAAATTTTGTCTTACAAAGCTTCACTATAAATTTTATTATGATAAATGTTCAAACATTAAATTTCATAATATGAAATATATATCTTATAAATCATCATGATTATATTTGTAATGTTTTCAAAAATCTCTCAAGAATTCAATTCATGATTTTAAGTACATTAGAAAGAAATAATTCAAAATATTGAATTATTGGTTTAGAAAATTTTGAATTCTTTCCAATAATGTATTGATCAGGAGAAGAATATTTTTTACATCACAAAAATAGATGTGTGTTATGTATTTATAAAATAATGACACTTTTCATTATGATCCTCCAACAACTATATTTTAAAAGGATTATTTACTTGATTATTGTCATTATTGGGTATTCCTATTTCATAATTTGAAACATATATTATAAATATTAAAGTTTATAATTTTTTTGATGGTGTCAATTGATTGTTTAAATTGAAATAAATAACTTATGAATATTCAGAAAAAAGTGTTCTTCTTAAAATAACATTGTTTGAATGAAAATAAACCCCAAATTTGAACCTTGAATATTCTCATCTTCCCTAGATGTTTCTTTTTCTAATTTTAGATTTTTTTCATCTATGTAATTAATTATTCATCAAAACATTTTTACCATAAATTATTTCTTTACTCATTGAGATTTGGTCTGTTAAGGTCATGTATAATACATTTTAATGGAGATCCAGGTATAAATCTCTTAGAGAGTTGAAATATTTTATTGCTAAGTTCACTCAGTAGGGAGCCAATTTAAAAAGAGATGAAATAGATAAAATCACCAAACTAATGGATTAGATTATTAATGGATAAGAATAAGGGATTTATGTTTCCCAGATCAATTCAAATCCATTATGTTTGACATTTTTTCTTTTAATATTTTATTTTTACACTACATATTTTTGGTTAAGAAAAATATTTTAACATGAATTCCTTTAAGAGGATTGTTTTAGATTAAAATAATTCAAAGATCCCAATTCACCCGTGTCTTGAGTTTTCAATTATCCATTATATAGGAAAACATTTATATAGTTTGGAATAATTTTTCATCAAACAACCCTATATTTTTAAACCATGTTGATGTGTAACACTTTACAAAACCGAAAATATGAGTCTCTCACCAAATAATTGAATCCAATAATGTGTACACATATCCAAAAAGAATCTCATATATAACATACATGAACATCTAATTTGTTGGTTTTTCATTTATATGAAATTCAAAATTCCCTCACGATTAATCCTAGAGTCACAAATATTTAATATAAAGGCCCTAGACCTAGTTCCCCAGATCTTTTGCCCTATTTTATTACATAGGAATATAAAAGAGGACGTTGTATCACAAATGAACAAATTGTTTACTTGTTATAGAAAACAAGATACAAACATAAGTTTTATATTCCAACATAAAAGAAAAAAATTGAAACTCATTTGCCAACACCCATAGACTCTTTGATTATTAATGTATTTCAATCATAATAATATTCATCATTACATCATGGGGAAAAATAAAACTCAAGAAAGGGTTGAGGTGAAATTATTTTAAGGGTAATTAATAAATCATAATTTATCATAAACATAAAAATTAAGCATGGTGAATAACAAAGAGAAAATTCCTTTAAAAATATGCTTTATCATAATATGGTATGAATGAAACCTGATTACATAAAAAATTATAAATAATCGTAATATAATAAAACATAACTATTTATATTCTACTAGTCAAATAATCAGACGGTCTATCAATTAATATTATCATAATTTGGTAATTACTAATATCTTACTTCTAAAACATTATGTCTAGGCCTCAATCAAGACGCCTGAAAATAGTAGGGAATGGACTTGGCCAAAACTAAATTATGTTTCGTCTTATGAGTTTTACCGATGCATCGATTGGTTAGATAGGGCCCCACCTGTCACTTTATAAGTTCAAATAATTCCTTATATGAATGTGTCCAAACATAAAAATCATGGACATATGAAATGTAAATAACATCCCCAAATCTATAATCACAATCATTAACCAATCTAAGTAGCATGGTGAATGTTATCAAGATATCATATACATAGTCAAACTAGTCATAAACCATTTAATAACATATGTTAGATGAAAAAAAGATATCAATCTTAATAAAAAAAATTCTATATATGTATTTAAATAGAAAAAATATAAAATCATCAAGGAATTATTTAGACAAATACAACTTTTACATTGAAAAAAATAGTTTTTTTTGGAAAAACAATTTTTAATTGCCATAATTATTTGTGTAAAACTAGTAATAAAGAAATATATTTTTTTATGAGAAAATAATAAATTTTATAAAAAAATGTTTTATAAGAAGGATTGTAGATGGTAATTGAAGATGCGTAAAAATCTAGACACTCCCTTTATTTAGGATTCTGTATTTGAAAAGATTCAGAAATATTCTTATAAAACCTATAACTCCCCATAAAATAGATATGTATTAATTTTTGTAAAAATTAGATAATATTAAAAAATAATTTATTAGTTTTACCTAAAATTAATTAATAATTTCATTGGGGGTAAATAGAGAGAAAGCATATTCCTGAAGGAAAAAATGAATGATGGGGAGAAACCCTTACCTTATGTTCGAGTGTGTTCTGTTGTTGACATTATTATCATGTATATCAGACTAAATATATTAAGTAATTACTAACCTTATATAAATTTATTTTAATTTTTAACAATTTCTTATGTTATTTTATGGTCTTATTGATGTGTTGTAATTTATAATTTTATGGCATGGGAGAGTCCCTTTCCTTGGTTTTCATGATTAGTGTATATGTATATGAGTATGGAAGTTCATGTGGAATGGGTATAATTATCTAGAATTCAATATATGTGAGATTTATGAACATAAATAAGTCTAAATGGTAATATATAACATTTAATTATATGTTATGATGATTAATCATTAGATAATACATTTAGTGATAATCGTTTACATTTTAGAGAAATTATAGATAATAACGAACCCATTTTGTAATATCATTTATTATTTTGTAAATGTGTTTCTTATGAAGAATAATAAATATTTTAATAAGTATATTATTGAATTTTTTACCCAATAAATAATGTATCATTACCATCCATAAAGAAAAAATTGTGGAAAGATTGTTCATTCTCTACAAAGGATGTAAACCAACATCTCACGGATAATGATTTTGTTTTTAAAATAAAATAGGGAGAGTAAGAATATTGATTGTTGTTATTACATTAACATGATATAATTATATTATATAAATGATACTAGTGTTTTCATGTTCATTTTGATAGAGGAGTTAGGGAGAGAATAAAAAAATATAGGAAATGGAAAGAAAATAAAAGAAAAAAGAAGAGGATTTTACCTCTTGAATACTCCTCCTAGAGAATCTCTTTTAGGGGATTTATTTTGTTCTTTTGATGAGACAAAGAGAATTTGGACATGTTGGAGAATATTGGGGGGAATATTGGGCCAAATTTGATGAGGCTCAAAGCATTAATGGTGTGTGGGGATTGGGTGGTGCGGGGTGGTATTTATAGTTTGGTAGAAGGGTGATCTCTCAAAATTTTAATCATTTTTTTATTAGTTTTCTCATAACAACCAATATTGTTGATTCTTAGGACTATATAATGTAATAAGTGGTTTTTTTTCAATCCATGGAATATTACATCATCTAAACATCACCTATAACTCAATAAATCATGTATTTATCATTTAATGTAAATTTTTGTGATATATTTTTTACCAAAAATCCATGTAATATATAAAAAAAATCATCCTAAGTATTTTTAAAAGTGAAGAATTCAAAAATGAACTATATTATTTAAAATAATTATCTAAATATTATAAATTTAATTATTACCAAAAATCATCCTTTAAATGAAAATACGGATTAAAAATCTATAACTGATGCTATAACACGTTCAAAAATTAACTAATGTATCACAATAATATAATAAAAATATAATAAAACAAAATTATAACTTATTAATAAATTATATATGAATATATTTTCTTTTTAACCATTTTATTAATTATAAAATTTTAATTAAATATTTACGACATAAAAAAATACCAACATCTAATATAACTATTTTTATATTTTTCATTTACATAAAATATTATATAATTAAATGATACATTCATCAATAATGTGACTAAATATTATTTATACTTTCATGTGTGAGGTTATATTATATTGGTTGATTTACTATTCATATGAGTAACATTACTATTCTTAAGGGCATGTTACTATATTATCTGTATAAGATCCTCATCTCCTAGAAATACAACTTATTTAATTTATTCATCATTTATAATGTTAGTTTTATGTTCAATAAATGAATATATATAATCTATACTATTTGAAATAAAAATATGATTGATAAATTCATTGATAGAGTTTAGGTTCTTTACATTCTCCCATCCAAAAAAAATTTATACTAGAAATTTCCTGATTGTCACCACATAAGAAGATTTGTGTAATTTTTTATCTTAATCACCATAGACTCCCACTTCACCTCTTCAATTATATTATTTCTCCCATATGCTTTTACCAGCCTATTTTTTCAATTCCACAACACTTGTTCTTTAGTTTTTACAATCCGGATTGGCACTTTACTATAAGATAAGTCATGTTCCAATTCTATTCCTTCATAAGTGAGTACTTGTGTGTGGGTTTGGATCGTACTTCCTTAACAAGGAGATGTGGAACCCATATCATACAATACAATGTATAGGTAAAATTTCCAATTGATATGCCACAACTGCAATTTGCTATAGAATTTCAAAAGGACCATTGTACCTAGGGAATAATATCAATTTCTTCCTGATTCTTATAACACCATTCATGGAGATACATTCAAGAAAATGTTATATCACACCTGAAATTAAAATTCATTCATTTGATTGTAGGCATAGATCTTTTACTTACATTGACCTTCTTTGGTATGTAATTAAATTGTCTTTACCTATGTTATTTTTCCCCTACAAGCTATGATCTTACATGTTTCCTTTCCACAACTTCAACCCAACATGTCATTGTATGACATATCTTTCCATAAAATGATTCATAATGTGACATTTGAATACATTAATAAAAACTATTATTGTTGGAAAAAAACTAAAAAAGGTAAATACTACTCCAATGATCCATAAAAATCAAGTGATCAAGGTATCAACATGTCTTATAATGTTTGGATCAACCGTTCCAAATATCCATCATTTTACGGGTGATAAGAATAGAAAAAATGAATCTCAGTATCCAGATATTTTGATATACTTTTCCAAATATTTTATGAAAATTATTGACCACGATCAAAAAAATTGAAATCGGTTCTCCATAAAGTCCTGAAACTACCTTAATATAGATCATTGCAAGGCACTCTCATTGAAAATCCTCCCTTATAATGTTGAAATGTGCTAATTTGTTTTGTGGATAAACAATTACCCATATTTCATCATTCTTTCATAGAGTGTTCGACAATCTAGTTACAAAAGTCATTGTAATTCCATCCCATCTCTATGTAGGAATAGGAAGAGATTTCATGAATTCCCTAAGATGTTTTCTCTGATCCTTCACAAGTTTATAGACAAAAATTCTTGATACCTAATCAAAAATTTCACACTTCATATTATACCACAAGAAATGTTCATTCATATGACTATACATCTTAGTTATACCTGGGTGCGTTTAGAAATAATTACTATGAGAATCATCCAAAAAATCCTTTTTTATATTGTATATTACAACCTCCCAACCCGGCTCATCTCTATGATGGTGGTCAGACTGATGGGTTACATGTCCTCAAGCCCATCTCCATGAAGGCCAAAGGTTGTCAACTAGAAAAGAGGGCATTTTTGGTTTGCATGGGGAGACTATTCCCTCATATATAACAGGTAATATCACAATGGCAGTAACAACAATTAAATAGTAAATATAAAGAATCATATAAATGAATAAACTACTTCCAATGTAATAATAATAATCCTACTAAATAATAATCAATTACGGAAGATCACAAAATATTTCCATGCCATGATGTCGTACGAAATTAAAATAATGAAAAACAGAAACTCAAGTATGATATCAACTACAATAAAAAGTCACAAAGTGTAAAAAATAAATCACGATAATGTCTTGGTCCTCTTCCCCCAATCTCCATCCTATGAAGAAAGAAACAATAAAGCATCAGAAGGAGAACACTTATCTTTGTAAATGCATGCAGGCATAGAATTTACTCGGTTTTCAACGACACCTATGCAGGTTGTGAGATAAAATCCCAATAGGCAGGAACCAATGATATCTACACCATTTGACTTCATGAAATAATAAAATGCAGTGTGTTATTATATAACAATTATAGATAATTAATTAAGATCAATGAAACAAATAATTTGGCCCAGGTTCCCAATGACACCAATCCCTAATAACCTTTTTCGTCCTAAGCCGGAAGTCCGAACGGAGTACCTGTAAGAAAAATGTACATGTAGAAGTTTACATAAAAACTCGTAACGAAAGGTAAGAAAAGAAGAGGTGCACCCCCAATCATGTGCATTAGCTTGTGGTCTATGTCGTGTGTCAACCAGGTGTGTTTCAACATACCAGAAAAAATATCAAAAATCCAAAGAGACTCAAAGTGGTAGTAATATAAACCTTCTGCTCATCATTTCTAATGTTCAAGCTATGAGTTGGAGTCTGAGACTGTCCCAAAGAGTTTTTACATAACATCCTTCAAATTATCTAATACCACCGAGCCCATCAAAGGAATTCATTCTAAAGACCAAGTATCGGTCGAGGCATGGCTTTACCCTGAGTCTGTCCCGATATCACAAAAAGGTGTCGATCATTATTTGAGGCTGTTTTAGCAACATTACAAATAGATCTATCAACAATGGGCCCTTTTGTAACCGTTATCACTCATATGTATTGGAATTCCTAGGGAAGTATCAGTCTGGAAAAGCCAAAGACACCACCCCTGCCACATAGTGGAAACCATTCAGAAACAGAGGGTATATGAGTGGAGCTTAATACAAGACACACCATTTTTCCCGCCATGAGTTTAATTATTATTTTCTCAGTAGCATATATGACTTAATAAGCATATTAAATTAAATTTTGAAAACTACAAATATACACCCTTGAATCACAAGGTATAAATTAAATATTGTAGCTTTACAATGTTAAAAAGGAAAGTTACCACATAAACATAAGAAGATAAATTTACTTTTTAAAAAATAAATAATTCATCACATACAACTATCAAATATCCATCAATTCAATGTTCAAAACGTATCTATATTTTTTATTTAAATTCATCACAACAAAAATAGGCTACGCAACACATGCAGTTAAATCAATTAAATACCTGGGCTAACCGAATTTATACCGACCATGTCGGCACACCCAATGGGGTGTCCAACCATCTTGCAATGAATAAAACAATTTAATTTATAATAAATAGGACCATAAAAATTAATCGGAATAATTAAATAGAAAATATTTGGTAAATTTACACAACTTCGGTAGGCACTGACGAATAGAACAACCATACGTTTTTATAAATCACAATGAAATGAGGGAAAGAGAGTAGATGCACTACCTTATAGTTGTAGAAGATTCTATGATCCTCGGTAGGCTTTGATTTAACCTAAAAGAAAAACCTATGATTTTAGAAAAAATACAAAATAGGGTAAAGTCCTTCTATGATTGATCACATGACGGGTTTCGAATGAGATCTCATGATTCTTGGTGTGTGGGATCAGCCATACCGAGAGATTCACAACTCACCTAATAATGAAGAAGACATGCGACAAATGGAGGCACGATGATCTTCCAATGAGAGGAGAAGGTGGTGCACACCACTTAGAAGGAGGGGTGTGCCACACACTAGAGAGGAGGATGAGAGGAGGAGAGGAAAAAAATAAAGAAAAGGGAATGGGAAGACAGAAAAAAAGAAGGGAAAAATGAAAATAAAATAAAATAAAAATAAAAATAAAAGGGGACGAAATAAAATAAAAATAAAAATAACAAAAATGGTTAGACCCTTTTTTAATTATTTTTCTATTCTCCCCCCTGTAGTTTTTAATTTTATTATTTATTTTCATTCCTTTTCCTCATCTTTTAATTTCATTAAAATTCCCTTAATAATTTCAATTATTTTTAACTCGATTGTTGTGCTAGGACGGGCCAAAATATTTTACTCAAAACCAGAGAAGTCATTTAATTAATTTTAATAATGTACTGGGACCTACAACAGGATGTGTAGGCACACAC
This sequence comes from Viscum album, assembly GCA_963277665.1. Lineage (NCBI taxonomy): Eukaryota > Viridiplantae > Streptophyta > Magnoliopsida > Santalales > Viscaceae > Viscum > Viscum album. The sequence continues at coordinate 682,255 of OY728121.1, forward strand.
CCTAGGATGCGTTAATGATTTGGACTAAAAACATAAATAGTTCACACCATGATTTAAGTCAAGACGTTAAAATAATATAGTTGAGTAATTAGACATATTTTATCTAACCCATCTATAAATATCCACCAATATATATAAGTGTTATATGTATATACATATCTATATATTTATATATATACATCCACACATTATATATAACTATATATAAATTTAGTCTCCATATATATATATATATGCTTTGTATATATATATACGTCAATGATTTTCCCAAATCTAAGGATAATTACTATAATTAATAATATAATTATTTAATACAACCAATAAATGACCCCATTAATAATTTAAAAACAAAAACCATTAGAAAAAGTATAACTGTTATTATATTAATATTTATTGCGCATTTTTATTTAATTTGAAAAATTGATAATAACACATTTATTAAATTTCCAAATTATTATTTAAAACATGACACATTTGATTAATTGTGGAAGTGCATTTTTATTTATTGTCTTCAAAAAAATAATAATTTTTATATTAAAATTAGTATTATTAATTCAAATAGTTCAAAAAAATATTTATAACCCAAATTAATTAGCTCTAGTTGTGATTTGACAAAATGTCTAATCTTCGCAATAGTTACACTCTGTCAAGGGTAAACCTCATGTCCCAGAACTATCAGTGGTCTCAAATTTCTGATATAATGCACCATTTGGTAGAAATTAATAAAATATTAATAAAAAATTGGAATAATAAATTAATTACAATTATCGAGGGTATTATCATGTGTGAGGGTACCAAACACCCTATTCGAATCAAGGATATTCCATGCCTAGGGTAAACCCGGCATTTCAGACCTAACAGTAGTCTCAGATTTGTCATATGACCTACCGTTTGAGATTTATTTAATATTTTTGAATGAAAAGACAGACATGTATGGATAAAATAAATTAAATATTTTTATTTAATTAAGGCTGAGAGTCTACGGCTCTCAGAATCCTGCCCTGACATGTTGTTTAAGTCTGAAAATATTTCATAGATATTACAATCTCTTAAGGAATAAATTTACCCTTCATTTAATTTTTGTCCATTTTAATTTTAATCTAATTAATTTAATAAAATTTATTTTATGGACACATGATAATGTCAATTATAAAAAATAAAACGTACCAATGCTTAGTTTTTAGACCGGTCTTCCCAGCTAACAGAAACATTTTATTTTCTTCACATTTTGGTTCTGTTCAAAACACGGAACGTTACAACATTCTCAATATATAACTTCTCATCCCTGAGAAGCCTTCGGAAACAATGTTACTCTGACCCGATCTATAGGATCATGTAGTCTCACACAAAAGGTCTTGATGCATCTCCAAACACTCAACACAGGTGCAAATTTTTTTAGACAAGCAGCACCTATACTATTAAGATATATGTCAATGATCATTTTCCAAATGAAGCACCGAGAAGATACCTATCCAAACACGTTAATCTAGAGACACAACCATGTCATCATCTCATTTACTTATTGACAATGTTACTTCCCACCTTTGGTTTTAAAGTTATAAAGATAAAACTTCATAGTCATGGAACCTTCCAGCATCAGAATTTCATACCAAACATGACCTTAAGTGTTATAGAAATGCTTATCACATGATTTTCAAAATGTATAAAACATTAAATTACCATTGAACTAAAATACAAATTCAAGTAAACATTTTATTAAAATACCTATCTGACCTAAACCACACTCGTCTCGCCTGACGATGCACCAGTAAAAGGCCTTTAACTAACCACTTCATTGAACAAGAGAGAGAACTTGTCAAGCCACTATGGCCAACCATTTATGAAAATGCTCGGCTTATACGGTGGGAATTTCAAATACTAAACTGTGATGTCTTCTTCAATGGAATCCTAGATTAACTACGAACATGTCCACCAATGTTCATACCGGACCTCAAGTGACGTTCATTTATTTAGGCATCACCGAGCCCAATAAAAAGTATGTGGAATCCTCGGATCATCATGACATGAGTATATTGTACTAACCTAAGGTTTTCCATACACCATGTTTATTAGTGAGACATTGGAACAAGGGAAAGACCTCCAAAACAGGTTCTTGACTTACCTTAGAGAGGAATCCACCTGGTGGTCACATCAAACGAAATAGCTGGTCTAGAAGATCTTGTCTAAATAATTCATACACAAAAATATGAGGGTTACTCAAGATTACCTAAGCATCGATAAAAACGATGTGTTAGCATGAAAAACTGGGGAAAACACCCTAAACAAGCCCAAAAAATTTAAATCATTAGCCTGGTGTAAGACCAAGGCTCTCTTAGTGCATTATGGAATAAGGCAAGATATGGGACAAGCTCATCACAAAAGGAAGAGTACACTAAGAGGGTTTGAAAATTACGTGCGGGAAAACATTTACACAATTGGCATGAAGTCCCAAACAAATAGGATGGTGTTTCAAAACACATGAGTCTCTGGAAGTCTTCTTGAGCATTGTAAAGAACTTTATTTATTTAACACAGAAATCATTGTACTATAGATATGAACAGAAACGTGTTTAACAGTGCGTGACTTGACGATTACATTGAACTCAACTAGTTTGTCACAACGTTAAGAACTCGACAGCACCACATACATTAACGCATACTACCTTGAGGTGAGACAGAACCAAGATGAAATTTAATTCAGATGGAGATGTACTGAATCATCCATCATTGTGGAGAAGAGAGGTTTGAACAACCTATGACGACACCAACCATCTCTAAGGCATTTCTAACTAGATGGAAATAAGCATTACCCGATGCATAATCCTGAAACAAAAGACAAGAAAAACATGAACACCCATCCAGAAAGGTGGCATTTTATTCAACGGCTCTTACTAGGGACAATGATATTCTAATGGTTCTGTTGCAGAGCAACTCAAGAAGAAACTCAAACTACCCTTATTCTGGGGACTTAAATAGACAACATCGCTACATGTTCCATATCCAAGCCATTAATATTTAGTCAAATTTAATCATTATTCATCAAATAATGTAATGAAAACATCATGAACAATTATTAAAAACAAAACACATGGTTTTTTATCTTAACCAGGGCCTCAAGGGAAAAACACAAAAGTTTTATCAAACTCCATTTTGAAACATTTTACACTAATTGACATCCCATCCTTAATTATGAAATCTATCACATAAATTCCTTTTATGTTGATAAGGCAACCTACAAGGGTTCCACTAAGCTGACCTGAGTTCATTTGAATACAACTCAAAAAAATAATTATTTAATTATTTAGAGTCATAACACCCATACCATGTTATCTCATTAAGAAACATGAATAAATTAGCCTTCTTGGTACTAGTTGATCCTTTATATAGTTAAACAACTCATTTGAAATTATAACATGCATAAACACACATCATCATAGATATATGGGTGAATATCAACCTATAAAGAAATTAAGCAATTTATTGTTTTTGTAATTTGGCTCCCCATTAATGGAAACCAATAAATTTTCTCAATGCAACCAATTACATAACAAACAAAATAACAGGTCACTAGAAGAATCCATTAGAGAGATACATGATTTAATCATAAAATTATAAAATTTTAATCATAGAGACATGCTATTATGAATCGAATCCTGATACAAGGAAAACATGGTATTAAACAGACAACATAGAAGTAGGCTAGAATGCTAAATATATCACCAAAACATTGTTCCTAAAAAGGCATGATAAATAATTACAAGACATGACATACAATCATGGAACACAATTTGAATCAACGGGAATCATAAAATGCAACTACATGTCTTGGAACTATGCATGGCATGTGAATTCCTATGTGCCTATTATGATGCATGCAATACTTCATCCATACATTAACAGGCCATGGGTAAAATACTATAAGGTTCATATATTAAGAAGGACAAATTACAACAATCACTCAAGGTGAAATCTTATCAACTATAATCTCAAAAATCATGAAAATGAATTCCTATTCATGTACACTTGGTAATTTCTCATGCATGGGATGATAAGTTCCAAGCACAACTATTAACCAAGGGCTAACACATTCCAACTATCCAGTCTATGAACCGAAAATAGAAAGAAAAGGGATAAAATACCACCTCTGATATAACTTTTTAATGTCCCAAACTGGCTCACAACTAAGACAGTGGCTAGTCCAGTGGGTTACATGACCTCAAGCACATTTCCCCGAATGCCAGAGGCTTCCAACTAGTAGTGAGGGCCTTTATTGTGACCGTGGGGGAGACCATGCCCTCATAGGTAATAGGTAATATCACAATGGATGTAACAACAATTAATTAATAAATTGTAGAATAATTTTAATGAATAATATATAGTAAAAGTAATATGAATAATCTACCTAAATAATATTGATGTACAGAAGCTCACAAAACAATGTCAAGCCATGATGTCTATCTAAATTGAAAGCATGGAAAATAGAAACTCAAACATGTAATCAAATGAAATTAAATGACACAAATGGGGAAAACTGAATCATGATCAAGGATCAATCTTTTCCCCTAGTCTCTATCCTAAGAAGTATGAAATAGTATAGTATTTTAAGTATCATGATTCCCTTTGTCAATACCTGCAAGCATATAATCTACTTAGGTGTCAACGATGCTCGAACAAGGAGTAAGATAAAATCCTTGTAGGATGGCTCCCATGGTGTATAGAAAGTTCCATTTCATGAAATTATAAAATGAAGTGTGCATTATATAACAATTGCAGATGATTAATTAAGTGCAATGAAATAAATAACTCGACCCAGTTTTCCAACGGCACCCGTCCCTAATCACCTACTCCAGCCTAAGCTGAAAGTCTGAAAGAAGTACATGTAAGAATAATGGACATATAATTCTATATATAAAAACTTATAATGATAGGTAAACACAAGAGAGGTACTCCCATAAGATTTTTATTTAACTTGGGGTTCAAGTCGTGTGTCAACCAGGTGTGCTTCAACATACAAGAAAAAATATCACAAATCCCAAGAGACACATTGTGGAATGAATATAACCATTCAGTGTGTCATTATTATTTTTATGGATGAGAGTTGGAGTTTGAGACCATCCCTAAGGTATCTCTACAGAACGACCTTTAAATTATATAATACCACAGAGCACGTCCAAGGCAATCTTTCGAAAGAGCATGTATCGCTCAATACATGGCTTTAACCTGTGTCTGTCCCAATCTCACAAAAAGGGGATGAGCATCATCTGAGATTAGCATAGCCTCATTTCCAATAGAACCATCCTCGATGGGCCATTTTGAAACTAGTGTGACTAATAAGAATTAGAAATCCCAGTGAAGTCTCAGTCGAGCAAAGAAAAAAAGGTGGGCCCCCACCGTGTATTGGTAACTAGTCAAGAACGGAGTGTGAAAGCATAGACCATAATACAGGACCCACCTTCTTTCCCTGCCCTAAATTTAATTAAACTTTTCACATTAGCATATATGAAATAATAAGCATAATAAATTGCATCTTGAGAACCAAACAGATACACCAGCGCATCACATGGTATAAATCAAATATTTCATAATGAAAAACAAAAAAAGGCAAGATACTACAACAACATAAGAAGATAAATGAAATTTTTAATATATAAATAATTCATCACAAAAAACTACCAAATATCCAACCCTTCAATGTTCATAATTTATTAATATTATTTTTTTAAATTCAACACAATAAAATATGTTGTTAATTAACGTAAATGCTCAGGAATGAACATTTAAATAAATAAATAATTCAGATAAAAAACTACCATATATCCAACAATTCAAGGTTCATAATTACTCTAAAGTAATTATTTAAATTAAAAACATCAAAAATAGGCTTTGCAAAAAAGCAGTTAAGTTAATTAAATACATGGGCTAAGAAAATTTATAAATACCATGTCGGCAAACCCAATGGGTTGTCCAAACATTTTCAACAATTTAAACAATTTATTTTATAATAAATAGAGCTTCAAAAATTTATTTGAATAATTAAATTGAAAATATTTGGAGATTTTACACAACGTCGGTAGGCACCGACAAACAACACAACTGTGTGTTTTTACAAATTGCAATGAAATTTAGGGAAAGAGAGTAGACGCCCTATCATTTGGTTGTAGATGATCATACGATCCACTGTAGACTTTGATTTGGCCTAAAACAGATGAAATCAAATGATTTTATAAAAATTCCAAAATATAGTAAAATCGTTCCATGGAAGATCACATGATGGATTTGGAAGGAGATCTCCTTATTCCTGGTGTGTGGGATAAGACTTACTGAGAGGTTCACATCGCACCTAACAGTGAAGGAAACTGATGATGAGCAGAGGTGTGACGATCTTCCGATGAGAGGAGAAGGTTCTACACACCACCTAGGGAGGAGGGGTACTCCACACACAGGAGAGGAGGAGTGGAAGAGGAGGGGAAAATAAAGAAAAATGAAAGGAAATAACGAAAAATAATAATAATGGAAAAAGGAAAATAAAAATAAATATAAATATAAATAAAAGGGAAGTAAAAAGAAACTAAAAATAATTATGATGATGATTAGACGCATTTTTTATCATTTTTATATTCTTCCCATTCCCACTTTGAATTTTATTATTTATTTTAAATCATTTTCTTTATCATTAAATTTCATTAAAAAAATTTAATCCCATTTAACGATGTTTAACTCGAATGTTTCATGAGGGTGTGACAAAATATTTTTCCCAAATCCAGAGAAATCATTTAATTAATAGTAATATATGAGCGGGACCTGTAATAAGGTGCGCAGAAACTCACCCTTGGCCGCTTTAATGATTTGGACTAAAAACCATAAATGGTCGACACCTTGATTTATGTCGATATGTTAAAAACATTTTTGATAGTAATTAATAATATATGATTGAACCCAACAACAAATATCCCTTCTTTTATATATGTCTAAAAAATATATATACATATTTTTATATTTATATATATACATCCGCACATATATATATAAGCATATATATATTTTATTCTCATATATATATATATATAGTTTTCACATATATATATATTCATAAGCCCAAATCTAATAATTATAAATATAATTAAAATTATTATAATTTAATAAAACCCATAATTGTGACCATTAATAATTTTAAAACAAGAACCACTTAAAAAAGATAACAGTTACTAAATAAATATTGATTTTGTATTTGTATTTAATTCAATCAATTATTAATAACTCATTTATTAGATTGAACAATTATTTTTTACACTGCGACACAATTTATTTATTATGGAAGCGATTTTTTATTTTTTTTGTTCAAAAAAACATAATATTAATAATAAAATTAGTATTATTATTACCATGTGTTCAAAAAAATATTTATAACCAAAAAAATTAGCTTCAGGTACGATATGACAAAACATATGATCCTTCGAAAGTTATACCCTGTCAAGGGTAAACCTCATGTCGCATAAAGATCAGTGGATTCATATTTCTGATACGATGCAACGTTTGGTAGAAATTAATTATTTATTATAAAAAATTGGAATAATAAATTAATTAAATTTATAGAGGGTATTATCATGTGCGAGGGTGTGAAACACCTAACGTCATTCAAGGTTATACCCTTCCTTGGGTAAACATGGCATTTTGGACCTAATGTTAGTATCCAATTTCTTATACAATGTACCGTTTGAGTATTATTTCATTTTTTGAAAGAAATCACACACACGTATGAATAAAATAAATTCAATATTTTTATTTTATCAGCGCTGAGAGTCAGCTGGTCTCTGAATCCAATGCTAACACACATATTAACATTGAAAATATTTCATAAAATATTTCAACGTTCAAAGGAATACTTTTACCAGTCAATTAATTTATCTCCATTTTAATTTTAATCTAAATAATTTAATAAAATTAATTTTAAAGACACATGGTCATGTCAACTGTCTGAAATAAAAAGATATGATTCTCGGTTTTAAGACTGAATGGCTCCACTAACAGAAAAATTTTATTTAATTGGAATTTTCATCCGGTTCAAAACATGGAGAGTTACATGTATAGAGGGAAAACATATTCTCCAAAATTTTATAATTCAACTTTTATAGATGAAATCTTGCAACATCCCATCATTCATAACATTAATCATTATTTGAATATTCTCATCATCACATTGAGAATTTTTAATTCTTCCCCATAAAAATGGTTTGGAAATCGGTTGAAAAAGTACTATAACTTCGTCTTCCAAGATAATTTCCATATATATTTTTATTAGATAAATGTACATAATATTTTTTAAAATCCTCATTTTCTCAAAACCACAAGATTCTTCCATATCAGTGAATCATATACCTTATTTGACTTTCTTGGGTAATTTTGTATTGAACAATCATTTTCATTGAGTAGCTCGAGCCATCGCCTTTTTCATATGATTATTTCATTCAATGAGAAGATATATATCAACCTCTTATGATCAGTATATATATAACATCCTTCATAATAGAGATAGTGTCTCCATATCTTCAAAGAAATTATTACAGATACTATATCAAGAGCAAGAGTTGGGTAGTTCTATTCACGAGTTTTTAAATACCTTGATAAATATGAAATATCTCTATCATTCTCGATATGGACACAACCATGTCCTTTCATTAATGAATCACTATAAATCACAAATCCCACATTTCCTGATGGTAGAGTTAGGATCAAAGCATTCACTAATATCTTATTCAAATCATCAAAAAATTCTTCATATTGTTTTCTACATACCAACATAACCCCTTTACGAGTGTCCTTGGTTAACAAGTTAGCTTATCAGGTGATGTTAGGAGAGAATCCCAATTAATAAACATCTAAACCAATACAACTAGGTATATTTATTATGTTCATTAGAGTAGTACATTACTAAAATAGCATTTTTCATGATCAATTAATATTACAACATTGGAGACAATATATACAAGAAATGAATCTATTTGAAGCCAGATATCAATGTTTAAAAACTTCCAATATAACTCATTTTTTATAAGAGTCTAAAAAATAATTAGCAATGAATTGTAATGTTATTTCGAGATTTTATAGAATACCATGATTTAAACAATAAATACCAAAAAAATCAACATGACATTTCTTAACAACTCTATTCACTTGATCCATGAACAAATATAATGAATTAATCAATCCAAAATAAATAATAGTAAAATTTTAATTCCCATACCTGGATAGATATTCATCATTTGGAATATCATCCTTCCTCACATGCAATAGAAGATATCAATATTGAAGTTCAATAATTGAAAAATATAGGGATCTGTGAAGGTGATCAAATAAATCATCAATACATGTTAGGGGATACAAGTTCTTTATTGAAATATAATTGCTTTCATTATAGATAATTCATGGACTCATGGATTTTTCCATGTTCTTGAAAAAGGCACTATGTTCTCCCCATGGTGAAATACTAGGTTGGCTAAATCCTTTATCACTCAATCCCTATAGTTGATTCACCGGTTCTATTAATTCCACTATGGTTATTCTATATAGAGTCTTTTAGATTGTCCTTCAACTTGTAATTAAATCAATAGAAACCAATTTCACACTCTAAAGGATTCCCAATTAAATAATCTGGGAATAAATCAATCTATTCCTTATCAATAGTAATATCCTAAATTGGAATATTTCTTTCATCTCCCATATATATCAAATTCTCATCCTACATAATAAGTGAATTCAGTTGAGATAATGGGGTGGATCAAGATAAGATTCAGATGGTGATGTTTTTTCTCTAAATATAATGGATTCTACTTCACCATCCAAAATTTTTATTCCCTTATTCATGCAATATATTTTCAATTATTATTATGAAACTCAATACATATCAAGGATTACGAAATATTCAACCATAAGATTGATGATAATATCAAAATATAAAGCACATTTATATGCCATAATGATATCAACCTGACACATCTTTGTTGTAATGGGACATACCTTGTGGGATTTTATTGAGAACTTTCATGTTACGTAGAATTTGAAATATAACATTTTTAATTCAAAATGGGATGATATAATGGAATTTGTTGATCCAGAATCAAATAATGTTTCATCTAATTTTTAGAAGTTGAATAATGGAATTGAAAATTTTACATTTATATCTTCATCCTCAGCTGTTTTGATTGCATAATATTATCCTTTACCTCATGGACTTTTCAGTGTAATGTCTCTTTTATGATTCAGACAATAATTACCATATTGTACCATTTTTTTATAATTGTAGAATTTAAAAATATTATCATCTTTTTTTATAATGAAATCAAAGGCTTGGTGGAATTTTTCTCCACTCTTATAATACAGTCATTTTATTTTTATTTAGGTTCTGGAGTGTTTACATCCACTTGTATCACATGTTGGAAAAACTATTTTTTATTCTTCAGTTTATCCATTCATTACTACACCACCAAATTCTTATCATAAATTACTTTAATGTCATAAGACATAGAGAATTATTTCTCTCTCTTGATTGCACATAATATTATATATACATATGATAATAATTTTTAGGAAACCAGTTCCCATTATAGGAATGGTTTTAAATCATCAAATAATCAATCAATAATTCTCCTCAAATTTCCTATGTAATGCATGGAATTCCTTCCAAGTCTTGTAATGTGGGCTTCATATTGGGAAACATTCTCATCCTCCATCTACCTCATATTCAAGAAATAATTTTTAAAATCCACTTGTTGATCATGTAGAAAACATTTTACTTTTAAATTTTCGATTAAATCCAACCATTCCAGGTTTTCAATCTCTTCTTCCGTCTCTGTGTTTTCAATCACTGACCACCATTGATTAGAAGCTCTTGATAGATGATATATTTTCCTGACAGACTTCTCTGTATCATTACTTCCCAAATAATGAAAAATATTTTCTAAAGAACGTGTTCACTACTCTCCTATGAATGGGTTTTTAGTCCCATTAAATGATGAAGGATGATGTATCATGACGAGTTATGACATTTATACTCCACATTGTTTATAAGGATGCTCCATACATGTAATAATACTCTCCAATACCTATTTCAGTTGTCCATGTATATTTATATGTTGCTTAGCGTGAGTTGTAGCTCTAGAACCAACATCATTATCTTTCATAGGAGTGAAATCACTATATGGGATACACACATTTATGTGATTTTCATTCTTTATTTAAGGATCCAATTCTAAATGATGGAATATAGTAAATTAGCCTATGAATATTAATGTATAATGTTAAATTATAAAAACACATAACATAAATTTAAATATTATGTGCGTCTAATCACATAATCATAATAATGGTTTCATTGGGGAAATATTTACATTTAAACCCATGATAATGGTTTGTAAAGAAAATATAATCTATCCAATACATACCCCTTGGGATTATCATACTAGGTGCATAGTAAGGCATGTTTTCATGTACCGGGTTATCCCGAGTATGGCCCAAAACACCTAGTGGGAGTTGTTATGCCTAGGTACATATGTTCCAAAACCGTGTCCATATGTAGTATATAGATAGAGTTTTATATTATAGATATATAAACATAATCTGTACATTTCCAATATTCAATTACATTCTTGTATTCTTATCCTAAAATTATATATTATATTTTTATTCCCTAATTTTTGTTTTTGAAATCTACCTTTCATGTTATCTACTAAACATCCACTAATACAAACTATAATGACCCTGAACCCACATTCCTAGATTTGGTGCCTTATTTTATTAAATATGAATAAAAAAAAATATATATCTTCAAGGAATGAATATTCTTGTAGTTATGGAAAACCTTTTACAAATATATGATTTAAATTAAAACATGATTGAAAAAACAACATTTCAATTCCATTGGAAACTCTCTTAAACTCATAGATTAGTCCTGAAAATCCTTAATAACAATATTCATCTTCATGTCCTGGGGGAAAAGATAAAAAAAGAAAGGGTTGAGCTCAGATTCTCAGTAAGGGCACGTAATAAAGGTGATGTTATCATAATCTTAAACATTAGGTATGTTGAAAAACTAAGATCACATGCCTTTAAAAACAATCCTAAGAATAATATAGTAGCAATGAATGTTGATTAAATAAATCCATAAAAAGGATAATAAGATAATGAAAATTAACCATGGATATTATAATCATAAAATAATTACATGGTTTATCAATTAATATTATCATAATCAGGTAATTCCAAATTCTGAACATCTAAAATAAGTTGTCAAGTCCTCAACTAAGACGTATGAAAATACTATGTTAAGGCCTCGACCAAAACCCAATTCTATTTTGTCTCAAGAGACTTATAGTTTTTTCAAGGTGATATTATATACCCCAACCATAAATATCTATGTCAATTTAATTCCTCATATTAATTGGGATAAACATAAACAACAAGAACATCTGAAATGTAAATAACATTCTCCAATTGTTAATTATAATCACTAACTAATATGAGTAGGAAGATGATTCATATCAACATAGAACAGTAATAATCAAACTATTAATAAAACATTTAATAATATATGATAGATGAAAATAATAATAGATCAATCTAAATAAATCATTTAATTCAATATATGTTTTGAAATAGATGAAAATAAAATCATCATGGAATTCTTGAGAGAAATATCACGTTTACTTGGAAAAGAATATTTCACTGGGAAAAATTATATTTATTTGTCATAATTGATTATATAAAACCTATCATTAAAAAATATCATTTTTCAGGAATAAATTATTAATTATATAGAAATAATGGTTTCTTAAAATGTTTTTTATTTGCTACATGAAAATCGGTTTGAAATCTAGACGTTCCCTTTAATATGGCTTGCGTATCTGGGTGTATTGAGAAGGATCCTTATAAAACATGCAACAATACATCAAATAAAGAATTATTATGTTTGGTAAACATATATTGAACATTAAAACTGAATTTATGAGGATACAATAATAATAATTATGACTTTATATGGTTAAAGTGAGAGAAAGCGTAATCCGGAATGAAAAAATGTGGTTTGGGGAGAAACCATTACCTTATTTCTGAATGTGATATTCACTTGACCATATCATCCTTGAAATTGAAGATAAATCTATTAATTAATTTATTAAAATCCTTATATTCCTGTATTTGATTTATTATAATTTTATCATGTTCATTTACAGCCTTTTTGATGAGTTATAAGATACAATTTTATTTCTCTAAGTATTCAATTACTTGGTTTTCATGATCGGTATACTTGTATATGAGTATAGAAGTTCATGTTGAATAGGTATAATAATCCAGAATAGAATATATATATTATTGATTAAAATTAATAAGTTTAAATGTTTATATATAAAATTTGGTTATATGGAATGATGTTGAATAATTAGATAATACCTTTATTGATAATCGTTTACATTATTATGACAGTTACTGAACATAAAGAACTCATTTTGATTTATCATTTAATATTATGAAATTATTTTATCTATAAAACATAAGGAATGTTTAACTAAAAATAATATAGTCTGGATTATCCATTAAAAATGTTATCATGGTTATCCTTGAGGATTACATTGATGACCAGAAGCTTATCGTCCAAGAAGGATGTAAATTGGAACCTACCAGACAATGATTTGTTTATAAAATAAATTAGGGATAATAAAGATATTATTGATACTTATTCTATTAACATAATATAATTCTATTATATAAATGATTCTAGAGTTTTCATAATCTTTTAGACATAAGAGGTTTGGATAGAATAATAAAAAATAACATGAACATAAAATAAATTGAAAATGAAGAGGATGTTACCTCTTGAATACTCATCCTTAAGAATCTTTTTAAGGGGATTGATTTTGTTATTCTTTTTGAGACTATGAGGTTTTAAATATGTGGGATAGTATTAGGGAGAATATTGGGATGAAATTGGATAAGGCACAAAGCTTGGAAGGTGTGAGGGGTAGGGGTGGTGAGGGATGGTATTTATAGTTGAGGAGAGGGGTAATTTCTCATTAATTTGTTGATTATATTGTTATTTTTCCTAACATAGATAATATTGATGATTATTATAACTATATGAAGTTTTAGTTCCATGTGATTTCTAAACTTGTGTTCTTACAACATCGAAATATCTCCTCTGACTCAATAAATATTATATTTATTATTTATCGTAAGTAATCATATTTTATTATTCACAAAAAATTCTAGTATTTTATAAAAACCAAAAATATCACCCAAAACCATTTTTAATTTATATAATTGAAAAATTAAATCCACTATTTGAATATAATATTCTAAATAAGTGAAAATAAGTTTTAAATTAAAATCCATATTTACTTGAAAATATAGAATTTAAATCTATAACTGATTTTATAACACTCCCAAGCATTAACAATAGTCTCATACAATTATCATGAAATCATAGTACAATAAAATATTAATTAAGGAATACATTTTATATGAATATATTTTCCTTTAAATAATTTTATAAATTTTTAATTTATAATTCCATTTTTATGACTTACATAAATACCAACACTTAATTTAACAATTTTTAAAATATTCATTTACTTATTCTATAATATAATTACATGATACATTCATTTAGGAGGTTCATAAATTTTATTAATACATTAATTTCTGAATTTATGATTATATTGGATGGTTTACTGTTCATAAGTGTCATATTACAACTTTGAAGGGAATGTTACAATTTAATCGGTATAGGTAACTTAACTTCTAAAAATACCACTTATTTCATTCATTCATCATTTTTAATTTTTTTTTCTGTTCTATAATTTATTTTATATGATCTATATTATATGAAATAATCATATGAAGTGAAATTTCATTTATAGTGTTCTGTGTTGTTACATCCAAGCACAGCCTTTCTAGAATAAGGAATAATCCTCCAAAAGAGTGAAAATATTGAATCAATGTCTATCTACCCTAGTATACATTAAATAAGATATATTGTAATTCATTACAACTCTAATATCTAATATTTATAAACTATATTCAATAACTAAATTAAATCTAGTAACATTGACTGCCAATAGAATTCAAACTAGATGGAAATTAAATCCATTATCATTCTTAGCATATAACTTTTTGATGTATATATGATAGTATCAAAAAGTAGTTAAAAATAATTATTTAATGAATACACATATCCAGGATAAAAAAATTAATATCCATGGATAATAAACATGTAAATTACATTTAAATAAATTATTATTTAATATACTTAAACATGATTTGATAAATTGAGAAAATTTCATAATAAAAATGAATACCATAAAACATCATTTTTTTTCAACCCATTGGAGACATTTCATAATCATGGATAGAAACACTTTATTTTATTTCCATAGTATAATCTACATAATATTATTCATTATATGTAATTTCAAAATAAATATATATCATTAATTGAAATATTAATATTTTTTAAATCAATTTATATTATATAATTAATTTTAATAATGTAAATGTCATGTAATTAAAATTATTAAAAAAATTATCAAGTATCATTTAAACTTATTTTTATGTGATCAAAATAATATCCAACATCATGAACTTTATTATAAAAACTAAATTTTATTTAATATAATTAATTCACAAACCTATTATATAATAAAATAGTATCAGTAAATGTTTTTATATTCATTATACATTCCATTTATGATTTCTAAAAAAGAACTTTATTTCTAATTCCTTATAAATTTCCTAAAAATTAGTAAAAATTAATTTAATATTAATACTAAATATTATGGACTATTTATAGATAAGTATTTGAAAAATATTTATTTGTTTAATTACATACACATTATAATTAATTAAATTATAAACACATTATTATTTAATAAATATGAAACAATAACTTGTATTATTATTTATATATAATTAATAGATAATGAAATATAATTCATAGTTGAATTTAAAGAAAAATAATTTACTATCACAATGAAAATTTAACAATTATTTCTGAATTGTAAGCTATAATTGAGAGGATAATGTGATTAAACTATTTCTGAAATATGAATCATATTTTATGATAAATAGCACAATCATAAAATATGATATAAAATCATATTCAACGATTCATGGAGAAATAAAAAAGGAAATTGGATGGTCTAATTTTTAAAAAACAACATAGTGTAATCATATGATAATATAAATACAGATATTTTTAAACATAGATATTACATATTTTTATATGAATATTCATTACATTACAGAAACACACACATGGTGATAAGAAACGTATTCAAACCTTGGAGAATATACAAAAAATCAATATATATATTTAAAAATCATCAACATCTCTTATAAATATATCACAGATAGTACTCTTCTTATAAATTTCCTACAAAAAAACATTATTCATAACATAAAGCATGTGAATATAACAAAGGGTGGTATTAGATGCTCGTTATAGGGTAAAAAAGAGATATAAATAATTATATAATTATAATTAGTGTATAAGAAAATGATCATTTCATTTGGAAACCACACCCTTCATAAAAAAGATCATAATCATGGGTCATAAAATAAAGATTTTTAGTTCATAAGATATGAATCATATGGGAATCAAATAACTTGAACCATGAGAAATGAATATTAGAATAATAAATGGATTTGGGGTGCACAAAAAACCAGAATATATAATTTTTATAGTAATTAAGGTCCATTATGAAAGATATCAAAGTGGAATGGGTTCACTCCCTATACTACTCTTGTAATCAGTGTTCAAACCAAATACTATAATTGTAGACAATTTCCATTACTGAACTGGCTTCACCCCCATTTTAGTCTTTTTTCTCAGGAAATTTTATTCATTACCCATTGCAATTGATTGAGATATAGGTACTAGCCATCACATAATGATGATCATGTATATATATCCCTGAAGATCATAAAAATTTCATCATAACTGAAACTATAAAAAGAAATGAGTTCCAAAAGCATTTCATCATTATATAACCAATTTAAATGAAATGAGAGTTTATATACATTTTATATTTTCATCATGGAATAACCCATGTAAAAGAAATCCCGTTAGATAATCATTTTGACTAAATATGACCTATGTAAAAGAAACAAGTTTCCTATACTTCTTGTCATTATAAACACAAACCATTCCGAGAAATAATAAGAATGATATACTTGGATTATATCCCCATTAATGTAAAAATAACATAAATGGATGTCATCTTAGATGGGAAAATATTTTCAATTGACACTTGCAATATTTCTTGAGTAATAGAAAATTTCATTGAAAATCACTTCTTAAAATTTATATATTCATCAAACATTTCCAGAATCCATTTGATTGTAAATAAACATTAAATCTTATAAATGGATCATTAAATCACATATAAAATATTTATTGATGGAATTATCTTTTCTACATTGAAGTGAAATTTTAAAGAATAAAATATTTTAAAAAACCTTTTCTCTAAAAAAATGATTTTTTATAATTATAAATTAATCTTTTGAAAAATTATTGTTGTTGATTATTTAAAATACCATTTAGGCAATACAATATAAATCAAGTATTCCCGTCACATTTTTTTCAAAATTAAAATTTTCATTATTTGAAAAATGACATGAAAAATAATTTGAATTTTTTTGTAAAAAATTGATAATTTATTTAATTAATAAATAATTTGGAGATTGTTAAAAACATTTTTGAATAAATATTTAGATAACATTGTTTTGAAAGAAACCACAGATTCGATCGAAGAGGGAAATAATAAAATTATTAAAAACTATATAATTATTTTGGACACATAGATAGGAAAACAAAGAATAATATTTATTATCAATAAATTACACTAATATAAAAACAATCATGAGTTTTATGAGATATTAATCTTGAAAATTTATAATCAAAATTAAAATAAAAAAATCCCAAAAAATGATGAGATTATATTATAAAACCATTAGAAATTATGTAACATCCAATCGTAAGGACAATAAATAAAGAACATTAAATGAAAAATAATATATATTAGGATTATATGTAGATTCATTATAAAACATAATAATGGGATATTATATAAAGCTTATAAAAAAGATAGTTTTATAACACAACATATGTCTCATAAATGGAAAATTGAGATGAAAATCCCATCCTAGTCTGATATCATTTTAACTACATCCTTAAGAATTAAAGATAATATAATAGATATGTCACCCCCATTAATTTTAAGGATAATAGTAAAAATATATATTAATTATAATTTAATGCTCCATATAATATAAATATGTGGTGAATTTGGCATGTATCTCATAGATATAAAAGTGAGATGCAAATACCTTACTATATGTAAGGACATCCACCATTAATGTTTTCAACCCATGTATAATAAATATATTTTTATTTTCAATACATTTAATAATTATATTTATGGTACCATATATTATTTTCTAATGGAATTTTATTATCAATTTATTTAAATTCATTGTTACAATAACATTTCTGGTAGTAACTTCTTTTTTTGTATGTTTTGATTTATTATTCTATGGTCTAAACATTGTGAGCTTGGGTAAATCATATCCACAATTAAAATACTTATTTTTTATAGTACACATATTCCTTATATATTTATTTATATTATACCATAAAATTTAGAGAATGAAAACAAAAATGCACAATTCATTGACACAGTATGTTATACGTATGCATGAATGCTGTTTAAATTTTCCTGAATGATTGATAGAAAGAAATATAAATAAAATACTAAATTAAAAAATTGTTTTTATGACTTAAAATATAACATATATTTATTAAATTAAACATTATTACCTTCCATGTAAAGTGTGAATGAATCATACTGCTTGGTGATGTGTTTTTCCATCGTACGTATGATCAACAATATCATATTCCAACAAAATGGAATGTAAGGAGGTAAACGTGATAACATAATTACAAAAGAATAAATAAATTACCAATATCATATATAATTATTTAATCTATCCTTCTTTCAATCCAAGTAAAATATAACTTAAAAACACATCACATATGTTCGTGAGGGGGTAAGATGTCTCACTCAGAAGAAATGGTATTGTTTTCTAATGTATTTATAGATATAAATGATATTTGTGGAATTATAAATATGGATGTATAATAATATCATTAATATAATATATAAAAACTAAAAAAATCATTATTTGTATCACTTAGATTCGGTGATTGAAAATGAATAACATCGTTTCGTGGGGTGGTAGTTTTTCATACACAGAAATCATGATTTTCATCACATTTGATAGAAGACTATAAATATTTATGTTATTAGAGTAACATAATAATATTGAATTATACTTATTATACTGTGTTTATTACTAAATAGGTTGAGGTAAAACATTAATACAACACTTAGTCTGGGGTATTGCGTTTTCTTAAAACAACTTCTTTTAGTTTACACCAAACTGATTCATAAAATGGATTTATGGCCAAAATATCACTTATAGAATGGGATTATGGAAGTAATTAAGTGATTTGGGTGGTTCATGGATGATCCAATGGGTTTTGGATCTCTGAATTGTAGAGTATAGCTTGGGGTATTTTATAAGTGAAGTGAGTGACACAGTTGAATATTTTCAAAATTTAATGTTGTATAAAACATTTTCAAATAAAAACGGTACCATTATAAGAATATATTGAAATAATAACATATAGGTTATAAATATTCCTATTAAATTGGGTTTTATAAGTTTAAATTCATTTTTTACTTTTAAATTTTTATTTCACCCCATGTAATCCCATTTTTACATCAACTTTGACATGAATTTTTATTATTTCAAATGTTCGTTATGGTAAATAGATAAGTTGAAAAATTTAGATAATAAAATATATTTTTATTATAAATATGGTATCCATTTTTCTAATTCACATTAATAGATGTTTCATGACTAAATTTAAAATCAATCCAATAGATGGGATGAGAAAGTGGTTTTCCAAATAGAAAATTTTCAAAAGATTAAAACTTTTTTATGTAAAAATTATAAATTAAATTGAATAAAATGACCTAAATTATATTAATATATATATTCCTATACTAATTTTAATTATTAAACCATATTAATTTTTTTTAATATTTTAAATGTATAAAAAATTTCCATTCATCATAAAATATATTTTTTTTTCTGTATTCTTTGACAAAATTTATTTTCTCAGATAATTATATGAAAATAATTGTAATATCATATTCACATTATGGTTCAAAAAACAAATTTATTTTTATAAAATTCATTTTATAAAACAGGTAAAAACATATTTTAAAAAATGTGTACAAAATGATACAATACTAATTTTTTTAGAAAAAATGTATTTTTGATCCTAAAATTGGTTTTATTTTATCTCAGACATTAAAAGAACATAATATGAATGTTAAATATTATGTTTAATATATAATATATAAATTTCATTAATATAATAAATGAAAAATGATTTTATTAATTTATTGATAGGTTTTTTAAATGAAAAATATTTATTTTACTTTCAACTTGTTCTTATGTTCTTTTCAAACTAATTGGTCAATATTAAATTCATTTTATATACATGAGTAAATAATATGTTTTCATCATTTATTTAATCATCATCCAACACACCATCACAATATCGTGGTGATAATATTCATATCAAATAATAATATTTTAAGATCATATCAATTGTTTTAAACTTTTTGTTCTTTATAATGTAAGATAAACTTGGTATTGCATTTCACACAATCCAAACATAGTGATGCATGAAATTAATTATAAATTCAGTGTTTCAAGTAATGAAAATTATTTAAGGGACAAAATATAAATGAAAAAAAATCACAAAATCATCAGGTGTTATATTATACACCCTTTAGTAAATTGTGTCATCAAGATTTGAAATTGTGCTCCTTAAATAATGGTTTATCTTTTGAAAATAACATTGTGGGAAAGCCATTTTGTAAAAAGTATTAATAAAACCTCCAATGGAAAATAGAAATTTGTTTAAAATGTTCACATATAAAAATAAATATTAGTTTTCAAAATAAGAGATCATATGTGGGAATTGAATATCGAGACATAGATAAAAACCATAATGTCCAAAAAATGATGGATAATGGCATGGTTTATTGATAATAATAATTTGAATAATCTTGTAAAAATCAGTAACCGGAAAATCATAAAACAAAGATGTTTGAAAAAAGTAATTAATACCATCTAAAATTATCGTAGTAAGATTGCATTTTATTTCATGAAACTTTTACAAATTTTGGGTAATTTTAAAAACATGATATACATACTTGATTAATTTCCATTTCATACGAACAATTTCATCTTTTGGTTGTACTTATATCAAATTCCTATTCAACTCTTAATCGAAGAAGGAATGGATAGTTTTTCTTACGAATGGAGCACTAATGGATTAGATGATCCATAAATTAGTGAAAATCCATTCATTATTTATCAAGTCAATATCAGAGACAAATTGAATAGGTTTTCAAATGATATATAATGTTATAATTAATCTATTTCCAGAAATTTATACTTTAGGATCTTCTATGTTTGGACAAAAATAACATCCAAGAATAAATAATATAAGTCACTAAATTTGCAAAATGAACATGTAATTCCCCCCTCAAGCAATATGATATAGCTCTTAATGTCACAAACCAAATAATTGAATACATTGATATTATATTCTCCGAAAAAATGGTAATATATTTAATAACCAGAAAGCAATAGAGAAAAAATTCAATATTTTAATTATAATCAATTTATCTACTCATTAAATAAAATAAAAAATTCATTAAAATATTCTATAAATCAAAAAATGATGTAAAATCTATCAATGATAACATTCAACATGTCATCATCAAATAATTAATCAATTAAAGGGTAATCAATACTATCCAGCTTAAATTATCTATATTAATCACATTTTTATCCAAACTAATCACCATTTTCTCAACATGATGAATATATTAAGGGTTATATTTATTTAATAAAAATTTCGCTTTTCCATTTGATAACATTTATATACCATAAATATTGTTTAACATATTATTAATTCTCTTTAATAAAAAATTATTGTGGAACAAACCATTGATTTTTCGTAAATCTAATAACCAAAAAACCACTGATAAAAATATATTTCTTTTAATCCCAAAACATAATCACATCAATATTTCCACATTATTCATACACCATTAACCATGATTTTTATATTTATTCCATAACATTTTAATCCTTTTGTTTATCATTTATAGTCACTTCTTCATTAGAAATATAACCATTACTCATACATCCTTGATGATTCACATCAAGAGATTTATATTTAAGAAATCTATTTAAAAAATTACCATAACCTACTTATTCTAAACATTCAAACTTCAATGATATCATATAGAGACTGTTATTCTCCTCCATTTCACTAACCCATCATTAAATTTTTTCAATAAAATTACATTATTAATGTTCCTCTTTTCTACAATAAAAACATATTATCATTCATATAATACATCCATTGGGTAGATTATATGACATTATTAATACATATAAAACTATATTGTCATTCCTATATGGTTTCTACCATACAAACACTCAATGAAATCCTTCAATCTATTATTCTGTGAGTTCTAGAATCGAATAAGTTGAATTTTACTAATAATATATCATGATTAATTATTAGTAATAATCACAATACCCATCACTCATGTCATGATCCAACTTGGTTTCTTATCATCACATTGTCTATCACATTCAACATTAATCTAATTTCTTCTTCTTCCAGCTAGTTATGAAAAATTAAATCCATAGTGTGAGTTACACTATTCACTGTAGAAGACTACATAATCATGAAAAATCACCTTTGGAATGGATAAATTAGTTAACCATGTTTTCAATCTATGAAACCTCATGATTAACATAATTCATTCATGGAAATATCTTATTTAAATCCATCATTAAGGTTCATTATGCTTTTGTGAATTTGAAATCATATCCAATATATTATTAATCTAGGTGTTCAATGAGCCTATTTTCATTCATTAGTTGACAATTGACAACCACTAAAGTATCCATTTTAGAGTTATTAACCCTATATACATTTATTCTAAAGCCACGCCCACTAGAATTATCTGTACAAGGATTTAATTTAGTAGAAAAAATTTCTCATTCCTTTCACAAAATTTCAAGATATTTTCCTATAATTTTACACATACAATGAATTATCCTTAGACATATCCCAAGAAATATATATATACATATTCCTAAGGATCTCATAAATGTTTTTTATCATAGCTTCCAAAGGTTAACAGAAACTATAATCTGATACTTATTGTAACGATGAAAACCTCTCATAAAAATTTGTTTCTTATTTTTATATGAGTATTCATTACATTAAAGAAAAACACACCTAAATATTGTAAAGGTATTGTGACATTGGATACTAGTCACAAATATTTTAATTTCATGAAATATCTTTAACATCTCCATTAAATATCTTACCTCGTATTTTTATTTTTATTTTTTCCATATATGAAACCTTTAATCATAAACTAGGGATATGAAACATAAGAAAGGGTGAGAAAAAATTCTCAAGACGGGTAAACAACAAAGATACGTAATAATATCATGAGCATATAGGTATGAGAATATGAGAATATCATTTGTAATTAATACCATTTATATCATACAACATAATATAGGGTCATGGAATACGTAATTGGTATTCATAATACATTTATCACAATTAAATAAAATATCCTGAACCATTAAAAAATAAAATTTAAAAAAAATTAGATTTTTTGAATAATGAAAAGAATAAAACATAATTCAATTAGATGTTAGTTGTCATTTATATGTATGAAATAGTGGAATAATATCACTCCTAAAACAATAATAATAGTAAGGGTATATGCACAACACTATCATATTTGAAAAATTCTTTTACTAAATTGGCTTCACCCAATATTCTTATCTATTTTATGTCATGAGATTTCAATCTTTACCCAACTCATTAGAGTGATATATTGGTCCCACCCATCACATAATGGAAATCATAGATATGATTTCCATGATATCATAAAACATTAATTATATTAGAACACATGAAAAAATTGTTTTCATAAGCATTACATCATAGAATAACTCATGTAAATGAAATGGGTTGCAAATGAATTTCATCATTTCACAAACACATCACCCATAGAAAAGTAAGTGAATTTAACAACCATATTTTCATGGTGTAACCATTTAAAATTAAATTAGATTCATAAAATAATTTTCATCATAAACAAAAACCATTCAAATAATTAATTTAAATGGATTCATTGGATTATATCCCCAATAAAGAAAATTTAAAATCATATGATCTTAACATTGATGGAAAGTAATTTTGAAAATATACGAGGAATGTTTTTCGAGGAAAATAATTTTAATTGAAAATATTATTTAAGATATAAAAATCCATAATTCATTTTGGAAATAATTTTATTTGAAAAGAATCATAGAAACCTATAATGAAAACTTTTAAAATATTTTAAACAACTTCTAGATGAAAATATCATATCCACTTGGAAAACACTTTTAGAAACATAATTTTTTATAATTATTTTCATTTTAAAAACCCCAATAAGTAATGAAATTTGTATTCAAAAATAATTGATCATGATGGGGGAATGTACTATTCATTCAATATACATTAAAATAATGATTCCATTCAAAATTTTCGTAAAACCAAAATGATAATTGTATAGAAAATGAAATGAACATTAAATAAAAAATATTTTTTAAAAAAATTCATGAATGGGCAAAAAAATATTAAATAATGCATTTGCATAATTCAAAAAAAATAAAAATATTGTATAAAACATGGTTTTGGACTAAAAATGGGGTTTTGGCCAATGAGAGAAATAAATAGGTTTTTTCATGAATTTTTTTAATTACTATTTGTATAAAGAGGGGATGATTACTTTATAAAGTTTATTCCCATAAAACCACCATTAGAGAAGAAATTTCAAGAGTTTCATGATAAAGGTATTTTGAAATTTCATCATCAGAACCAAAAACATAAACATTCTCGATAAACCTTAAGACTATATCATAAAATCATTTCCAATTTTGGTCATTAAATCACCTAAACCATGAAAGGGTAAAACTAACTGAAACATAATATATATAATTAATTGATCTATATTCATAATATAACATGACAAATGGGATATATATAAACCATGTAAAATAATATTGGATCATAACACACCATTTGTCCCAGAGATACAAAATTTAAAAGAAAATTTTTTACCCCTTTGTTTAATTTAATACCATAAACCAATGAAAGGTAGATCCCAAAATGGATATATAACTCCCAATAAATTTCAATGTATTAATCATAAAAAAAATTAATTTTTAGTATATACACAACATAATTTTTCTTTTTTTTAAATGGTCAGTATCTTAAGGATAAAAAAGTTAGATGGTAATCCCTTTCATTAAGTCTCGACATCCATTGTACACATTTGATCATCCTATATAATAAAAATTATATTATTATTAATATATTAATGAATAACCAAAAAATTTATCATATAATATATTATTTACTTATTACCTTTTACGACCCAATTATTATGAATTCCTTGTAAAATTACATTTCTTTTAATAACTTCTTTGTTTGGAACGTATGCTTCAATTGGAAATATTTTTTATCCTATTATAATGATAATTGATCCATAGTCCCCAAAATTAGAACAATAGGATAGATATCATATATATTAATTATATATGTATTTATTATAGTCCATAAATGATAGGTATAGAAAATTCAACACATCGTTCTTTGACACAGTATGCTTCTTGTAGGTGAGAACATTGTTCACATATTCTCAATGGATTAAAAGAAAAAATCGTAAATAATATATTACCATTAAATAATAATTTTTATTTAATATATACTTACTTATTTTATATATTTTCATTAAAATAGTCCTTATTACCTTCCTTGTAAATAACAAAAAAAATTACCACACTTGGCTGGTGGTAGTCTGCCATACATTAGAGAGATGTTATCATATTCCCATGTAATGGAATGTATGGTTGTATATGTGTTACCATAATTCCCAAAATATATATATTTATCCAATATAATATATAAACAGTTAGTATATATTTATTTCCATTCAGTTTAAATAGAAATATAAAACACATCACATCAGATCGTGAGGTCGTAGTCTCTCAAACACACAACAGACATTATTGTTTTCCAACAAGTTTGGAAGTAATATGATATATGTGGTATTGTAATTATAGGGGTATAATAATATAATAAATATCATATATAAACATTAAATCCATCATTATATATATACATGAGTGGTGTTTATGGAAAAGTAATAACATCAGTTCGTGAGGCGGTAGTCCTCTCAACACATGAATGATGATGTTGTATTCCATTTGATGAAAAAGGAAATGGGTTTATATTATTACAAGAACCTAATTTTATATTAGTATATTTAATATACAATATTTAATATATCATCAGGGTTTAATAATAATTGATGTATGTTGGGGGAGATATAAGATTAAATTCTAATTTATGGGTTTTACCTTTTATCAAAACAACTTATATTGGTTTTCACTAAAAGACTTCAAAGGATGGATTTCTAACCATACTAAGTCTGGTAGGATGATATGATGTATTTATGTAACATATATGAGTATGTATAAGCCATAACAATGGGTTCTTATTTGTGAATTTGAGGGGAGTGTGTGTATCATTTTACATTTGATGTGTGTGGAAGACATGAAATATTTCATAAAATGGGTACCTCAGTTTTTCACATTCCACATGAATCCAAAATGAGATATTATATATACTATAATAGATAAATTCAATATATATTAATCTAATGTGTGTCAAAATAATTTTGTGTCATATTTAACCCTTGACTATTTAGTTTAACCCCATATACACCCATTTATATTTTAACTATGGTAATTAATTTGGACATTTTTACTATTCCATATGGTAATAAAAGTTGAAGTTATTTTATAATATAAATTATATTTATTAAAAATATTTAATCCACATTTCCCAATTCCATTTATAGAATTATACAATTTAAATTTAAAATTAATCCCATAGAGGTACATTTTCCAAATCTAAAATGATGAAATGTTTAAAAATATATATGAACATTTTCATGACCTGACCCGTGTCAGGGATCAAGCTGTAACTACAAAAATCCCACCTCCATAAGACAAG
Source organism: Viscum album (assembly GCA_963277665.1). NCBI lineage: Eukaryota > Viridiplantae > Streptophyta > Magnoliopsida > Santalales > Viscaceae > Viscum > Viscum album. Next base: position 709,555 of record OY728121.1, read on the forward strand.
GGTGGAAAATAGAACCAAAGGTCAAACAACTAATGGATTCTTCTTTGTAAGAACCTATACACACCTACATAGCCTACTCATCACAAAAGTGTAGTGGGAAAGGAGAACAAGATACAACACTACTATTTATATACCATAAAAATTCATCATCCTATAAATTGTTTATGTATTGAAATGTAAACATATAAGGAATTTAGTATAATACATCCCCATATAGAAAAGTGACACAACCTAGTAGTAACTAAATTGTAAAATATTTGAGAGACCCCCACTCCTGGATCCCGAGATGCAACCAATGTGCGTGGTCTAAGCTCTCATATCCCTACAATCCTCTAAAGTCACGATCAACTTGTCTATCTTCAATATAAGTAATGACACATGTGGAAATGCCCATGTAGGGTGGAGTACAATAATATGTAGCAGGACACCCTAAATATGAGAAGGAGGAGCTGTAAGAGATTTATAGAAAAAGGGGAAAGTATTAGATAAGACAATGTATAGAAAAATGAGTATAGCTCAACTGAACAGGAGAGATAAGTAAGCTCATACAAATATAAGAGTATTGAAACAGTGAGAAATTGAACTTATCCTTGAGTCTTCTCTAACTATAGTATAAGAGTAGACTCATCCAACTAAGAGAATATATACATTGAAAACATGTTTAATAACCGACGCATCTTCACATCTCCTAGAGGGAGAGTAACCCAAAAAAGGAGTGGGTATTGGAAATATTATATATATATATATACATATTTTACCAGTCCAAGAATCCAAAATGAGAGAGTAAGGGTATCTACATATCATAGATCATACCATAAAGAAGTGTATCCCCCAGTCTAAATGTATCCATCAAATATGACTAGAATCCCACTCATCTGCTCAGAAAAACAAGTCAAATGGGACAAAATCACCACACCTTGGTACTATCTAGTTTGGGTGGAACTGTCTCTCCCACATGGTTTTAGGTTATATCATAAGGACACATCATTTTGGGAAAAGAATCCCTCTTCCTCGATTGTCAAAAGGTTTTTCAAAGCATGTCTCATCACTATGCCACATAGTTGAGAGGTCATGTCTCACCATCATTGAACCATGTCATCTTTGATGGAGGGTACTACTCGAAACTACCATCAAGGATCCAGTACCTTTCCATGCATCAGGCTCTTCCCAAAACTACCATGGAGGATGACATAACAGCCCAGCTATTAGTAAGCCTAGAACTTCCCTCGGGGAGCACTACCCAGCCTAGCTAGAGGTAATCCAAAAACATCAATCAAGGACCCCTTCCCGTCCCAGCTAGAGATAATCCTAGAAAAATCTAAGGGAATCCCCACCAGATGGTGCCTTATGAAAAGAAACATGGGACTCACTCACCATCGCTACTGGATGGTACCTCTCGGAATGCTCTAGGGAACATCACTGTCCATCCTACTGGGTGGAACCTCTCATAATGCACTAAGGAACTACACTAGACATCCTTATTGGATGTTACCTCTCTAAAAGCATTTATTTTTTCATCAGGTTCCACCCAAATAGGCATCACACCCGTAATAGCTCAAATCGTACCTTGGAAGCCAGTACAAAGGGATCCAGGATGTTCTATGTGGAAAAAAACTAAGGATAGGCTACTCATGAGAAAAATTCCAAATCCAAAAAAGGGGATTTGAGAGTAAGATGTTTTTTAGTGGTATACAAAGAGAATGTTGGACACACATCATCTGACCACACCTCATCAATGGGTTGTGTACCAAACCCTATTTTGATTTTTAATTGTGAACAAGTACCCCAAGGCATCCCTTGGAGCTTAGAGAGAACAAGGAACATCTAGTAAGAAGGATGATGAGTGCACGATGCTCATCGTTTATCCGGAGGGCCAAACCATAATTTCACTGACACGCCTCCTCCAACGGCCCACAACAATTTGACCTCATCTCTTTATACGTCTTCTCTACTCTTGAATGAGTTGATGTAGACCTAATTCCTGTGTTATCCTCAAACACTATATAATTTAAATCCACCAAAACTCCATTGATGTTTCAGCAATTAATTTGATTAGACATATGGCTCCCCAATTCCAAATGGATCGCACCATTGTGATCATAGATAAAAAATGCACAAGATCGATTTTTCATTCACCCAAGATGGAAATCCAATGGAAAATTCCCATATTTATACATTACACTTAAATGAAGTCCCATGGGGCCCATGCCCTGATACCAGAATTAATTTTACAGATCGCTCCATTGAAATTATCAAATAAAAAACACACCGAACCAACTACTCATTTGTTTAAAATTGATACCTGGTGAAAAATAATTATTTCACTACAACACATGAGAACTGTACCATATGGGGTCTACAGTCTGACTTTGGTATAAACACCCAAATGTAATATTGAAAATTCCAACAAGGGACCGTAGTCGTTCCACCATTGAGAATGTGTTAATCAGATGTCCCATAAAGACGCCATGTCTGAACCAAGATCCACAAATAATAATAATATATAATATTATTATTATCAAACCAAGGTGATTCATAAAAATAATACAAGAAATAATGAAATTAAGCCACCAAATTAGTCTAAAATTTTACATATTGATGAGAGGGATGTGTGGAAACAGATGGAACATCAATCAGATACCTAGTGTAAGAAATATGACTTTTTGAATACATCCATGTCTGACCGAAACCGGTCCAGACTGTTCTAGCTAGACCGCTCTAGTAGGCCTGGTCCACTTCCCCGACCCACATACCGCTCTCCACCTTCTTGTACCACATCAATGCAACAACCCCCATGTGTTAAATGGCCTCATGCTACTTCAGTCACTTTTCCTAACTATGACACAGCTCTGTCGTCACCCCTGGTTCCTTAACCCAGGACATGGCGTCATCTTCCTACTCATGACCCCACCATTTTCTCTAGTCAGCACGCCACCCAACTCTGCTGGCACCTAGCCAGGCCACCCTAGTCAAGCACCGCTGGGTGTTTTGGCCTCGTTATGCCATCTTAGTCACTGTCAGCTCATGGGCCACTGCCACTATCGGTTAACTCCAGTGGATTTTCCTGCAAGTTGCATCGACCACAATAGTTTTAGGATCTGGTATCCAAAAATATATAAGCGATCCTTGTGATGAGAGATTCATAGATCTATCCTTTGCTCGATGGTCCATCATTGTTTCAATGTGCCAAAAAGGAAAAGGAATAGACTTCAAAAATTGATGAACAATTCTGATAAAAGGGGATTCAAAATAAAGATTGGATGATTTCTATGTTCATTTGACCATCACTAAGATATTCAAAGAAGGTAATTTGATGATGATTATAAGAAAAAAAATTAATTGAAATCAGATGCATGAAAATGAATAGTAATACCACCATGATGGATCCATTTTTCACTGATGATGCATTCACCTTTCTCACACAGTGATTCACCAAATATCCATCTGTGGGTTTTTCTTGATTCATCGAAGAGTGAAGAGGGAGATGTGGGGATAGATATAGATATAATTATCGGATAACCCTAATTCATTTCACTTGTGTTTTTATTTATAAATAATCAATAGAATCCCCGAAAATGGTCACAAAATCTTAGACACCTTCCCCCTCTTATTTATGTCATGCCTAGGTAAAACACACCTTTTTGAACTCAATTATAGTATCAGATTTAAAATCCATGTCCTTGTTCTATAGTTTTTCAATATGATGGTAGAGGTAAAATAATTATATTTATTTATTTTATTTATCATTTTTACCATGGGTGAATTTTCTCAAAGAAGTTCCACACCAAAATATGTTATGGACAAACTACGTTAAATGCTACTTCTAGGTCTCAAGCATGGCCTCAAATTATTGTTTTGATTTATTTATTTATTGTTATTCCATTTTCTTCATGTTTGTAGTATAACATATACTTAATATTTTTAGATAATTAATTCTAGGAACATTGGGCCACAAAAAATGTATGTTGTATCAGCACCTCGATCTGGAAATATATATAGATGTATTCCAAAGTCACACAAGGGAAAAACCGGGCCTCTAAATGATTCCCTCCATCAAGGTTTTCATCCTCAAAAAAGAAATCTAGGGAATCAACTCGTCATACTAAGCCCACACATGGCTCCACCACACATTATGAAACTCCTAGATGACTATATACTAACACAGCACATTAACCTGTGGGACGGTCCATCCTCATATGGTCTGCTCACAACAATAATATTCATAGGATCATGCACATATCTCATCAATGTTTCATATGGGAGATGTATTGCACCCACTATAGTTATTAGGGGTTGGGATAGGTGGTATGAAACCTCTCCATCTCTTTGTATGGTTTAGAATGTCCCAAAGAAACTCATGGGATAGTTTTCCTTCCCAGCCGAATCTCTACCTTCCACCTCATGACTAGAATCACTAGTGTCCCTAGAACAGGGTCTCATGATTACCTCCTCCAGAATATCAATATGGTGAAGCACTTGAAGTGATCTGGCCATGTAGGATTACAATCAATGCATGACAACTGAGACTCTCTTACATGCTCATGAAGAGAAGTCAACACCATTGACTGAAGAAAGATTGTACCCTCATTCTCCACTAGGGTCAGATGTTGGGAGACTAACTACTCCAAAATGCCCTCCAATATGAGAGCATGGGTTTTCATAATAAGGTAATATGATATAATTTTTCTTTTTTCGGGAGTATAGACTATTTCAATGTCATAGTACAATAGTAATTTCCAACTAGCGTCGATGTCTCAGGTTCATGTCTCACTCGGTGATGATGTAAACGAAACTCTGGTGGTCTGAACAAACCACAAAGAGATCTCCCAATAGATAGAGTCTCAAAATTTTCAGGAGGGGAAGACTACTTGTATCAACACCAGGTAGTGTGTCATGTAGTTCTATTAATGTGGTCTCCATCACCTAGACCTATTATTTATATCTATTTTAATAAGTTTGACAGCATTCAGAGGTGCCACTGAATAGGTTAGGTGAGTAAACTCATCCAACTTCAAGAAAAAAGACATAGAATTAATGAATATTTCCATGCCTGTATTGACCTCACTCTGATGTAGAGTAACTGAAAACCACATACCTCACTACACCCACTACAAAGATCCACATAAAAAATTAGGTCAAGTATAAAAGCTCTACTAGTAGTGCCAGGACCAGCTCTGACACTCTATTTCTCAACCCATTCCATGAACACAAAAGGCCAAGGGACTCATCCACGACACCTTAATACTATTTGCAATGGGTGGCACTGAATAGCCCTCACAAATTATCATTCATTACAAAATCATGACTCAGAGGAGGTTTGACCCCTCTTCCTCATGAATTTAATGCTACATCAAACAACAATGATAAATGGTTACACTAACTCCATACATCACTCTAGTAAAACCTCATCTAAGGATGTAAAATCCCAACCCATCCAATTGGCTTGAGAGGGTAGTGGAATTATACTTGGTCATAAGTGATGTTCCCAAGGAGAGAAAGGATAGTAATAAATACAAGGTATTTGAGAATATATAGGGGTCCAATATTCCCTTGAGATAAAATTTAGCAACCTAGTAAACCATTATCAACAAAACTACATGATGAATGCTTAAAAAAGTATCTGAAACCCTACCTTGACAAAATGGAACCAATTTGGTACATAAAAAATCCCAAATACCAATAAAACTATTGAAAAATAAGAGTACCATGTGGAAAACTATAGAACATGACCCAAATAACAAGGAAACCTTATATAGCTCCACACAATGCTTCATGCTCTAATCCCAAAAACATCACCAAAGAATCATGTCAAACCACTAGCATAATGATATTCTTTACTCTTACCTATATCTTGGAATAAGACAACTACAAAATAAACCATGTTTTAAAGCACGGGGTGAGTACAAATACTCATTATTTTTTCCCAAATGATTTCCCTACACATTCTACTTGGATGAAACCAATAGCACATATATAAAATAGATTATACAAAAAATTAAATACTTCATAAATTTCTAATAAGCCAAATTCACCCATACAACCCACCTTATCCAAACCATGAAACCCAAGGGAAATCTAAATTTTCATGCCATATTACATTTCAACATTTCACATTAGCATAAAATGATTCATCCTTCAAAGAAACACACAACAAGGAAAAAAACGGCGGACCTTCCTTCAAACATGTTCACTACATTTCCTGTTGGTAGTGCTTCCTGACCACTATTCATATTGGTGGATTTCAATTTCACTATCCATCACCTTTTTTAGTAAGGTTTCCTTCCAACTTCCACATGTCAACACTAGCCATAACACAATACCAAACAAAAAGCAGAAAAAAACAATTCAAAACCATAAGCACGCCATCATTCCCATTACTTACAATTTCAGATCAATAAATCTCAAATTTATTGAAAAAATACATTAACTGACATTCCATTCCCAACCACATTTCAATAAAATATAAATTTATAGTAAACAATCCTTAACAAAATATTTTTTCATAATAAACCACTAAAGATTTAAAAATCAGCATATTAAAATCACACAACAAAGCCCCTTTTTGCAATAACAACCCATTTTCAACAAAATACCCCCAACAAATGGGTTTACATAAAGATTCTCTCATAATTATAAATTCTAATTTCAAGAAAAACAAATTAATTGTAACCAAAATCACTAGTTTGAACAATGTGGAGTCAATAGATAACTCACCTACATTTAGGGTATCGGCAAAATCGACCCACAAGAAATCGCACCAAAAAATCTAGAAATCACTCCACCGAAACAATTCTAGAACTACTTCCCTAACATAAAAAAGACATAATGTCATCACATAAGGCAAAAAAACCTTATATCTACACAAAACATGTGTGGATCCAGATAACCAGAGATATGGAAAATTAGATCTAGAGAAAACCACAAAGAACTAAGTGATGGGACTTTCTGGAGAAGAATTGTCTTAGACACAGAAAAAACAATTCAATTTTCTTCCAAAAAGAGTCAGATACAACCCCTAACCTTTGATAAGAGTAAATACGAAGTGAGGCTCGAATGCGAGAATTTCTGGGTGTCTTTAGGGAAATCTTGACTAGAATCGGTTTTTTAAAAACGGATTTTTAGGAGCCACACAGTTATCATTCACGGTTACGAAAACTGTGCACTAACCATGTACCTTCTACTCCCACAAAGGGGGAATATTTCATAGCCTCCTTGAACGATTAGACAAACCTTGTCCAATCTGTGAGTAACCCAACTGCCTGTATGGTTTTGTATAGTACGGTTTCCCCAAACCATGATCCAACCGTGTGGCCTTTGAAAGTTTTCCATAAAATTCCAATACCTTTCCAAACATTCCCAACATATTCCCAATTATTCCCAAGAACATTTATCACACAAAAAGTCAAAAAAAAGAAACATAACTCAATATAGGGGAGATACAATCTCCCCACCATTGGACATTAGTTCCTCGAAAATTAGGGAACAGTATCGTTGTCAAAAGTTCATGGGCCATTGCTTTTCCATTTCTTTCTCCAACTCCCAAGTCACCTCATAAATTTGAAAATGCTACCAAAAAACCCGAATTAAACCAATTATTTTACCATGGAAGACTCCCTCTTTCCTATTAACAATCTGCACTAGCTTGTGCACCAAGGAAGCATATGATTCTAGACCAACATGTTCTAAACGAATTATATGGTCATGATTAGGATGATACTATTTCATCTATGACACCCGATACACATTGTGCACCACAATAAACATTGTCCGAAAATACAACTAATAATCCACCTCTCCAATCTGGTCATGTATCATAGAAGTCCCAATATACCTTAGATACAACTTACCCTGCTTCCCAAATAGATGATGTACCAACCTAGGATAGATTCTAAAAAACATATGATCACCCACCTTGAATGAAACTATTTGCCAGCGATGGTCCTCAAAACAATTTTTGAGAACATTTAGCCATACCTATACTCATTCTATTCAATATGATCTTCTCCATAGCCTCTTGGAAAAGGCTCAATCTGATCAACAATGTCTCACCTATATCCACCCAACATAGTGGAAAATGACACGATAGACCATACAATGCCACAAAAATAAGACATATGAATTTAAGCATGATAACAGTTGTTGTAGGAGAACTCCACAAATATTAAGTTCTCCTCCCAAAAACCACTAAATTAAATCAAACAAGCCCTTAGAATATCCTTTGATGTCTGAATCATCCTCTCGGATTACTCATCCTTCTGAGGATGTTAATCCATGCTCATCGACCATTGTGTCCCAAGGGATATCTGCAAGGATTTCCAAAAACGAGATGTGAAACTCAGGTCTCAATCTGATACAATTGAAATTTGAACACCCTGCCTCTTTACCACTACCCAGATATTGATTTCGGATAGATCATCCTCCATATGATATTCATGAATCAGGATGAAATGGGATGAATTTATGAGTTGATCCACAATCACCCTTTTTGGAATCGTGTTTCCTGACTGTTCCCAGAAGACCTATCACAAAACCCATCGCTATATGCTCCCATTTCCACACTATAATTTTTAATGAATGCAACATGTATGTTGGTTATTGATGCACTGCCTTGACTTGCAGAAAAGTCAAGAATATCGATACAAACTCATCCGCATTACATTTCATACCATCCCACCAAAACTGCACATTCAAATACTTATACATATTTTGAATTCTATGATGGACATCCCATTTGGAATAATGATAATCCCTGAGAAGTTACTCCTAAAAAAGCCACTGGTACCACCATCCATTTCTGAAAACACAAGCAGAAATTCTCATTCTGTTCCCTACCCTAAATGGACTCCCCACCACTAACATTCAACCTCATTACCATACTGGCAGAATCAGATGCATGTGACTCTTTAACAAAACCATCTAAGTAAGGAACCAAAACAATCCAAATGAAAACTTCTCTAGAATCACGGTCCATACATTCAAATTGTATGTAGAATATGAATGAAATCAACTACAATTGAACTAATGCCTTCTTCACCACCTAGGAATCTGATTTTCTACTTAATGAATCCACCTCAAAATTTCCCAAACCCTCTGGGAACATTAAGTGAAAATCAAACATCTATAGATATTTCATCCATCTATTTAACCTCAAATTAAAATCTATCAGTGAGAAAATACTATATATTCTCTTGTGATCGATGAACATAGTAAATTTCAAACCAAAGAGATAATTACATCACATTTTTAAAGCATGAACCATTGATTATATCTCCAATAATGTGTTGAGTAGTACTTCTCCTGAATCCTCATCATCCATGAGACATATGAAAAAACATTACCCTATTCATGAGGACACACCCCAACCCTGATCCCGATGCGTCACAATACACCACATACCCTTTCCTTGGTTCTGGATAACCCAATATTGTTCCTGATGTATAGAAATACATTAAACTCTCAAATCATTTTTGACACATCTCATCCAATTGAAATGAGATATTCATCCTTTTAAATTCTGTCATTAGTTTTTCCAATATGAGAAATCGTGAACAAATCAATTTTAATACCCAGTTAGAACAAATAATCTATTTATCTAGAAAACAGTCATTGTTGGTTGACAAGAGATAACAACCTATATCCTTTCTGGATCAATAGAAACACCTCTATTTGATATAACATGGCCAATGATATGAACCTCATTTATCCCAAAGGAACACTTTGACGATTTTGCATACAACTGATGATCCATCAATATCCCCAACACTCTATCCAATTGCATCTCATGCCCTACCCTTGTCCATTAATAAAATAGTATATCATATAAAAATACCACCAAAAAAGAATCAAGATATCTCTAAAATATCTAATTCATCCATTCCATTAACACCTCTAGTGAATTCATTAGAAAAAAGTTCATAACCACATACTCGTAATGGCTATATCTACTTCTGAAAGTTGATTTGGGATTATCCTCCTTCTACACCCAAAACTGATGATACCCCCGCCTCATGTTACTCTTAGAAAACAACTAATTGCCCATATACTATTCAATGAAATCACCAATTCAATGAAGTGATTTTGGTTCTTTATCATAACCTGATTAATTCTCGGATAATCAACACAAAGATAAAAAGTTCCATCCACATTTTTTAAAAACAAAATTAGAATAGCCACAAAGATGTACTAGTCCAGATGAAACTTTTTTTCTAACACATCCAATTTTACCTTTAATTTCAACAAATCTGATGTTGTCATATGGTAATATAGATGTGAGATCAGATTGGTCCCCAGAAGAAGATCAGTCATAAACTCCATTTCTCTCATGGGTGAAAACCTTGATAATTATACATGAAATACATATATAAAATAATCCAAAAATACTTAAAGAACACTCCAATGGAAACCTTCCACTGATGCCAATGATAATGCTTCTAACTGATATGATTTTCTGCCAACTACTGCTTCCATCAAGCCTATTTCACCCTACTTATCACTCTTCTCCCCCCAAAAGAGATGTGTTACACCATCCTCCATCAAAAAACCAACCATTAATGCATAGAAATAGATGTGGGACTTATAAAACATCTAAAATTCTATTCAGATGAGTATAACATAAGAATCCATCTCAAGCGCTGAGATATCCAACATCAATTCAATTCCATCCACTACCAAGCAATATGATCTACATAAGAAGTCTTCATAGTCTCTTTTACACAGAAGAGTTTGTTGTTTCTAAATAGACTATATCATTTCCATTGATATTCCTATAAAATAAATGTTGGTAGAAGAAAGAAAATAATGGGAAGCAATATTATAAAACAAAACTTGAATCAATGTGGAATTTAAAATAATCTCACCTCACACCATGGATGGTCCTGACTGATCATCCACCAGAACCTATTCTGCCCTGAATAACTGCTTTATTCTAATACTCTACTCTTTGTTGCACAACAAAGGAGTCGTGGTGTTCCAAAATTCAACATGTGTCACATTTCACTATATCCGAGGGGATTTATATTGCCCCCGTGTCGTTGAGGAATAAGACTTTGTGACACCTGAGGTGTGTTATAGACACCAGAACTTAGAGCATTATAACAATAACGCAGATGATTCCCCTTATTCTTATAGTTATGACTTGATTGTGGCTGTTCCATACAATCCTACATGATTTGGATTATATAACCACACTAAAAATTACTCTACTTACTCTGATTCTTTAGAGGAATATTCCTTGATCTTGTCGTCGGATTCAAAGTCACACTTCCACCATGGAAATAAGTGTCCCTCTTCCGCATGAACATAGTGTTTGTGTTCCCATTATTTCCTAAGGGTACCAAAATTATTCCCCTAACATATCCTAAAAATTGTCCCACTCAGCAATAATATCCCTATTCACCAATTCTATGTAATCATTTATACACTGCTCCACTATATTGGAAAAAATTTCCTACTTTATCCCAGTTTCAAAAATTCAGCCCATCAAGTATATACTACCCGCCCCTCAAGTGAAAACTATAGAGAGTTCATAAACATATATTCATATTTAGTTACCACCATGTTCCCTGGCTTTAAACTAATTAAATCTTTTGTATGATGAATTTTGAATGATTGAGTGTAGAATTGGTTATTAAAAAATTCCTCAAAACCCGCCCAAGTCTCACCCTGGTCCGTCCTATGTTGGACTGCCATCTCCCACCACTGAAGGCCATGATCTTACAACATATACATGGTTAATTTCACATTTAGCTATGTCGTAGTTCCCAAGATGTCCAATATCATATTCATTCTGTTCATCCATGCTTCAACACTTTCTGGCTCTGCATCACCCCTAAATATGGGTGGATTCTTCTATTGGAACAGAACTGCTTGATCCACATGCTTTTGTTCATCCATTTTATTCTCACTTTCCACAGCTTTGAAAGCATTCAATATACTCTACACTTGCTGTTGTTTCACCTAAGGCTCAGGTTCAACAACATTATCCATAGCTTCCTCTGGTTGGTCTCTACGACACCTACCCGGTGCCATTTATACCAACACAAAAGCAACCATAAGTCCAATTACCTTAAAAAAATGGGCACAATTTTCAAATTCAAATACATAAAAATTTTCACAACTAGGGTATCCACAAGTTCACATTTCTTATGTTTCATTACCTGTAAACGCCTCCTTGTTTCGAAAATCAACCTTTTTTCAAAATACCACGATTTTCCTTATTTCAAACCCTTTTATTTTGAAACCCAATTTTGATTTTCCAAAATCCACACATTCGTACCACACCATAAATCATTATACCACAATGAAATATGAATCCTAGAGGGAAGTCATTTCTATCATGCAGGTCATGATCATCTCATTACCTACACATAGAAAAATGATATTCCAATGCATATATTTTTTTCTAAACACTAATGTACCAACTCCCTAGTAACATAAATATCAACATAAAAGTGTTAGATATGTCAATTTATGCCATATAATTCATGTTCCAAAAATAATTCTCCTTGATTCCAACCCAAATCAAGGAATCGACAAAGAATGATTGTAAAAACCAAGACCAACAGTCAACACTAATGTACTGAACAACTCCTCTCACTTAAAAGACAAGGACTGATCAAACTGAAACAACTTTTATCATCCAACCCCTTCGCATTGACGTGAGATGGAAGAGGAATGAAACATGTCCTTATAAAACAGTCCCAAGGTTCTAAAGGCTTGAAATAAATTTTGAGTTCTTTAAGAATAAATTGTAGAATGATTTTCCCTTGAGATAAAATCAACCAACCCAACAAAACATTACCAAAACAATTATTGATGTATGATAACATGTTTTAGAAAAATCTCGACGAAAAACACAACTAAAAAAAATTATAATACTGAGAAGAATACTACACAACATGATCCATGTAACTAGGACATCATCCATATATGCATAACATGCTCCATGCCCCATGAACAACAACATCACCAAAGCATCATTTCAAACCACTAAAAAATGATATTATTTACTCTTATATGCGTCTTAGAATAAAACATATATAAAAGCTCCCATGTTTCAAAGATGAAGGGGTGTAAAAATACCTAGTATTTTATCCCCAAATTGAATCCCTGAATGTGCTAGTAGGATGAAACCAGTAGAAATTATATATAAAATAGTTTTTATAAAACATAAAATAGTTCAATAATTATACAACATTCCAAACAATCCCACACCAAGACAAATTACCCAAACATGAATCCAAAGGGGAATCCCAAAAACCATTCCATAATCCCATTAACCTTTTCACATTATCTCAACAATTTCAATCTTGCAACGAAACACACAACAAGGGAACCAAAATGGAGGAGCTTCTGTCTAACTTGTTCTCTACATTTCCAACTATATGTGCTTCCCAAACACTATTCATAATGGTTTCTCATCCATCCACTATCCATAACAATTTATAGTGAGACTTCCCATCATTATCCACGCATCAAAACAAGCCATAACACACTAAAAACTAAATAGCACAAAACTCCAAGACCACAAAATAATCACGCCAACATTCCAATAACATGCCAATTCACTTCAATAAATCACCCATTTATTTAAAACACCATTTAACCAACATTCCATGCCCATGAACAATTCATAAAACAAATTCATTATAGAAAACCATCATTCAAAAAACATTATTTCATAATCATCCCCTAATTATTTTAAAATCAACATTTTAAATTCACACAACAAAGGCCCTTCTTGTGAAAATAACCCATTTTCCCCAAAATATTATAAATCAAAACCAAATGGATTTCCATAGTTATTTTCATATCATTATCACAACTAATTTCAAGAAAAAAAAAATAATTGTAACCAAAACCACTATTTCTAACCAATGGGAGTCGAGAGGGAAGCCACCTACCTTTACGGTTCTGGCGAAATCGACCCTCAATCTACCATAGAAAAAAATCTAGAAAAAATCCACATAAACCACTATAGATATCCTTCCATACCATTAAAAATCCATAATATCATCATATAAGGCAGAAAACCATGATCACCACAAAATTGGTGTATCTCTAGAAAACTGAGAGAGGGAGGGAAGAGTAGATATAGTGAAACCCACACAGAACTAAGTGATGAGACATACCAGAGAATAATCTGATCAAGCACACCGAGAAATCCTTTCAATTTTCATCCAAATAGTGTCAGAGAGCACCCCTAACCCATGAGAAGAGGAGATAACTAGTGAGGATTGAATAGAAAAATGTTTCGGTGTCTTTAAGGAAATACCAAATAATCACGGAATTTTTAAAACCAATTTTTATAGGCTGTACAGTTATATTTAATGGTTAATAAAACCATGAACTAATTATACCCTTGCTACTACCTCAAAGGGGAATCTTGAATGGCCTCCTCAAATGGTTAGACAAATCGTTCACAAGTCGTGACCTACCCCAGTACCCGCATGACATCATCTCATACCGTTTCCCCTAACTGTGATCAAACCGTGTAGCCTTAAAAGGATTCAAAAACATTCCAATACCATTCCAAAATATCCCAACCTCATCCCACTGATTCCCATGCACATTAAAAACATAAAAATTCATAAAATGATAAATATCTCAAACCATTTGTGATATAAATTAGTGGGGGGATTACTTCACATTGTGTGTAATAATTTCTACTATGAAAAGTTGAAGAGGCACAAATAATACCTCTTATTATCTCATGCATTGTAGGATTATGGAAGGAAAAGAATTATTTTGTCTACAACACCAACTATCATCTTCCTAACTCTGACATTGGTCATCTAATGGTGGTGGTGGTGGTGGTGGACAAACCTCATAACGTCATCCCCCACCTCCATCACCTCTTTATCTTATTCCATCACCAACCCCCTGGGGACCACCATATCTATGCCTTGTAGATCCCAAATCACTGTGTCGTCTCTACATTGGTAGTATTCTTACTACCTACCTATTGTTCTCAACAATTCTGTTCAGGTAGTCTCATGCTATGTGACCTCACCCATAACATGCATAGCATTGGCCCTCTCTGGCCTGACCCACTGCTTCTTTACCATGTGCTTGAGTCCTGTCATGAGAAGTTATCCTACATCAAGTTCTTATCATCTGATTCTTTCTAGATTTGGTAGACATCTCATCGATATTGTTCACACTCCCACAACCATCTATATAGAATCCCTCGAATAGAAATATCTCAATCAGCAATACCAGCTCCTGCATCCTGACATAGGTGGGGATGCACAAGGGTACCATGATAGCACATATCATCCTTTGGAGTTCCTTCTCAATATTCAGTGATCAGAAGTATCCATTATGGATATTTTCTGGAGAGAAAATTTGTATGTTATTTGAACCAAGTCTCATACCCAGCCACTACAATACCTCCAATCAAAATATACTGGACCTCTTAAATCCTAATGGTGTGAAAGTATTAGGGCTTGTAATCATAAAAAACAGATGAAATAAGTCATCCCATGAGATTTCTGACCTACCAAGTGTTTAATTAACCAAAATCAACCAATTCCTATCTTCTCTAAGAAAAAGGATGGTTACCAATGTCACAATATGATCTATTGATGGATGTGCAAGCTTGATGAGGCATACCACTGACTCTAGCCAAACGTATTCTACCTAAGTGTATTGTTTAGCATGGAACCTGAGCGATCATTATCCCAATAACTCACAATGTGTGATTAGCCTAAAAATTTCCTCATCCCACTCTCTTGGGATATCTACTTCTCAATAGGTGGATGTGTTTCCACCTACCCACCTTGATGAAGGGGATCACATGATGGATCCTAAATAGTGACCCATCGCTTTTAGGGTCCTCATCATGAACAAGAGATAGTATCATGGTTGCATATCATCGAGGATAAATAAAAAATGTTATAAAAATTAATGTGGACGAATGATAATATATATTTATATCAACATGAATGGGTAGATAACTCAACAACGATAGACAAAGACTCAATCCAACCAAATGCATGTACCATTGTTCCTTGCAATATGTGACTCAAGGCGTAGAGTTGAAAAGCGGGTAATCTTGGTCCTTGTGAATGGATAAGTCAGCATTTCATACCATCACTAGACTCCCCAGATATAAAGAAGCTCTCATGAAACATCAACATTGTTTCCCAAAACACAATGAAGACCTTTTTTGGGAAATGTCTGATCAAATTCCCAATGGTCAAACCACCTCTAATACAACTTTGTCTCATCCTAACCCATTTTGGGGCTGGAGCCACAACTACCCCAAGCCTATATCCATAGGCTAGGGCATGGAGACTAGAACCAAAGACATAAAAACCTAGAGATTCCTATTCTTAATATCCTTTACACACACACACAACAAACTCAATGATAAATAGTAGATGGAATGGTAAACAAGATACAACACTGTTATATATAAACAAAAAACATGCATGATATTCTAAACAGTATATGTATATTATTGTAAGATGAATGTTAATGGGGAAAAATACACACCCAATAAGAAAAGCGATACAACTTGTTAGAAACTAAAATGTAAAATAGATGAGAGAGCCCTGCTCTTTGATCCCAATCTTTGACCACCGTACGCAGTACATGTGAAAAATATCCCTAAGAACCTCTAAAGTCATGATCAACGTGTCCTTCATCCACATATGGCATGACACATGTGGTGAGATTCCCTGAAAATGTGAGTAAAAATATACTTTGTAGGATTCCCTGAATAGGTGAAGGGGGAGTCATTAGAGATACACATAAAAAATGAGAATGCGGTAGATATGACAAGGAAAACTAAAAGGAGTGAAACTCAACAAAATAAGAGAGTGATGTAATATCATCCAAACAGAAGGAGCGAGCAATGGTTAGTAAATTTATATATCATTTAGAATTTTACACCATCGACTGGAGAGTAGAATTGCCGAACAATAAGATTCTAGACATGGAATGTATGTGGCATACCCTACACTTCATCAACTCTCATATAAGTATATTAAGCAAATCATAAGGAGTGTGAACTGGAAATAGAATATATATATATATATATATATATATGCCTAGTAAATGAAACACATCTGATATGGTAAGGGGATATCCATATCATAGCTCATCCCAAGAAGAAGAGTATCCAACTGTCCAGAAGTATCCACAAATGATTGTCATTATCCCACTTGTATTCTCTAAACTACATTTTAAAGTGACTCTATCACCTCACCTTGATACAATTCTCTTTGGGTGGGACTGTATCACCCTCACAGTTTTAGGTTGGGTAACATGGACTAATCATAGGATGGGAAAGAGTCCATCTTCCAAGAGTTTCCATAGTTATGTCAAAACACATATCATCATTATTCTGCACATTCAAGAAGTTGTGTCTCAAATTTGAGGACCCATCCTTAGCCTGAATGGAGGGAATAACACAGAACTACCATAGGGGATGAGCTACCTTGCTCTGCTGGAGGGTATTCTCGGAACTCCCATTAGGGGAAACTACCCAGCCCGGATGGATGTCATCCGAGAACTACCATCGGGGACCACATCCAATAAAAACTAGAGGTAAACACAAAATTACCATTGGGGTCCACTTACTAGAAAAGTTGGTGGTATTCCCTGACCTCCTCTAGCTATCCGTGATGGATGGTACCTATCAGAAAGAATCGTGGAACTCACTAGCCACCCCGGGTGGATTTTACTGCTTTGCAAGTAGTGAAAAAATACAGTGTCCATCCCTACTGGATTGTACCTCTCATAAAGCCCTGAGGAGCTACAGTGTGCATCCCTATGGAATTTTACCTCTATAAAAGAACTCCTATAGTTATTGGGTGCTACACTAAATATAGGTCACACTTGGAGCTTCTCAAATCATATCTCAGAGGCCACTATGGGGGCCACCATCGAATTCTACACAGAAAAATACTCCATATAGACAACTCGTGGGCCAAAATCTGAGTAAAAAGAAGGATATATGAGAGTTAGAAGATTTTTAGTTTTACAAAACATGTATTTTTCCCACACGTCATGTGACCCCACCTCATCACCAAACCTCGCACATAATCATATTTGGGTACTATATTTTGAACAAGTACCCCTAGGAGTGCCAAGGTACTCCCAGAGTACTTGGAACATCTATATAGAAGGATGCAAAGTGCACGCTGATCTTCATCATTCAGAAGGGCCAAAGCGTAATTTCACTGAGACTCCTCCCCCAATACCCCTAGAACATTTCACCTTATATCTTCATATATCTTATCCACTTCCAAAAGACTCTATACTGACCTAAGTCATGGGTTCTCTTTAAAAATTGTAGAAGGATATTACGCTGATACTCTATTCATGGTTCCATAATTATGGAGATCATTATTAATGTTCCAAAAATTCAAACAGATCACAATGTTGTGATCTTTGTGGAGAAACACACCAGATCGACTATTCATTCACCCCAAATAGACATCTGATGGAAAAGTCACATATCACTGCATTGCGCCAAAATTTAATTCCTATGTGGCCCACTCCTTGATCCTGAAATTTACTATAAAAACCAAACTAATGTGATCCCAATGGAAAACACATGGAAACATTTACTCATTCATCTCAAATGGAAACCCATTGAAAAATCAACATTTCACCGCAACACGTGTGATTCGGGGCTCATGGGGCCAACACTCAAACATTGATTTCAACACCTATATTTTTTCATGAGAAGTCCTCCAAAATATTAGGGTCTCACCACCATTGAAAACATGACTATTGGACATCACATGTAAATGCCACGTCTAAAACAAGAACCCCAAATTATGACAATTTATATTATTATCATCAAACATAGGCAATTCATGCAACGAATCAATGATACCAATACTTAATAATCATGAACTAGTATAATAAGATCCATATATATGGGAGGGACATGTGGACACATATGGCATGTCAATCAGATGTCTGGTGTAAGAGATACGGCTCTTTGAAGCCATCACGGTCTGACCCAAACCTGTCTGGCACGTTCTAGCAGGACTGCTCCACCAGGGCCGACCTACTCTGGCCGAACTAGTTCAGTTCTTCAGCACAATGTTCAGTTGTGTGGCCTAGTCCACCTGCCTCTAGTCGGACCCACTTACATGTCATCCCAGACTAGTTTCAGCCTCTCTTTCACACGTCAACACAGAACCCTCCCTCCCCCCATCACCACATCTATGTAAACCAACCTCCGACAACCTTGGTCACCCCACTTGACTGTGACGCATCTTCGCCATCCCACCTCCCCTCCACCCAGTTACTCCTTCTGGCACACAGATTCACCATCATACGTGAAACACTTTCATCTCGCTCCACTCATCACACCTCCCAGCTCCACCGTTACTCGGCCGCACCACCCCGGTCAAGCCATGATGCTACAAACGGCCTTCGCACTCTTTCCCAGTCACTGCTATCTTGTCATCCACTGTTATTTATGGCTTCATTCATAATATATTCCACTCAATCCATTTTCCCAAAATTATATCAAAAAATGGATCGGATTTCCTTGCAACGAGAGATTCATTGCACCATCATATTCTCGATGATGGTAAGAACCCAGGTTTTGAGCGTGTAATACTATGAAATTTTCATAATGATATTCCAGATTAGGGCATTCAGAGGGCATGTGATTCTGAGCCCCAGTGTGGCTGGAATTAAATTTTTATTGTCATCACACTAGTCCCGCCAAATAAATAGAATAACTCCTAAAAGGTTTCTCGGATGGGAAAACAGAGGGCACCATTGAGTTCGGAGCGTGTCGTTTACCCTAGGAGGGTTGTAACTTTCTCGGGCGTGGCCCTTGTTTGGAAAATTCCATGAGGGGCGTCTTCTTAATTTAGCGGCCTCAGGCATGAACTTTAAAAATTTTGAACAGACACTCAGATTAAAATTACGAGACAACTGTTGTGCTCAGAACGTGGTTTATAACCTAGAGGCTGCTTAATAATGACCCCACTGAATGTTTGGGTACGGGGGTTTAAGACATTATTATTTTTAATAAATTGAGTTTCACTACATAAACCCTTCTTCCCCTCCCTCATTATTTCCATTCATTCTCTCCCACGTGGAACCCTCTCAACGAGCTTAAAACTTCCCCTCCTCTCAAGCAAGGCAGTGGTAGCTCTAGTAGATCGTCGGCAAAGCTTAGGGCTACACCCAATGAGGTAAGAATAGCATTTTAATTTTTTATTATTTCCACATCTCCATTGAATTGAATTCTTTGCGTCGAAATGTTTTACAATCGTCGAGAAAATTCCATATTTTCATAGGGGTCGATTTGAGATTCTGAAATCCCATCTCGGATAGAAATTTTGAGTCCCGGGGAGTCCTGGGTGGCCCCGAGAAGTTTTCCATCCATTTCCCTTGGTTTCTGGCGGGCTCCCAGCAGCGGTGATGATTCCCGGGCAGAGGTGTGGTGGAACTAGGTGGGGGCGGCATGATCCCAGCGGCGGAGGTGGTTCCCATGCGGTGGCGAGGCATACCCAGGCGGCGGCAGGGAGCTCCCAGTGGCGGTGGCGGTTCCTGGGCGGTGGCGCGACAGACCCAGGTGGCAGGGCGGTCTGCATTCACTAGTGTGGAGTGAAACGGGGGTTTCGGTGCGTAACCCCGCGCAGAGACCGAGACCCACCTTCAGCGGGTCTCCGCACGAGACAGCGACCAGCCAAGAGGGTCGGTCAGCGCGGGTGGACCATGGATCCATGGCCAGGCGACAAGGAAGGGACGTAGGCCAGCGTTGTAGGTCGGGCCGACCTGCGTAGGCCGGCCCATGCCGGGTGGACCGGCTGGACTGGGCTGGTCCTGTCCTAAAGGGGGTGTTATCCCCCTTTGCCTTCAAACACCTGTATCTTTTACTACGGGTTTCATATTCCTACGTCGTCTATGGCAGCGCGGTCCTTATGTCGAGCAGGAATTCTTGAGATGGTCTCGGGGATTTTCAATTCCTGAGACGAGGGATCGGTGGCACGACATGCTCGTTATGTACCTATCTAGTATTTTCTTTCGGAAGGCACGAACACATCCAGAGTTCTTCTATGGTGCTGTTAGAGGTGTTGTAACCATGGCATCGAGACAAGGTGTTCTAGGGTGGTCTCAGGCATTGAAGCTGGAGTTCAGGTGTGGGCCCCACGGGCCGCCTTTTAAGCTATAGGCAGAATTTTGTGACTTTTTCATCAGACGTCCATTCAGGGTTAATGAGTAGTAATTTTGGCATGTTTGTTCAAGAGCATCGTGATGGTGCTATTCACCCGACCTCTTTCGGGACCGAGGAGTGGGTCCAACGAGAGGTTGTATGGGCGTAAAACAGTGTTGAATAACTTTATCATCTGGTGTCCATTTTCATTGAGTAAGTAGTATATATCACGTTTGTTTCATGTGGATTACTATGGTGTAATTTGTTTGGGCATGCGAAGCCTCTTTTGAAATCTCATGAAATGCCGAAACATGAATGGGCATTGGTCAAAGGTTCTTTTGACACTCTCCAAACCAACGCATGATTCCGATGATTGGTGACACCAATTGATGGAACGGGAAGTGTATAGTTATCGGTCCAGTTCTAGGTTTACTCTCCAGCAGGGCTGGGCAGCGGGTTACCCATCGAAGTACCATGGTTTACCCCTTAGCGGGGTTGGGAATTGGGTTACCCATTGACCTTTGGGTTTACCCTGCAGCGCGGCTGGGAAGTGGGTTACCCGATGACCTTTTAGGGTTTACCCTCCAGAAGGGCTGGGTAGTGGATCACCCGACGACCTTTCAAGGTTTACACTTCAGCAGGGTTGGGTAGTGGGTCACCCGACGACCTTTTGGGGTTTACCCTCCAGTTGGGTTGGGCTGTGGGTTACCCGAAAACATCTTTCGAACATATCCCTTACTATGTGGCTAGTGAGTGACTCTTATCCTTGATTACAGGAGCGAGACCAATGGTTTTACAAAATAACATTGAGACATATTTGATGTATGGGACTGTTGGGAATTAGTGATGGATATCCTTAGAACTATTGGTGACTTTTTCTGGGATGAGCTTAGAGATGGAGATCTCCTTACGCACATGTTCGTGTTTCTTGTTGAGCACATATATATATACACCCTTCTTTTGTTCCCACTCCTTAGGTTCAGTAATTTCCCTTCTAGGAGGGGCGATGACACGCAGTGTATGCCAGGTGCTTTTTGTGTCCAGATCGTCTTGGTTGGGATGAGTCTACCTCCTTTCTTTTGTTAGGTAGAGCTCTACCCTCTCAATTGTACTCTTACACTGTAATTTTTTCTATCTATCACACACCGTTTAGTACCCCCATTGTTCCTCCCTCTAGATTTCAAAGTATCCTACTGAGTGTATTTATACTCACCCATGTTTGGGCTTTTCCCACACTTGGTGTGACCACGCAGATGACGGACCGGTAGATCGCGAATACAGAGGACCATAGAGGACACATGAGATTTTGATGCATTTAGTGGTTGTATTAGGATATTCAGGTGTGTGAGACTCACCGGCTGTACTTTTGTTTACCTATCCCCAGTTTGGGGCACTTTTCTTTTGTGGGAGCACATTTTTCCATTTTTGTGGTCCAGTCTACTTTTCAGTACTTTACTTGTTCTGCTTTAGAGTTTGATGCATGAATGTGGTTGGGTTATGGTTGTTTTCATTGGGATTTCGTTTTTAATCTCCACTTCTGCATCGAGTGGGTTGTGTGTGTGTGGGTGTGGGTACTTAGGCAAAGGCCTCCCCAAGATTTTTATGCCTTCGGTGCTTGTTGCCAGCCCTTGGCTTATAGAGGCGGTCTTGGGGTAGTTCTGGCTTGAGACCAATAGGTTCAGGTCGTGACAATGTGATATCAAAGGTGGTACGTTCCTTGGGGCATTGTTCAGATATCCCTAAAAACGAATTTGTTGGGATTAAGGTAAATAGTGTCTATGTGTCTCGATATCTTCTCTAATGCCAGGGAGTCTAGTAATGGTATGGGAAGAAGAAGTTTCACTTCACCTGGACCCTAATAACTCGCATGTCGACTCAGCACGCTGAGACAATTGTTGCAGGGAACTTTAGAACATGCATCTGGTAGGATTAAGTCTTTGACTGTCTTTTTTGAGTCAGCTCCCCTTTGTGATTACTATTATATATATATGCTCATCTGATCTTGGTAATCCTTGATAATTTTCAGGATGCCCCCACGACAACAGCCTGCCCGGTTACCCTCCCCAGTTCGTGACGACGACCTGGCGAGTGAAGAGGTGTCAATTAAGGGACCCTAATGTGATCCCCTTCCACCAAGTGCTTCAGTAGTAGAACCTCCACCTAGAGAGAAACAGTTATTATAGGAATCATACTGTGAGTTTAAGTACAGGTTGAGTGCTCTCCGAGACTTCCACCGTCAGCGTCCATAGAAGTTCCTCGGGGACCCAGATCCCCAGGTAGTGGAGGACTGGCTAGAGACTGTGGGCCGACTTTTCAGGGGGTACGAACAATAGAAAACGTGATGGTAACCCAAGCTTCCATCCTTTTCCTCGAGATGACTGGGTGTTGGTGGGGGTTGGTTACATAGACCCACGACGAGTCGTCTGTCATGTGGGATACCTTCAAGAATCTCTTTCGGGAAGGTTACTCCCCCAATTGTTTACACTCCGTTCAGATACAAGAGCTTTAGGTGATGAAGCTGGGGGATGACCATGGCACAGTACTCGGCCCGGTTTACCGATCTGACATGATACTCACAGGATATGATCCGAGATAGTTACTTCTAGGTGTGGAATATTGAGCAGGGTCTTCTTAGGGCGATTTGTGCTATTGTTGTACCCCTGTGCATCCCTACATATGTAAGTGTGCTATAGTAGGCACTTGTGACAGAAAGTTTCTTACCTGATAGATGCTAGTTGGAAGGGCCTAGCATTGGATGCATTAGAGATGAGTCTTTAGTAGCAGGAAGGAGGCATAGGGAAGAGCCTTAGTTGAGGAGACCCTTCTGTGAGGAGACTCAGGGGAAGGGTTGTACATCATAGTGGCATCATAGAGCATCAGGTCAGTCAGGAGAGAGTCGATGTTATGCCTGTAACGAATGAGGTCACATAGCCCGGGACTACCCGACCAGGTATATCGAGCAATCGTGGCATGCAGTGGGTGGACCGCATTGGTAGAGGTAGCACCATGACCAGGGATCCCCCATGTGAGGATAGGGTGGTCCTTTGGGAGGCAGGATAGGAAGAGCGTCATGACCTGGTGGTCTGGGAAGGCATTTCAAGGTCCTACCCCCCCCCCCCTCACCGGGCGGCCCACGCCAGGTTCAGGGAGCTTGCGGTAGGGGCTACGGGAAACTTCAGGCTATGGGTGTTCATGAACCCCCAACACACGAGATGGTTCGAGGTAATCATTGTTTTTACACTATGATTTAATCGGTACTAGTAAACACAAGCACCAACCACTTGTTTATATCACTACTTTTGGTACGGGAGTTGGAGCTTCCAGTAGTGGCACTGACACCTGCACTTAGCCTCAGGGTTCTTACAGGAAGTGCCTCATTGGTGACCATTATCTGCAGACAGTACGAACTGTCATTCGAAGGATGGAGTTTCACATGGGACCTATTCTTCATCACGATGGAACCATACGATTTAATTTTGTGCATTGATTGGCTTTATATGGTTAACGCCCAGACCGACTATCATCACAGATGAATCAGAGGCGTGTTTTTCGATAGGACATGGTTCACCATTCTAGGTGAACGATATCATTTGGTAGAGAAGACGGGTACTCTCAGCAGGAGGCCATGACCTTTTTCTCACCAGTTGGTGAGCATGGCTCTGGGAGCGGAAGATGCTACAGGCACCTGGATCCCTACTCTTGTAGAGGACTACATGGATGTCTTTTTTCGAGGATGTCCTAGGACTACCTCCGAGGCGAGAGATGGAGTTATGCATTGACTTGCAGTTGGGGACTTCCCTGATATCAAGTGCGGCTTATCAGATGGAACCCACAGAGATTTGGGAGCAACCAGTTCAGCTAGATGACCTTCAGGAGAAGGGATTCATCAGGCCTAATGTGTGCCCCTGGGCAGCTCCAGTTTTTTTTTGTGAAAAAGGATGATGGGAGTCTTCATATTTGTGTGAATTATTGTCACCTAAATCAGGCCTCGATAAAGAACAAGTACCCTTTGCTGATGATCGATGACCTCTTTAACCAGTTGAGAGGTGAGAAGTGGTTCTCCATGATTGATCTTCGATCTGGCTACCACCAGTTGCGGGTTCATGAGGCCGACATCTCGACATTTATTTTCCATGGTTGATATGGGCATTACATGTCCCTGGTGATGCCCTTTGGTGTGAGAAATTCCCCCATACTTTTCATGGCTTTGATGAACCAAATATTTCAGCTGTACTTGGACCAGTTTGTGGTTTCCATTATTAATGACATACTTATCTACTCTACGATGGAGGAGGAGAACACATAGCATTTTAAGATTGTCCAAGACTTACACCAATAGCACCAGATGTATGTGAAGCTATCAAAGTGTCATTTCTGGATTCCTGAGGTTCACATTCTAGGGCATGTCATTTCGTAGTAGGCTTTGGTCGTAGATCCTACAAAGATAGAAGTGGTGATATCATGGGAGCCACCCAAGAATGCGTCAGAGGTGCGTAGCTTCCTTGGTTTGTTAGGGTACTACATGAGGTTTGTGGAATATTTCTCCAGGATTACTGCCACTTTGACCGCATTGATGAGTAAGGGATGACTGTTCACCAGGACTGATCCGTTCCAGAAGGCCTTCGAGGAGTTGATAAATAGGCTGACTAGTGCTCCAGTGTTGAGGTTGTCATAGGAGGGCGTTGAGTTCGTGGTATACTGTGATGCTTTAGGGGCAGGGAATGGGTGCATTCTGATGTAGTAGTAGGCAGTGATTGCCTATGGGTCAAGGTGGTTCTGGCCTCATGAGATGAGTTTTTCAACTCAAATTTTGGAGCTGGAAGGGGTGGTCTTTGCATTGAGGTTGTGGAGACACAACCTTCTGGGTGAGCGTCTTGGGGTCTACTCAGACCACCAGAGCCTCAATTATGTCTTCAGTCAAAGGCATCTAAATCTGAGGCATAGGTGCTAGGTGGTGTTTCTAGAGGACTATGATTTCGAGATAGTCTACACTCCAGGGAAGGGAAATGTAGTAGCAGATGCTCTTAATTGGAAGTCCCATGATCGTTTAGTGCAGGAATCATCAGGGCAGTTGGATTCCCTATGACTAAACTTGGTAGATCAGGAGGGTACAACTTTCCTATAGTCGATGATGTTGAAATCTATACTCCTTGAGTGTGTAAGAGAGTTGCAACTAGGGGATGTTGACAACGAGGTACTGTGTGTTCAGATATCCACGGGCGACGCAATCAATGGGTATTCTGAAGGATGGAATCATGAGATCATGTTCCATGGATGAGATATTGTACCAGTGGGGATGCGGGAGGAGGTGATGCGAGAGTTCCACACCTCTCCCTTGGTTGTGCATCCCGATGTGGAGAAGCCATAGAGAGACCTTCAGTGACAGTTTTGGTGGTCTGACATGAAGGTGATCATAGTTGAGTTCATTTCTCAGTGTCTTACCTGTCGGTAGGTGAAGGCAGAGTATCAGGATCCAGCATGGTTGTTTCAGCCCCTTGATATACTAAAGTGGAAGTGGGATGGCATATCTGTAGACATCGTCATAGGGATTCTGTGCACAGCGAAGGGCCATGAATCCATTTGGGTAATACTGGACCAAATCACACAGTGGGAGCACTTCTTTTATAAAATGGATCAGATTTTGGTGGATAGTCTAGGGCATATATATGTTTGAGAGATCGTTTGTCTTCATTGAGTACCCATGATGATTTCCTCCGACCATGACGCGTGGTTTACATCTCTATTATGGTATTTCTTGGAGGAGGAATTTGGGACTCGATAGAGTATGAGTATAGCTTTTCACCCCCCAGACCGATTGGAAGATAGAGCAAACTATCCATCTGTTGGAGGATATGCTCCGGGCGTGCATTTTAGACTTTTTTCTAAGCAAGGAGGATCACCTTCCCTTTGCAGAGTTCACGTTAAAAAATAGTTACCACTCAACTATAGGCAGGGAACCTTTTGAGGCCTTCTATAGGAGACCATGCAGGTCACTGTTATGTTGTACGGAGGTTGGGGAGACCTCCCTCATGGGAATAGAGTTTGTGATGGTGACGATGGAGATGGTGTAGGTCATTCATGTGCGGATGAGGATGACCCAAAGTAAACAGAAGTGTTACGCAGATCATCGTCTCAGAACTTTGGAGTTCGAGCAGGGGGACCATCTATTTTGAGAGTCTCCCCATGACATGGAACACTGAGGTCCGGCATGGTAGGAAATTTATCCCCAAGGTTCTTTGGGCCCTTAGAGATAGTACTCATTGTCCGTGAGGTTTCCTAACTTCTTGCTCTACCCCCATAGCTAGAGAGGGTGCATGATGTCTTCTATGTGTCATAGTTGAGGAAATATGTTCTTGACCCCACACATGTAATCGACTGGGGAGAGCTGGAAATTGAGGATGGATCCACCCTTGCAGAGCACCCTGTGGCGATTGAGGATGGGAAAGAGTGGACACTGCATGGACGGACCATTCCTTTGGTTAAGGTGATGTGGCATCATGGGAGAGTACAGGAGAGCACCTAGGACAGAGAGACCCAGATGCGGGCTCAGTATCCCGAGTTATTTTTGTATTTTTGTTTTCAGGGATGAAAAATTTTAAGGAAGGAATAATGTATGAACCCGGGTTTTGAGCCTATATGACATTGAAATTTTCTTAATGATATTCCAGTGCAGGGAGTTTAGACGGCGTGTGATTCTGAGCCCTAGCATGGCCGAAATTAAATTTTAAGTGTGTTCACAGTAGACACGCCAAATAAATTGAATAACTCCCAAACTATTTATTGGATAGGAAAACTAAGGGCACAGTTGAGTTCGGAGCGTGTCATTTACCCTAGTAAGGGTGTAACATTCGTGAGCGTGGCCCTTCTGTGGAAAACTCCATCAGGGGCGTTTTTGTAATTTAGCGGTCTCGGGTGTGAAATTTACAACATTTGAATTGGGAATTGGATTAAAATTCCTAGACCACCCTTGTGATTAGAACATGGTTTTTACCCTAAATGTAGCTTAATCCCGACCCAACTGAATGTTTGGGTATGAGGGACTAAGACTGAATTAATTTTAATTAATTGAGTTTCCCTACTTAAACCCTCCATCCCCTCCCTCCTTCTTCCCTTTCATTCTATCCCTGGAGGATCCCTCTCAATGAGATTCAAGCTTCCCCTCCACTCCGGCTAGGCAGCCGTGGCTCTAGTGGATCGTCAGTGAAGATACATGCTATGCCCATCCAGTTAGGAGTTTCATTTTCATTTTTTTTATTATTTCAACATCTCCTGTGAATTGAATTATTTTCATATAAATGTTGTCCAATCATCGAGGAATTCCCATATTTGCGTAGGGATTGATTCGATCTTCCTAATTCCATTCTCGGATCGAAATTTCATGTCCCAGGGCGTCCATGGTGGCCCTAGGAAGTTTTATGGCCATTTCCCTTGGTTTCTGGCAGGCTTCTAGCAGTGACGACAGTTCTCGGGCGGTGGTGGTAGACCCAGGAAGTGGAAGCGGGCTCCCAGCGGCGGTGGTGGTTCCCAGGCAGTGGCGCGGTGAGCAGCGCCAGCAGGTGCGGGGCGCGATGGTGGTAACAACACGTGACCTCGTGCGGAGACCGAGACCCCCCATCGGTGGGTATCCCCATAAGACAGTGACTGGCCACGAGGGCTGGTCGGCACTGGTGGACTACGGGTCCATGGCCAGGCCATGCAGAAGGACTACAGGCCGACCGGTGTGGTCCAGCCCAGGCCGAGTGGACCGGCCGGTCAGACCCTAATAGGGAGGGGGTGGTCTGACCCATTTTCCGTCAGACACCCATTTATTTTACTACGAGTGTCGGATTCGTGCACCATCCATGGAAGCATGATCCTATGGTTTTGCTGGAATTCATGAGATGGTATCGGGGATTATCAATTCCCGAGATGGGGGCTAGGTGGCGCGACAAGCTCGTTAAGTACCCCGCTGAGATTCTTCTTTCGGATGGCGTGACCACATCTAGAGTCCATTTAAGGCACCATCAGCGGTGTTGTGACCCTAGCGTCAAGAATAAGTGGTCCATGGTGGTTTCATGCGTTGAAGCCGAAGTTGAGGCATGGTCCCCATGTGCTGTCTTTTAAGCTGTAAGTAGTGTTTTGTGACTTTTTCATCAGACGATCGTTCGGGGCGAATGAGTAGTCATTTTGGCATGTTTTTTTCGAGAGCATTGTGATGTCGTAGTTCTCTCGACCTCATTCAAGACCAAGGTGTGTGCCCAGCGAGATGACATATGGAATAAAGTGGTGTTGAATAACATTCTCATAGGGAGTACATTTCCAGCGAGAAAGTAGTCTTTCTCAAGTGTTATTTCGTGAGGATTACAATGGTGTAATCTGTTTGGGAATGCAAATCATATTTTCAGATCTCATTAAATGAGGAAAAATGAAAGGGTGTTGGTCGAAGTTTCTTTTGACACACTCAGAACCAACGCATGGTAGCGATTATTGGTGACACCTAGTGATGGCACGGGTAGTGTGGAGTTATCAGACTTGTTTTTGGTTTAACCTCTAGTGGGGTAGGGCAGTGGTTTAGCCACAGGAGTATCAGTTTTTACCCTTCAGCGGGGCTGGGCAGTGGGTTGCCCATTGACCATAGGGTTTACTCTCAAGCGGGGTTGGGTATTAGGTTACTCGATGACCTTTTAGGGTTTACCCTCCAGCAGGGCTGGGCAGTTGGTCGCCCGAAGACCTTTTAGGGTTTACCTTCCAGTAGAGATGCACTCTATCTATTGTACTCTTACACTGTACATTTTTTCATCTATCATGCACTGTATAGTACCTTCTTTTTTGCTCCCTAGAGCTTTCGGGGCATCATACTGAGTATATTTATTCCCACCCCCGCTTGCCCTTTTCCCGCACATGGTGTGCCCTTGCAGATGATGGACAGGTCGATCGAGACTACAGAGGAGCGTAGATGACACCGGAGCTTGGGATGCATTCAGTGGTAATATTAGGACTTTCATGTGTGTGATACTCACCAGTTGTACTTTTGTTTACCTGTTGCTGGGTTGTGGAACATTTGTTGTGTGGGCACATGTTTTTCCATTTTTACTTTTCAATATACATTTCAGTACTTTACTTTTTCTACATTAGAGGTTGATGAAAGATTTTGGTTGGGTTATGGTTGTTGTCCTTTAGTTTTCTTTTTTACTCTTCACATCTGCATCAAGTGGGTTGTGAGTGTGTGTGTACATGTACTTATGCGAAGGCCTCCCGGTGATCGTTACTCCTTCAACACATGTCGCCAACACCAGGACTATGGAGGTGGGATTGGGGTAGTTGTGGCTTGAGACCAATAGGTTCGGGTGGTGATAATGATCCTTTTGTGTTTTAATGTGATGAAAATTAAATCGCAACAACAAAATAGAATAGATGAAGAACGTAGATAAAAGGGGATTCAAAATCGAGATTAGATGGTGGAAATGTTCATTTATCCATAACCTTGATGTACAAAATATGGATTTTTATAAAGAAATGTTAAATAAAAATTCATTGAAATCAGAGGGGAAAAAATAACAAGAATTCAACCTCAATAGACCCATTTATCGCAGTTGATGCATTTTCCTTCCTCTGAAAACGCTTCACCAAAGATCTGCCATTTTTTTGTTCATGATTCGTCACAGAACATAGAGGAAGAGAGAGATAGATAATTTGTGGATAACCCTAATTCCAATATTGTATGCTTTTATATATAGGAAACTTTTGGCAGCCCCGCCAATAGACATGGAATATGAAACTCCCATGCCATCTCATTGTATGTCACAATCAGGTAAAGCACACCATTGTGAACTAACCATCCATCATAGATTTCAAATATGAGTCACCATTAAAGGTTTATTAAATATGAAATAAGGGGTAAAATAATTATGTTTATTTATTTTACTTATCATTTTCCCCCTATGTGACTTTTCTCATAGAATCCATGTGATGAAAAAAGTAATTACCCACTTAGGGTAAACGCCATGTTCTAGACTCAACTATTTCCTCTAATTTCTGATTTGAGATACTATTTGATATTTACTAAATTTCATTCACATGAATTTTATCAAATATACTTATTATATTAAAAAAAATTATTTTGGGCACATTGGGCCTTTGAATTGCACACAACCTCCGCACCTTGCTCTAGAAATATATGTAGATATACTCTAACTCCTTATTTAGACAAAACTGGTTCTCTATAAAATTCATATTAAATTTATTTCATTTACCTAATTAGATTTACTTAATAAGTAAATGTACAAATTTTACATTTTAAACCACCGTTATTAAAGTTTAATTTTCTAAATTATTTTAATTAAATAGAAATTCATATTAAAAACCAGAATCTATCACTATTTGTTAAAAAATTTGTCCCCTGAAAAATTTCTAAAAAATTTCCCCACTTATAATTTTTACAGAATGAATTAAATTTTATTTTTTCAATTTTACAAATTAATTATATTATTTTTGAAGAAATTAATTTGAAAATAAGTTCATGAAATGCACAAAAAACTGTATGAACAAAATCAGTTTTTAAGCCTATAATTAAAATTATTGTATCACATTACGAAAAAAATTAAGATGAATTTTAAGTACTATATATATTATATATATATATATAATAAATATAATACACCAGAAATTTATTTTCAAAATTTATTAATAAAAATAGAATTTTATAAAAACATTCCTTGTATTTTAAAATTGTTCTTATTTTCATTTATAATTATTTACTAACTAAATAAATCATTTTACAGACACTTGTAAAGAATATAATTTCATCATTTAGTTAATCATATTAACACACACAATTATAATGTCTGGTTGAAATCATTAATATTAAATAATAACAATTTAATCGTATTTCACATTTTTTAAATGCATTGTTGTGTGTAATGAAATGTAGATTTAATGTTGGGTTTTATGGTAGAGGATATTATTGTTTCATGTAACAAAACCAAAAATTAGTGTTTGATGTAAGAAAAAACTTCAAAAAGATTAAATTCTAAAAAAATTAATATTTCACAGAATATCTGGCGATAATGATACAATATCTAGGATTCATATGATTTGACTAGTAAAAAACTAAGGGTTTTTTGTTGAATAACTTCTTATGATATAACATATCATTCTCCATAAATAAACCATCTAAAAAATCTGAAAATATTATTTCATAATTGTATGTTGGATTTGAAATATGACATCAAACAATTTATTTCTCAGTGAAATTTCATTATTAAAAATCCAAGGAATTCTTCTAATACCACTGATGGTTGTTTTGGATCTAAAAAACATATTAATCACAATAGAAGAAATAAATAAACCCAATCCAAGATTGAACCATCCTAGTTGAATGAAAACATATGTAAACGGAAAATAAGGTAACTATGATTGTGTACCATAAACTATATCTACAACCCAATTATCATTAACCATAAATTTATGAACTTGAAAAATATTAGTAAGGGGATCCCAAATGAAATCCCTTCTTTAGTGGTATCCATATAATAAAAGGAATCATTCATTCCATGATGGGGTAAATCCTATGTTTGTGACATGAATGTGACTGATGGTGTAAAGTATATTGTATAATAGAGATTCATGTAGATGAATATCAACCAAGGATTGTGAAAGATTACACGATCACTATCTCATGGTGTATTCATCATTATAAATACCTCAATGATGCTCCTCAACTTAACAATAATTAACACATACATTACTAGTTAATTCTTGTAGTTACATCGAATGAATAGTTTGATATGTTCATGTAGCGTTTATATGAATTCAACAAACCCATGATTGTTTCATCATCTGAAATTTCAAAAAAAATTATGGATTATTTTTAGGAGATATATGTTTGAAAATTATAACCATTAGTGAATTATGGAAATTGAAAATTTATATTACCTTATGATTCATACAAGTATGATTCACTATGTTGTATAATACGATTGGCTAAATTAGTGTGTATCTAAAAAGCTTACATCATTATATATGATACAACCATGATATGTGTAAATTATTTTACAATAATATCATATTATATGAATGAATATATCGTAGAAAATGATATAACTGATATATATATAATCTTCGTATACAACCTGTTGAAGTGAGTTGACATCATCAAAAATCCATAAACAAAAAAACAATCACATGTTCCCCAATTCTAGTGAAAATAAATAAAAAATACATTTAAATTCACCTTAATTTCAATCATGGATTATTCAACTATTATTGAACACCATCAATAACCTAGTGATTTGGATTTATTAATATCATACCAAACACTAAGATAAGAACATTGTTTCTTACTTTTTCATACATGGTGACAATAACTGTCTCCTAAAAGTATGATACATATTGATAAATCTATGATTCAATGTTAATAATGACAAGATATGAAACTCAAATATAATTACCATATGCACCTATAATAGAGGAAATCCATCCCATAAAACATCACCCAATGTTGATCATATTCTGAAAATAATTAAAGACCACCTATTCAGATAAAATGATGCCACAATACTGAACAATATATTTAGATTTATTTATTTATAACATATTTTATTTATTATAGAACTTATAAATGGTTTTCTACATTATTAATTTTATAACTAATATAAAAATTCCACTACCATGGTTTTAACATGGATTATTCAGTAACTATTATGAAAACATCTTTTCAATGTTGGTTATTATATAATAAATGTTTTAAATATATTTTTAGTGATAATTATTCATAAAAAAATCTGGAAAACCCATTAAAAACATCATATATCATGCTGAGATTATACGTCTTCTTTCATTCATAACCCCAACTCATGGTCACTCCCTTTTCCACAAACCAAACAATAACCCTCTATATGATTAACCAATTTCACCCTCTTCCATCTTTCTTCAAAATCCATCCTTTTCCATTCCATACCTCCTTTGGTTGTCCTTTACCACACTCATCTATAATCCTCTTCTATTTATATTCTCTCCCATATACTAAACCCACAAGTTTTCTTCTATTTTTGAATCTTAATTTAAAAATAAATGTTTTTTTATAAATTATGAAATAGTTATAAAGTTTCATTATCATCCTATTTTATAAAAAGGATATTGAATATAGTAATTCTTTCATATTTATCAAGAATGTTTCAATTAAAAATTTATGAAATTATAATAATTTAGGGCCCTTTAAAAATAAAATGTTATTTATATTTTAAAATATTATTCTAAATCATAATTATAAATATCATTGAATATTTTCATTTTTATTTATTCTTTTATTATTAAAACTAATTCTTTTCTAGGTTATTTTATTATAAATAAAATATTTTTTAATAAATATATGTTATGGTTCAATATTGATTATGGGATATAATTTTATCACCATTATTTTGATAAATATAGGTGTTAGTTTTTATAATTCAGATATATTTTTTGGGAAAATTTATATAAAAATTAATATTGTTTCCAAATTAGAGTTTATAATGATTTTTTAGAATAAACATTTAAGTTACTATAATGGTTTTATTTTATGAAATGAATATTCTTTAATACAGAAATTATGATTTTAATGGATTGAAAATTAATTTTGATATATTACTAATTTATTAATTTGTTTCTTTTGTATAGTTTTTTTAAATTACAAGATGTTTGATTTAATATTTTTTGTTTAAAAAATATTACAAATTTTATTTATCAAAACATGGAGTATGTGTTTGATAATATTTTATGATTATTTTTTTTGTTTTATAAAATAATATAATTTTAGTTTACATTATTTTTCATTTTAGGAATTATTCTTCTATAATTTTATTAATTATTGATAAATGTTTTACTACTTTTCAGGAGAAATTGAGTATAACTATTTACTAATTAATGAATTTTTTTAAAATTTTCTAATTAATATCCAATGATATTACAAAACATACATGTTATGAATAATATATAGTAGTTAGTATAAAATATTATCATTATTTTTAGATTATTTTCTAAGGATCTAAATATAATATATATGTTATCCTTGGAAAATTTACATATGTAAAAAATATGTTATAGAAAAAATCATTCTTGGATAAATAATATATAAATGATCATATTTTTTAAAATATATATTATATTTAATATTTATATTAGTATTATAATTTTTTTATAATTATTATTATTGAAATTTAAAAAAATATTAATTTATCTTTCTATAAGTAAAATTAAATTTTAATTTAAAATTTCAAAATATTTTAACATATATTAAATACAAAATAGTAGTTATAGGTGATAATCATTCATAGATGGATTATTACATGGTGAAAAAGTGATCGATGTGAGGAAGGGGATGATTCATTTATGGAATTTTACAATCAAAATGTTCTGAATAATGAAATAAAATTATTTATACATAGTGTTTAAATTTGAGAAAAAATTGTAGTAGGGAAATTAAATTTCATTTAATATGAATTGGTTTTCATATTCGTTATAATTATTGGATCATAAATGGTGAAATTATCCATAATTCTAGATCTAACAATAGAGGTTATATTTATGATAATAATTTTTGTTAAATTGAATAAATGATTCATGATATAGAACTTGATGTAATTTAGAGGAATCTAATGATTGAAATCCTATATAGTGATTTGGAAAAACAAATGTATGCTAGTATTATAAAATTATTTATCCTCTCAATAATATTAATTTGATTTTATATGAAATATAGGAAAATATGATTTGATAAGATTTTCGTATATTCACACAAACTAGTACTCACCAGTGCATTCGCATGGTGTTATTGGTCAACATTTATTTTCAATAACAGATTATTTTTTTTCAATTTTATTATAGTTCATTAATATTGATTATAATTAAATCAAAATATAGACATAAAAAATATTGGAATACAATTAGAAAAATATGGAGAAATGATCAACATTTAAGAAGAAGATGTTGATTTGAATTACATGATTGAAATACATTTGAAATAACA
Source organism: Viscum album (assembly GCA_963277665.1). NCBI lineage: Eukaryota > Viridiplantae > Streptophyta > Magnoliopsida > Santalales > Viscaceae > Viscum > Viscum album. The sequence goes on from OY728121.1 coordinate 745,677, forward strand.
TTCACATAAACATTAGTCTCTAGAGTGAAATAAAAATTAATAGAGTGATATAAAAATTATTTGAAAACTAAAATAGAAGTATCATATTTTGCAATCCATGTTAAAAAATTGGTTGGAGATCATAATTTTAGTAAAAAACAATTAAGATAATTTATAATTAATAAAATTTTGTTTTATCACGAGTATTTGTAAATAGTTGAGAATTGTAACTAATCAAGAGAAAGAATCTAGGCTTTCTAGGGGGAATAAGCCATTTGATAATTGAATCTAATTACTTTACATTATAAAATTTATTATTAAATGGTGATATTTATTTTAATTATATAATATTTTTTATTTATATTTATAACTATTCTATTTTTTAATAACAATGAATTTATTTTTAACAATTCCACAGATTAAAATAATCATCAAAATTCAAATTATGTGATATTACAACAGATTCGAACTTATATTTGTCCTCCATGTATGTAAATCAAAAACAGTTATTCCAAAATCCCATGAAAGTTGGTCTATAGATTAGACCTTATCTATGTGTGGATGAGAAAAATTAAATTATGTTTGATATCTTAGATATCACCCACTAGTATACATGTTTTCAACTTTTCTGCTGCTCCATTGAATTTTCCCCTGAGATCAATATCCCATAATGGAGACAAATTCTGTTGAATCCCAGAATCATCTTCTAAAAATACTTCGTTGACAAGGATTGGAAAATCTGTTCAAAACATAGTAGTCATTAAACATTGACACTAATAAAATTAAAATTATAGTCACATAAACATGCAGACCCATTTAAAAAACACTACATCTAATGATAGAAACAATTTTATGGCCCAAAATTCAGAGAATATTTTTTCATAAAACTATCAATGGTAAAACAAAATGAAAATAATTGTTCAAAAAACTATTGTAGGGGAAGAAACTAATTAAAAAATGAATTAAAATAAACACACCCACCCAACCATCCTAAACCATAGTAAAAATATAAGTACTAAATTTTTTTTATGAAAGCTCAAATGATATGAATTTTTTTATCCTTTTCATGAAACTCGAATTATTTAAACCTACAAAGTGTTTCATAGTTGTCGGGAACGTTGAATGTAATGTGATTTCATGTATATTAACTTTTCAAAGTTTGGTATGGAATGCAATGTGTAAATTTATTGAATGTAATAATAATGATAATAATATGTTCACTTTTTCAATGGTAATGTCAAGTTTCAAAAATATCATTCAATTTGAAAGGTAAATAAATATTGTTTCTATAAATATTACATCACCTAACCAATTGAAATTTAGATCATGTTTGGTAGTAAATCAGAAAGATAAAGCGAGAATGATAGTAGGAAAATCTTCAAACCAAATATAAGTAACTCATTTACCACATTTTAGTCCATTTATCACATTTTAGTTCATATAATCATAAGGATTTTTATTTAACAAACATATACTCATGGGAAGAAAATGGGAAGAAACTGAATACCACTACATTTAATTACCTCTGGAAAATGTATGTGTAGATATGATAAAGTAAATGTACATGGGACTAATAGATTGCAATACCAATGCAATGACTCGTGGAGTTTTATCCCATAATTTGACCATGTTAGTGTGGTTCCCATAGATGTAAATCATGACTAGAACACTATCTATTGTTAACAAATCAAACTGGTGAATTCCTTCATGATATAGTGTTTTATTGGTAATATAGTTCAGTGTAAACCATGAATGCATGAAAACATATGTTTTATTGTCTGTAATGACATGGAAGGCTATTTGTTCAGTTTTATGAGATGAGTGCTCATCAAAAGAAACCAAATCTAAACAATCATGTATGTTATGAATATAAGGGAAAATATGGAAGTGATAGTTGTCTTATAGGTTTGTCAGAAACCCCAGGAAACACAAATATTTTTGTGTATTTGAATAGGAGGAATATTAATCAGTACAGAGCACAGAAATATAGTGGATACCAATTTCATCAGAACTGATAGATTCCCAAGATGAAAGATGTTATTCAATGTGAAACAATATCCTAAAATTAATAGATGCAACATTGTTCAAATATACAAAGAAAAAAATCCTAGTAAGGTTACATCAGAGAAATTACCTGCATTAATATAGTGTGTAAATATAATTAAAAAATAATGGATAAATAGGAGGTGAATTCCACTATTTTTGGAAAACATACTTGTGGAAGAGATCCGGATATAGAGGCTATCTGAAGAATGTTTGTAGTGCCTAAAAAAGCAATATATAGTGAATTCTAATTGTCTTGAAGGTGATGATAATTGACCAGAAGACACTTATGGGTCCAGTAAGCTAAATAAAGTGAAATATGATGCTATCTTGAACCAATAATAAAAAGAATAAATTAAAAGGATAATATTCCAAATCATGACTTCAAAAAGAAAAACAATGTTCCATCCCAGTTTTCCAAACGTGAACAACATGATTAAATACATCACATTGAGATGTGGAAAAGATCAAATAGATAATCAGTCTGGGAAATTGAATAAGCTTACATATGATGTAGTGTAGGATTTCTGAGTACCAAATTCAAATAAACCCCAAATTTTTCCATACAATGATGTGTTCTTCAATGTGAACCCTTACCCTGAAATCAAAAGAATTCACACATCAAAAACCATAGAAAATAAAAAAATAGTTTTCCATCATCAAACAATAAACGAAAAAAATATCGTATGCATTTACATCGAAAAGCAGTAGTAAAGACTCCCATGAAGCACCTGATCTATTTGAAAAATATTAGCCCAAAAAAATGACAAAATCTATCAAACCAATATCCCATTGGGCACTAATTCTTACCAATCGGTATGGATTTGGAAGAACTAACCAAAAACTTCTGAAAACATGTATTGCCTGTGATATGTACTACATTGTTTTTTGATTTTTCAGAACATTCTGGGTGTAGAATAGTTGAATCCATGAATATTATAGGTTCATAAAATCAACATCATGTTGGGAAACGTAGAAGAATAAGTAAGAATGCATTGAACAAGGACCATGTATGGTGACGCAGACCTGATGTTTAGAGAGGAATCATGTCCGGATTTAGGATCTGGTAGTCAAATTATCATTCCAAAAATTAGATCTCTTTTTGTTTAGAAAATATGTATCAATCCTAAAAACATTTCAAGGTGAATACAAACTGGTCGTCCAAATTAAAGAGATGCCTCAATTAATGAATCTTAAAAATAGACGTATTGTTACCCGGTATGAAAAATTACTAAGAAATGTTAAATACTAAAAATTGTAGTATAGAAATAAAATCAATAGGAAAGAGCTTCACAAAGAGTACTGGGAGGGTGACTTCCACCGTAGGAGATGGTGATAAAACTGTCGCATTGTTCCTGGAGGTACAACACATATGAGGTAGCAGTAGCACGATTCCATCATTGTTATGCAAGAACCTTAGGACGAGGCGAGGGGATACACATGGAGGAACTGATGTACAAGAGTAGTGAAACCTGGATCAGGACAACAAATGTATTTTTGGGAGAAGCAGGTTCCTATTCATGTCATGTTGAAGGGAGAATGAGAGGGGGTGCGGTAGTTTGATATCACAAATGTAAGAGAAGATGTATTTTCTGGTTCTGATCTTCAATAATTTATGAGAGGTCAGAGATGTAAGGCAGGGGAAACCATTAAAAGTGTATGGAAACATGGGAATTGTGGATTATATCGATGGAATAGAGGAAGTTGGATAGTAGGTCGGTTGAAACCCTACCGTTGAGTCGAGGAGAATCATGGGATGGAGGGGTGGTTGAAGGGGGAAATGGTTATAGAGAACTTATAGGGACCATGAGGAAGGAATATGGAAAATTAAAAGTAGCGAAAAACCTAAATTGGGCCCAATGAAGATGCTTAAGGCATTGGACTGTGAGGAAGAAATAACGGAGGAGCAGCAGAAACCAGAGAAATGGGAGATGGAAATCACAATGGGGAGCCCGATTTAAAGGTTGTAAAATAAACTAAATGTAACATGGTAGTATGGAATATGCTCAAAATTTGACACATGGCGAAAAAAACCCTTCTTTATTACATATATATATAGATATCACACCAATCAAATCATTGCAAAGTGTTCTCGATTCAACCTCAAATTAAAAAATGGGCAATCAATTGAGTTTAGACATGCTAAATTACCTTGATAACATTCCTGTATTTGATACCACTGACCTCAAGATAGAACCTCCAACATAGCATGTTTTGGAGGAACTGACATGTTAGTACTCTTGGTTAATAAAACCAAAAATTAGAACATTACCAGACAAAACTATTGCATAAAACAAAGAAGATTATAATTCATTATGTTCAATGATTGTTAATTTAAAATTTAAGAATAAATTAGAATTCATCATGTGAACTTAATAAATTAAGCAATGATTGAGTTCAGACTCGAACTTAATAACATACCATTATTTGATACCCCTGTCCCCCAGATCAAACCTACAAAAGGTCAGTAGAAAATGTATTTAGTCATTTCATAACACTTTAATAAAGAAAATAAGAGAATTTTTCTTGCATAACCCGATGGAAATAAATGTAACTAAAACTCATGACAATGGTAAAATGACTTTTTCACATTTGGATCTATAACTTCCATAGTGATATGTTTATCCCTATGAAAATCATGGTTTGAAATATTAATTCTATTTGCGATAAAAGTGACCAAATTAATTTAAGAAGATATACCTGAAATAAACAACCAATGTAGATCCCATAGTATCCATTGGGGGAAGAAATTCATTTACAAAGCCTTGTAAATGAAATAGTGGTATGTTTATCCCTTTGAAAATCATGATGTAAAATATTAATACTATTTGTGATAATAGTGACCTCAATAATTATTTAAAAAAGAAATAAAAATGAATTAATTTCATTGTTAAGATATTTCCTTGAATCTTTGTTACTATTGCATTCAAAAACTAGAGACGGTGATAAAGAAACCTGAATAAAAAATAAATTTCAAGAACTATTGTTATGATGCTCATATGAATATGTGAATAAATACCCTCCTATGGAATGAAATAATTTTTTCATGTAATGAATTGAAGATGTATTGTAATGACATAAGAAAAAGTCTTAAGAAAATTTAAATATAAAAAATTTAATAGATGAGATAAAATATCTAAATTTCTGAATCAATTGTTTTTAACATTGTAAATAATTAAGAATTATGATATTAATTGAGGTAAAATGAATGATAAAAAAGAAAACTAAGGCAAAAAAATAGGATTTCATAAATCATTTAAGATATTGAAAATTTTAAATGAACGTTTTTATCAACTGAATTAGAATAATTAAAACAAGATTACAAAAATAAACCGATGATTACGATTAACCTGATATCAAAATAACTAATAATCAATGCAAGAAGATGATTTTATAATGGAAAGATGTAAGCATTTGATTGAAAAAACTAATGCTAGTCAAATAAATGCTATGAAAATTGAAAAATAAAAATATTAACATAAGAGATAAAAAAATTATCTGTAATAAAAATGTTTTTATCATTATATATAATGAAAAATAATTATAATAATAAAAAGAGAGACACATAACTATACAAAACCTCAGAAATCTGGCTGCTAAAACTATAGTCATTCCCCTATGAACATATTTTCTGTACAAAGAAACATATTCATGCTCCTTCTGTATATAAATCCCCTAAAATTAATTAAAAAAAGATCTAAAGTTAGAGATTCCTAATCATGTTTATCCATTTAAAAAATATGATGTACCTTTCCTGAAGGACTGTCTATACCAAGAATATTTATATATGCAAACAGATGGAGGCCACAAGTTGCTCAGTCCAGATTGATATAAGTAGAAAAAATGAAATGCTGGATATGGAAAATTGACCCCAATAAATTGACTCGAGGACGAAGGTTGAGTTCACAAAACAGCTCGTACATTTGACCCAGATCTGTGGTGTTCCATTAGATTATAGAATATTCAGGGAAGCATATGTGTTTTTCACATACACCACTATAATTTCTTTCTTCTTCTTCGTGCACAGCTTCAAAACGTCAAAATCTTCCTTCTGAGAATCATTCAAGATAGTTAACCACCTGAGCCATGTCACAAAATAAAGGTTGTACAAGGTGATGGAGGCTGATTAGCACATGGAGTCGAAGAGTAGGGTTTTTTGAATGGCTCACTAGAAACCAATGGACATCTAAATGAGTTAATAGGGGTTGGAGAGGAAGATGTGAGTAGGGGAGGGAGAGTATGCTGACGGCTGAGGGAGGTAGAGGATGCAGGAATAAATTTCTATAAGTAACCCTACTTTAGGGAGAGGAAAATCACGAACGGTAGAGGTATTTTGAGGATGGAAGTATAACCACGACGAACTACAAGGAAACTGGGAGGAGGATGATTTCGGCATCAGGTGTTTGTGGGATATCTATGGCATGAAGAGGTGAATCCAAACCACAACTGGTAGATGAAAAAACTCCATGAGTATAGTGGAAATCGGGAGAAGGAGGTCAGAGATGAGCGCTATGGACAATGGGTAGACTGGGAGAGAGAGAATTTTGTAATTGCATGATCTGGAAGAAGTTTTCTGTAGTGATGTTGCGGGTTATAGAGGAATATTCCAACGAAGAAGAAAGTTGTTGAGGGTTTTCCAGAATGTTGAGTGGTGGAGGTAAAGCGCGAGGGAGGAAATTTGCGACTCGGGTATGCTAATTAGGCGGTTTGGATCAGTTTTGGAGAGGATAGCTATGAGAGTGACACATGTCCTAAAAAATCTTGCTTTAGTATATATATAGATTTCTAGAGATATGTACTTCTTGATGAGAACGATATACTATATTAATATTTTAATTTTAAAAAATATATTATTTCATGTTGGATTATGGAATAAGAAGATACATTCCCACCAACAATGGTTTTGTGTTTTATTGGCATAAATATAAATTACTTTATAGTGCACTAAATTTGGACATCATGTTCTAAGAAGAATGATAAATCATGTGTGTATTAATCTATATTTCCAAGTAAAATAGTCTCACTAATGAAATTTTTTTTGATTCTTCAATTCACCTTGAATTTTTTTTTCAAATTTAAATGACGATGAAAAGGTTAAGATAGAATATAGATGAGTGAATATGTGAAGCAAAATTATATCACCATGTTTATTGTCTAAAATATGATAAAATTGCTCAAAAACATCATTTATTAAAAATTAATGTTATAAATCTCATACATGGGTTTTTCATAGAAGTAATGAATTATTATTAGAGCCAATGTAGAGATAATTGTTCACTGAATATTTTTTTTTGTCCTGAAAAACATTTCTCTTAAATATTGTAAAAAGTGAAAATATTTTTTTGTTATTTTTCATTATTTCTTACCCAAAAATTTCCATGAAATGATACTGATGTTTACTTCTTAAAATTAATTGGTTATTTGAAAATATTATTGGCTAAAGGTAGAATATTATTTGATTATTATATAAAATTAATTTTTCTAATTACAATAAATTCTTATGTTCACTATAAATGAAATCTAAATATTTTGATATTTGTATGGATATATTATTATGTGGGATAAATCGTTCCATTTTTTGAATAAGGGAATACTTTTTATCATACAGAATATTGTATAAAATAATTAAAATTATTCATCAATGGTTTTTTAAATATAGAACTATTGTCAATAAATAAAATGGAAATCCATTTTTTATATGAATTTAATATTTCTATAAATGCATTATTAATTGTAAATAATTTTTAAAGGGTGAAAAAATGTGGTTGTGACATTTAAAAAAATATAGTGATCTTCTAAAGAGGAATTTGTATGGAAGATATTGAAAATAATTATTGATCTTTTATATTATATATATAATTAATTAAAATATTAAATTTATATAATGAACAATGATTAATATACCTAGATATTACATCATGTTTGTGGAATATTTAATAAATTACACAAACACATGGCCAAAAATGGTATTGTTTTAGTTCCTTTAGAAACATGGAAGAAAAACATATACTCTAGTGAACGATATCCAATTTTTTCGAAAAAGACATTCCATTTTAATATTTCTACCAATAACCTTTATTAGTAACATGGGAAAGAGAAGCATATGAAAAGGGTGAGCTCTGATTCTCAATAAGGGTATACAAGGGAGATCTTCAGAATAAAATAATCATAAGTCATAAGTACATGAACAAGACAATAGAAAATAACATCCTATATATCGAATATCATGAAGTCGTATCATGGAATAAATTATATAAGTTCACAAAGATTGAAGGAACATATTCCTTGTGTTCATTAAATAAGAAATAATTTTACGGCATACACATAAGTAAATAAATCATATTCATATTAGTCAAGTCTATATTCCATTACCATCATAGTCAATATTGTCCCTTTCCGAATTTCCATCACTCTTCATTCCAACCCTGTATTACTGAATTGAGATTAATTTTGTTCAGTATTTTATTACTTAACTGATTATACACATATTCTAGTCCTTTTTTACTTATCCCATATTACTCTCATTTCCAGTCCTATAACTTCCCTGGAATATATATCATTATCAAATTCATTGGAGGAAGATACCAACCATTAAAAAAATTTCTAAAAAAGTCACAAAAAATATCATTTAGAAATGATAAAATGATTCCTTTCAAGACATTATGTAAAATTAATGTTAATATAAAAATTACTTGAAATTATTTTAGATTAATAGTAAATGTATTTTGGAAATGATTTTTTAGAAACATGGACAAGAGAGGTAAATATTCCCTAGTAGATAATTATGTATAATCAATTTCGAATAGTAATGATTTTGTGAAATTAACCCTTACCTTAGGTTTGATTTCTTTTATATATATCATGAACTATTTTATAATGGTTTAGAGAATGATATTAAATTATGTCACAAAAATATTTATATTTATGCTATAATATATGGTCCTCTTATAATATATTATCACCCATTTGTTTATAATATTTCGTTATTACCCTTCTTCTGGGTGTCAATAGATTCATGTTAATATGCATGATTGGGTGTATAAGACTAGCATATTGAGTATAGTATATAGTAATGTAATCTCAGTATTGACACAGAGGAAATAGATATCATATTTATTAATTATATACAATTATATAACCATTCTCTAGTGGTTATCATTTAATGTCAATTGCATCATGTTAGAGAGATGGTAAGTCATACATATGCATGATCGGTTGTATCATTCCTTTAATAATGAAAGGGAAAAGAAGTGGATATTATATATTTTAATATAATTAATATCAAGATATAATTATCATATAGATCATTTTTTCCATCATTATACCCATCCAATTAAGGTGGTGACGAAAAACTTATTACACCACGATGTGGATATGGTATGTTGTATAGACTCCCACATGGTGTATTTGTTTTTTGTAGGATGAAAAAAAGAAGGAAAATAGTATTTCCATAATAATAATAATATATCAAAATATATTTAATACAATTTTTATGACATTTAAATGTATGTAATGCATGTATAGGATGTAGAAGAAAAAACCATCTAGGAAAAGACGTTAAAGGTGATTACATCTGCTTTAGTGAACTTCCATTAGATATACAATTATGTACAATAAGGTTTGTATTTTGAGGATACCACGTCTTCTAAAATGTGGATATTAATTCTTATAAGATTCATTTTCCTTGGATGTTCAATCATCAAGGAATAAAATTATGTGAACATGTGGGGGAGGAGGTTACCTTTTATAATTGAGGTGAGGGAACATTTGAAGTTTCCAAATATATTGATTTATTATAAATTAAATATCAATACAAATAAGAGAAAAATAAATTTATTCGAATATAATATGATGTAATATATTAACCACAACATCCAACATAATTTAGATACGTTTTGGAATTATTTTAAACCTCATCATTCTGTTTACCCCTTAAATAACCTATTTTATTTTTAACCTCAATAATAAAATTTTCAATATTAAAAAGTTGTAATTTTTTTCTTATATGAGGTATATTAGACTTTAAATGAAAATTTTAAATCATTTTCGACCATATTATATATTTTTTATATTTAGAAATATTATTTATTATTTTTAAGTAATCTAATAAAATATTTTATTGTTAAAATATAAAAATTGTTAATTTTGACACTAATAATTATATTGGATTTTAAAATTTTCATGATAACATGTCCCCATGGAAAAATGTTTAATTTTATCCATAATTGGTAATGGTCTTATATAAAATTTGTGGATCACATTAATTTTCAAAAATTATAAATATTTTAATGATTTTAATAAAATATATTTTTTAATTCCAGTAACAAAATAATTTATGCTTCAATATTATGTAATTATATTATTTAAATATTTATTCACCAAAAATTAAAAAAAATAACAGGTTGAAGGTAAATATTATAGAAATCCTATTAATACTTATAGTAAATTATATATTTTTGGTCAACCTAATTTATAAATTATATTTTTATTTAAAACATGAATTTGACAACATTAAATTTTCATTATATAAAATATTATAAATATTAAAACAGTTTCTAAGTGGCCCAAACTGTCCAAAAAATTATATCATGAAAATATATTTATTATGTAAAAAAATATACTTTTTATTCAATCATAATATACCATTTTCACCATGTGGACACAGAAGGGGTATTTAAGATAGAGAAAGTGTCATTTTGTGACTTTTATTTATTTGAATATTGTATAAGTCATTTTAGTGAATATGTGTCCATTAAACAAATTGATTTATATCATTATGTGTTAGGAGTCTAATTATATTAATGCAATAAAAAATTTCTTCTGTTAGGGTCGTTTTATAGTCCTTATTATTTTATTTTTAACCCAAACTACCCAATTTATCTGTTACTGTGGAAACACAATCTACCAAGGATACTATTCATATTTGGAAAATTGGTTAAATATTCAAAAAACATGGTCCATTTTTATCTAAATTTGGAATCCAATTTTCAAAATCAAAACATATAAGATTCATAATAAAATTTGATGTAAAATCAGTTAAACGTATGAAAAACAATTTTTTAGAAAAAATTCTCTTCTGAAACCTAAAATTTTCATATAATAAATTCACGTATAAAATAATTTTTTTTTAAAAAATACTAATATTAATTTAATTAATATGAAATAATAAAAATTTAATACTTAACGAAAACATAATTTTACATGGTCATGACTTTAAAATAAAATAATTTTTTCAATGAAAATCAGTATTTCCACTATTCATCAAAAGTTGATATATTTCAAAAAAATACCTAAAAATTCATGATGAGATATGAATTACATTTCACATTAATTTTTTTTCAAATAATATTTTTAATACATTCATAATTTAATTATAAAAAATGTCTAACATTAAAAGGAGAAAAAAACACAGTTTGCAAAACTAGGGATTTTTATTCTTAACAATTTGATTTTTTTCATATTTTATGCCAATAACACATTATGGATAAATTAAAAACCTCTAATTGAATATATAACATATAAATTTAATTAATACAAATCAATAATAGTAATTAATTAAATTTACTATTATAAAATTCCATTGTGGGAAAAAAAATTTAGAAAAAACAAAACCTCTATTTTTAATTAGATTTTATATTTAATTATTATTAATTGGAAACCAAAAATTTAATATCACCATAATTATTTTAATCATTTTTACAAACTCTATTCATACTTCCACCTTAAAATGAATTTCACCCTCTAAATTTGATACTTCGAAATAGAAAATTAGGATACCACTGCCTTATTATATCATCAATTTCTGACATAGTTTCTTCATGCTGGTAGATTCCCCCCAAAACAATAATCAGGTGAGTGGTATTTTTTACTATAACATTATAAATTTTATCCAAAAATTCTAAAAAATCATTTTATCGCAATTATTTCTTCAACAGTATGACCACAATGTTTAGTTTATTTGAAGGATTACGTGTGCACTTCTTCAGAAGGGATATATGGTACAAATCTTGTACTTTAGAGGGATATCATGTAATTACCAATAGTTTAGTAACCATAATATTGAGGAAAATAAAAAAATTGAGTTCTTTTAATTTAAAATTTCATATAGAAAGTCAAAGGTAGAAGTTTTAAAATATCTTTTAGTAAAATCCCAAATCATTAAAATAGATAATAAAACATCTTCTTAAAAGAGGAAAGATAAATGTAAATTTGACAACATAACTATGATATAAATTTAGGGAATATTAATATAAAGGGATAACCTAGGAATGTATGATAATTACAAATACCATGTTCTAATGGATACAGTTAGATATCATATGAATTATAATGTTAACCATCATTGAATGACAATTCTTTCATGATCTAGGGGACCATTTGATTCTAATGAAATTAAGTTACTAGGATAGAGTTTTTTCTTCAATATACATTTCCTAATGATGGTGAATTTTCAAAAGTGGATATAAATACTTTATTTCATTCCATTTTTTACACACATTCGCATCCATTAGTTGTTCCTTCATAAATTTCCTCTTCACATCACACGTTAAGAAATAAAGTATTAGTTTTAATGCATGTAGAGCTTCTGGATCATAAGATATATTATGTGATGACAATTTATTATTTCTATCTATAGTTATCATAACAAAAATGGTTACCAATGCTTATCCAATATAAAAAAATAATATTTATGGATAAGTAATACATTCATCTCTAAGGCCTCATCCAAACCTAAACAAAAAAGCATAAATGTTTAACATAATGAAACATCATAATGATTAATATAAAATACATAACTAAATAAGGGTAATAAATTTTCATAATCCGCTTATCATTAATCCCCCAAACCACTTTATGTACTCTTTTTTGTCCCACAATAAAAATGTGAAGACCATTATCATGTACTCTACTAAAACATGTTAATAACATGATAAACCATATTTAATACACATTATATTATTAATTCATTATATAATAACTTTTATTACATTAAATTTTCTTCATTTGATACTTGGTTTGATCCTTATACTAATAAAATATGTGATTTTATTATTCTGGAATCCATGTACATATTCATACGAAATTTCACTAATGGATGAAGAATAATATCATCATCTAGTTTATTCATTAAAAATAAAACATGAAATTTACAAAAAAGGAGTGAAGGATAATAATTAACAAATTATCGTGGTTCTCTTCAACCATTATAATATTTTAATATTTCCATTTTTCCTATTTCATTATAGTATTTTTTTTGCATACCATTCACATTTGTTATTGGATTATTGATCTTTTTATAGTAATTCCCAAACATATTATAATTGAGGATCGAAATCATTGGAGGTGAACCCTTTGGATATGTCACTTAATTCCCATTAATTCAGTAGTAAAATGTAGGATGATATTTTTTCCCACACATAAAAAAATCACTTATCTCATTAATATAAATTTTTCCATGTTCTCTTCTACAATTTGATCATGACTTAAATATAATAAAATTTTCTATATAGTTTTTAGAGTTTTCATTAAATTATATTGTTATTTTCATATCATAACCCTGAACTTGATGGGAATCATCAATCTACCTTTTTAAAGAGGAATACGATGAGGGTAATTATTGAAAAATTTGTTCTTAAATTTATCCCAATTCTAGAGTCAATTTTATCTTGTTTCCTTGTATTATTGATAAATTTCCTCCGCTAATTCACTTCACCCTCCATGAAATAAGATTCCAAAAGTACTTTTTCTCATTACGAACAATATAGTGTGAAAAAACAATCGTCTGTATTCATTTATTTGAAACTATTGGATTGGTTATTGCCCTAATAGTGGGAGATCGTTTACTTAATAAAGATTAAAGAAACTTTTGTTCATCCTTTGGACTTTTGGATTTCTAGAATGATTCATGTATTGAAAAGGTCATGTGGTCATAATAATTATTTTCATTCATTCCATCTTCTATAACATTTGTTTGATCAAGAGGTTAATCATTCCAAGTTCAATTGTATTCCTCCTTGAAATGGTTCATGTTACTTTTCATCCAGTGACTAAAACCAAAAATAATTGTATGGGAAACACTATTCAAATTCATAAAACCACATATTCAAGAGAAATTTCTTATAAAATTTCAATATATTAAACCTTATGATTAATTCAAGGTATTTAATTATCATTAACAGAATTTAAATATTTTAACCTATATATATACATATCATAAGGGATCATATGTATGTTTTTGGAACCTCATTTAAAATGGTTAACTAAACATTTTCTCAGATACAAACTATAACAATCCGAGTATAATGTCAATAAATATTACATCATTTTTGTAGAATATTTTATCAAATAAACCAACACATTCCTCTTGACCATATTAGTATAGCTACATTGGAAAAATTAAACACAATCCTCTAGTGTGGTGAAATATCTCCAATGTTATCGACAAATACCTTCCCCTATAGTATTCTTACCTAAAACCGTTCTTTATAACCTATGGAAATGAAACATATGAAATGGGTGAGATCAAATGCTCTGTAAGGGTATTAAAGGAACATTTAAATCATAACATAACTATAAGGCATAAGTACAAAAATAGACCATTTAAGAATCATATCCTCTATTTCAATGAGAATGACATCATGTCATTGAATAAGTCATATATGTTCATAAACATCAATGAATATATTAAAAGAGATAATAACATAATTAATGAAATTTTGGAATACACCTAAGAATAGAAAATCATCATCATATTAGTCAAGGATCACCATGGAAAATATCATAGAAGAAGATTTCCATTACTAAAATGACTTTACTCCTCATTTCATCCCTGAATTATTAATCTTGTATTATTCTTTTTCTAGTCCTATATTATTAATCCAAGCTTAATCATGTTCAATTCATGTATTACTAAACTCATATTACAACTATTCCAACAATTTATATATCAAGTGATATATATATATTCCAAATTATTTAGATGTAGATATAGTTCCCACACATCATATAATGAAAATCATACATATGTGTTCCATAAGAACATAAATCACATTAGAAAACATTACAATGTGGGATTCATTTTCATTCCACCATTACACAAATCATGGAAAAAAAATCATAATAATCAATAAATCCTATATATAAAAATGTCGATTAACAATAAGAATGGTATAATTTAATAAAATCCCCATTAAAAAATAAGTAACACCAAATGATATTATATTAGATAAAAAATAATTTTTAGAGATCACATGAAATCATTCGGGGGGATAATATCCTTTCAGCTTTTTTTAATGCCATAGAATTTTAAAGATATAATTTTATTTTAAAATTATTTTATATGATTATAAGTGATTCATTAAGGAATTAAATCATCATGAAAATATAAAAATGTATTCATGATTTATATGTTAAGAAATATTCCTCTCATACTTTTTTTCGGGAAAGTCATACATAATCTTGATGGATAATGACATAATTTCTCTCTCAAAAAATATAGTAAGATTCAAAAATATATACAAACGACATAAAAACTATTAATATTAAATGTAAAATTATTTTGGAAACATTTTTAAGAATCATGGAATAGATGAAAATTATTCCTTAGTATATACTTAGGTATAAACAAACCAGAATAATAATGATATTGTTAAATTAACCATTACCTTAGGACTAATTTCCTTCTTATATTTCTAAAACTCATGTATACTTGTTTAAAAAAAGTTATTAATTTATATCCGAACAATATTAACATTTATTATATCATTTACTATATTATTATATCATTTTATAACTCATTTTTAAATAATATTTCATTGTTACCCATCTTTCAGGTGTTATTCGCTTCATTTTCTTACTCATGTATTAACATATAAGTCCTGGTTATTTTGCATAGGAAATAATTATGTCATATATTTAAATATATTATGTTAATAGATATCATATTTGTTCATTATATAAATTTATATAATCATTCTTTAATGGTGATCATGAAAAAGGAATCACATCATATAGTGAAGACGGTAGGTTGTTTGTATGCAAAAGCGATAATATCACTCCCTTTATGGTGAATGTGGAGGGAAGGGGATTGTATTTTATTTAAGATTCAATTTCAAGTTAAAATTATACTATATATTTATTATTCCCATAATTATACCCATCCAAAAAGAATTTGTGGTTAAAATCAGAGTACACCATTACCTGGAGACGACAAGGCATACATACGCATGCACGATGCTTTTGGTTTTCATACGATGGATAAAAGGATGAATAGAGTATCTCTATTATCATGATAACATCTCAAAATATAATTTATACTATTTTTATTACAGTTTAATGGATAAAAAAATGAAGAATATGTAGGAAAATAAATAATCTTAAAAGAGTCGGTAATGACAATTACATCTTCTTCGGTGAACATCATTTAGATCTCTTGTTAGGGTCACTAGGGTTAGTATTTTGATAAGTAAATGACCTAAATAAAGTGCGTGAGGAAGTAAATAATAGAAATTTTTAGGATATGTTCAAGATTTATGGAGTTAAATGATGTGAATAAGTGAGGAAGGAGGTTCCATTTTATAATTGATGTGAGGGGTAATTTTGTAATTTCAAAAAATATTAATTTATAATAAATTAATTCTCATTAAAAATACATAAAAATAAAATTTATTAAAATAAACTTTGAGATAATATAATAATAACATCAAGAGTTATATTTTATACATGTTTTGTTATTACTTAAATCCTTATCTTTTTAGTTAACTCTTACATAACCTCTTTTAGTTTTCAGATTGATATCATCATTTTAAATATTAATAGTAGTAATTTTTATTTATGGGATTTCAATTGAATGATAACTGTAAAATTAATAAATTTTTATCCCATATTATAATTATTTTTTAAAATATGTATTAGTATTTTTAATTAATTTAATAAAATATTCTTAAGATAAAATATAATTACGGTCAATTCAAATAATATTCATCTGATGGGATTTAAATAAATGATGATTATAAGATAAATTATAAAAAAATATTTTATTATATTCCGAAGAGTACTATTTCATTAATGAAATTAGTGGATATAATTAATTGTCTATATTTATATGTATTTTATTATTTTCAATAAAATTTATTTTATATTTCTATTACTAAAACAATTATCATATCAGCATTCTGTAATTATTTAATTTACTTATTTATAAACTAAAAATTTGTAATAAAATATCATTTTGAAGTTAAATAATGTATATATAACAATAATAATTATAATAGAATATATATTTTGGTTAACCCTATATTTAAAACTATATACTATTTAATTTATCAATGTAACAACATTAATATTTTTAAATAAAATATCATGAATATCAAAATATCATCTAAGTGGCCCAAAAAATGAAAAATAAATTTATAGCCAAATTTTTTCTTAGTAAAAAATTTACAGTCATATTCTTTCATAACATTCATTTTTCCCATATGTACACATAAGATATATTTAAGACTGAAAATGTGATATTTTGTGACTTTCTTTCACATAAATATTTTAGAAGCCATTATCATGGAAAAGTTTTAATTAAAAATTTTAATTTTCATCCATATATGTAAAGGCTAGATTTATATTCATACGATAAAAATTTTCTACTTTTTAGGACCAATATAGGGTCATTATCATTTTATTTTTAACAAAAATTACTTAACGTAACCTTTATGATGGTAACAAAATTTACCAGGGTTATTGTCATATTTGGAAAAATTAATGGAATCTATTAAATATATTTGGAAAATTTGAATCCATATTTTTAATCCATTTATCAAAATTAAAAAATTAAGATGTTTCAATGCTAAATATTAATTAAAAAGTTTAAAACACCATTAAAAACAATTTTTGTGGAAAAAATCTCTTTTAAAACATAAAAAGTTTAAATAATAATTTCATTTATAAAATATTTTTCAAAACCTATAATTCTATAATTTTAAATGAAAATGTATAAATTAAAATTTAATATTAAATGAGAAAACAATTTTTACGTGTCAATTCTTTATAAGAATTTACAATTTTTATTAAAAAACGTAATTTACACTATCATCAAAAGATGGAGCTTTTCCGAAAAAAACTAAAAAATTAAACAAATGATAATATTGAAGTTATTATTTCAAAAATATTTTTTTTTAAATTCTAAATGTTTAAAATTTGATTTTTAAAACATGTATTCCATAAAATGGAGGAAAATTGCCTTTTATAAAAATACAGCTTTAAATTCTTAAAATGCATTATTCCTATTTTATTCCAATAAAACATATTGGATGAATTCAAATACAAATAATTAATTAATTACCATATAAATTTCGTTATTATAATTCATTAATTTTTTTAATTTAATTGAAAAATATTTTATTCTTCCATGGGATTAAAAATTGTCTTTTTATAAAAACACATCCATTATTTTTAGTTGGTTTTTCTATTCATTTCTAATTATTTAGCCCCCAACAAATTAATAATTTAATAATTTATCTAATTCGATTCATACCCCCAATTCTAAATTATATCTTATAAATTTATTATTTAAATAATTTCAATAATTATATTTTCAATCATAGAAACCTAGT
Organism: Viscum album; assembly: GCA_963277665.1. Lineage (NCBI taxonomy): Eukaryota > Viridiplantae > Streptophyta > Magnoliopsida > Santalales > Viscaceae > Viscum > Viscum album. Next base: position 764,306 of record OY728121.1, read on the forward strand.
GTTTCATGTAATAGAAGCTAATCTGATGTTATGTGTCACATAAGTTATCAATGAAATCATATTATTATTTAAAAAAATTTCATAAAAATATCACGGTGTGTAAATATATTTTATTGTTATTGAGAATAACATTTTTGAAATGTTTATTTGGAAATTTTTAGATAAGAAATGTAATACAAAGGATGCATTAAATGAAACATTGGACTTATTGTTAATGGAAATTTATTTTTATTTATCCCCCACTCTTAAAAGAAAATAAACATACCCACCTCCATCTCTTCATTTATTTGAAAAATTGGAGGATATTTTCCACAGACCCCACATTGTTTAAGCATTCATTGGGGTTATTCTTTAAAAATATGACCCTTTTGTGTAACTAAAATATTTAAAGTTAATAACAATGAAATATCATGTCTGTCATGTTATGAACTAAAATCTCATACCAGTTGTAACACCATGAATATAGTAACCCTAATGTAGTATTTATTTTAATATAATGGCACAATAATTAATATATCATATAATGAATTATTTAATAGTTTATCAGACTTAGGTTAGTATATAAATACTTGCTACTCATATTATATTTAAAAAATGAAATAAGAGATAAAATTAATGTGATATATTTATTTATTCCTGTTACATCTCTTAAATAATTCATATATCACTTCTTTGAATCCAAAGGAAAGTGAAACAAAATAAACGGTATTATTAGATGCTCAGTATGGGAAATATTGCAAAGTAATCTATCATATAATAAATATGTAAAAAATAATATTGTAGTGATACACACTAATTAAATATGACATATAAATAATAAAATTAAAGGTTAATATTTCTATCAATGTCATAAAAACATAAATAATCTCATATAAAAAATAACAAATTTTTATAGTTGTATAATTGATTATGTAAGGCATCCTAATCTTACAAAGATGTAATCATTTTAAGAAATAATACAAAAATTGGTATGACGTAATCCTAATTCCCATGTAATTTATCTCATGATACATACAGAAGAATTTATTGTAAAAAATGGGCCCCATTAATCAAATAGTATGTATAATTCATACACCATATTAAATAAAATAATAACATTTTAATACATAATCAATATAAACATTCATATTTAAAACTAGCATACGAAATGTTAATATTTTCCCCAGTCAGTAAACAGAAAAACATATTCATAATCCATTTAAATAAATAATGTCCTTAGTATCATTTTTTATAACCCTGTAAAAATCATAAGAATAATCAAATGTTATTTTCATACATTAAAAATAATTTAAAATAAGATTTTACATTTTCTTTGAAAACAATAGAAATATATCATTTTATTTTGATAATACTATAAATAAAAATATGCATGATATTAGGAATATGATTTTAATATAAATTGAAAATTGAAAATTATAAACAAATCATGGAATTAAATTATAATTATAATTGTGGTAAAATATGTTCATGTGGTAAAAATGAGAAAAATGATCCTTTCACAATTTGGTATAAAGGGAAAGTACCATATTCGAAAAATGTCATTAAGATTCATTTGAAGACTTTGTAAGGAATTAAGATATTGTAAAAAATGAAATTAAATAATTATTAAATCATAGTAAAATATTATTTAAATAATTACATGGAACATGTAGGTAGAGGACAATGTTTCCCAACCCAAAAGATAAATATGTTATGTTTCCATTAAAATTATTTTCTCTATCATTTTACATACCAAAGAAAAAATATGAAATGAAAATGTGAAAAGTCATAAGGTTGCCAAACGAGAGGCAAATAAATAGATATTTTTGTATATAAATAATATCATTAAATTAAATGTAAATTTAAACATCAAAAAAGAGATTAAAAATGAGAATATAGAATTTACCCTTACCGCAGACATCCACATGGTCGGGGATTTTATATCCTAATGAATTATGAGTGGGAATTTATTAAATAAATTATTGAGAACTTATTTCTAATTTATTTCATATATTATGATCTTTTTATAAAAACAATTCACCCATTCATTGTATAGTCTATGTTGGCATTGAACACATGATTTTTTGATCAATATCTACAAAATTACTTTGATATATTGATTACTATTAATGGTGTTATAAAATGGTTTTATCATATATGAAATATTAATAATTAATGGAATGTAATTTATTTTATGATATATAATTTAGGAATAATCCATGCATTAGGATCATTGAAAAGATGATCAAATAACATCATGGAAGTTGTAGTCCACACAAATTCCCAAACAACATTAACATTATTTAATAGAAGGAAATTTTATAATTTAGATGATAGATTATATTTAAAGTATCATAATAATTTCATAAATGGTATATATATTTATTTGTAAAATATTTATATACATGAAATGTAGGTTGTGACGAAAAATAAATTACACTGCTACATAGAGATAGTAGGTCATCCGTACACACACGTAATGTTTTTATATTCAATATGATAGAATAGAGGTAAATAATTATTTTACCATTTTAAAAAGATATAATTGTGGTTTGTTGGATAATTTAATTATCATAATATTTTAATTCAATATTAGGAATAATTTTAAGAATAAAGGGACAATAAAATGCTCTATTGGATCATATAACACTTCTTTTTTTAACCTCCTTTACCATACACATTAATCAATATTGCATTTTTTTTTTGGTTAAACAAGGAAAATATGAAATATTTAGTGATTTTGAGAAGTTATTTTGGAAGGAATTGTTTGAGATATTGACCTCATGTTGGGTATAGAAGAGTGGAGAGTGAGTTCCTTTTTATAAGTGAGGTGGGTGTCAAACTTGTAAGTAAATGAAATATTGTTTTGTAATGTTTCTATTAAACTATTAAAGTGGACAAAATTTTAATATAATAAATAATGATAAAGTTATTTTTTTTATTTCCAACCAATGAATGTTTTTTAATTATATTTTTCATGTTATATATCGTGTTTTTACCTTTTGTTTTAACCCCTTTATCTCATTTTACTCTTAAAATAATTGAAAAATATTTACCATTATTGACATTCATTATGAAAAAAATGAAATTGAAATATTTTCAAAATTTTAGAATCATGATTAAAAAATACTGAACCACTTTTCGTAATTGTATTACTATAATTTTATGAAATTAATTTCAAATGATGTTCAATAAGCACAATGAATTTAATTTTTTTTATAAAAATTTGTTTTAACCATTAAATCATTTTATAAAAAAATAATATAGAATGCAGATTATTTTTTGATTAATTAGATTACGTTTAATCAAAGGGTTAATATTTTAAATTTAAAAAACTAACATCTATAATCCGAAAAAAATTAAATGGTAGTTTTATAAAAAGTTTAATTTTTCATTATTCACCAAAAACCCAATTATTTTTGAAATATAAAAAACATTCACCCTATGATAATTTTGATTACATGAATTAAAATATTATTTCAATTTCATAAAATTAAATTTAAAATTTTTCATAATTTTGGATGTAATCACATTATTGGATCATGCAATGTGTATTATTTTATTATTACATTGGAAGGAAAAGATTACAAAATATAAGTGAAGCTCATGTGTTATTTTCATCCCCCCTAAAAATATGGTCTTCAAAAAATCTATAATGTCACCTCCTGAATATATTTTGGTATTTATTCATCATAACATCTTTTGGTTTCTACATCACCTCTTTTATCTTATGATTTTTTCAATGTGTCTTTGCATGATGAGTTTTCTTATTCTAGAACACTTTATCTCTAGTGTTAAGAACATTGATAATCCCTTATCAATAATATAATTTAGGTAGAAATTATATTTTCTCACATGTGATGACTCTAACACCCCATGTAAATAAAGAATATGACATTTCCATATTTATCCATATTTTTGAATAAAATGTTAATATGACTTTAAAGGGGACGCTATGCTCAATGGCGTACCCAACACGCAACAACGAGTTTCTTGGTAATCTTACGTTGCACTCTAATAATAAAATAATATTATTTTAAATGGTAGTTAACATGTAGTCGTTGTATTGGCAGGAATGGATAGAAATATCTAAAATATGATTATATATGTTTTTAAATGTTTTTACATTTATCCAATAAAGGACAAAGGCTTGAAATACGGAAAGAATTCAATTTTAGGCGTATATTCCCTAGTTTTCACTAATGGTTCACTTATCGCCTTCTGATGGAGAACTGTCATTAAATATAGTTTTGTTCACTCTTATACATTCTATTGGACCAAATAAAACTCTTCTTAAGAATTGGGACATCAAAATTTACTTTGTGTAATTTTTTGGTATCTTTCTGATAATGTTCATTTTTTATCAATAGTGTAAACTGTTGTATTTTAATTCAAAACCTATTTTTAATCTAATTTATTTATATTATTAGATTATCTTTTGAATTTGTTTTAAAGTGAAATTACAATATATTTTTACCATTAAATCCAATATTGGTCGTTGGAATTAATTTCACTTTGAAATCAGACTTAAACTAGTGTCAATCTTTTGATACTTATTGTTTCATAAAAACACGCTATTTTCTCTGACAGTGGGAATTAATTATTAAATTAATTAATGTGACTTATATGTTTTGAATTTTGTAAAATAGAGTTCATTTTTGAATTTTTAATATCAAATATAGCTTAGGGTGAATTTTTGGGTTTTTTCTGAAAAACTTCAATTTTTGATGAATAGTGAAACCACTAAGTGGTATTTATAAAAACTGATTTTTCCGTTTAAATGAAATTTTTCCATATTTGTGTTTTGAATTTCAAAAATCTGACATAAATTGTTGTCATTAAGAAGTAAAATGTGGTTCAATGGGATAAAAATAATTTTTTGGTGAATAGTAACTTATTAAGTTTTTAATCGCGATTAGAGGTAATTAGTGTAGTTTATGGTATGAATAATGTTTTAATAAAATAAAATGACCTAGAACAATGTACTAACCTCATTTTACGTGTCATGGCCGACCAAGAAAATCCATGGGTTAACTTGGGGACCCCATGGAGGAACATTGGTTGGGAAATGACATAAATATCTTTTTATTTAATGTTAAAGTAAAAATGACACAAATATGAAATGTTTTACTAAAACAATTTTTACATGGGGTTATACAAGTAATATTTTTGACTATAAATAGTCATTGTAAAGCTAAAAAGATTTCCTACATCATAGTATTTTTTTTATAATTTTTAGACGTTAAATAAATTACATTATATATGACATCATGATGATGCAGCGATGACCTCATTATTTAATGATTTAAATAAAATGGAAATATAATGTAATATCTAAGACCTACACATGTCCAAAACCTATTGGATGGGTGGATTTCGAACCCTTATCACCTTATCCTCGAAACACATCAATGTGGGACCATTAAAATCCGAAACTCATTTGAAAATAATGTTACATTTTATATCTTTCCAAGAGTGCCCCTCCTCTCCTCTTATAAAAAGGCCCCCACCTCTACCTACTTACCCACACTCCCAAAGCCTTTGGCTCGGCCAACCCCTACCCATTTTGTCTCTAAACTTCCCTCTATTAATTCTTGAAGCCTCACATTTGGAATAAGTCTTCCCAAGTAAGCCTTTGAGCTCAAACCAAAGGGAGTTACCCGATTTTAAGGTAATGTCTTCACTTGTGTCCTTTTGTTTTATTTTGCTTCTCCAACCCCCTAAACTCTTTTTATTCATTTATTTTGTAAAAAATACAGTATCTTAATTATACTAGGTTGTTCTTATAATAATGATTCTAGATAAACATACACACACCAACATCTAATGGTTAAAGAACATACTGTTTCCGTGGATGGCGAATTTCTGCCTCCCGAAACGATGATTGTTCAACATTATTCTAACACCTATAAAGGTGGACATTAAGATGACACTATATTTATATATGATATCTAATATGTTTATGTTTTAATTAAGCTTCTGTATTTTTCATTTATGGAATACCTTTATTGTTTCCATTATGGGTAAACGCGATATCTTCATTTAAGGAAGTGCGGACTACCGCCCCCTCAAAGTGATTTGATTCGTTAATACCATATGTGGTACATATAAAGGATATATTTAATGATATTATATATGATACCATACTTTAATTAAAATACTATTATGTATCATTATGTTTTAATTCCATTAAATATGAAATAGAAATGGAAGTAGCGTTCATGCGTACGTATGGCTTACCGTCTCCATGAACGGTACATTTTATTTCTTATCTCAAAATTTTTTGTAATATTATAAGTACATGGATATATATTTAATTTATTAAATCTAAATTATGGATATAATTCTGGAATTATAAAATATATATCTCTCTCTCATTTTGTTTTAATTCCATTAATATGACAAAAAAATGAAAGTAGCGTTCATGCGTACGTACGGCCTACCGTCTCCATGAACGGTGCTTTTCATTTTTTTATCTCCAAATGATATAGAATAGTATAAAATGAATATTTACTGGATATATATGATATTTTAATCTGTAATACTATTCCGGAAATTATTTACTTTTGACTACATGGGCAATCGTTTTTCAAACAAGTTCATTTTTGACTCATGTACCAAACATTGGCAAAAACGTCTGATATGAACTAACATTATTAAACAATTATTATAAAATTATAATATGTGATATGAACTGAATAATAATCTCTAACGGAGGTACTTAGGAAATTATTAATTGACCAAAGTTTATTATTTTGGAATATAAAGAAACGAACATGACAAGTTGGACTTGAGGTATGTGATCCTACTCCACTCATTCTTTTTAAGTACACTCTTTTATGTCAGTCCTTTTAAATCTCATCTTTCTTGTTATTGAGATGTTCTTTTATATTAATCATACTGTAATTTTTATGTTCATTTCATTAGAGACCCTATTCTCTCTCATCAATCCATTTTGGATGTTTTGAGTGGCGCTGTTAGGCTGCCGAATTTTCGTAAGAGATCTGACCTCTCTCTTTCTTTTTAAGTACTCCCCTTTATGTCACTTATTTTAAGCTACACTTTGTTATGTTGGGGTATTTTCTTTTATATTCCTATTTCTATAAACTTTATGTTAATATGATGAGATACCCTATTTGATCACATCAATCCATTTTTGTAAGTTTTATGTGGCGTCATTAGGCTGCCGAGTTTTCATAAGGGGTTTTTCATCTAACTTTTATTCCCGTGAGATTTATGCTACATTTGCCATAATTTCCTTTGAGTGGTGTATGAACTGCACATTATTTTACTCATTGTGTAATATAATTTCTTTTATTAGTATTTACATCAATGTCGTATTGTCCTTCTTTCACGAGGTGTATGTTTCGAAAGATACCCATATCGGTAAGGGAACCTTTCACCCTCCTCTTTTTAAAAGACTTCTTTTGTTGGGTCTTTTAATTTACATATTGTTATGTTGGTATATGTTCTCATATATCCTTATTTATGTAAATTCTATTTCCAAGTGATGAGATACTTTTTTTATCTCTCATAAACTCATTTTGATGTGACGTCGTTAGGCTGTCAGGGGAAATTCTTAACCCAATTTCGATTTCTTTGGGTTCAACATGTAGTTATTGAATATGTCATCCTTTGAATATGTGTGAATGACCTTTGATTATTTTACACTTAATATCCACTTATATTTGGTGTATTCGTTTGTCACACATAATTATGTAATTGATTTATCCTTAAACCAAGGATACCATCTTTGTATGGGACTTCGTCTCAATCTCTTTTCATTGAGGCATATTTTGTTTTATACACAACCTTCTTTTATACGGTTTACAAACCCCTTTGACTTTTACGTTTATTCAAAAGGAATCTTTTTTATACGAAGCGTTTACTAAATGACAAAAGGGAATGTTTTTGTCCTACGTATGCGGCGACAACGACTTCTCCGCCGCCATGACCATTATTTCAGTTTCGGCTTCCTCTACAAGCCATACCTTTTTTTCAAAAGAAAAATAAATACCATGTTTTACTTTTATTTTATTTTGGTATTGGAAATGGTTTTCATTATATTTTTATATCAATGTTTTGTATTGATATATTGTGATTGAAAGGTGGAAATTTTATGTTTCCTTTATACATGTTTTATGTGATACAATTATGTTGAGGTTTTTGGGCATTATTATGAAGACGGGTGGTTCTGTGACAGACTAAGGGCGGGTGAGCCCGATATAGCTCTCCAATGCATTGGTTAACGCGAAGGAGTGAAACTTTAAGGTTTCTCTGAAGAGATTTAGGGAATATACTATGATGGGTATTCCAAACGTAACCAAGAGGGGTACTCCCTACGTAAGAATGTTATGAATGCCTCAAGTTACCTTTATGTCTTATGATTTCTATGATTTATTCAGGATTTGATGAGGTATGTTAAAGTGCTTATGTTTTATGGGTAAAATTATGATTTCATTATTATGTATATATGTACCCATGTTTCCTTTCCATATTTTTATATCCCTTACTGAGCTTTTTATGCTCATCATAAGTTTTCTTGAAATTTTTTTCACAGGTCAAGGGAAAGGTACATGATATGATGATAGTTTCAAGGAGGTGTCAAGAAATAATCCATGTTTTATTTTAAATATGTATCCATTGATGGGAAAGAATAATACTATCTTTATGTAACCACATTGTTTATATGTGGAATGTAATGCAGGTTTTATGATCTAATTCTCTAAAACTCTAAACCTGAAAAGAAACTCAATGTGTAATCTTGTAATAACTCAAGATTAAGTAAGTTTTAAGGCTGGGGCCTTATAGTTGGTATCAAAGGTCGTTTTAGATAACTTTAGAGGTTAGGGTACTCTTTAAGCATAAATAACATTACCATAATGGATTGGATTTCAGAAAGATTCATAGTTTTAGATAATGTGAATGAGTAAGTATATCTTGGTGTTTATCTTACTCATTAGTATATGATGGTTTTGTGGATATAATCACACTTACCTTTTTGGTTTTAGTAAATGGATGGATCTAGCAGGCACCAAAGTGAAAATAGGTTTGAAGGAAACTCTGGTGGTTCTCTGATTAAGCGACTGGATGAAATGGGGGATTCAATGAAGAAACTCGTGGTTGTTCTAAACCAACTACCAAGGAGTCATGATCAACCACTTGAACCTTGGTATGATATGTAATGAATCATGTATGAGATGACCAATCGATGTAGAAGTTCAGGTAATAATTATAAAGGTAACCATTAGAGTTTATATGATCCTTACATTTGAGGTAATTATGGGTTATTATATGTTATGATGGAAAATGAAAGGCGTTAGATAAACTTGAGGTTAAAATATGTTATGATAATTTTTGAAGATTTTATCTCATTTTGGGAAAATTTTTAAGAATTATATAGTTTTGGAAAAAGGACAACACGCAGACCATGTGACAACCCGTCGCATCGGACAAATCTGCGGGAATTGAACCCACAACCAAAGTGCGACAGGTATTTATCGCCTACCACTGGACTACGTGAAGTCCCTGGTTAGTTTTAATGATTCTTTTTAGTTAGATGATTTTATGAATTAAGAGTAAGTTGATTTTGGGTTATCTATGGATATTTATTAACCTATCATGGAGGATATGTGATTAGGTTAATTACTTTTCAATACGAGACATTAAGAGCAACTGATGTTGTTTGGAGATAAATGTTATGATTTAACATGGAAGACTATGTGACTAAATCCTTAAAATAATTGGGTTTCAATCTTAGTTTGGTTTACTTTGAAGAATTTTATGGACAAATTGTTTATCGGATGGTCCTAATTGAACTTTGGGTTTTGTTAGACAAAATTTTGGAGATTAAGAATAGATTTTCTTTTTATGAAGGGTTATCCTTTCTTGGATTATCTGATCTTGTACTAACCTTTTTGGTTTTGGTTTTGGTTAAAGTCTAAAGACATGGGAAGTATATAGTTCTCTTTTTGTGGATTATGTGATTCTCTAGAAGTTGATTATAGTACTCTTAATGTGAACAAGTCTTCCTAAATACTCGTCTTTTGGAGGAAATATGAGTTTGATAAAGGAATCTAGTAAAAGTTGAAAGTCAACATGGTAAGTGATTTTGTTTCCTTATGAATAAATTCCTCAATAAAAAGTAACTTAAAAAAATGTTGTCTATTAACCTTTCCTAATGGGGAATCGAATACCGTTTAACACATCACAAGTTTGTGATTTTCTTATGGTTAACTTTCTCCTAGACATGTTTACTATCACTCTCCCTCAAGAACATGACCCTTTTCTTTTTCTTCCATGTCCATTTTTTTCTACATGGAATCCTGGTATGGGTTAACTCGGGTGACCTCTATACGTATCTTACTTTATTTTAAAGTGATTGTTTTACCGACTCTTGTTCCGATGTGGGACTTTCAAGGATGTTTCGAAGCTCAATTTTAAAAAATTGCGAGGACACAATTCCCAAAAGGGGGGAAGGATGTAACACCCCAGGTAAATAAAGAATATGACATTTTCATATTTATCCATATTTGTGAATAAAATATTAATATGACTTTAAAGGGGGCGCTATGCTCGATGGCGTACCCAACACGCAACAACGAGTTTCTTGGGAATCTTACATTGCAATCTAATAATAAAATAATATTATTTTAAATGGTAGTTAACATGTAGCCGCTGTATTGGCGGGAATGGATAGAAATAACTAAAATATGATTATATATGTTTTTAAATGTTTTTACATTTATCCAATAAATGATAAAGGCTTAAAATATGGAATGAATTTAATTTTAGGCGTATATGCCCTAGTTTTCACTAAAGGTTCACTTATCGCCTTTTGATGGAGAACCATCATTAAATATAGTTTTGTTTACTCTTATACATTCTATTGTACCAAATAAAACTCTTCTTAAGAATTGGGACATCCAAATTTACTTTGTGTAAGTTTTTTGTGTCTTTCCGATAAAGTTCATTTTTTTATGAATAGTGTAAAATGTTGTATTTTAATTCAAAACCTCTTTTTAATATAATTTATTTATATAATTAGATTATCTTTTGAATTGGTTTTAAAGTGAAATTAGAATATATTTTTACCATTAAATCCAGTAGTGTTCGTTGGAATTAATTTCACTTTGAAATCAGACTTAAACTGGTGTCAATCTTTTGATACTTATTGTTTCATAAAAACACGCTATTTGATCTGACAGCGGGAATTAATTATTAAATTAATTTATATGACTTATATGTTTTGAATTTTTTAAAATATTCTTCATTTTTGAATTTTTAATATCAAATATAGCTTAGGGTGAATTTTTGGGTTTTTTCTGAAAAACTTTAATTTTTGATGAATAGTGAAACCACTAAGTGGTATTTATAAAAACTGATTTTTCTGTTTAAATGAAATTTTTCCATCTTTGTGTTTTGAATTTCAAAAATCCGACATATATGGTTGTCATTAAGAAGTAAAATATGGTTCAATGGGATAAAAATAATTTTTTGGTGAATAATAACTTATTAAGTTTTTAATCGCGATTAGAGGTAATTAGTGTAGTTTATGGTAAGAATAATGTTTTAATAAAATGAAATGACCTATAAACATGTCCTACCCTCCTTTTATGTGTCATGGCCGACCAAGATAATCCATGGGTCAACTTGGGGACCCCATGGAGCCACTTTGGTTGGGAAATGACATAAATATCTTTTTATTTAATGTTAAAGTAAAAATGACACAAACATGAGATGTTTTACTAAAATAATTGTTACATGGGGTTATACAAGTATTATTTTTTACTATAAATAGTCATTGGAAAGATAAAAAGATTTCCTACATCATAGTATTTGTTTTATAATTTTTAGACATTAAATAAATTAAATTATTTATGACATCATAATGATGCAGAGATGACCTCATTATTTAACGATTTAAATAAAATGGAAAGATAATGTAATATCTAAGACCTACACATTTCCACAACCTATTTTATGGGTGGATTTCGAACCCTTATCATTTTATCCTCGAAACACATCAATGTGGGACCATTAAAATCCGAAACACATTTGAAAATAATGTTACATTTTATACCTTTCCAAGAGTGCCCCTCCTCTCCTCTTATAAGAGGCCCCCACCTCTACCTCCTTACCCACACAACCAAAGCCTTTGGATCATCCAAACCCTTCCCATTTTGTCTCAAAACTTCCCTCTATTACTCCTTGAAGCCTCACATTGGGCAAAAGTCTTCCCAAAGAATCCTTTGAGCTCAAACCAAAGGGAGTTACCCGATTTTATGGTAATGTCTTCACTTGTGTCCTTTTGTTTTATTTTGCTTCTCCAACCCCCTAAACTCTTTTTATTCATTTATTTTGTAACAAATACTGTATCTTAAATATACTAGGATGTTGTTATATGAAGTATTCGAACTAAACTTACACACACCTACATATAATGGTTAAAGAACATTCTGTTTCCGTGGATGGCGAATTTCTGCCTCCCGAAAGGATGATTGTTCAACATTATTCTAACACCTTCAAAGGTGGACATTAAGATGAAATTATATTTATATATGATATCTAATATGTTTATGTTTTACTTATGCTTCTGTATTTTTCATTTATGGTGTACCTTTATGGTTTCCATTATGGGTAAACGTTATATCTTCATTTAAGGAAGTGCGGACTACCGCCCCCTCAAAGTGATTTGATACATTAATACCATATGTGGTACGTATAAAGGATATATTTAATGATATTATATATGATAACATACTGGAATTAAAATACTATTATGTATCATTATGTTTTAATTCCATTAAATATGAAATATAAATCGAAGTAGCGTTCATGCGTACATACGGCTTACCGTCTCCATGAACGGTACATTTCATTTTTTATCTCAAAATTTTATGTAATATTATAAGTACATGGATATATATGTAATATAGTACATCTAAATTATGGATATCATTCTGGAATTATAACATATATATATCTATCTCATTTTTTTTAATTCCATTAATATGACAACATAATGAAAGTAGCGTTCATGCGTACGTACGGCCTACCGTCTCCATGAACGATGCTTTTAGTTTTTTTATCTTCAAATGATATGGAATAGTATAAAATGAATATTTACTGGATATATATGATATTTTAATCATTAATACTATTCCGGAAATTATTTACTTATGACTACATGGGCAATATTTTTTCAAACAAGTTCATTTTTGACTCATGTACCAAACATCGGCAAAAACGTCTGATATGAACTAACATTATTATAAAATTATTATAAAATTATAATATGTGATATGAACTGAATAAAAATATTTAAATGCGGTACATAGGAAATTATTAATTGATATAGTTTATTATTCAAGAATATAACTAAATGAACAAGATAAGTTGGACTTGAGGTAGGGGATCCTACTCCACTCTTTCTTTTTAAGTACACTCTTTTATGTCAATCCTTTTAAAGCTCATCTTTCTTGTTATTTGGATGTTCTTTTATATTAATCATACATTAATTTTTATGTTCATGTTATGAGAGACCCTATTCTCTCTCATCAATCCATTTTGTATGTTTTGAGTGGTGCCGTTAGGCTACCGAATTTTCGTAAGAGATCTAACCTCTCTCTTTCTTTTTAAGTACTCCCCTTTATGTCACTTCTTTTAAGCTCCTATTTGTTATGTTGGGGGATGTTATTTTATATTCCTCTTTCTATAAACTTTATGTTAATATGATGAGATACACTATTTGATCTCATCAATCCATTTTTGTAAGTTTTATGTGGCGCCGTTAGGCTGCCGAGTTTTTGTAAGGGGTTTTTCATCTCACTTTTATTCCTGTGAGATTTATGCTACATTTTTCATAATTTCCTTTTAGTGGTGTATGTACTGTCCATTATTTTACTCATTGTGTAATATACATTCTTTTATGAGTATTTACATCAATGTTGTATTGTCCTTCTTTCACGGGGTGTATGTTTCGAATGATACCCATGCCGTTAAGGGAACCTTACACCCTCCTCTTTTTAAAAGACATTTTTGTTGGGTCTTTTAATTTACATATTGTTATATCGGGATATGTTCTCATATATCCTTATTAATGTAAATTCTATGTCCAAGTGATGAGATACTTTTTTTTTATCTCTCATCAACTCATTTTGATGTGACGTCATTAGGCTATCAAGGGAACTTCTTAACCCAATTTCGATTTCTTTGGGTTCAACATGTAGTTATTGAATATTTCATCCTTTGAATATGTGTGAATGAACTTTGATTATTTTACACTTAATATCCACTTATATTTGGTGTATTCGTTTGTCACACATAATTATGTAACTGATTTATCCTTAAACCAAGGATACAGTCTTTGTATGGGACTTCGTCTCAATCTCCTTTCATTGAGGCATATTTTGTTTTATACACAACCTTATTTTATATGGTGTATAAACCCCTTTGACTTTTACGTTTATTTAAAAGGAATATTTCTTATACGAAGCATTTACTAAACGACAAAAGGGAATGTTTTTTTCATACGTATGCGGCGACAATGACTTCTCCGCCGCTGTGACCATTATTTGAGTTTCGGCGTCCTTTACAAGCAATACCTTTTTTTAAAAGAAAAATAAATACCATGTTTTACTTTTCTATTATTTTGGTATTGAAAATGGTTTTCATAATATTTTTATATCAATGTGTTGTATTGATATCTTTTGATTGAAAGGTGGAAATGTTATGTTTCCTTTATGCATGTTTTATGTGATACGATTATGTTGAGTTTCTTGGGCATTATTATGAATATGGGTGGTTCCGTGATAGACTAAGGGAGGGTGAGCCCGATATAGCTCTCCAATGCATTGGGTAACGTGAAGGAGTGAAACTTTAAGGTTTCTCCGAAGAGATTTAGGGAATATACTATGATGGGTATTCAAAACATAACCAAGAGGGTTACTCCCTACGTAAGAATGTTATGAATGGCTAAAGTTACCTTTATGTATTATGATTTCTATGATTTATTCATGATTTGATGTGGTATGTTACAGTTATTATGTTTTATGGGTAAAAGTATGATTTCATTCTTATATATATATGTACCCATGTTTCCTTTCCATATTTTTATATCCCTTACTGAGCTTTTTATGCTCATCCCAAGTTTTTTTGAAATGTTTTTCACAGGTCAATGGAAAGGTACATGATATGATGATAGTGTCAAGAAAGTTTCAAGAAAGAATCCATGTTTTATTTTAAATATGTTTCCATTGATGGGAAAGAAGAATACTATCATTATTTAACCACTTTGATTATATATGGAATGTAATGCAAGTTTTATGATCTAATTATCTAAAACTCTAAACCTGAAAAGATCCGCAATGTGTAATCTTGTAATAACTCAAGATTAAGTAAGTTTTAAGGCTGGGGAATTATAATGACATTCATTTGGTTTTTCATTTACTTTCCCAATAATTATATATGGAAATCATAATGAACTTTAGAGATACTAAGGGGACTTTTACCATGGTAATCAATGTATCCAATAAGTTTTATAATTTAAAAAGGAAACTTGTACCTAGGAATTAGTTTCCATTTAAATTAAAATATTATAACACCCTTCCATTGAGATAAATTTATAAAAACATGATCTCTCACTTGAAATTATAAATTTTTCCTTTAGTTATTAGTCTAACTTTTTCTCACATTAAGCTATATTAATTTGATTTTTAATTGTGTTTACTTTCATTGTTGTCTTTTTAATCATATATGGTACTACAAGATTCCATTCACAAACATTATAGCAATATGATTGTGTATTAAACCTATTTCCATACACTTCTTTCTATATTACCATTTTAATACATTATTGAAAGCTATTATTATATTAAAATTCTATTAAAAGTCAATATGGATCCCACATAGAATGGAAGTCAGTTGAGCACGAAATCAACATATCTTCTAATGTATCTATATTCATTTCATACTACCCATTGTTTTATGGATGATATGTGCTTCCCAAATGTATATTTATGTCAATGTCAGTTTTTAGACACTTATATAAATTTAATGTGAACCATGGATTGTAGTGATATTAAATAAAAGTATGTGCACTATGATGTCTCATAGTTTTATTAATATCGAGCCTATTGAGGAACTATAGAGGTATTTATTGCCTAATAAAATCAAAATGACAATACTTGCTATATTTATCATTAATAACCTATATGAAATCATTGATTATAGTATTTTTTCGAAATCTGGGGAACATTTCAATAGAAAAACCATCTCATTTCAAAAAGAGAATGAGTATATGTTTAATTAACACTTTAAAATTTTTTATCTCAGCCTTTACCTATTGGAAATCTAATTAACTTGATACATATTATGAAATTCCCTATTTCAAAACATCCAACCAAAAAAATTTCATCAAATCAAAATACATTTTTTTTCTACCTGTTTTTTTTTGAAAAATATGAGAAATGAGATT
Organism: Viscum album; assembly: GCA_963277665.1. Lineage (NCBI taxonomy): Eukaryota > Viridiplantae > Streptophyta > Magnoliopsida > Santalales > Viscaceae > Viscum > Viscum album. Next base: position 780,762 of record OY728121.1, read on the forward strand.
CATCAACAAATAATCATATAATATCAGGCACAGATGGAAACATAACCACTTTTCAAATTTAATATACCATCTTAATATATGAACTATACAAAATTACCGTCACGGATTTATTTTATTTTATTTGTAATATTATTATCACAATTTTAGGAATATTATATTTTCTCCAATAACAATGGATAAGAAGTAATTTGGAATAGATTTGATGCTTCCCCTTAATTATTGATTCCCATATCTAAATTTACTAAATCCATGAATATTTTATCTTTTTTATTCCAAATTTTAGTATTATTCCAGAATATTTTCTAATCAATGTAATACAAAACATATTTTACTTCCCAGAGTCATAGTGTATTAAGACATTATAATCATTTAGTATTTATAACCATCACCATTACCACATGTAATTCTCATTATATGAGAATAAGTATTTTAAAATATTTTGATCCATATATATTTAACATATATCACCATTATGGTAAAGACTCTATATATTCAATGAAAATATTAAATAATCTATCTTAATATCATGCATTATATAATTCTATTAAATAATATTTGACCACCTTGATTCAAAGACAAAAAACATCTAGCATTATGTATAAGGAAGCATCTATGTCTCTTATTTTATGCATAATTTTTTGGAAAAAATTCATCCCATCTCAGTGGTAATGAAAATATAAGTGAAATCACCAATAGAATATTTAATCCTATAAAACATTATTTATATTCTTATGTCTATATAAACCCAATCAATTCAGGTATAAAATTAGATAACATGTTTGATAATCAATAAAAATTGAAAAATCAATGATAATTGTTTTTAATCAAATGAAGATGTGTACCACCGTTATATTCATTGGGAATGGATGTTTTTTCACTGAATTTTTCATCATTGTAACAACGATTATTCCATCATTGATGATGACATGGACAAGAAAAGAATCATCATAGTTATAGAATTATCATTTGAATTTTCTATAATATTACTCATTTTTATAAGACTGGTCATGATGATTCAAAAATAACTCAAATGATCATTATATAAATTATATAACATCAATATATAATAAATTTAAATAACAAAAATACAATAAAGACAATACTTGAATATATTTTCTTCAAATCCATATAAAGAGAGGGTGAATTAGTCAATACAAATGGATTTATAATAAATATAATGATCATACCTGGTAAAATTTTCATATTTAGAATATCCTAGTTCTTTAATTGTAGTTAATTATTCCCCTAATAAAGATAAATCTTAGAAAAATATTGATCTATATCAAATTGATCAGACAAGTAATCATTGTGGGGAAGAGGATACATGTTATTTTTATAAATAAAATTTATTTCATTATATTCAATGAATAACCTCATAGACCCAAATACCTTTTAAAAAAAGTATGGAGGATTACCTTGGTGAATCACTAGGAAAAATAATTCCCTCATCACAAAACTCTTGTAGTCATTTATATTGTTTCAATAATTCCATTATGTCTATCATTTATGGAGTCTTATATGTATATATATATATATATATACTTCATTAGGGATGAAATCAATGTAAATAAAAAAATCATGCCCTGGTGGAAATTCTGGAATTTCTTCAGGAACCATATCAACGTATTTATGAAAAATAGTTATATCCGATATTTTAAGGATACATTCACATTGATTGGTTGTGTCGTCACTTATTCTCTTTGAATTTAAATAAGGGGATCTACTGGGTTTCGATCCAATTATGATTTATATGATCTATTCTTCCTTATAGTGATTACTGACTACACAACTCTATATTGTATCATATTATCCATATATTGAAAATAAATTTTCACATTATAATTTTACTCATAATCAATACTGTTGATTGTTTCACAATCAATCGTAGTTATAACAATTATGTAATCCAATAGGTTATATATATTTCTCGTATTGGGAACTCCCCAATATATCCTTTTGGTAATTGTCCTTATACTATGATTATTAGATAATAACTCTATTCTTATAGTGCTAGGGTAAAATATAATTTTCATGGGAAATATTAGTGATATATCATAGTGTGATTATCTAGAATAAAAAAAACATTAACAAGATTTCATGTTACATTCAATGTTTCATCTACCACATCTTAGGGAATATCATCCTCAAATGTGGTGACCAAATTAGAATCGATTTTAACCCTTTTACTTTTCAGAGTAAAATTATATTAAAACTTGGATCATCCATTCAAATAGATCCCCACACCATGATAGTTAATTAATTAGACATTATCATATTTTTTCACATCAAACATGATCTTGGTGTCATTTCTCTCCACACATGAATAAAACTATCAATTCAATCAAGCATGTTCCCAAATTTTATTCCAAAATTATTACCATTTAGAAATTACACACTCCACTTCCTCTTTAATATATAATTATTTTATTATAGTTCTTTTATGCTATGTACTTTTTTCATTTTTCATTAAAAACATAATTCTAGTTGGTTTCATTCTTCATCTTAATGGAACCTCTTACTGTATCCCTATATATTGAAAATGTACGAGTTGATATTTTCCTTATATTTCTATGATTTATCTCATTAATTAAATGAATAATCTTAAAAATTTGATTATTTATACAACCTACAACATTATATGGTATCCATGTATAGTTTTCTTCATATTGAAAAACATTTTCTTCTTACTTTTATATTATTTTGGGAAATTTTCTACAAATATCATCTCATTGAATATGGAGAGAATATTTTTCAATTAATACCTCCTTGAGATTATTCCAATATATAGTATTTTTTGTCCAACAACCATTGATCGACATAACCGTTAATATAATAAGCTTCATTAATAACATTCTCTCTATAACTACTTCCCATATCATAAAATTTATTCATCAGGGACTAAATCGATTACTATTTTAATGTTTGATTAGTAGTACCAATGAATGATGGATTTTGATGTCACATGATTTGGACCACCATTGTTAAAACATGATTGTGATTTTCAGGATTCTTCATTGGAGAATGGTTATTAATAATAACCTAAGATGTCTTCTACAATATAGTTATAATTTTTTCATCTTTAGGACCAGCTTCATTTTAATTCCATGGAGGTAAATAATTATATTGATTACTTTAATTGATTCTATTTTCATCCCTATATTATGATAAATTTATAAATAATAAAAAGTATTATATTATCTCAATGTATGAGTAATTTTAATACGTTATTTGTAATTCTAAATATTGGGAAACACATACCATGAATTGAAAAGTGATGTCTAGACATTCTCTAAATCCAAATATTAGTATCTTCATGAAATTATAAAAATAATTAAAACGTTTTCATATTTTATGTAATGGGTCCTAAAAATTTTAATGATCAAAATCATACCCATTAGGAATGTATATATTGGTGTCTAACCATAGGTACACTCATTATGCACTGAGTAAACATCAAATAGTTACTCAACCTACCATTTTCATAGAGTTTTCCTCTAGGTGAATTTGTAAAAAAAATAAACTTTTAAATTTCTATATAGGGATGATGTTTCATGGAAGAAACACATTATAAGAATTTCCCAAACTTTATGTTATTATCTTATGTATATACTTAATCATTGAATATTTCTTGTGGTTATGTTCCCAAATCTATGTTTTATTAAATATTTTTCTCATTTTTTAAGGTAAACTTCCACCAAAAAAACATTAATAGAAATACTGTTATAACCTATAGTTAATTTATATTTCATAAATTTAGAAAAATATTTTCGAGATCACTTCTTATAGGAACAAATGATTTATTAATATATAGAGAGTAGATACAGGAATCACTAATTTCTTTTGACAACATAAAATTCAATTTAAAATTTTAGTGAGCACATTATTATTTATTCTCAAATATTAATGAAATCATCCATATATCACTTATTAGAATCTTTGGGAATGTAAAACATAATAAATGGTGATCTAAAAAACTTATTATTAGAATATATAAAAAATAATCTTCCTGAGAATAAATTAATCTTGAATAATATAGCTGTGATATGAAATAAAAAATATTACATATAACTAATATCAAAAAATTAGACTATACTAACATATAAAATAATAATATAAATAATTATATGGAAAAAATAATTGATTTCAAAATGATAGTATGAATAATTTTGAAATAAAATTTTTATCATCTATTCCTTATTGCAAGCATCAAACGTAAATAGGAAAGGAATGCACTAAATACCAAAACTAGTTTTTCTCATCAGACCTACTGATACATTGAGGTGATATTATAATCCCCTCACATTAAATATTACAACCTATTATATTCTGAATATAAAAGAAATAGATAATAATTGAACATCTAATAAATAATATTATTTAAATAGAAAACTGACATATTAAAAGTTTTTATTTTACCTAGTAGACAAGTATAAAACATGATCATAATTCATCCATTGAAATAATGTGGATAAAATAATAAGACTATATACATATTAATTTATATAAATCACTAATTTCTGTTGACATATATGATACATCCTATAGAAGAACATTCAATTCAATGTTTGAGAATAAGAGGAAAATACCCTTCTCTTTCAATAAAGCTTTTCAATAAAAATTATATTATATTAATATTATTATTAAATTTAAAAATTAAAAAGTAAACACCTAATGTAATATTAAAATAAAATAAAATATATGAATTCATGGAAATGTATTCATATGGTAAATGTTAAAAAATTATTCCTTTCAATGATTTTTTTTAAATTCTAGTGTTATTTTTTTAGAGATAAACACTAATATTCCTTTTTAAAACATAATTAAGTAACTATATTATTGTTTAAAATGGAATTTAAAAAATAATTAGAGTAATTTTAAATAATTATTTAAATATTTAAATAGAATATGTATATAATGAAGAATTATTCCCGACCAAATATATAAATGAAGATAATTTTCCTAAAAAATGTTTCTTAGAAATTTTAAGAACCAAAGAGAAAACAATTGAAGGTAAACATGTAAACTATATATATAACTAGATGAGAATAAAAAATATAAATTAAAAAGTAGAAAAACCATATTATATTCATTAATGGAAATTTTAAAAAAAATTCCTGAATAGAAATGAGATTGCTGAATAAACCCTTACCTCGGTCTTCCACTTGGTCAGATGTATTATATCCAACTAAATAATAAATTTAAACTTATTAAATAAATATTAAATAAAATTTTACTTCAATATTAAATTTTTTAAAGTCATTTTATAAAATTTGTTAATCTTTCAATTGAATAATTATTCTGGACATTTACAATTTAAGGTTTTTCAGCCAATTTATCAAAAATTACATCTGGATATTAACTATGGTTAATGGGGTTATAAATTTATTGAATTATCAGCAAAATAATAATAATTTTATTAAAATAATTTCTCTTCAATATATATAATTTTATAATCCAAATTTCATGGTGTTAATTGGAAAATAATCACATCAATTCGGGGAGTTGGTACTCAAAATATACGCATTAACGACGCAATCATTCTCAAACATATGAGGGGTAATAAATTAAATGACATATTATACACCTAAAATGATAATTATACTAAAAATATTATATATATTTAATTGTTTTATTTTTGAAAACGTCGTTAAAAATTGGTTTTGGAAAAAAAATTACATCTCTTTGTTGAGACAGTAGGTCATAAGTATGCATAAAAATTATTTTCTTTTTATATAGAATTAAAATGTAGATAAAAAGGGATGTAACGTTAACTTAAAAACGTATTATTTTGTTGTATATAATAATGTAATTATTTTATGATGTTTATTTATTATTTTAGGGTATTTGAGAAAAAAGGAACATGGAATATTTTGTAAGAACACAAAAATATTCTTTCGATAACATGATTTGGATGACATGTGAAGCCTTATTATGGTGGTATTTTGGTGGTACCAGGACCACTATGATATAGGGAGAGATTTCAAGATAGTATTTTTCCACATATTTGTTTAAATATTTCTCTCGGTTCTTGCATAGAAGAGATTACTATGGGGATCCCTTTTATAAGTGTGGGGGGTGGAAAACATGTTAATACTTGAAGCTTTATTATATAGTATATGACTTAGTAATGTAATTATGATCTAAATTGTCATAGATTTTAAAATGAAAAGTTCAAAATCTAATCCCAACAATATAATGAGTTTTAACCAAGTTTATATGTTATCACGAATCATTTTCTCTTTATCTTAACCCTTTCAACTCATTTTAACCTTAACCGAAGTGAAAAATATTACCATGGATTATATTTATTATGGCCAAAAAATGAAATTGAAATAATTTTTAAATTTATTCATTTTGATTGAAAATATTTGGTCCATATTTAATAACTCAATTTGTAGATGTTTTTGAAATTAATGTTAATAAAAGTGAGAAAAATGCAATGAGAAATATTATTTTGAGAAAAATTCATTTATATTATTAGTAATATTCTTATAAAAAATAATACATAATGATGATTCTTATGGGTTTAATTATATTATTTTCAAACAGTAGGATCTTGTGTAAAATTTAATATTGATCCAAATTATAGTGGGAAATATAATAAAAGATGGTTTTATAAAAAAAACATCATTTTCATTATTAACCAAAATGTCAAGTATTATTGAAAAATAAAATACACCTAATATAATTTTGACATAATGATTTAAAAAATAATAATCACATAATAAAATCCAATTTTAAACTAATTATTTTATATCTAAATCGAATTGTTTAAGAAGTCTTGGTGTATTATGTTATTGTATCTTGAGAAGCAAAATAATACTTTTTATAATTGAAGTTCAGGTGTTACCATGGTTTTATTACATGGAAAAATACCCCTATATGTTATATTAAATATCATAAATGGGTACTATTTAAATATATAATTTTTTAATAAATTTATGGATATTAATATTTTGAATGATTTTAGTAATGAAGTAGTATATATACTTTATCTGGTTGAAATAAACATTCCACCATCATTTTAAAATCATTGTATACTTATGGGTTCATTTGGTGGGATAAGTAATATTATATAAACCCATATATTTACATTTTATGTATCCATTTAAAATGATTTCAAGTTATTAAAGGTTTATGATAATAATCTACATTCTCTATTAGCCTCTATTATGAAGAAGTATATTTTTGAGGGGTTGGTAGAGTATTTTTAAAACTACGTTTTGAAGAGATGAATGTTGTTTTTTATATATCTTACCATGATTAAGATAGTTTTGGGGAAAAGGGACCCATTAAATGAAAATAAATTCAATGTTCTGTGAGAAAAGATTTTATGGAACATTTATACATCTATAATAACATAGATGACCCAAAATCATATACAACATCATATATATATGAAATAAAACAATGTGATCCAAAAAATATGGTTATGCTGGTATTTAATGATCATTTGAAAAAAAATAATTATTTAAATAGATTGTATATAAAATATTTGATGATTCATAAACATTAATATTGTTAGGAAGTAGAAAATTCTTAAATGTGATTACAATGTTTGGTTATTCCAATAATAGCAATAGATTTTATTCCGAAGTCTTGAAAAATATAAATTAAATTCAGAAAATGGGGTACCAGCATTCACTAATGTAGGTTATTTTTCTAGAGAACAAAGATAAAAACATAGTCTCCATGTCTAATTCATATTGTGAATTTAGTAATCATATATAAGGGATTGATTACATTCAATTTGAAGTTATTATGTTCAACTGTATTGGGTGTTTTAGTAATATTAGGGTTTAAACTAAATAGTTTTTAATTAAAATAGTATACTGGAATAAATTTGGATACACATATGAGCCTTTTATCAAATAAAATAAGAAAAACAAATTTTCTTGTTCTTTATCCATCATATTTTTTGTGGTTTATCTTTTTTATTTGGAAAAATAGTATTTCCGGGATAAAAATGTTAACTATGATGATGTATTATAGGATATCCCTAATTCTATAGAATTATTATTAGAGGATATTGATGTTCATTATATATATGTGGTTTGATCCCTGAAAAACGACTAGTAATAAGGAATGTGGGAGAACAATCATTGGTTAATTTCTTAATATTATTAGTACCTTATATTCATCTCCAATTTACCTTTTAAAAATTTAATAAATTTGAAAAAAATTCTTTTCTAATTGTATTATTGGTTTTAGCCATATATTTTAAAAAATATGGGAAAAAGTTGATATATACTCAAAAATGATACATGAGAATATTTATTCAATCATTATATTTCATGTATCATAAATAAATTCATCAATTTTTTTTATAATTTAGTTAATTGATTTAACAAATATAAAAAAATGTGTCTATTGATTTGTACCATTATAAATTTTTTATTCAATTTTATATGTTTATTGTTTGATTTCTATCATATTTTAATTATTTATTATTAATTTTATTTTTTGAAACATGTCAATTCAGATTTCTGAGTTATCTTGTTCTTCTAGGTAAGACCCTCCAAATAAATATGTTAAGGATCCTCACTCTTCATCAATATATGAGCCTATTACATTTCTTGTTAAAAATAATAAATATGTGGATGTAAACATAGAAGCACACATTTACCTAAATTTTTTTATTTCTCATATCAAGGAGTAGAGGACATCTATTATTTTGTATGGTAATGATACTTATACAAGTCCAAATTCAAAATATATTAATATTTTTGTGGCTATAATTTTTTTATAAAAAAATTAATCATTTTGATTTTTTATTGGATAGTTTCGACCAAAAGACACCAGATCAACTATGGGATACTGTTTTTATAATCTAATTTATTTTTCTTTTATTTTTCATGATATTATTTTATTAATATAGATAAATTTTTTCTCCACAAATTCAGATAGAATGTGATTTAAATGACTGTAAAGAATTTAGGTGGAGATTTTTATTCATGTACTACTCTGAGATTAATGTATTTTAAGATAATATTAACATTAGATTCTAATTTTTTTGAAATATTAAATATAAATCACTATAAATTTTATAGTTTTTTATATAATTAAACATAGAAAATGTTTTTTGAAAGTAGGAATTATTGCTCATTAATTTTTGTGAAATTTAAAACTTTTTAAGTGATTTTCATATAGTTACAAAAAATAATAATATTAATGATTTCTTTTCCCTTAAATAATTTTAATTATGGAGATCACATAAAAAGATCCAAGTGAAGAATTTACACCCCAAAACATTATCACATGGGGGTTATCCATTATATGTTGAATAAAAGGTTTCTAATAAGATTGAAAAACATACAACTTACTATTCAGGGACATAGGAGATTTACCTTCCTTCCCCCATCTTAAAATAAGAAAAGGAAAATTTATTTGCTTATGAAAATAGTTTACTTTCTTATAGAATAACCAATGGTATAATTTAGTATCATTTTTAGAAAAATATTATATTAATTTTTTAAAAAAAATATATTATTTTACACTAATTTTTTTCCAATGATTTATTGAAGGAATATATCTAATAGTACAAAACATATGACACTATCATATCCATGGTTAGGGAGGATTTTTCACTATTTAATTAGGATTGTAATAAAATATATTTTTCTTATAATAATATGAAGATTGTGTTTCCATTAAAAAAATTCTCAGACATCATAGTACTTATTTATAGGTGAAGTACATAAGTATAAAGTAAACTCATTCAAAGAAAATTTTTTAAATATCGGTAAGAAAATGGAAAATAGTATTAAATATTCAGTTTAGTCTATGTTTCCTATTTTTTAGATAGATTTTCAATCTATATATATTAATCATTTTCCCCTTTTTCAATAGATTTAAATTTACTATGAGTTATAATTTGATGAGCCCTAATGCCATATTGTTTTGTATGGTATCATACAAAGTATTGGGGATACAATAAAACTTAAATAATTATAGACTTTTCATATTAACGTAATGGAAAAAGATATTAGGGATGAATCATCCAGAGTGTCATTCCATACTAAATAGATTAATGTTCTTGGATAGATGTCATAAATTTATTTTTTTCATCTACCTTGACATACATTAAAATTGAATGCTATGAATTTCATGTATTATATCCTTTATTTATTTTATTATTTTATTATATATATTTATATATATTATGATGATTTTTTTATTTAGAGGAGAGGATTGGGGTCAAGTGACCAGTCTATCAAGGAAAAAATTGAAATTAGGTTTAACCCAAATTTTTTAGCATTTGCTTGGATTAAATATTTGGGGCAGTAGGAAAGAGTTTGTTGTTTCCTCTACGAGGAAATTAAATCTACCTCCTTTGGATGACTTTTTAGTGGTTTAACATGGGAGGACATCTTCCCCTACTATGACTCATCTTCAAGGGGATAGATCTTAAATGGGTAATTATTATTTAGATAAAATAGATCTTAATTATTGAACTTAGGTTCTTATTTTGTATCACCTAAAAGGGAAATATGACCCACATTATTGTTAAAAAGATGTGATTAATGTGTAATTTTTTATCTGTATGTTTTTCAATATCACTATTATCTATTTTCCATAAAGATCAAATCCTAAGATGATTGATGATCTGGTGAATCATATTTATTAGGTATATAGATTCCATTAATTTAATTGAATATAAATGTGTAGTGTTTTTTCATGTCATTTTTTTATATAATGATTTATAGTGGAATGGAAGGGGGATTGGTTCAACCATCTTGATTCCTGGGATGATATAACATCATGACTGGGAGTCTAGATTTAATCCATTTGAAATCTAGAACACAAAAAACTTGGTATGAGTTCTTTTATTTAATTTAAGATTGATTATTTTCCTCCATACTATTCTATTTTATATTGACTCGACAATCGGTGTCTTTATTAAGCTTGATAAGGAAATGGAAGTAGCTATATTATGGAATTATTCCATGTTTGTCATTTAAATTGATCGTAGAACAAAAATGATGTAAAAATATGTTCATTAAACTAATAATGATGTATTTAACCTGATAATTTTCAATGAATGTCCACCTTCTTTCTGATTGAAATGTCATGTCATTGGGAATTATGTTGACGAATTATATATAGATTTTTTATGTCATAGAGGCTCCCTGAAGGGGAATCTATCTGAGAGGTGAAGGTTGAGGAAGTATAAGATTGTTTCTAAAAGTATAAATTATATAATACCTCTCATAGATAAGGTATTTTGTCTTTATCATAATATCTCAAATAAGATGACAAGTCATGAAGTGGAGAAAAATATCTCTATAAATAACGAAAATGATATTTCAAATAGAAAATATGGTAGTGTAAATGGAAATGTTTCTTTAAAAGAAGTTCTTATTGGGTCTTCTGAAGCCATTACTAATGAATAACAACAAGTTGTGTTTTATTATGAAGATGAAATACAAGTTCACATTGATTATCTTCATGTATATGAAGGAAATTTTTATAGTGGAGGAGGCCAAAAAGGTAAAAATCATTAGGATTATCTATAAGTACCCATCCTTATACATAACATATTCTAGTGTTTATGAACTAGAATACACATTCGAGGATCCGTTCAGTTTATAGTATTAGAATAATTTGTAATAATTAAATAATAAAATACCTGATTAGCCACTAAATGAGGCAAATATTAATTGTTAATATATATAAATTTCATGTTCTTTATTATTCATAAACACCATTTTAGTGCATTTTACACTTTGAACATCATTTCACATTATGATTGTAATACTTTCGTAAAATGCACTATTATGTGGTACATTTTTTATCATCATTTAAAGTACAAATGATTCATCTGATTATACATATTTTAATCTGATATATTTTTAAATTGATCTACACTCCAATATGAACATGTTTCATTCAGGGATCAATGGATAATTCAAGGTGGATGATGGATATATTTGGCAATGAAAGAAAGCAATTCTAGAGAAGGTAGATTGGACACCAGCTCACTGATGAGACTGTGGGGCCCAACATACAGGCCCAATTAATCCCAAATTTCGTGGGATGCTATAAGACATGTATAGGAACAAATAAAGTTTTCAGGATCTAATGATAATTCGGCCTCTATGGTGGTCATTAAAGCGGCCCAAGTTAGAGATACAATTCTGGGCCAGATTCTGCGGCCCAGAAAAACAGCCCACTTATTTGATCATATCTCAGAATCCACAACTCCAAAGGGTCCCAAATTTTACAGTCAGTTAGAAGACATCAGGAGATATGTTTTCTGCTTCTATTTCCCCTTCTTATTCAGCCATATATAAGGTCTTCAAGACGTGTCTGATCGGTGAAGGAAAGCTAGATTCCACCTCGGGTCTGGGGTGGAAAAATCAACTCTCCCTTACTTTACACCCACCTATGGCCTACCACAATTAATTGAGGAGACTTAGACTCTTGGAGGCTCGACCCAAGGGCTCAAAAATTCCTATTTAAGGCAGTGGTGTCTGAGTATTGAAGAATCATTGAGCATCCTTTCATTGTAATGTTATGTTGCGGTTTTGTTGTCTCAAATTTATCTTCCACGTGTAAGTTGTTTTAAATCATCCTTGTTTCTTAATAAACATTATTCTTCTCTTATAATTCTGTTATTCTCCTTATCAATTTGATACCATTGGTTCATGTTGTGAACTTTTTAATACCAAACCTTGTGAGATTATCACACAACGGTGAAGTGATTGTTATTTTATTGCGTTATTTTACTTTTCCATTTCCTCCCTTATGAGTCTACTTTCCACTTCCATTGAAACCATGGGATCAATGGAGGGCTAAACCACTTATGGGTTGATCCAAGGGAGTAGAAAGTGGATGGATTGGATGTTATTTATCACCTCATTAATGTATAATTACTTCTTTAATTGAGATTTTTATTTGATGATTTTTAATCTCCATCATCCTTGTTGATTTTAAGGCCACACACTTCAAGTGCTAATACGAACCATTACCTTGAAGTGATCAAAACATTGATCCTTAAAGTGTATAAGTGATTAATATTAAAGGGTTTAGGCATTAAACCAGTAAGTGATGATGTTTTTTAACTCCTTAAATGATCCCATCTCAAATATAAGAAATTGAAATCATTAAAAAGGAAATATGTCCAATCCACCCCGAGCGATAACCTATGATCAAGCCATTATTTTAATTTTAATTCACTTAAATCTACTAGATATCTTTCAAACCCATCCAAAATCAATCCATTTTGGCCACTTCATAGCTGAAAAAAGTCCATAGAATATACGTGTCTATAGGTTTCTTCTTAGGTCTCTGTGGATTCGATAACCCAAGCTAAACTATAAGGACCGTCTTACCTTCTTATCTTGGGTAAATTTGAGCGAGAATAAAATTTTGGCGCCGTTTTCGAGGACCCATGTAATTCATCTAAACACCCATTATATTCTCCCCCATTTCTTCTTTTCTCATCCAAATTCTCTAATCTTGTCCCTTTCTTGTTTTTTTTCTTTTTGCGCATGTCCGCCTACACCCGCAATCAATCAAACCGTCTAGTTAGGGTGGATAGTCCTGGGGTTGGGGAGGCAAGTACACCAAGGTAACTCATTCCATTAGATCCTAATCTTCCTAATACTCTAGAGTCCAATATTGATCCAATTTCAATGGAAGGTCTTCAATTAAACCAATTCATAAACCCAGGTGGGAACCAAAATGGAAACCCAAATGAGGCAGCCCTAAACTTGGGGAATGCAGTCGATCAAACCTTGAATGACTACCTCACACCTTCTTGGACCAATTACCCCTCATGAATTAGACACAATTACATAGGAGATTCCAACTACATATTTAAACCTCATGTCCTAAAACATCTTCCCACATTCCATGGAATGGAGTCCGAGATGCCCTAGCTTCACATTAAGGAGTTCAATGACATTGTAGAAACCATGTGTCCCCCACATCAACTAGAATCAGCTAAGATGAGGATATTTCCTTTTTCTTTAAAGGATCGAGCTAAAAATTGGCTAAAATTTTTGAGAACATCATCCATAAACTCTTGGGACCAACTACAATGAAAATTCTACAAAAAATACTTTCCCCACCACAAAACAATTGCACTTAAAAAGAGTATCCAAAACTTTTTTGAAAAAGAGGGAGAGTCATTCTATGAAACATGGGAGAGGTTCAAAGACACTCTAAACATGGTTCCACACCATGGTTTTTCTATTCCTGAACAAGTGAGAATTTTCTATGAAGGGTTGGGTCCAGGGAACAAACAATTCATTAACATGATGTGTAATGGAACCTTTAAAAACAATGACCCAAATGATGCTTACGAGTATCTAGAAATCTTTTCTGAACAAAACCAAACATGGGGAACTTAACCTTATTCTGAAAATCCACAAATAACTACTGGAATTCAAACAATTAGAGAAGAGGAAAGACTTAGGGCTAAAATCGCAGCACTCTCTAAGAAGGTTGAAGAAATAGACCTTAGAGAAGTCCATGAAATCCAAACTATTGACCCTGTTTGCACAATTTGTGACAAACATGACCATAAGGCAGTCAAATTCCCAACCATTCCATCCATCATGGATTTTCACTTAGGAGGACCCCAGCGAATGTAAATGCTTTGAACTTTCAAAAGCTTCAATACCAAAACACCTTCAACCCAAGGTATAACGACCACCCAGGCTTCCGCTGGAAAGATAACCAAAAACCTAGACAACCACAGGGACAAAATCCTTACCCCCATCAGAACTACCAAAACCATAACCAGTTCCAAACCCAACCTATCCAATACCAACAGCCACAGGTCCATTTTCAATAAACCATACCACCTCCTAAATATCCCCCCTAGGATAAACCAACTTACTCAAGCACCCACCCAAACTGTTCCACAAAGTCTACTAGAACAACTGTGCATACAAATGGAGAGGATGAACTCAGATGTCTCTTCCCTAAAACAAGAACTTCAAACCATAAAAACAAGAAAGGCACCCATGCCTACTCAGGCGGTGCCATCCTCAAATTCAAGGGGAGAGTCAAGTTGTGCGGAAACAAATCATGAACAACTAAAGGCTGTGACTATTTTAAGAAGTGGGAAATAAATTGAGAAACCTGAAAAACTAATTCAGAACCCACCTGAAGATTCAAATTTGGATGAAAATTCAAATGAACCACAAGATCAAACTGAGGAAACTTATAACATTTTCAAGGAAACAACTCTTCAAGAAACAACCCCACAACCTGCACCATTTCCTCAATGCATGAGGGGGAAAACCAAGCCTGGACTTTGTGAAACATTGAGAGAAATATTTTCACAAGTCAAGTTGAACATACCCCTTCTCGATGCAATCCAAACCATACCTTCCTACTCAAAGTACCGTAAGGACTTCTGCACTTTTAAAAGAAAATTTTCACATAAAACCAAGTCCTTTTGGCTGCTAATGTGAGTACCACCATTCAAGGGACCATTCCTCCTATGTTGAAAGACCCAGGTTTACCATACATCAATGTTGAACTAGGAGAGAGAAAATTTGTCAAGGCCTTGTGTGATCTAGGTGCTAGTGTCAATCTCATCCCCTATGCCGTCTACTGCTAGTTAGGCCTAGAAGTGCTCCAACCCACATTTGTCACACTTTAGCTTGCTGATCGTAGCATTAGGGATCCAAAGGGGATTTTAAAGGACGATCTGGTAAAGGTTGAAAACTTCATCTACCCTGCTGACATCATTGTCCTTGAAAACCATCCAAACATAGGAAATAAGGAACAAACCCCAATCATCATTGGCCGTCCTTTTCTTGCAACAATCAACTCTGTTATCTGAGTCTGAAATGGGAACATGACCATCAGCTTTGGGAACATGATTCTAGACATTAACATCTATAATGCAAGCTCACAAATAGGGGATGAAGAGGACATTCATTAATTAAACATGATAGGAAGCATTGATAATGAATCCATGGAACATCAAGGAATATTTGATGGCTGTTTAAGTCAGGATGAGATTGATTTCCTTTGTTCATATGAAGGATGTTTATCTCCTTGGATTGAATCATTTTCAAATTGCTCTTATGATGAATTATTAGGTCCAAAAATCAGTGAAACCTTTCACGAAACCAATTTCATAGAGACCAATCAAACTTCCTTCCATAAATCTGATCAAGACAATCTAGTAGCTAAAACTTATACATGTGGGGAATCAATCATATCTGAAACTCTAAAAAAAGAAACTGATCTTGATGAAATGTCCCAATATTCTGCTAAAATTCGGAACCAACCTGATCTTGAATTGAAGGAACTTCCTACTACACTCATGTATGATTTCCTAGGAGACAATCAAACACATCCTACTGTCATTTCTTCTTCTCTTGAAGACAATCATGAGAGGATGCTTCTAGATGTCCTTAGGAATCATAAGAAATCCATTGGTTGGACCCTTTCCGATTTTCCTGGGATTAGCCCACTTATCGGGACTCATAGGATTGTTCTGGAATCTGATTCAAAGCCATGTCATCATCCTCAACGGCGACTCGATCCTAATCTCATGGAGGTAGTAAGTAAAGAACATCTGAAATTGTTAAAAGCTGTTATCATATATCTCATAGCTGAGAGTGAGTGGGTGAGCCCAATCCAAGTGGTTCCAAAAAAGGCCGGAATCACAGTGATAACCAATGAGGATGGAGAGATTCTTCCAACAAGGGTGAGTAGTGGATGGAGGGTCTGCATTGACTATAAAAAGTTAAAATCATTCACCAAGAAGGACCATTTCCCCTTACCATTCATTGACCAAGTCCTTGAGAGAGTGGCAGGTCATGCCTTCTACTGTTTCTTAGATGGGTACTCGGGGTACAATCAAATTGATGTTTCCCTAGAGGATCAAGGGAAGACTACATTCACATGTCCATTCAGAACCTTTTCTTTCATACGCATGCCCTTCGGGTTATGCAATGCCCCTGGAACCTTCCAGCGGTGCATGATGAGAATTTTCTCAGACATGGTATGGGATTTTCTAGAGGTCTTCATGGATGACTTCTCTATGTTTGAGGATACATTTGAGGGATGTCTGAGGAATGTAGAGAGAGTCTTTTCAAGATGTGAAGAAAAGAATCTAGTCCTAAACTGGGAAAAATTCCATTTTATGGTTAAAGAGGGACTAGTTTTAGGCCATCTGGTCTCAAGTAGGGGGATTCAAGTTGATAAAGCCACGATTGACATCATTCGTCACCTTCCATCACCCAAAACTGTCAAGGAAGTGACGTCTTTCTTAGGAAATGCTGGTTTCTATAAAAGATTCATCAGGGACTTTAGTTCAATCTCCCGTCTCCTTTGTGCTCTCCCAGTAAAGGATGCTCCATTTTTTTGGACAGAAAGCTATGAGGGTTCATTCTCAACCCTCAAATCCTCTCTCACCTCTCCTCCCATTATGAAATCTCCAAATTGGAACCTTCCTTTCGAACTTATGTGTGATTCCAGTGACTTTTCTATAGGAGCTGTGTTAGGACAATGTTGTGATAAAACTCTTTATGCCATTGCTTATGCATGAAAATCCTTAAATGATGCCCAAATAAACTACACCACCACTTAAAAGGAGTTACTTTCTATAGTGTTTGCCTGAGAGAAGTTTAGGTCCTACCTCTTAGGATCCCCCATCACTGTGTTCACTGACCATTCTGCACTAAAATACCTCTTCAAAAAACAAGATGCTAAGGATAGACTGATTAGGTGGGTCCTTCTCTTACAAGAATTTGACCTCACAATCAAGGATAAAAAGGGAGTTGAAAATGTTGTAGCTGATCACCTCTCTAGGATGGAATTCAAAGACAACTCAAATGACATTTCTGTGTCTGATTCGTTTCCTGAAGAACACTTATACTCTGTGAGTGACTGCCCTTGGTATGCTGACATAGAAAATTTATTAGGGACAGGAGTCATTCCAAATTCTTAGGTACTCATGCTCGAAGGAAATTTCTTTCTAATGTTATACACTATGTGTTTGATGATCTATACCTCTATAAGTTATGCCTTGACCAAGTCATTAGGAGGTGTGTTCCAGAATCTGAACAAGAGTCCATCCTTAAATTCTATCACAGTGAGGCATGTAGAGGTCACTTTTACTCTAAGAAAACATCTTCTAATATTCTTCAATGTGGTCTTTTCTGGCCCACCCTCTCAAGGGACTCCTACACATTTTTTCAAAGTTGTCCAAGGTGTCAACAAGTAGGGTCCATCACAAAAAGGAATCAAATGCCACTCACTCCCATCTTAGTTGTTGAAATATTTGACTGTTGGGGAATTGATTTCATGGGTCCTTTCTCAAACTCTCGGGGATACCTTTACATACTCTTATCTGTTGATTATGTCTCAAAATGGGTTGAGGTCATTCCCACTAAGTCCAATGATCATAATGTTGTGATTAGATTTCTGAAAGAGAACATATTTTCAAGATTTGGAATTCCTAGGGATATAATCAGTGATCAAAGAACCCATTTCTGCAACCGCCCATTCTCTTCACTCATGTCCATGTATGGTATTTCTCATAAAGTGTCCACTGCATACCATCCTCAACCCAATGGTCAAGCTGAGTTAGAGAATAGGGAGATTAAGAAAATTCTTGAAAAAACTGTCAACCCCTCTAGGAAAGATTGGTCTGAGAAACTCTTATATGCTCTTTGGGACTATAGAACCGCATATAAAACCATTTTAGGAGTGTCCCCATATAGGTTGGTTTATGGTAAAGCATGCCATTTTCTAGTGGAGATTGAACATAAGGCCTTTTGTGTAATCAAGAAAATGTATTATGATCTCTCATTGGCCGGAACAAAAAGGAAATTAGATCTCAAGGAACTGGAGGAACTAAGGATGGAGGCTTATAAAAATTCAAGGATCAATAAAGCTAGAGTTCAAGCCTAACAATCTAGTAATATCAAGGTCAAACATTTTGAACCGGGAAAACATTTGCTCTTGTATAGTTCAAAACATCATTTACACCTGGGAAAGTTAAGGTCTATATGGTCAGGTCCTTTCATAGTGCATAATGTATTCCCCCATGGGGCAGTAGAGATTCAACATCCCACAAGTGGTTACATTTTTAAGGTCAATGGTCAAAGGTTAAAACCATTCATTGAATCATTCAATAAATAGGAAATAGAGGTTAAGTTAACTGAGCGAAGCTATGATCCCGGAAAAATTTGATAGATTTAGGGTCCATGTTAGGCTAACGATGTTAAAAAAAGTTCTCCATGGGAGGCAAACCATGTTTTTCAAGTTTCCTATCATTTTGTTGTTTTGGTAAAATTTATATTTTAATTAATCTTTTTATATTTAAAAAAATAGACTATTGACATGTTCGTCTATTATGAGTATGGATGGGTATGAAAGGGGAGCACCATATTCATCCGTGTCACGTGGTGTGATCTTTGAGTAATACCTTACCCAGAAACTTAAAAAAATAAAACAATGTATCATCAGTTTATTTTATTTTATATATATACTTATATTTTACTTTTATATATATATATATATATATTTCTTTGTATTGTTTTTTTTGTTTTTTTTCCACTAGGGAACTCTGCAAGTGACATGGATATCAAAGGACTAAATTGGAGGAGCAAGAACTTCAAATGTCAACCACCAGGTGACTTCATTCCATGATCCTAATATTTCAATTTCCTTATTGAACTTCCCTTTAATTCCTCTACCCCCTTCTATATTTTCATTTCTTTAAACACTGGGGACAATGTTATTTTAAGTTGGGGGGGATAAAAAATTAAAAATTATTTCATGTCAAAAACAAAATGAATGATTTGAAAAAAAAATCTGTAAATGGAAGGAAGAATTCCATTAACTTTGAACATGGTAATACACATTGCACACTTTGAAACTGAATATCAAATAATTCAGCATGCCCTGATTTTGATTTTAATCCTTGTATAATTTCATGAGCATAGATTTTGGAAAGTGTGGTTGTCCAATGTGGTATTTCATCGTTTATATTTTCATCCATATAAAAAAAATATCACAATGCACGTCCCTTGGATAGTGGGGTATTAGTTTGAGTTCATGGGGTCCCCTAAATATATAGCATAGGTTTGTTGATCATTTTATTTTAATATGAGTATTCAAAAAAAATATTAAAAAAAATTGCGCGTAGAGCAATGAAATGACCTAATGCATGGCTTTCGGCACTTGGGGATCGCGACTCCATAGTTGTCTGGCATAGAGTTAGTAATTTTATCTCTATTTTTGGTAATTTGAATTTTTTTTTGACTGAGATAACTCGAGATGAAGCCAGAGTATGTGGGCTTCACTTGGTTCCCTAAGGTCTTTGTGCCTGGGAGTCATCGGCAAGGTCTCGCTACAGGGGTTGACTCTTTTAAGTGCAACTTCAATTACCATGGAAAAATTGCAAAAAAAAACAAAAACAAGAAAAATATATAATATGATACAAAAAAATTGAATACTCATCTTAATATTGAAATGTTTTTCCACATAGTGCTTCCATCATTTCCCCCTTGAATAAAGATGAACCCCCATGTCTATTCTGATGCACAACACATCCTCATACTTAATTGACATTAGATGAAATATGGAAATGAATTTGAACAAAATAATGGGATTGGGATTGGGATCTTCTTATGAAAGTATCTTGTATTAAAATATTTTTATGGGTTTCATGATTTTTTGGTATAAGGTTTTTTGGTGATCATTGTGTGTTAAAATGTTTTTGGAAAAGGGAATTCAAATTTCATATTGTTGAGATATATTTTGCTCGGGACTAGCAAATCTCAAGTTGGGGAATGTGATTAGCCACTAAATGAGGCTAATATTCATTGTAAATATATATAATTTTTATGTTCTTTATTATTCATAAACACCATTTTAGTGCATTTTACACTTTGAACATCATTTCACATTATGATTGTAATACCTTTTTAAAATGCACTATTATGTGGTACATTTTTTAACATAATTTAAAGTACCAAATGATTCATCTGATTATACATATTTTAATCTGATATTTTTTAGAATTTATCTAAACTCAAATACGAACATGTTTCATTTATGGATCAATGGAGAATTCAAGGAGGATGATGGATATATTTGGAAATGAAAGGAAGCAATTATGGAGAAGGCAGATTGGACACTAGCCAATAGATAAGTCTGTGGGGCCCAACATATAGGCCCAATTAATCCCAGAGTTCTTGGGATTCTAGAAGACATGTATAGGAACAAATCACTATTCATGAGCTAATGATAATTCAGACTCTATGGTGGTCATTAAGGCAGCCCAAGTTAGAGATACAATTCTGGGCCATATTCTGTGGCCCAGAAAAACAGCCCACTTATTTGCTCATATGTCGGAATCAAAAACTCCGTATGGGATCAAATTTTACAGAAGGTCAGAAGACATTCGGAGCTCCATTTTCTGCTTCTATGGCCCACTCTGATTCGGCCATCTAGAAGGTTTGACTGATGCGTCTGTACGGTGAAGGAAAGCTGGCTGCCACCTCGGGTCAAGGGTGGAAAAATCAACTCTTCCTTACTTTCCACCCACCTATGGCCTACCACAATTAATTGAGGAGACTTATACTGTTGGAGGCTCGACCCAAGGGCTCAAAAATTCCTATTTAAGGTAGTGGTGTTGGTGTATTGTTGAATCATTGAGCTTCCATTCATTGTAATGTTCTGTTGCGGTTTTGTTGTCTCAAATTTATCTTCCGCGTGTAAGTTGTTTTAAATCATCCTTGTTTCTTAATAAACATTCTTATTCTCTTATTATTCTGTTCTTCTCCTTATCACATTGATACCGTTGGTTCAAGATGTGAAATTTTTCATACCAAACCTTGTGAGATTATCACACAACGGTGGAGTGATTGTTATTTTATTGCGTTTTTTACTTATCTATTTCCTCCCTTATGAGTCTACATTTCGCTACCATTGAAACCATGGGATAAATGGAGGGCTAACCCACTTATGGTTTCATAAAAGGGAGTAGAAAGGGGATGGATTGTATGTTATTTATCACCTCATTAATGTATAATCACTTCATTAGTTGAGATTTTTATTTGATGATTTTTAAACTCCATCATCCTTGTTGAATTCAAGGCCACACATTTCAAGTGCTAATACGAACCTTTACTTTGAAGTGATCAAAACATTGATCCTTAAATTGTATAGGTGATTAGTATTAAAGGTTTTAGGAATTAAACCAGTAAGTGATGATGTTTTTTTATCTACTTAAATGAACCCATATCAAATATAAGAAATTGAAATCATTAAAAAGGTAATACGTCGAATCCACCCCGAGCGATAACCTATGATCAACCCATTCTTTTAATTTGAATTAACTTAAATCTATTAGATATATTTCAAACCCATCCAAAATCAATCCAAGTTGGCCACTTCATAGCCGAAAAAAGTCCATAGAATGTACGTGTCTATAGGTTTCTTCATAGGTCTCTGTGGATTTGATAACCCGAGCTATAATACAAGGTCCGTATTACCTTCTTCTCTTGTGTAAATTTGAGCGAGAATCAATACCACATTATTATAAATAAGATACATATAAAATAGTAACCATTTCTTTCATAATATGATACTTTTTAAATAAAACATTGATTCAATTTTCATAATAGATATTCATAACATCCAATGTGACTTTATTGTTTCTCATACTCATCCTTATACAATGCGACTACCATTTTAAAACATACAATGATCACAAAATGTTCATTAAGGGACATAAAATAAAGTAAGAAATCATTAGTCCATGAATACTTATAGAATCAAGAAAACTATTTCAGAAAGTTATACTTATCACCCATAAAACATATGATCTTTAGCATGCCTCAAGAAATATTAAGATTCATGTAGAACACCATAGAAAATATGAATCTTAATGGTACCTTATTGCGTCAATTACTTTTCATTATTATAGTAGCTTTCAGAGCCACATAGAGAGTAACCTTCATTGTCATAGTTGGAATACCCATTGGATTATATTCCCTTAATCCATTAAGAGAAACCAAACTAGTTAACTCCATCTAATTAACCAATGAATTAGAGAGCTATCACGGGTTATCCCAACCACGTTTGGTCACATAACCCCTCATATGCATAAAAAATTACCGATAACTATAACATAATTATACCACATTAAACACGCATAAATGAAAAATAACATTTCCACTATGAAATTACAAGATATCATTTTGTTATATTGAAATCGTCATTACATTCACAAAAACTATATTAGAAACAAAATAAATCAAATGGTAATAAGGTATTTATTTTTATTTTAAAAACATTAATACTTGTATATAAATCAAAATATCAAATAATGATCATGGCAGTAGAAATTTTTTTGTTGTCGTATACATTAAAGAGGAACCTTACATCTGTCGTTTGTAAATAAAGGTAAAGGTTTTGTATACAAAACATAAAAAAATATTTTTTCAAAACCATTCAATTAAATTAAAAATATTAAAAAAAATCCATTATAATACCTTTATATCCATATAAATTAATATGTAAAATAATATCAAGAATATTGACACAGACAAATAGATTGATAATTAAATATTTAAACATTCATGGTGTCTCAAACCACATTCAACATTTAAATAATAAATTTATTGAAGGAATACATTAAATAAAATTAGTATAGGTAAAATATTGAAATTACATTTAAAATTACTTATGTATTCACCTTATAAAAAAATAATGGATTCTATCATAATGAAATGCCTTAATGAATAGATATTGAGACAAAATATATTATCTTAATTCCAACTTGTCACTTGTGTATTTATCTTAATGAATAATAAAAATAGTTTCTTTCCACATTTATTTATAAAATTTTTAATGTTTATTATTCATTTATATCCCTTATTATCTTGTTATAAAAAATACTTAATTATTTTAAATTCATGTTAGGCATTTTAATGATATTTATACTTGAGTCCAAAATAAATTTTGTATGATGTCAATAGTCAAATTGTCCATGATTCCATCATCTCTAAAATATTATTCATGTCATCATAATCACTTTTAAACATTATTTATAATTTTATATAAAACTATTAATTTTGGTTATTAAAAATGAACTATTTTACAATCATGGAGATGGTAAGTTGTACATACGCATGAGTAAAATATTCAATTTTCAGTGGTCATTATGGAAATAAGGTAATTATTATTTTATATTTCTAGTGTGAGGATTATATAATATATATTATATTTATAATTTAAATTTAGTTATATATAGTATCCATGTGATGTGGGGACTAAGAACAAATCACATCGCTTCGAGGGGGTGATTAATCACACGTAAGCACGAATGATGTTTTCATTTTTTGGTGTATCAAAATTATGAATATAATTAATATATTACACACATATAATTTTGAATATTTCATTAATATAATATATAAAAATTAATTCCATCATTATTACCAGTCACCGAGATGGTAATTTTAAGAAAATTATATCAGTTTGTTGAGGTGATAGTTTACATGTACGAACAAGGGATTAATTATTTACCATTTGATGGAAGAGGAAATTGATTTTGGTGATGATATTAGCAAATAACATCTCAGTATATTGATATTACTAGATTCATTTTTTCATCATTGTTGGAATATATTTTATGTAATTTGAATACGAAATAAAATAGAAACACATGAATAAAAACATTACCTTTCCTTGAGATGATATCTGTTGATTAACACCATAATGCCTCTATGGAGGGTGTTATGGCCAACATAATGCCTATAAAATGTGGGGAATATTTATTGCAATTTTTTTGGAGAGATAATTTTCTAAAAAAATTAGTTTTGATGTGAAAGCATTAGAGATGAAAAAGTTCCATTTTAAAGAATAGGGGATGGGCACTCTTGGATTTATCCGATGTAAAAAATTAATATAAATTCTATTTCTATTGAAAATGGCTCAAAACTAAATTATTTATAATATAGTATTAGTTTGAAACTAAATCCACTAATCCAATTAAAATTAGAGAATTTTTTACCTTCATATATATTTTTTTTAATCCTTATTAATTCTTACCATTATAGTATGTAAATTACAATTTGATATTGAAAATAACTAATATAAAGTTTTAAATGAAAAAAATTAGCCACCAATGAAATATTTAGACTCACCCAAATAATTTTGGAGAAGTTTATATATTTTTTATTTTTATTAATTTAATAAATTATTATTTATTTTAAAATCTCATAAATGTCTATTTCAAATCTATTGAGTAATTAAAGTTTTAAAAATATCATAAAAACATGATTAATTCAAAATAAAATTAACCTATACCTAACATGTCAAAGTAATCCATAAAATTTGGGGATGGTATTAAAAGTTTAAAAATATATTTATTTTAATATTATTAATATAATTTATTTTATTCTTCCTCTAAAAAATCAATTGTTGTGTCATCATTTTTTCATAATTAAACATAGTAATTTGTTGATTAAAAATTAAAAATAAATTACTATGATTTAGATAACCATTTTAGATTTTAATGGAATATTTATAGTTGGATTTATCTTCTATATAACACTATATTAAATATAATTTACTTATTCAAAATATAAGAATGGACTTTTTGACTTATCAATAAATAAAATATAATAAATATAATATTCATCCCCAAGAATCATAAAAAGGTTATAATTTCGGAATAAGGATTATTTTTGTCTAAAACAACTCACACATTTAAATTACATCATATTTTAGGTTAATTTTATAACATTATGATATTATTTACCATTAATTAGTTTATTTACCTTTAACCGTGGTAAATAAAACAATAAAGTTAATATTCACAGAAAATTATGTTGATCCTATAATGCCATTATTTTCTTACAGATTACAACTGTTTATGTCCTTTTAAAAAAATTCATAGAAGTGGCTAAATTAGGTTTAACACCAATCACACTGATGTGGAACAGTGTGTAAAAGAGACAATCAAAATATCAATTTTTTTGATTTCAATATTAATATTATTACAATGACCTAAATTGGACTAATACATGTATTATTTATATATTATGATGTTAAATTAATTTTAATGTATTAAAATAATTTAAACAATAAATATATTCTTAACTACAATGAAATATTTCCCATTATTCATCATAAAATAAAACATTTATAATGAAATAAAAAATTCACTCTAAAATAATATCGGTATTAAAATTTAAAAAATGAGGTTTATTTTGACCGGTTGAGTATATAAAAGTGTCCAAAACTATATTTAAAATAGTTTATCCATCAAACTATAACAAAACTACCCTTTTTCATAAGTACTACTTTTGGTTTAAAATTGTATCTGTTCTTATATAATGTCTAGAAAACACAAAAGATGAATTTTAAACATCATTTTGAATTTATATTTTATTAATTTAATCCATTCTGGGTGATATGATTATTTTTAGATATAATTTTTCATATTTTAATAGTTTTTAATAAAAAGTACCCATCCTTTTATTTAATTGGTTCTTATTTTTATTTCTAATTAATTTGGTAACCAATTAATCATTATAAAAACATGTGTAAACCATATATTCATAAGTCTATTATTATTGTTCACTCCCACCATTCCAATGTCTAGGTGATAACTCCTCTATTAAATAATAAAATTTACTAATTTTTTAACATCTATGTGGTGTTTCAAGTATGAAATCGAAGATACGTTTCCTTTTAACAACATGGGATTTTACATTCTCTCAAAATTTAATATATTTTAATCTTTATATATGAACTCAGAATGGGAAAACTAGAGAGTTGAATTTTCAAAATACATATTTGGAAATCCCACATTGAAAAATGGATTAATAAGACATATACATTAAAATTAACAAAAATAAGTACAATGGTCACCTGTTATAGAACAGACTTCGGTTCCGTATAAGAAAACATGAATATAAAATTGAATAATAACCATCATTTTCTACTATAGATTGATATAGATCATGTTCATGAAAATGCTAACAATCACAATTTTTTAAATATTTTATACGTTAAAAGTCAATTGATATTTTTATAAGAAGCGTAAACAAAAAAATTAAGGTTTTAATATACAGTTCATAGATTTGATTAATTATCTTTCTAATTATTCAGTGAGCATAAGGAAATATACAAATTATAAATGTTTAATATAATCCTTTAACCAATTTCTACCCCGAAATCATCTTTTTCTCCATATGATGAGTATTTAAGATGATTTTTTCACACTTAAAGAAATTGATTAATATTCAATAGAACTAAATAATAATAAAAATGCTAAATCTATATTTTTATTATATTTAAACATTACCAAAAAAAATGGTTAGTAAAATATTTGATAATTTCCACAAAAATAATAAAACATATATAATAGAAATATTTTTAAAAATCCAAAATTAAATAGTAATACCCAAAGAAATATATTAAACATTCCACAAATATTCATACATAAAAACACTAAAAATATTGTAACTATGATTGAAACCCAAGAATTCATAATAACTTGATCACATAGTGTGCCAATATTGATTGAAAAAATTATCTCAAAATAGAATCAATTACTCATAATGTCTCAAAAAATTTCCTAATTCTCATAATATAGAATATATTAGTCCACAATAATGTAATACAATCATCAGAAATAAAAATCAACATTTATTCCTCAAATAAAATATCAAATTACTCTATTATCCTTAATCATATAGGTTTCGCAAAATTTTGAATGTGTATTATTAATCACTTAATCACCAAATCATTTTCCAATAACGTGGTTATCTATTCGATAAAAAATATCTTCCCAAAATTAAATTATTTATAATAAATCAATTCATTTGACTAAAAACAAAAAATCATACTATCCTTAGACATTGCATTGGCTAGTTGTAGGCAGTAAACCCTTGTCACCCCACAACTGGGGTTTTCCCACGTCCATACCAGAGGTGAAGGGTTATGACTGATTCTATGGGTTTTACTTTTTATTAATATATATATGTGTATTATATCATTCCAAAAATGAGAAAAGATCCTCAAAAATTACTATAACATATTTTAACCTCAAATTATATCTCAGAACATTCATTTTGATTTATAAAATATAAAAAACCACAACTACCTCAAAAATGAATGTCTTTAAGAATTATGTTAGTCATATTTAATTATCATATCATAAAGCCTAGAAATGGTTTATAAGAAACTATTCATATGATCAACCCTAATATTTTAAACCTGTGATGACATCCCAAACTTAGTTGAAGATATCACATTTTCCAAAGTTGCCTAAACCATCCTCTAATACCAACTATAAGGATCATAACATAAAAATAACTTATTGTAGTGATTTTGATTAAGAATTCACATTCAACTATATTTTTTATTAGAGTTTTAAATAATTAAGTCATAATAAATACATAACATCATACTTTATTACAAAATGGATACATCTAAAACAATAACCATTGATTTCATAATATATATATTTTAAAATAAAATATGGATACTTCTTCATGGAGGATTTTATAACATCCATCATGACTTCATTATTTCCCCTATACATCCTTATACATAGTGAAAAGATTTAAATGCGTAGTATTAGAACAAAAATATTAGTATGTGACCTATTTAGGGAAGGAAACCATTTTTCCATTAATACTTATAGGCTCATGATAACATATTTTACAATGGTATACATTTCACCCATAAAACTTATTCTCTTTAGAATACATCCAAATTCATTAGATTCTTGTAAAAATCCTAGATAACATAAATTATAAAGGAAACTTCTGGCATCAATTCCATTTCACTCTTATTGTAGATTTCACAACTATTTAGGGAGTAACCCTCACTGTCACATTGGTAATTCATGTTGTAGCATATTCCCATAATATCTTTTGAGAAACAAACTGGTTAACTCTGTCTCAATACCCAATTAATTAGAGAGATATCATAGGCTCACCCAACCTTAGTTTTACACATAACTACTTTTACTCATAAACAATTACCATGAACTATAGAAAAATCATCATGCAGAAAACAAGCGTTAAAGGAAAACAACATTACCACTTTAAAATCACAAGATATCATTTCAAGATATAGAAATAATCATTACACTAAATTAAAAATTTTCAATTCCAAAACACCTGAATAGGGAATAATGTATTTTTTTCAACACTAAGGCTTGTAGAGAACAAAAATATAAAATAATGGTCTAGGAGTTGATGAAATTGTTGTTGTTTTATACATTAAAAAATATCATTCCTTTTTTTCTTTTTATAAAAAGTCAAATATTCCATATAGAAAACATAAAAATATAAATTTCTTAAAATTATTTAATAAAATTAAAAAAATAGAAATCAAATATCAATTATAATAAATTTATATCTATATAAATAAATATGTAAAATAATTTCAATTATATTGAAATGGGAAAAAGATTTACAATTAAATCAATAAACATTCATGGTGTCCCATACCACTTTGAACATTTAAATAATAATCTCCATGAATGTAAAAAATAATTAAAATGCTTATAGATAAAATGTGGATTTCAAATATAATTTTATTTGTATATAAAACTTATTAAATATTAATGGTTCATATCATCAATAAATTCATCAATGAATGGAGATTGAGACAAAATCTTTTACCATGAGTCTGACATGTCATATATGAGTTTAGCATCCTGAAAAATAAACATAGGTTAGTTAATAATTTCATGAGAAACATTTTAATTATTATTATTATTCCTTTTATATCATTTGTTATCATGTTTTTACAATTAAAAAATTATTTATGTTCATGTTGGATGTTTTGATGGTATTTATACTTCAGTCCAAAATAACTTTTGTATGATTTAAATAGTTAAAGTGGCCATGATTCCATCATCTACAAAATAATATGCATGAAATAATAATCACTATTACACATTAATAATACTTTTAAATAAAAAATTAAATTATGGTTATGAAAAATTAACTATGTCACAATTGTAGAGAAGGTAAGACATATGTTCGCTTGAGTAAGATTTCCATTTTCTAATGATCATTATGGAAAGAAGGTAAGTATTATATTATCCTTCTTGAATGATCAGAATATAATGAATATCATATTAATAATTTTCATTTACTTATATATATTATCCATGTGATGTGGTGATTAAAAACTAATCACATCACTTCATGGAGGTGATAGTTCACATGTACGCATGAATGATGTTTTCAATTTTATGTGTATAATAATTAAGAGCATAATTGATATAAAATTCTCTTATAATGATTAATATTTTATGAATATTATATATTAACATTAATTACATCATTAAAAATAATCTTTAGATATAGTAATGGAAAAATAATTATATCATTTTGTTGAGGTGATAGTTCACACTTGTGCATGAATGACTAATTATTTTCCCATTTGATTGAATTGGAGATGTATTTTGTTAATGAAATTTAAATAATAACATATTATTATATTGAGGATAATTTATTTATTATTTTATCATTTTTGGAGAATATTCTATAATTGTTTGTGACAAAATAATATGGAAACACATAAATAAAAATATTTCATTTCCTTCAGATGATAACCATTATTTAAAACCTTAATAACCCTAAAAAGGTTGTTATGAATAAAATATGTCCTCTAGAATGAGGATAGGAATTATATAAAGGATTTGGGATAGATATTGACCAAACCAAATTGTGCTAGATATTTTATAAATATAGATGAATGTGGTCCCTTTTATAGAAGAGGGGACATGATCTCTTTGAATTATTCAACATAATAAATTAATATAAATTCAATTATTATTTCAAGTGGATCTAAACTAAATTATTTCTAATAAAGGATGATTTTGGGTAGATATAAATTCATCAAATTAAAATTAGATTTTTTTTTATTTTTTAATCCTCATCTCTTTGTTTTAATCAGTATTAATTCTTTATATGACATTATATATTTTACACTTTGGGACTAAATATAATTAAAATAACTTACAAAAAACAAAAAATGATCCATTAATGATAGTATTAGACATACCACAATCATCTAACCTGAATTTATATTTTCTAATTTTATATGATTTAATAAAATTTTATTTATTTTAAAATCTCATAAATGTCAATTTTGACACTATTTACTAATTCAATTTTTAAAAATATCATTACATGATTCCTTTGAAAAAAAATAGTAACTCATCCATAACATGTTAAGGTCCTCCATAAAATTCTTAGATTACATAAAATATTTAAAATTTTATTTTCTTTAATTTGGTTAATGTCATTATTTTTATTCATAAATTAATATATAAAATATTGTGTCATCATTGTGTAACAATTAAAATTAATTAATTATTGTATAAAAATTATAAATAAATTATCATGATGTATATAATTATTTAATATATCATATTACTATTTATAGTCTAATTTATCTTCTATATATCCTTATATTAAAAAAAAATTACGTATTAGAATATGGGTATGTCATTTTTAATTTATCTTTAAATAAAATATAATCAATTTCTTATTTATACCCAAGTGGAATAAAAAGGATATAATAAATTTAAATGGTTGATTTTGGTTGAATCCCAATCGTCTAATGAAATTATAACAAGTGTTATGGTAATTTGATAATAATATTATATTATTTTTACCCTAATTTATATGATTTACCCTTCACAGTAGAAAATAAAATACTAAAGATACTATTCACCAAAAATTAGGTTGATAATATTAGACCACAATTTTGATACTGATTAAAACCATGTATGTCCATTTTTTAAAATTCCAATAACATTAGTGGATAAACTATATTTCACACAAATTCCGCAGATCTGGCGAGAAGGTTGGTAAAAGTGTTGTTCAAAATATTTGTTTGTTTATATAACTAATTCTATAATAAATATTACTCTAATGACATAAAATGGATTATTACATGTATTATTGATCTAGTATTACATTAAAAATTAGTTTAATATATTATAATTATTTGAACAAAAAATCAGTTTTTAACTACAATGCAATATTTTTTCACTATTCTTAATAAAAGAATCTTTTTAGAATAATTCCAAAAAATTACCATAAGATAAATTTTGTATTAAAAATTAATAAATGATGTTTATTTGAAAAAATATCAAAAATTAATTCTTTAATATTATATTTAAAATATGTATGGCTCTAAAAGGTAGGGAAACTTCCTTTTTGAAAAATACTTCTTTAAAGGATAAATTTGTATTTGTTCATGTATAATATCTATAAAACAAATAAGATTAATTTTAAACATTATTCTAAATTTTCTTAATATAATCAAAATTGAGTAATTTTATTAATTTATAAACACAATTATTCATATATAAAATATTTTTAATAAAAAACAAGTCTTTTATATTCTTTTGGTTCTTATTTTCATTTATAATCAATTTGGTAATGAATGAATCATTATATAAAAATGTGTAAACCATATTTTTATAATTCAGTTAACAGTATTAATTCCCATTATTATAATAGCAAGGTTATTACTACACTGTTAAATTATATTATTTATTTTTTCGTTTAATATTAATGTTTCATAACTCATATGAAATCAAACATTGTGATTCCTTTAAAAACATGAGATATTAAATGTTACACATCAATCATGGAATGATGAAACTCTTAATGTTGATAACTCAAAGAAGTGAATCCTAGTCTTATAATCCCAAAACATTATTGAATCAATTTATAACACTAAGGTTTTTTACCCCACACAATAGACAACTTATGGATTTCTCTTATGGAAGCTCATGCTCAGTCAAAGGATGTTGCACATGTCCAGGAACCTAAAGTTATTAATGAGCATACACAAGTGGATTCACATGGTAACGAATTTAACGGAAATAAAATCATTTTTGATGATGAGGTATTCTAAAATTTTATACCATGGATGTCTAAATTACATATACCTCAATAGAAGTGTGCATAATCTGCATCCCCTATAACTCAAACATATGTTGAAAAATATAGTTTTAATGATGATCATGGGAGTTTGAAGTGGTATTATCCATCGAAATATATTGATATATTAAATAATTTCTTCCTCTATTTTTTAAATAACTCAGATTATGAATCTATTAATGCATTGAGAATAAATTCTTGTATCCTAATTCTAAATGATCAGGAAGGGGGAAGACCTGTTATTGGCCTTATCGAGAGTGAAAATGAATGGAATGTTTTGAATCCTAAAATTATCTTTTCCATGATATAGTAGAATATCATTGTTTTCAATGATTATATTTTAGTTTAAAATTTTCATTCAATAATCCTTGAATATGATCTCAAAATATAATCAAGCTTTTGACTTTTTCAATCCCTATTGGAAATTACGGATTTGGTCCAGCCCTGGAGGTTCATCTGACTCATCATTGGATGATGAAAATGAGGTCAAAAAATGTAAATGAATATTCAAAATAGACAACATCCGAATGGTTGAGGAAGATTTACTAGGAATATGGTATCATCAAGGGATTGAGTGTCTACTAATTATGCATATTTTATTTTGATGCGAGCATTACAACATATTTTACATTATTAATTCTCTTATTGTAATTTTTATTTTCATAAAACAAATTACCTTTTGGATTTGTTTTCAAATTAATAGTGAAGCCATTTTGAAAATATATATTATGAATAACAAAAACATAAAAAAAAATTAGAAATAAATAGTAATTTGTGTCTCCTTCGACTTCAAGTATTACCTATTCAATGGACATTATAAATTAGCATTTTATACATTTATATTGTCAGACTCATAAATGGTACCAATGACTACCAAATTATATCAGTCTAAAATTATACATATGATTTCTAAGAAATAGAAATTGTAGATTAATGGTAAAAAATTGTTCAGATATAAAATAATGATGGTATTTTCCAATTATGTTGATAATCATGTTTATATCAATCATATAATTTTTGTGTAACTTACTATTTTTGATATTTTTAGATATATGTAATCTCTATTTATTCAATATGATATGATGATAGTTCGTGGGTTTAGGGTGCCACAAATAATTTCACTAATAATGAGAACAATTCATTGTATTAAAAGAACCGAATATATTTATAATTACCAATGAAGCTATTTAGTGATGGATGCATCATTTTCTAGAGATATATAAACAAAATATTTCCTTAATGTGTGAAATTTTTTATTACATAAATTATCAAGTTACATTTTATTTATATATATCAATTGTAATTTTATGTTATTTGTTTTTGATCTATAATAAAACGCTTCCAATTAGTAACTATCAATACATTATGATCTACAATAACACATTGAAACCATATTCTATAAGTATGATTTTTACCAAAATTGATCACGAATGATTGGTTAACCAACTTATACACGAATGATTTATTATTATAAGATGTAGCAATAATCGGATATCCCAAGGTGAAATGTATTTAAACCAGCTTGAAATCTAGAGATTAAAAAATGGGAGGCATAAAATGAAATGCATTCATATCACCATCCAAGGAAGTGAATGATAGATGAATCTCACTAAGATATCATCCCATGTTTAACATGTGTGTTACATTGAACACTTGGCATAACTCAACAGATGGGGTCTTTCTGTCAATTAAAATTATACCAAAATGATTCTCCTTCAAAGCACAAAAATCTACCAAATAAAGATGGTATACTATAAATGAATATAGTGACTTGGGAAATCAAATCCCAAGATCACTATTTTCTATGACAAATATGAAAAGTAAATATTCATTTTTATAAATCATATCTCTTGATTGTAATTACTTAATTAATGTGTATAGTATTGCTCATGAAAAATTTTCAATGGTCATCGAAATATATCATTTAACTCTTTACATGAAACACCAATTCCAAATGACTTAATATTATTCTTTTTTAAACGGATATGTTATTATAAGAAGCTTCATACTTATTGGAAATCATGAAACGACTAGACTGTGGTGCTTCGGTTTGTTAGAATATGACAATCAAAATAATCCAAAATACCAGAATAGACTCTTTTTTAAACTCTTAACATATAAATAGTGTAAAAATCACCAAAAATGAAAACATGTGAAACACTATGATCCTTATGAGTATTTTGATCACATTGATCATAGTAAAGTAGATCCCTTTCATTTTTATCTATTTATGGAATAATTTTCTCATCACTTATGGTCTATATACGATATTTTTCTCTCACGTAGAAAATATTATTCCTATTTGGAAATCAAATATAGCCTTCAATGTACCATGATGTCCAACATTTCATTAACATGTTAAATTCAAATTTTACATGTCACGTGAGAGGTTGAGCCAACACCCACCCAATCAGAATAACATAATTTATCATCTTTTACTCATAAAATTGATGTTACATCACCACATTATCCTTTAGAATCCATAGCCTATCTATAGGATTAGTTATTGAATCCTCGTAACCAAATAATGAATCAATGCACCACCAGATAGTTAAACAAGAATCTAAACCTCATACATTGAAACCAATCTACATGGCCAGACATTCATAGTAAAATATATCTCATCACATCATAGGTCATAGATTCAATTGTTGAAATTTTGTACTAGAAAATTCAAAAAACTCCAAAAAATAAAAAACATATTAATTCCCATAAAATAGAATACTAAATAAATATTTCCTTATAGAAATCATGTTTTGGATTCCATTAAATTTTCATTTCAATTTTAGAGAGCATGATTTCCCTGATTTCTGATTTTTCATGGAAATTAATATCCAATTTTTTATATATTTGAAACATAAATGAGTAATTTTCCTCATTCCAAGTGAAAATGTCTTCATTAATACACTCATTAATATTCTTGTAATTATTTTTATGCTTACGTATCTCACAGAATTTTTTAATTAATAAATGGGTTGGAGTACTTGAAAAATTTATCTTATAGATGGGTTATTTTCACATAATCATGTAATCTAGAGGATCTATTTACAATGGTTCTATCCATTATGGAATAATCTATAAACATAGTTTTTCTCTTAGGATGAGGGGCAAAACCCCATCTGAATCCACCAAAACTGTATTACCTTTTGTATCACATTACTCAAAATAATTCTACTTCGTCTTGATGTGAATTATCATGTAAATCCTTCAAGACATTATAAGATTCACTGGGATGACCGTGATCCCCATCAAATGTGGGGGAGATTGTTGTGGGGTCACTCAAAGAACATTGGAAAGAATCAATAAAACATGAAAAGAAATTATTTGTATGAGGATGAGAACCACCCATCATTTTTAAATAATATATTCTGATATTTAATATATTTTCAATATCTTTTTCCCTCCAATAGAGTCCTTTTTATCAAAAGGACCAGTGAGTGCCCTCAATTTTTTTTAACTCTCTAGTGAAATATTCTAGGTCCATCTTATAGTTTCCCCTCTCAACCAAATTAAAATTATCCATAAGTTGGAGAAATTACCTTCCACAATAACTAGATGATTGATCAATTTTATGAAAATCATTATAATTGGTAGACATGTTTTCATAAATCACCTCTTTAGAGAATCCATAGTTTCCATTCTTGATCCATGTCTTATTTTGAAGAGTTTTAGAGACATAAATCTCAATGAGAACCATTGAAAAAAAAAATTAATGATATTTTTATGGTCTCATGGTCCAATTTCAAGGGATATCCAAAAATACTTTCAATCCTAAAAAATGAATGATTCATAAAATGATGAATCTATAAACCAGGGAAACCAAGGCAATAATGTTTCTTGAAGTATGTTTGAATATAATAATTTAATATAATATAGAAAATTTATTTTTATTTTATACTTTTTATCATTTTAAAATAGAAGATGGATATACTATCAACAAAGAGTAAGACGATGTAAAAAATATCAATTATATTTTTATGAATGCTGACATTATTTTTAAGTGGGAAAATTCAAATAATGGTGTTTTCAATTTGTAAATTATATTGAAAAGGAATATTTATGATCATCAAGTAGGATTTATGTGTTGGTATTATATTCTACGATTTATTTATTAATCAATTATAACATTAAAAATTATTTTTTTTAATATTATTTGTTTTTAATACCAATATTCAATTAATGTAACCTATCTTAATAATGGGAAAGAATGAAAAATATTTCTTTTTAATTGTCTTTTTTTATCATAACCTATAAAATGGGATTGAGCTAAATCATCTATATAGTGAAGGGGATGATTAATTCAAAAAAATATAATTCATCGTTATTTTGCCTCTTATATTTATAATGAATATTTTATATTTTAAATATAAAATATTAAAGTTGAAGTGGTTGTGAAAATTTATTCATATAAATAGTTATTAAATAATTACACATCATATTTTACTATTTTTATTTTATTCATCTTCTCTATATTATTTGTTTTCTATTGAATTTGGTATTATAGTTTTAATTAAATTTATTTTCAATCAAATTTTTCTATTTCAACAATTTTTTATAACCATGGTAAAAATATATTCCACATCTGTTCTTATATAATAACATGGTAAATGAATTTTTCACAATTTATTTAAAATAATATATTAAAAACCCATTATTCTTATCTTTTTTAATATAATGATCATGGAATATTTATGGGTTTCAAATTCTTGGGGGTTTTATTGTCATATATCTAAAAAACTTCTTTGAAAATTGAGTATTTATATGAGTTAAAATAATTGACAAAAAAGTATTTAAAATAAACATATTCATTAAAATCACTTTATAGCTATTCATAAAATTAGAAAAACTAATTTTAAAAACCATATTCTACACTAGTGACACAATAACTCAATTCATTGATCCCCTATATAAGGCTCTCCCATTAGCTTCATCGAGGGTAAATTTATTATCATCTTGTAAAGGTAAACTCTAAGACTAATATACACCATATCAATATTAAATTCTACAATCATCTCCATTACTTTCAACACATATCAAGGCTCACAAACACCATCCCCATGAGACATACTTCTTGACACATCAATTATTACATTCCATTTTCCTTAGTGTGTAGATGATATCAGATACATAAAATAATAATAAATCCATCCAATGATATTTACATAAATTTCATTCACACTAATAGAAAATATATCTCAAGAACTTGTGATATTTGAAGATTAAAATGTTATATTAGATAGGATAGTATAACCATAGATTCGATGAATTTTTTTTTATAAGATCATGATATTGGGTTGTGAAGTTCTATTCAAGAGATCATAAATATCATAACTCATAAGAGATCACTTCCCTATAAAATATCATGTAAAAACACATAGGGGTGTGAGTAGAATTATATAAATTATCAAACATGTATCTTGATTCCAAATAATAAAGTGTGGGATCGCTGATTATATGCGCATCCGATGATCAAACACATCCTAGAACTAATAAGCATGCACAAAGGCCTTATCCTTTATGGAAAAATATTTTGAGTACTTATAATTTGATAAAAAATAGACATAGATATTTTATATAATACTACCAAATAAATGACATTGTGAACCACTATTCTATTCTAGGGATACATCCATGAAATAGTGTAAACAATCATTGAAGAGTCCACAACTATTCCCCATTAAAATATAGCTTGTCCAAATAAATTCATCTCTAATATTAAAAACATAACATATGTTGTTTCCCAATGACATGATTTTATTCAAGAACCTCTAAAATTTCTCTTAGATTCTAAGCATGATCCTCTTAGATTTAAATTTATAATTATTTAATTGATTGAAACAACCCCAGACTAATCTAGAATCTCATGAAAAACAATATTCATAAATCCCGTTCAAACATATTGGGTGTTTTTGACAATAAAAGTCCTTAGCCTTAAATCAACGTTTTTAAAACAACATTAGAAGGTAGTCTTTTGGATGTCTTCATACATCACCCATATCAAATAATACAATTGATCATAGATAAATATTTTTGGATCAGATATACCCCTTCAACTAATCAAATGAATCAAAAATACATAGGAGCGGATAGTGGTTCATCATTTTCACCTAATTATACATATTTTAATCAATGCACGATGTCTTACTATCATCATTATTCATCATGAAAAATACCAGATATCCTCAAGGTTAAATAAAAGGTTAAAAAGATCCTTTCTAAGAAATTCATCAATTATTATTTTTAACTCTCAAAAAATTTATGTTTTCCTTATGTAAGGATGTATAAAAAAAGAAAAAAAGTAGAAATCAATACCAAACTTGGTATTACATTGAGGGGTCCGGTCACAACCTCTTTGGAAAATAAAAAACAAAATTCATCAAAAAATATATGATTATCCACTATCTAAACCACTTGTAATAAAAAAATTATACACTACATACTGAGATAAAATATTCAAAATATAATAATTTCCCATTGATTCTCTCTATCTCACTAATAAACTCATCATGTTCACCCTTCACAGAAAATACAAGAAATATTCTAAAGAAATAATATTTAGAAAACTACATTGAATAAAAACATTCCATGAAATAGATATCACCATATATTTATATATATTACCACATGAAATCTAAAAAGTATTTGTGCTTCCTCATCATTTTCTCACAATATGGACAAATCTCAACAGGGCAAGAAAGACCTCCAACTAACATAATCAACTCTCTGGGCACTGGAAGAGTGTTAACCATTAGTACTATATCTCTGACAAAAGTATGTATTGTTAATGTTTCTAAATATATGAAATCCAAGAAAATCTATAATAATATTGAAAACAAATATGTATTACCTAAATTAATGTCTGGTTTTATTATTGATGGAATCTTGAAATCATGCATCTAAACATTTAATGTCCATATGCATCACTAATTCAAGTGATTGCCACCATTGTGAGAACTCTCAATCATATTTATCTGGGGATAGGGAGAATTGAAGGGATATCCAATTCATATTATATATAATCACTAATATCAAAAAATTGTGTGGTGTTGCAATTGATATGGCCCAAAAGAAAAATTCTTAAGAAGTTACACGTAAATTGGGGCTTCAAATCCACATTGACCACTAAGGAATACCAAACACTAAAAATTCCATTAAATGTGACCACCATAAAAATCACATTAATCTAAAACCCTTTAAAGAGGTATAATAATTAACAAACCTAGTTAAATCCTAATATTTAATCTAATACCAATTTCTACTAATTAAAATATTTCTTTCACTATCAATTGGGACCTTTCATCCATAGGCATATACATTAAGAATCTCTAATTTCCTCTATAATAACAATAATTGATCATTTATAACATATTATAAATTAACTATACCCAATCTAGTACCTCAATATATATTTACATTGTAATTAGGGTGACCTAGAAGTTGATATTTGGATGCAATGCCTCATCAGAATTTCATACACAACCATCTTCCATAAAATTCATGATATATGATTCATAATGAACATACATGAATAAAATTACAATCTCACACGCCTTGTAGATACCTTTTTCAAGTAAATAATTTCAATTAAATATGTTTCATTCAATAACAATGAATGTTAATTGACTTGAAAATAATCACAGATCTTATCCCCTAATAATTCAAACTCCAAAGGATAAACAAAGAATAATTTTAATCATAAAAGAGTAGCTCAACGAAATAGCATAAAGACCAATGGAGTCCAATTCCCTTTATAAGAATGAAATAAATGTATATTTATCCCCATATCCCCCAACTATATCCCCCCTATATTTTATTATATATTTCCTTTAAAATAAATGTAATCTCTTTGATAACTTGTGATACCTGAATCCATAAGTCTAAATGAATTGTAATATAGTGTACCATTATACATATCTATTAAATTCAAGGGAATGAATTGGATTCAATAAATAATAAAAATTATGTGGTTCAATCTTTTATAAAATAAATTCATTGGTTATCAATTGATTATTAATGAAAAAAAATCATTGGAATGTAAAGGAAATGTTTTTTTGGAAAACTATTTTTATATGTGCAATGTGTTTCTATATGAAAATATTACATAAATATATATTTATGAATGATTTTAATGAAACATATATAATATATATTCAAAAAAATAATTTATCATTCATCTAAAATTTCTCCTAGGAATAGGATAAGAAAAAATATAGTAGTATCCCTAAAATGGTAATTTTCAAAAAACTTGTTTCACTGTGTTTTCTGCAATTATTTTAAAATAATTAATTTTTCATCATTTATAAAATATATTTAAATTAATAAATTATTTTTTTAAATAAACATTAAAAATTTATCATATATTTAATTTTAATTAAATTTCCTAAAATATTAATTTTTTATTAATAGTAAAAAATAATGTTATTATTAGAATATTTCGTCTTATTCGATGCATTAAACAAAGTTAATTTTTTTTTAAAAATGATTTGAATTGTATAATTATTTCTACAGTATTAATATTAATAAAAAATTTCTCATTTTAATCTATGTTATGTAAAATATTTATATAAAAAATTATTTTTGATAAAACATTTTATTAGGAAACCCTCTTTTCAACACATTTGACGGATTAATTTTAAATTTAATTCTTCCACGAATCTGAATTTAATTTTACAAAATTTATTAAATATTTTAAATACTATAATTAATATTATTAAATATTTTAATATTTACATTTGGTCATAATGAGAAGTAATAAAAGTAAAAATAATAATTACAACGATTAAGGTATAAACGGGATTACTCGGGGGTGAAACCAAACCATAAGGTTTTTTTCCCAATTTAAATTATATATATAATATTTTATAACAATATTTCTAACTTAAGACATCAAAAACAATACTATAAAACAATTTGGATGTATTTATCATGAGAACCATATTATCATTTTTACTCATTTTGAAAATTTTGAAACATGTCCCCTCAACCAATGATAAAAGCAATTCTACACTTCTCTCCTCTAGGAAAATCAAGAGACATTTGTATGCGAAAATAATTAACCAATACCTTCCATACTTCAATAAAAATGATCTAGACTCCTTATTTTTATTGTAAACCATCCAATAAAATTTTTAAGTACAAACCAAAAGAGGTTCATTGGAGAAGAAGAATAGTTCTTAACCATGAATTTTCATTTTATTTCTTCTTATACCTCCTAAAAATCATATTTAATGATGATGAAATAATAAAATGAATATATTAGATATACTGAGATGTTATTTTATAATTTAATAACCTATATCCATCTCTTATTCCATAAAATGGGAAACTAAAAATTAGATCGAGTGTATTGTGGACCACCACCTAATGAATCTACGCAACTCATCCTTCATCATTGGCTCTCATGGATTGATATAATAATGGATTCAACCCATATATGTTATATTAATAAAATAATTAACATTTTATAAAATTAACATATGTTAGGACCCAAATATATCTTACATAAATAATACATCTTAATGATGAATATTACATAAATATCATAAGAACATTCTTGAGTACTGTAAATGTTCAGTGTCCTTAGAGACTAGATATAAAATATTTTTATTTCATAAATGTTATTAAAAGTCTAAAAGAATTAATTCACCATACAGTAATATTATTTTAATTATCCTAATTAAAATCATTATTTGTAATCTATTGAAAGGAAATATATGAAAAGGAGTTCTCATATGATCTGTAAGTGTAAACACGAGATATATCAACTTATCAGGATCATTAGGGTGAGAGAACACGATAAAAACATTAAGAAACCATATCCGTAATGTTATAGATAATAAAAAATATTCATTATATAAATCATTATAGTTCATTAATGAAAAATTATAATTGTATCTAAGTACATAAGACACTAGAGGATAATATTGGAATAATACATTGATTTGTGGAATACAAATAATCCGAGGAAATAATTTCTTTTGTAGAATAAAGATTATTTAAATTCTATCATAGTGTACATGGTTCATTAACAAAACAATATTAGTATTCATGTTTCACTTCCAAAACTATCATTATTGATAGATTCCCTTATTGAACAGAGTTAACTTCCTATTCCAATCTAGATTATCTCATGAGATATAATTCATTACCCAATGAATTAGAGGGAGATAAAGGTCTGAACAATCATTCGATGTGAAATTACCACCACCCTTGGTTATAAAATAACAACCATCGAATGATGAAATTCAAATATAAGCGTTCCACAATATCATAAAACTACCATCATATCATATCCCAAGTAATGAAATGGGTTTTTTAATCCATTCATCATAATAAAACACATGAAAATAAATGGGTTTCATAAAATAATTCATCATTAAGAAACCCATTGAAGAGATATAGTTTTCATAAAAATATATTCTTTATAAAATTCTACCATCCATAGGAAATCCAATTATTATATACATAGACCATATCCCCTGTAAAAAATATTAATGTTAAATAATTTCATCTTATATGGAAAATGTTTCTGAAATATCATATGTAACATTTTTAATGGAAAATAACCATTTATTTAAAATCAAATTTTAAATGAAAAATTCAAAAAAGATTTTAGAAATTCTTTTCGTTGAAAATTTCAATAAAACTAGTAAAGGAATATTTTAAGATAATTTAAATCATTTTTTTAGAAAATGACCTTCCATTGAAAATCCAAATTTTAAAAAAAATTATTGGAAATGGTTATGCTTGAAAATAACCATGAGAAAATATGAAATAACATTTAAAAACCATTAAAATCCTTTATTAAGGAAAAATATAATTTCCAAATTGAAAAAAATATTTAAAACATTAATTCTTATCTTTGAAATTAATCTTTTGTACTTGTCATGGAAGGTATAACAATATTTTAAAATATTTTGTGAAGAAAATATCCCTTGTAATTTTTAGAAAAACCTTATAAAAAATAAATAAATTTTAACCCCATTTTAACAAAAACTAATATTCCAAATTTATAAAGGAATAATTAAATAATTTAGTGTTCATGATGGTGGGAAATGTCACACACGTTAAAAATTAGTCCATTAACATTTTAGGAAAATTCAAAAAGCCCTTTTTTGGAAAACGACATGAAGATTACCTTAAAAATATTTTTTCAAAAGTTAAATGTGTATAAAAATGCATTAACTAAATCAATTAGATAAAATTAATATTATTTTTAAAAACATTTTAATAACATTTGTAAAAAACATCATTTGTTTGGAAAAAAAAATTTCCACCGAAGAAATAAAAAAAGAAGATTCTTTTTAAAAGAATTAATTTGATCTTTTTAGTACATAAAGTGGGAAAAATGACGTTAAAACATATATTCTCATGAAATTACTAGAGGATAAAAAATATTCATGTCGTTTTTGATATATTTATCGTAATATTTCTTCATCAGTGACATTTAATTAAAAAACATTATAAATGAAGAGAATATATCATAATACCATTACCCATTTGAAAACATTAGATCATAAGATCCATGAAAGAATATCATTAAATTATACTTAATATTATAT
This sequence comes from Viscum album, assembly GCA_963277665.1. Taxonomy (NCBI): domain Eukaryota; kingdom Viridiplantae; phylum Streptophyta; class Magnoliopsida; order Santalales; family Viscaceae; genus Viscum; species Viscum album. The sequence goes on from OY728121.1 coordinate 825,250, forward strand.
TACAATAATTAAATTATGGATATAAAATTTAAAAGGGGGAATTTATTCATATTATAAAAGAAGTTAGGAGAATAACATAACTTATGTCTCGATGAAAGGAAATTGATACAAAAATCCATTACTACTTTGGTAACATTTAATCCAGAAACCCTATGAAATAGCAAAACTAAAATTAATATGTATATACTTATAATTATAAATATAAGAATTATAATATACACTCATGCATAATAAATACATCACATAAAATAAATAGGTGGTGAATATGGCATGAGCGTCAAACAAGTAAAAAAAGGGATACATAAGTCATTTTCCTTATGTACTGACTTCCTCAAAACATGTTAAAAAATAATATATAATAAATATTGGCTTATTATAAATAAATTATAGAAAATAATCATATGTATCAAATCCTATATGTCTTAAATTTTGTAACATCTCACCCCGCCTCATTATCTTGAGTCTGGGTTGAATTACTACTTGGCCTTAAGGGAAATCCCCAAGGCACTGATGGCTGGAAATGAATGATAAGGGATTCAATATATTTGGCGGATGATTATCCCTTTCAAAAATTAACATCCCAACCCAGAATTCCATAACATAATAATACTAAATGATGCTTGATAATAATATAGAACAACTCACATTAATTCCATTGATATCTAAACCTAATAAATCTATAGGCATAACTCCACAGATCTAACAATAGCCCATGAAGAAACCCCATAATACATCCCAAGTATCATTTTCACCACTAAATAATATTGATACTTTACCTATACCAGTATCCTAATAAAAAATATCTTAATAATCAATAATGTTCCAAAAAATGTTGAGTAATGAAACATAGTAGGTTTTTTCCAAATGACTGCCCAACCCAACTCAATAGGATCAAACAAGTCAAAAATATTTATATAGAAATTATATAAAACAATTTGAAACAAATTATCACAAAAACCCAAAATATTTCTAAAAAAATATTTTTCAAAAACATATACATTTTTTATGGAAGTAAACAAAGAATGTTTCCAAACCATTTCACAATCCAATTGGCAAAAACAATATTTATCCACAAATACATGCATCCAATCATTCAAGACTATGTGATAGTTATGTTCTTTCCAATGGTATCTCATTGATATAACAAGTCACCCCATGGAAACCAATATACCTTGTGAAATTACACCATTATCACCAGGAACCATATCATATTTCTACAAGGAACTGTAAAATTAAACGTGAAAACACATCTCCAAAATTTCAAAAAAGCATGCCCATATAATCATGCAAAAATATTTTTAATAAAACAATATATTGATTGAAAATCCATTGAAAAAAACGATTTCCATGAATCAATCCCAGAAAACACTTTCAAATAAATATATTAAAATCATTAATGAAATCCCGATGAAAAAAATTGCACTACATGAAAAAATATCCAGAAATCATAACTAAAGAGGGATTATAAAATGGTTTTTATCAAAATTTCACAAAAACCAATAAAATTAATGAAATCTCATCTTTGGAATTAGGTTATAATAAGATTATTCAAGAGTGAAGCCACCAACATTGAGAATTTTGTAGGAAATGAAGAACGACATGAAAGGGCCCACAAACCTAGGTATAATCTCAAAAAAACACCTTCACTCTCTAACTAAAAACTAAACTAGGCCAAAACTAACCATTAATGGAATCAACCACCTTTTATCAATCCACAATAGACTAGATCTAAGAAATTGACAGTGGAAATAAATAAGATCTATGAAAACCCGTTAAAAAGATCCAAAAATGGGGTCTTTCCAAGGGAATCATGATTCAACCGACGCTTATAAACAAATAGATTGCATATGATTTAATAACGAGTGGTTCAAAAATATTTTGGAAGAAGAATTATCAAGTTATTCTTGAAATGGGAGAAAAAATAGGGGTACAAATCTAATCTTAAAATATATCCACTTTTTTAGAATCATGATTTTAAATCACACATAGTTTGTCCCATTGTTAGGAAGATCATGCACTAAATGTGCTACAAACTTTTCCTAAATAAGTAGTTTTCACAATCAGATGACATTTTTAGACAAATTATGTTTTCACTAGGAAAAATTCACTGATCCCACAAATCCAGGGTTCTCATCGGTGGCTGCATAGTTTTGAAAACCCATTCACCTAACCATGCAACTTCACAGAGACCATGATTCACCTTTCATAGGGTCCTATAAGAGTTTCATAGTTTAAACAAACTGTAAACAAACCATGATACTTTAAAAAGTTAAAAATAATTCCAAATTTATAAAAAATACTCAAAAACATCACCCAAACAATTTACATACTAAAATAACAAAACCAAATTCTTACATAATTGAAAACAGGGGTGCAACTTTCTCGGCACAAAATGGACTCTACATCCTTCGGAAGTAGAAAACCAGAGATGTCCAGAAATATTTTAGGAAATTTCTTGACCAATTATATCTCACATTACTATGTATCTTCCTAAATATGACCTTGTTTCCAAAAAACCCCAAACTAGAATGATTTGCATCCCATGCAATACATTCTCTTACCAGTCCATAATCTGAACTAGCATACACATCCACAAATCATCTGACTCTATGTGAATGTGAGCCCATTGAAACACATGGTCATGATCAGATTGATACTTCATCAAAGGGTACATGATACACATTATGAATAGCCCCAAACCATAGTGTCAATTCGAAATGTTATTCTACATCACCAACCCATTAAAGTATCTCATAAGTGCCTTTGTATCGAGGATATAATTTTTTGTGTTTGGTTAAATGCTGATGTACAAGCCATGGAGAGATCCTCTAGAACATATCATTAGTTAAAATGAATTAAAAAGAGCATCGATGATGATCTGTATATGATTTCTAACTATTATAATCCATCTCCATCCATTTATTGATCAACCGAATCTTATCTACTGTTTCATGGATAGGGATCTACCCAACCATTCAATTATCTCCTATTTCTACCCAAAAAAAATTTGATAAAGACAAGGAAACCCATACAATGATTTAGAAAGATCCAAATTTAACGAGTTATGATAATCTTTTTTATATGAGTACTCCACTAATAGTTTTTTCTCTTCCCACGATCCACCTAAATCTGTAACACAAGCTTATATCATGTCTTCCAATATTGGTATCATCTATTCATACATTCCATCCAAAGGATTATGATATGATGTTCCTATATGCAACTGAGTCCTTAGGGATTTATTATGGATTTATATAAATTATACAAAAACCATGGGACTCTATCTAATACTATCAAAACTGGTACACCTTTCTTCTTTACCACTTCTCTAATTTAATGTATTGAAATGTAATCTAACATATGTGATTCATATATATAGATGAAATGGGAAGAATTTGTGTGGTAATACACTATCTCCCAAATGTAATTGTGTTTTTGAAAAAACGTGGGAGACCTGTTAAAAAATCCGTTGATATCTTTTCTCATTTCCAAATAGGGATATCATAGGACTGCAACATTATTGTTGTTCATTGATGTTATTTTGTAACCTACTGAAAAGATAAGAATATCAAATCAAACTAATATATATGTAATTTCATACTAATACACAAAATTAATGCTTTCAATGCCTTATACAATGTCTGTATTCCCATATGATCATTCTATATTTAATGGAGGTAAGCTTGAATAAGCTATTATTAACTATTCATTGGTTTGACAATCATATTTTTTAACAACAATAGTAAACACCCTTCCATCCACTAACCCTCAATGGTATCCCCACCATTGAGTTTTGACATTATTGCAAGACATTCATAATCAAATATATGTATATCATTTACTACATCAACCAAATCAGGATTGGACGAAATAGAAAATGAAACTAAAACATCACATCAGTCTTCACATTCAAAATTCATGTCATCTTGACCAACATCAATTACCACCAATCTAATGCTTCTTTTTTCAATTTTGTGTATGTATTTCTACATAATGAATATGTCTCTTTATTTATCTTACCCATAGTACACAACATGTCTAAGATAAAAATTTAGAGATACTACATCCTTTTTTATTGTCTTGTATTCAACTAGCTTTTTGAGAAATTATATTTCAAGCTCATATAATCTTTAAACACTATAAATTTCTCACAAATGTTGCAATTACACCAAGTATTAAAAGAATGGACTATGGAAGAAAAATAAAAATCATTTTTTTGGTCATTATCTTCATTTAACTATAACCATCTTGATCTATAAGAAACAACATGTTCTCCTTGCATTAGGGAAACTCCCAACCTATAATCCAAAGAACCACAATACAACAAATAACTATGTCCTAATTCTAGAAAAATAATAATTTCTACTAATTTAATGTTAAATTTTAGATCTAAAAATTACTTCAATCATTTCTTGTTACATTGGAATAGAAAATTATTCGTCATCAATGTTTTTGTAGGTCAGACTAGTATTGAAAAACTGTAAACAATTTATTCGTAATAATTTTAAAGTCCAAGGAATACCATGTATCAAACACATTATTTGGGGTTTTCCTAGATATAAAATCATATATATTTCATAGATCTATATAAAAACCACTTTTAGATATTATATGTTCTTGTAAATGTACCTCTTGTATCCAAAAATCACACTATTTATAGTTTTTCATACTAATGATGTTCCATTATGATTCCAAATAATGATTCCATATGTTACTCATGTTCATCCCTTTTCATTGAATACACTAATACATCTTCCACCAAAACCACTATAAAATAATCCATATACCTATAAAATATTTGATTCATCAATACAAAAAATATCAATGTTTCATTTTTTACGACCTAAAGGAATTACCACATACCCATAATGGCTATATATAAACATAAACAATGTCTTTGGAATATCATTCTTCCAAACCCAAATTTAGTGAAATCATTAGCGTTATCAATCTCATAGAAATATTCATATCCCCTTAATTGAAGAAAAAGATAATAAATTTTTGGAAGTGGTTGTCTGTTTGCTATTATAACATGATTATGTTTATGATAATCCACACACAACCAAAGTGTTCCATCATTAATTTTCTACAGAAGAAACTTATACTTCTTGTGGATATGTGCTTGTCCAAATAAAGTACAAATTTTTAGATCTTCAAACTACACATTCAGTTCAATAATATTTTTGATTCTTATGATAAGATTTCAGTGAAATATGATTGGTCTTTAGAAGGAGGTCAACGATAATCTCAACTTCTCTTGTGGTGGGAAAACCTGAGATATTTTCTGGAAAGAAACTAAGGAACTGTTTAACAACCAATGGAAAAATATTATTCTCTTTCACTTCCTTAGATGACATTTCAATACTACTAAATATTATAAGATAATTCCAACTACTAGTTCCAGAAATCATGTTACGCCTATCTTTACATTCCAGTTTCCTCCAATGAGATTCTCTACTCCGTTAACAATATTGATTCCAACTATTCTAGTATATCTAAAATCTATTTCAAGAACATTTTCAACCAATCCATACCTAATATTATATCATATTCTTAAATATCATGTATTGATAAATCCCATATAAAGTCACCTCCATCAATAGTTATTGAACATGCATTAAATATAAAGGAAAAACATTATATTACAGTAATGAAAATTTTCATTTTCAAAATAGAAGGCATCATCTCAACACTCAAATAATTAAAATAAGTAAAATGAGAATTAATGATATAATGAGATTAATATCTATAAATCTATGCTTTCATGAGGGTATAATTCAAATGAATCATATCTCACACAACCAATGGTCTAAATTAAACATCCACAATAACATTATCATCTCTATTTGACTTCATACTCTCGTCACATTGATACGAATTTCCATATTGATGTTTACCTTTTTGAGGAGTCATGGTATTCCTAGAATCAACGTGGATAGTTTGATTCTTCTGATGAGGATTTTTCTGCTTCCCTCATATACTCCAAGCATACATCATTTATGACACCTGAGAATTGCCATGAACACCCAACCTTAGAGCTCTATGATAATATCATTGAATATGTCCCATAATATTGAAATTGTGGAATGATATATGTGTGTTCATAAACTATAACTTCATGTGGTCGATCAAATCACATTAGAAACATCATTTTTTCCTCTTAGGTCTTGGAGGAATACTTAATGATCCATATATTTGATTTCGAGTCATCATTTAACCTTAGAAATAGGTATTCATCTTCATTTTTCTACCATAATTATATTTCCCACCATATTCCTTGTGTATCTAAATTATTATTCCACCCTTTTCTCCTGATATATCCCTTTCTTCTAGCATCTCTAAATTTACCAACTATGTATAGTACATTATACAAAGAACATCAATTTTCATGAAAATATCCTACCTCATCCCCGATGAAAAAAATCACACTTTCAAGGATGCACTAGAAGTTACTTTTGGTGACAATTTGACTAAAATATTTAATTTATGAGAATAATCTATCACAATGAGGATCTCTTATTTTATGCTGAATATTTCAACTACACTTGAAATCAAGAATGTGTGAGTATATAATTATTTACTGAAAATTTATTCAAAACCCACTAATATAATTCCATGGTCTAATTTAACCTGAACTTTTAAATCTCACCATTGTCATGAAAAATCCTCTAGAATATACATTTCCAACATTAATTTTATCTCTTCTTGAATTTTAAAGAAATAGAATATTCAATTCTTTATATTAAGCCACACTTCTTCCTTCTGTAGTTCTGAATTACCCATAAAGATGGGTGGATTATGATTCTTGAATTTTATAAAATAATTGACATTAATTGGTTAATCCTTCTTATTCCCTATAACCACATTATGAAAATATTGGACTATAATATGAACCAATTGTTTATTTACATGTGGGTTTAGTGAAACCGTGTTCTAAGTAGTGTCCTCTTGCTTGTTTATGAGATTCCTTCGAGGTACCATTTTCTATAAACACAAAACACCACAATTCTCACTCTATAGAAAAAAAGACTTAATTCTTTAAAATTATACAACATCATAACTGCTGAAGCATTCATTTCCAAAATTTAACAATCTTCCACTTCGAATTTTTGAAAATCTTTGCATTCTTTTCAAAATATTAAAATTTTAAAAATAACTATTTCATGCAATTTCAAAATATCACATTTGAAATAAAATTTAAATTTTTTAGAACATTATAACTTCTATCCCAATCTTGTATCACTACTCAAAATGAAATATGTACACCTAGTGGGAAGAGTATTATATAATGAATTTAAATAATTTTTTATTAGCTAAACGCATGACAACAATATTACAACTCCTATAAGATTCTCGAAAACACTTATGTACCCAATTTCAAAGTAACAATAATATAAGCATAAAAATTATATATATATATATATATATATCATTTTATGCTTTGTTTATCATGTCCTGAAAATCCCACTCATTTCTAACATCCCAACTCTAGGATTAACAAGAATTATTGTCAACTCCTATAATAAAAAAATCATTCCATGACTCCCAAAATATATGAGGATCAACCATGATTGATTCCACTTGTCAAACTGACATGAGGATCAACCATGATTGATAGCATTTATAAAATCTCATATATCTTCGTTGGCTTGAGTTTAGGATGGATTACACGTTTTTTATAAGTAACATCCCCAAGGCATAAAAGGCAGGCAATAAATGCCAATAGTTTCAATACAATTGGGGAAATTTTTTTCCTTTCTCAAATAAAAAATCCTACCAAAAAATAAATAAAAAATACTAATACAGGATGATTGATAATATTGTAAAACAACTCATTGTAATTCCTTTGAAATAAGAACCAAACTATAATAAACATTCAATGTGGAAAACAAATAATATCAATGTATAGAGAAAAATACAAATCCAACAAAACCCGAGGTTTAAAAATTCATAACTTTGCTGCTCCAATCATTCTCCATACTCCAACTCAACAATACCACCAATATATAACAATGTATGACTAAAGAATTATTATACATTAACTTTCCATTTTCCTTGATAAAAAATATCTACAAAAGCACCAATTTATTAAAGAATGGTTGATTAAGGAACCTCAGTAGGTTTCCCCCAAATATAATTCCCTACTCACCCAACTAGGAAAAAACAAGCTAGAACTTTTATAGAAAACAAATTATATAAAAAATATTAAATACATTGTTAACAAACAAACACTATTTATAAAAAATAGTGTATTCTAATAATTAGTAATTTCCTATGGAAATCAACTAATATTTTTTTGCAAACCATTTCACAATCCATGTCATTTTTCAAAATGGCGTTTTAAAATGCAACATGAACAAACAAAACCATGTATACCCAAAAGCATTTCCAATGTAATCATTCCAAAAACATCTCTATAAAACAATTATTTTTTGAATCATTTTATTTAAAAAAATCCATGAATCAAACAAAAAATGTATCTTGAAATAAATATCTTAAAATTCGTTCTCAAGGAAATTTTCCCAATAATTCCACAATTACACAAAAATCCACAAACAATCATTAAATAGGGTTTAATACATTATTTTCATAACAATTTCACTACCAAAGTAAAAAAATTTATACATTTAAAATTAATATTTCAATTTTTAATAATAGGAGTCGAGAGTGAGGCTACATACCAAAATAATTATTTTAAATATAAAGAACAACAAGAAAAAATACCACAAGACTGGGTTGAATCTCCAGAAACCCAAATTATATCTCTTCCCCAAATATCAACAAGGCCAAAACTAACCGTGAATACTGTGAACCACCTTTAATATATGCACATATGACTAGATTTATGAAACTGAGAGAGGAAAGAAAATATATCTAATAATAACTATGAAAAACAACCACAAATATTTTTTATTCACCTCATATTATTTATGTTAGTTACATATTTTCCTCTAATTCGCAACTCTTTAAGTACTCAGTATACTAAAACCGTGTTTTAAGGGAAACTGACTATGTTTTTCTAATTAGACCAACAATATGCTAATTAAATAAGCATATTTTATATAAAATTTTCGAATAAATATTTTCATTATTATTAAAATATTTAATAAATAAATTTTCACCCTTAACTTGTTTTTAAAAAATTGTTTAAATGTAATATTCCTATAATTTCTTGAATGAAGTAAATTTTGAATTTGCATACAAAAGCGTAACTTGAATTATTACATTTTTCCCGAGAATAATGTCCCACCATCATGACTTCTTGATGATTTGAGGCATCCTTTATGAGTTTTTAATATTATTTTAAAACTAAATTTTTTTCACTAATATTATTAAAATGGTTATTTTTTAAAAATAATTTCCAACCTAAATAGTTTATTTTACTCTAGAATGTTTTAAATGATATTTTTTTGGTATTTCAATTCATCAACAATAACAACCATTTATTTTATATATTATCCAATATGGATGTTTTGTAATGATTTCATCCTTACACTAGGAAAATAGTTAATGATAATATTGATTTGTGGAATTATTATCAGTTTTTATGCTATCTTTTCAATAACATTTTTTAAATTTAATAAGAATCAAATTATAATTCTCCCCATTAATATTATGAACTCATTATAATATGTAGGTGATGTAAAAATAACATTATGACATCTTGGTACATCATTAGGTCTAATGAAATAAAATAGTTTTGGTATTTGAACAAGTTCATTGCCATTTTTTATGAGGTTTTGGAATGATTCCATGATGGTGAGTTTATAATGATTAGCATTATTCATTGCATAATTATAAAAATATTTATTTATTTGCATTTGATTATTAGAAATGTTATGATTTCCTTGGAAAATTATCAAACTCATGAGATTAGTTATATAGAATTATATGATAACCATTTATTCATTCCATGATATTTTTCATGTTAATGTTATTGAGTAAATAGAATCTGTTTCTAGTTAACTACTTTACCATTTTGAGTATTCCTTCTTTACTCATGATTTCTTATTTTCTAGATAACACTTACTGACATTATGAGATCAACATAATATTTTTAATTTACCCAATATATTAATAATGAATCCTTAAATGAGTTTAAGTATGTAGACTATATAGGTAAATAATGTTTTCTTTTTATGTTATGAAATATAATGTGTGATTCAATTATATATCCAGTTTTAAAATACTTTTATACTATTCATTCCATAGTAATGTGAAATCTTGTATCATATTCCAGTGTTATAAAGTAAACATAGTCTTAAGGCTACTGGTTTAAATGTCCTTACCATTGGTATCAGAGAATGCCTATTAGAAATCATAGAAACTAGATTTATGAAAAACATTAATTAGTGAGGAAAACCCTTCCATAAGCATTAAGTACATTCTCCATATACACTATGTTTATGATTCATATGTTCATAATTTAATAATTATAGGCACTATTATGGATGAATATTCTTAAAGATGGTTATTAATTTGAAGGAATAGATACCACTTTTGATGTTTTATGTTATAGAAGTACCTCATATTAATTTGTTGTGTTTCAATGGATGTTTGAGGTATATGTAAACCTTGTGCATAACATGTGTTTTTTTGAGAATATTATTTGAGGAATAAAAAATTTATATTTTTTGGAAGTGGGTTTATGGATATTCAAAACCATTACGGTTAATATAAAAATTAATTTGATTTTAATAAAAATCATGTAATATTATTTTATTTTTAAAAGAAAATATATTGTATATTAAACCTTAGTAGTGAAAAACTAGTTTTATGATTAATATTTTTTTAAGTATATTCATAAATTTTTTGAGGAATGTTTTAAGAATTATATTAATATAGTTATCTAAAAATGATAACATATCTCTCTAGTAAGGCCTCGATTCTTGAACTCACTATTAAAAGGTGACATGGGTGTAGTTCCAACCACTAACCTACGTGTTCTCGTTATAAATAATAAATTGTTTTTAATTGACTTTTTTGACAGATAAATATTATATTTATTTTTTGAAACATATTATTTGTTCAATTTTGTATGGATTTTTATGATTTTGAGGTGATTTATGATATTTTAGGAGGTCTTTATTGGGTTATGGTATATATAACCATTTAGAATTACATAAAAGATTATTCAGGAAAAATGTTATTACATTTAATATGAAGGTTATGGGATTTAATTTTAGGTTTAATCATTCATTTTTATTATGGATATTTGGGATATTAGGTTTATTATTTATGGAATGACCAATGTTAAAAAGTTGTGTTGATTATTTAATTTTAAAGATTAATGAATTATTTATTTATATGAAGGTTTATTCATTTTGGGTATTATCATACATTTTTTTAATTTTGTGGTTTTATTAAATATTGGAGGAACATCTAGTTATTTTTAGGATTTTGTTATCTATTATAAGTTTATTTTAGTGATATAAGGAAAAAAAATCTTGAACATTAACCAATTTAAAAAAAATTATGATATTGTGGTGTAAATTGAAAAAAGTATTAGCATATAGTTTTCAAGAAAGTATATTTCCTTCTGTACTTATTTCAAATGGAAAATTAATTACAAACATATATTCAAGAAAATTTTACACAGAAATGTTATCTTATTACATTCATTTTTAATTAAACAAAGGTATTTTAACCAATCATAGATTTAGAATTTTATTTGTCACTTAATTTCTCTTGATCATTCAAATTATTTTGATAAATGATCTATAACACTCAACATCATTAGTTTTAAATTGTTTTTCTATAATAATTCTATATCATTACATTCCCATAACTTTTTCTTATTTGGAATCAAGGATTTTTGTTAATGTAGGTGATAATAATATTACCATTTCCTTCTTCATAAGAGACAATTTTATTAATTATTTTTTTGATGGGTTTCTTACTTAATGATATTTTAAAATTTGAAACCACAGATTTTTGAGATAAAGATAAAATTTCATTGGTGAAATTTATTTATGGGTTCTTAATTTAACCCCCATGTATTTTATGAAATATTTTTTTAGTTATTTTTAATCAATTAAATAGCTTTTGATACATGAAACGCCATGTCTAAATAAAGTGTAATGTTGATATCTAAAATAACATATATATTAAATTAGAGGCTATGAATAGAAATTAATAAATAAAGAAATTAATATGGATTAAACATTTATAAAATACATTAATTTGTTTTAAATTGATAAAAAATGTTAATAAAAACATATTAATTTAAAAGAAATGCTTTTCAAAAAAACCGTATTTGGGAAATCATTCATTAACATATTTAATTAAATTATAAACTATTGGTTAATTATTTTAATGAAATTTTTTATTTTATATATTCAATGAATTATATTTAGTTCATTAAATATTTTTCATAGCTATGGGATAAGAATGAATCTTGTTTTATGCATAAAAATTGTTTCTTCCTAAAAAAGTTTTGGCGTGTTTTTTATTTAAATTATAATATATATTTTTACCCTTTTATAAATATTATTTATAAAATTATCATAAATTTTTAGATAAACATTTTAAAAATATATTATAGTGAATTTTTGAGATATTTTCAAAAAGATTACCTTTTTGATGAATAATGAAAATCCTGGCATTTATTAAAAAACATATTTTCATTTAATGAATTTATAATTTAAAACTTACGTTAAAAATTATTTTTTTTGAAACATTATTTCATCTATATTATTATTTATCAAATTTATTTTTTTTAAATTTTTCTTTTTTAAATTCTTATATAAAGCATTGTCTACATAATAAAATATTTTCTTTTAAAACCTGCTTTTTGACAACTTTAGTGGTTTAATTTTAAATTAAATTCTTACACATTGGTGAATTGAAAATTTCAATGTGTATTAATAATTTATAATAATAATAATTTATTTTAAGAAAAATGGTCAACTTCATTTTTTATCTTATTGTATAGTAAACATAATAAAAATTATAATTACTGGAGTTATGGTTAAAACAAGTTTACCGAGGGTTAAATAAATATATAAGGGTAAATTTTCCAATTTAAAATTAATAAATTTTATTTTATGCAAATTTATAAACCATATAATATCACTCTATATAATAAATTTCCATCTTGTATCATTATTTTGATACGTGATTTATCTTTTTTATTCATTTAAGAAATTTTGATTTATGTCTCAACCCTCACTTATAAAAGGACGTCTCCACTACACTCTTCTCCACGCATAAAGAGTGTTTTGGATCATCCATAAAATTCCATAATACCCTCCTCAAATCTATAACCATGATCTACATTATCGTATTCTATCATAATTCCCTTGAAATAAGACTTTATGTATAAAACTAAATAGGGTTTCTAAATAAAAGGTATTTCTTTTAACTATGAATTTTCATTTTATTTATTCCTCTATCACATAAGATGTTGGGAGGATTAACTGGGTGGAAAATAAAGCCCATAATATTGAATCACACCTTGGGTTAAATTTGGGTTGGATTGAATTTACACTGGTATGTGGTGAGGTAGGCAGACAACGATGTAGTAGATGTCGTAGGCAAGATGCAGAGATATGGTGATGTAAGCATGATGCAGGCATGACACTGCACGTGGCTGTCATGCCTACAAATCATTTTTTTTTATTTTCTAATGGCCGGTTTGAGGGTATCTGGTTCCCCTGAAACCGGTTAAGGGGTTTCCGGTACCTGAAACACAACAAATCCACATCACCACATCAGGAAATTCAAAATTCAAATGAAATACTTCAAAAAATTTAAAAACATCGCCTTTAACACCTCGAACCACGCACCGCCTCGGGATTCGTCAAATCATGTGATCACCTCGGTCTGCACACCTCCTCACGCCGAGAGACTGCACTGCCTCACTGGTGAGCTTATACGGCCTTTGTCGACACCGCAATGCCATCGCCCCTCCGGAATCTCCACAAAATCACCACCGGCGGAATCACAGTGGGAACATACACTCAAAAACCTTCATCAACATCACCGGCGAGAACCAACTGCACCATCGCCATCGCTATCTCCAAATTCATCGCCTCACCAGAGGTACCAAAAGACACAAAAACGATTGAAAAAGAAATCCAAAACACCATTATATCCATACTTCACATCACCAAGAAACGAGATGAAAAGAAGAAACAAAAACCATTTCTGAAGGGTCAGAAATCATAGAAACACCACCCAACCACACAAGCAACGCCATGAAACTAATGATCCTGCCGCCTCCAACCCAAAATACCACTTCGGACACGAAGAAAACCCACTAAACAGACCTGAGAAAGGCCGGGAACCCAAGCATCGCCGACGCAAGAGCGCGACCATCAGATGCTGAGAAGCACACCGCAGGACACCGGCTTGTTGCCGAGAACGAACCCAGGAGTGCTCTGAAGAGTATGCCATCGACGGTGACCATTCTTACACCCACAAGTTTGAACCCGCAACTACTGAAGCCCAAATAGAAACTCCACAGAAAGTGAATACCACGAAACCTCGCGACACTGCAGAGATCTTGGCCGAATCCCCGAGCTCGAGAGGGAACGTTGCACCATCTGCAGCGAAGGGGCGGCAGCGGCGAGAGGAAAACCATAGATTCAGAGCCCTTTACAGGCGCATCTCCCTCCACTTCTCTATACTTGGGTCGAATTAAAACTCACATGGAATTCATGCCTAATTTTAGGCCTTTGAGCCACGTAAAGTTCTTTGTTACCACTTTCAATTTTTTCCATGTACGGAATAAATATGTCTTTATAGGTGGAAAATCCCTTAGGGTATATGGCCTACATTTCCAACATGTGTATGTGGTGTGTGTGTGTTTAAAGTAGTTGTACCCCCAAGAACCTGATATGTATATTCTTATTACCCATTAAAATATTAATTAACTATTATGAAACAGTAGCACTAATATATTATATATATTCATATTGTTTTATGATAATGGAATAACATATATCTATATCCTCCTCCAACAAATGAGAAATGAAACTGTAAGTCACGCGTTTAAAACACTATAACATTACAAACCAATGTAATCCATTTTCCATTACATCATATCATAGATATATGTTATAATATATTTAATGTATATATATGATACTAAATACATATTTCTCATTCATTAAATTAATATCTCTTATTTTTTACACCATTCTATTCCCTAAATATGAAATCTTTATTTGTGCGTATTGGAAGACTACAACCTCCAAGAAGCGATGTGATTCATTTTTCATCACCAAATCACATGAATGATATATATATATATATATGAAATTAATATTGTTCTTAAGGTTTTATTATCATTATTGAAAGATCAAATATTACATTACTTCTTTCAATAATGATCATTCCAAAAATTGAAATGTTACTAATGCATACGTACGATCTACCATCTCTATGATTGCAATGTAGATCATTTTTAAAAAAATAGCATGTTTTAAAATTATAATTTTTTATAAAAATTTTAATTATTTCATAAATATTTTTATGAAGATTTTTTAATAAAGAACACAATAACCATAGTTAACCTACCAATGTCATTCTGGAAATGTGAACTAAATATCATCCAAACATCTGGTGTGAAGTTAATTAATTATTTAATTAAATACAAAATTATAACAAAGAATATAATATGAATAATAAAATTTTAAAATGGTTATTATGAATTTAGGTAATTTTCATAATTTTAATATTTATGATGATAAGGATTCCATGTGACGAGTTAGACCCACAATTATTTATTTCATCTCAATTTATCTTCATTGAGGAATATTTTAATGTTATAAAACTAATTTATGTTATATGTTTTACATTTATTTCTATTTACATGTTACATATTGAATCATTCATAATTATGGTTATTTTAATTTTAAATTCAACATATTTCAACTGATTCATTTTTACATGAAACCTACCTAATGGTTAGTGTTTCATTACTCAATTTTAATTCACTGGGTTATATCACTTCTTCATTGATTATATTATGTTAATGTTTTCATCAAAATGTAATTATTCAGATATATCATATTTTTAAACATAAATTGTTTGTATTTAAATTTTTTAAAAATAATTAACTCATTGATTAATTTCACTTACATTTTATTATAATTATAATGATTCTATATCTCAAATTTTCTTCTTTTATACATATGTTTTGTAATACACCTATTTTCAATTATTTATTTTATCTAATAAAAAATTTATATTTTATGTAATGAATATATTTACATTCATGTCATTTAATGATTTATTTGAAGTTATTTATTTCAAGGGGGTTATTATTTGAATGATACCAAAGAGGTTAGGGTTTATCTAACAATATCATCATTACTCGAGATGGTTTATGTTAAAGTCTCCATTGGGAAACTTCTTTGATCGTCAATCCATAAACCCATTATTTTTTATTCTCCTTATTTTATTTACGAAATTAAATGTTTTCCTATTAGTTTCCACCCTTAACGACAGTTTATTATTCAAAGTTGTAGTAAGGACCACAAAATAAATCCAATTAAAAAAATATAAAATAGTGGTGGTTTAATCAAAAGACACCAAATTTTATTATTTTAATAATTAGTTGTATTTAAATTGAAACAATAGCTACATTTTATAAAAAAAATCATAATTCCTCCCATCTCCCCCTCTCTCTGTGCAACCTCAACCCCAACCCCATCCCTTGTTACCCCTCCCTAACCTCCTCCACTCCACTCCTCATCCCTAAACCCCCATTATTGACCCCCATTTCCCCCACCCCAACAACCTACCTCCATCTATGGGAGTAAACCCCCCTCCCCTGTGACCCCCCTCCCACTCTCAGTTCCCATCCCCTTCACTGATTCTGAACCCCATGTAATCTCCCTATCCATTTCTTAGTTTCTCTCTTCGGTGAAAACATGGACCCCCCCCCCCCCCGTACCTCCCTCTCCCCCTTCTTATATCCCCTCTTCAATGGTCATTCAGACCCTCCCCCTCATAATTGTTTCATTATCCACCCCATAGTATCGCTAAATATATTATTCCTCATAGGTGTTATTATCTTATAATATCCCTATATTGTATTGATTTTATGTTTACGTTGTATTAAATTAATAAATAATGGATAAAATTATTTAATTTTAGTTATTTTAGATTTTTAGTTTCACCTAAGAAAATCCACCATATGGAGTTAACTTATATACTGAATATGGTAGGGTTTAAAGGAATTATCGTTATGGACAGGTTCATTACACATATATTCTACTCATTCCCAAGAATAAATTGATATATCACATTTGTTATATTTTTTATTATAATCAAAAAATATTTATTATACGACTACAATATTAATATATTTTAAATATTGGAGGGATAATATAATTTATTATAAGAACCTATACTTTACATAAATTTATATTACATGAAAATTGTATAATATTCATTACAAAATATAAATAATCCATGACAAGACCATATCGGTCTACTTTGTTTAGAAACTAGGAATCATAGGAAACTGCTTCACAAGACATCTTCATTATCTCCTAGTTATTTCATCACAACGAGACCCCTTTTTGACATATATTACTTAATAACCTTCATTAGGACATGGGGAAAAGAAAAAAAATGAAAGAGTGATCTCAAATTCTTAGTATGGGTAAACCAGGGAAATATCAATCATATAAAAACCCTAATAAATTAGAACATAAAATTTGAAAATCTTATCCTACACATGAATAATCGTGATATTATAACATGGGATAAATCAAAAAAGTTCATAAGAATCAATTAACGTAATCCCAAAAGAAATATCATAATACATGCAACATTTTTGTGTAAACATTATAATAGAAAAACATTTAATATTTCTCAAGGCTCATTTCCAAGACCATCAAAGGGGAAAAATTCCATTACTGAATGGAGTTCACACCTTATTACACCCTTATAATGTTAAACCAAGATCAATTCCCCTTCAAAAATTTTATTCTCTTATGATATAAATATTTACTCAATGCATTGGAGGGAGATATAGCTCCCATAAATCTCATAATGAAATCATTCTTACATATTCAACAATAACATAAATCATTTTTCATAACCTAAGGAATAAAATGTGTTTCTTTAAACATCATTCCACCATAAGCTAATCAATTTAAAAAAATGGATTTCATAAATATCATTCCATAATAAACAAAATAAAACAATATGAACAATAATGGATTTATACTCAAAACATAACAATATTAGATAATTCAATTTTAGATAGAAAATAATTTTTTATAACACAAGATATTATTTCATGAAGAAAATATCCTTTCTTCTTCAAAAACATTTTCTTTTATCAAAATGCCATGAAATTTTAAAAGAAAAGAATTAATTTGAAACTAATCATAAAAGCCTATAATATAAGATTCCTGGAAACAAAGGGTTGTGAAATAATAAAAATCTATTCATTCCGTATATGTTAAAAACATTTTGCTCTTACATTACCAGAAAAATTCAAAAATTAATTCATATCAAAAATGAAAAAAGATTCCTTTCATACTATATAATAAAAATTCACTAATGGGTAAAGTTAAACCTAAATAAATACAAAATAATAGAAAGAATATTTCGGAATACATAATTAGGAAACATGGACATGTATTCTAAATATACCCCTGTAAATACTTATGTATAAACAATATCAAATAATACTGTGAATATAAAATTAACCCTTACCTTTTTGTTAGATTTCCTTTCTATGTATCTGAACCTCCTATTCTTCGACATGCTCCCTCTATATATCATCTTAATGCAATAGATTTTTTTGGTAAAGAATTAAAAAACATCTAGATTGTATGTATATAACCTGAAAATGGAAATAGGTAGCGGAAGACTAAGCTTGAAGGCTAAAAGTTAAGTGAATAGGTGAGGGATTAGGTTCCCTTTTATAGTTAAGGTGAGGGGCATTTTTGGATCTCAAAAAATGAAAATATATTTTAAAATAAAACCCCATTAAAAGACATTGAAATTTACCAATTTCTATGATGAGATGATATAGGTTTTTAGTCTAATTAACCAATAAATTTTATACATGTTTTTTCAATCCTTTTAAACCTTATAATTTTAATTAACACAATGTTGTTCAATTTAATTTTTAAATATAGTAACAAATATTTCAATATTAAAAGCTTTAAATATTTACATATGTGATGTAAATTAGAAAATAAATATATACTTTATATCTTTTTTGAACATATCATACTTATTCTATATTTTATAATAATTTTTGATGATATTTAAGTAATTTAATAAAACATTATTTTGATAAACAATCAATAATATCTATTTTGAAACTATTCAATTTGTAGATTTATATAAATATCGAGACAATATGTAAAATTCGGACCAATAATTTGTTATTTTCCTATGAGTTCAGGGCCATATATAAAATTCATTTTTCATATTAATATTCTAAAATTTAATTTATTTTAATATTTTTAATCATATTTATTAGACAATTCCATCAATAAAATAATTACAATAACATTTTTTTGGTAATAATTTAATATTATAATTTGATTAAGAAAAATAAAAAACAAAATAATGTGACAATTATAATTCCTCTATATTTCAGAAGAATTCTTTTTATTTATTGTAATTTCTTTAGAATCCCTCAATAAAATTGTTATACTTATTTAATAATTAATGGGGAAGTTCATCATCACTTTAAATAAAATAATATAAGTTTCATAATCTATTCTATAAGAATACAAATGGTCAATAACTCGACTCCTAGATTATTATGTTCTATATATACTCCACCAATAATTTTTTTTATTGATTTTGGGTATTTTAATTATTGTTAGAACTTTAATAATAATGATTTTGTGAATTTATCAAGATTAAATAATTTCTACATCCTTAAAGTATAAGTCTTCGAGGTAATTATATATTTTAATAAAAATTATAAGTAAATTATAATGGTAAATAAAAATATTTTTTCATTCAAATGGGTATTTATAATCAAATTTATCTTTTTTATAACCTTATATTATAAATGATATAGTTATTATAATTTGAGTAAGAAATATGTATATATTCTTAATAAAAATTTAATTAAAAGTTCTAATCTCATCCAAGTGGCTTCCAAAGGCCGCTATTTAAACCAAATGATTATTTAGGTCAATATAAACTCTCCCATTGTTATCAGGAAAAGTGGTAAGCTAATTTCATAATATTATTTTTACATTAATTACCTGATTTACCCATTAACCATATTAATAATAATTACCTGAGTTACTATTCATAATGTCCAAAAATAAATGTTAAATATTTACATAATTTGAATTATTAAATTAAATATGGACTCCACTTTTATGAATTTGAATAATAGAAGATTCAATAATTAATTTTAAAATTATTTCCATTTTCAGAAAGCGGGAATGAGTTATAAAAGTTAAAACATTACGAAGGATTGATATGTTTTTACAAATTTATTAAATCTAAAATTAAGTCTAATGAAATACATTATATTT
Organism: Viscum album; assembly: GCA_963277665.1. NCBI lineage: Eukaryota > Viridiplantae > Streptophyta > Magnoliopsida > Santalales > Viscaceae > Viscum > Viscum album. The sequence goes on from OY728121.1 coordinate 845,730, forward strand.
AATGAAAAAAATATACTAAATTTTTTATTTGGAAAAAAATAATTAATATAATTTAATTATATAAACTTTTTCAAAGAAAAAACTATTTTTTAATTAAAGTTTTTTGTATTTTTATTACTGATCGAAACATGATAGATATCATTAAAAATAAAAAATTTATCAATATAATTTTTTTATCATGCATCCAACGTAATTGAATCTTTTTTCATAAAAAATCATTAATGGGAAAATTATTAATTTAATATGGGTTCACCATTAAAAATTGGAAAATTACCCTTTTGTAAAAAATAGGGTTTTATACATTGAAATGTGTTTATAAATACATTATGGAAAAATTATCAATTTTATGAATCTAAAAAAATATTTTATTATCTATGAAACATATATATTTCATTAAATTTTTTGTATGAGTAATTCACCAAATTTATTAATACAAAAAATACAAATTTATAGCTTATTTATACTTTTTTATAAATAAATTTTTTATAATGAATTCACCATACATTTTCATAAGTTAGTAATATTTATTTCTACTAACCTAATAACTATGTTAAATTTATAATTTTATAGTAAGGTTATCTCCTGGTTCATTTAAAATCACGGAGCTAGGCAATGTAAGCTATTAAAGAATTAATATTATTTGAAATATTTCATAAAAAAATCTAGGTGTTACATTATACCCCCCCTTAAACTGAATTTCTCCATCAGAATTCATTAATTGAAAGAAAACAAATATTAGGATACTTCTACCTCGTCATATCCTCTAGTTACCACTTATCGTCCATAAATTGGTGGTTCTTCTATAAAACGTTAATCAAGTGAGTGGTCTTATTTTCTTTAACTTTTTCGCTTTGATCCAGAATCTCTATTTGTTTTTCATCACAACAAAAAACATTCTTCAGCTGTTCAACATTTGATTTTAGTATATATGATGGATTTGGTATGTAATTTTTCATGATTGATACATTGAACACAACATGAACTTGAGGGAGATTTAGTAGAATCTCAAATCATAAAGTTAACTTCCCAAAATGATCTAGAATTTTAAAAGGAATGATATAACTACGAAAAAATATTCCGTTCCTTACAAATATAAATACTCACTTCTTTGGAGATATTCATAGGAACACCATGTCACCTAATTAAAACTCTAAGACTTTTCTTTTGTTTTCTGTATAACATTTTTTTGACTCTAAGCATCCCTTATGCATTGTTGAGTCGGTCTAACCTTTTCTACCATTTCGTCAACATGATCTAGTTCTAATATATTCCTTCCCCAAACATCATCCTATATATTTTGAGTTCTGCACTTCATTCCATATAGGGATTCATAACAAGCCATATGAATAATATAGTGAATGCTATTGTTGTACGAAATGTATACCAAAGTTAGGTGTTAATCCCAAAAATACATTAAAATCCATAGTGAATGCTCTCAACATGTATTCTAGAGTTTGAATTGTCCTCTCAGGAAGTCTATATGTCTATGGATGGTAATAATTGTTAAAACATTACTTTGTATCCAGAGATTACTGAAGACTTCACCAGAACCTCGAGGTAAAACTCAGATCGTGGTCAGATATGCTGGAATATAGTTCTCCATGAAATCTTACCACTTCCATTACATGTATCCTGGAATTCTAATCAAGAGAGAAATCCTCTCTAATTGAAATGAAGTGTGTCGACATCATATGTCAATCAACTATAACCCATATTGCATTATGGAATTTATATTTTTTGGGATGACTAGAGACAATGTCCATAGCGATGTTTTACCATTTCCATCCATGTATTGGTATTGGTTGTAACATCCCCTTAGAGATATATCTCTTTCCCTTAATGATTTAACAAACAATGCATCAAGAGACATTTTTGGAAACATATGTCTTCATGTCATACCAATAGAAATACTATTTCAGGTACTTGTACATTTTTTTTCTTTTAGGATTACTAGAAAATGAAGAACTATGACCCTCATCCAATAGATAATTCTTTAATTATTGTATGGGAATAATACTAATCCAGTTCCTGAACAATGTCATTTCATCACAATCAAGGTGGAATTCAAGAAAATTTCTCCCCTTCTTTTGTATCCCTTCATCTTCCTTTTTCACCTCCATTATTATAACATGTATAGATGGATGAACATTTATTTTTGAAAGGTAATATTTTTCCCCATCCATTAAAATGTAATGATCTGCCACATTCAAATCCATAAATATTGGATCCTTTTTTATCCTCATCATAGATAGGCTATCATGGTCTATTAGACTCAAGTTATCTTCTACCTTGTTCCCTCTCCCATGGTGGTAATGTATTGAGTAGTCATAACCTTTAATCAACTCAAACCATTTTCATTGACTCATATTCAACTCCTTTTGTGTGAAAAAAACACTTTATACCTTATTTATCTGTATAAATATCAAACCATTCACTATAATGATAATTCTTCTATATCATTAGTGAAAACATTACCATAGCTAACTCAATAGAATGAGTTTGGTAATTTTTCTCATGGATTATCAATTGTGGTGAGGAATAATCTATCAGCATATCAATTTTCATGAGAACATAACTCAACCCATTATTTTTTTCACAACACTAGATTATAATAATTTATCCACTATAGGGGTGTGTGATCAGTGGTGCACTGGCTAACCTTATTTTCATCCCTTTGAAATTATCTTCAAATTACTCCATCTATATGAACTCAAATTCATTCTATGTCAACATTGTGAGTGGGTTAGATCATCATGAAAAATTCTCTCACAAAACATAAATAATATATATCCAAACCAAAGAATCAATGGATCTTAGTTACCATTGTGGGCCTTGGCCAACGTTCAATATCTTCTTATTTGGCGGGATTTGTAGATATCCCATCACTTGAGATTATGCCACCCAAAAATGAAACTTTTTTAAGAATAAATTCACAATTATTAAATGTTTTATAAATCCTATCCTTTATTAGTGTATTTAGTAAAATTAATAGGTGATCATCATGAACTTCCTTGAAATTCAAATACATAAGAATATAATCCGTAATGGCGACCAAAAATTGATCAATATCGTTTATAATGACTATTCATTAGATCCATTCAAAAATTGAAGGAATTAGTAAAACCAAAAGGATTCACTATATATTTATAGTTCCCACACCTTGTATGGAATAACATCTTTAATATATCCTCATTCATAACCCTTAGTTGAAGATATCATAAATAAAGATCAATCATGGAAAATTATCAAGCTTCGCGTAATTAGACAAATAAGTCATCAATGAGCAGAAGGGGATATTTCTTCTTGATAGTGATCTTGTTAAGTTCATGATAACAAATCCAAAGTCTCTTTGATCTATCTTTATTAATAGAAAATAGTTTTGGTTCACCATAAGGTGTAATTCTAGGGTATATGAATATCTTGTCAAGATTCACTTGGAGATGTTTCTTCCATTCATGGAACTCAATGTAACCCACTCAATAATGTGCCTATGAAATAGGCATACCACCCTTTATTTGTTCTATAGAAATCTAAACCTCATTCTTTGGTGGAAGACCTAGAAATTATCTTATAAATACATTATGAAGCTCTCATACCATGTGTGTGTTCTTAATCAAGAGTTTCTCTCCAACAATTTGAGATAGATAACAATAATTTTTTAGAATCTAGACCCATAAATGATGAAATTTCTATAGGAAGTTCATATTCATATTTTCTTCGATAGATAATCATAGATTTATTATGAAAATGAAATATAACTTCCAAAATATAGAAATTGATATGAGAGTGTAATATATAAAGCCAATCCATGCAATCAATCCCATCGAATTCCACTATAGTAAGGATCACAAGATTTCTATGAATCGATTTCCCACAAACATCAACTGGAGAGGAATTATAGACATTTTATATGACATTTTTCCATTAGTAGTTGTAAATACTACCTCAACATCTAATTATTGAGGTAATCATAGATGCCCTTAAAAATTATTCTGAAATAAAAAGTGTGTAAATCTAGAATCAAATAAAATAATTTCTACTTTAGAGTGGATGGTAAGTGTACCTTTCACCACATCATTATCATTCTCTACATCATCGATTATGATGGCATGTGACTGGACTTTTATTTTTCTTTAAGATTTTTTTGAAATATATCATCTTAAATAACTTTTGTATTAGGGAATTTATTGGAATAATTCCCCATTTCATTTCCCATGTAACATTGAAGTGTAGGAGGTGCATTTAATGTATCCTTTTATTTATTGAGATAATTATACAAATTTTTCCCACAAATCCCCATTAGAATACCTGATGACCTTATCTCCCACACATAAAACATTTTCTAGTCCCTTTAAGTGAATTTTCTCTATTTTTCATAACACACATTGAGAATAAGGGAAAATCATCATCATTTCAGTTTGGCCATTAGATATCCCTTTGAATTCCATTTTAATCTTCTTATCAATATCATAATACTAATGGGTTAATCCAATCTTCATATCCGTCTTGAGAGCACATAGAAAGATTTACTCATAGATATTGAATTCTCTTATGGCTAATACCATTTAGAGGCCTGGTATTAAGCCACCAAAAATCAATCAATTTTAATCTCAGGTTGGATAATAATTCATAAAGTGTATCTTGAAAGTATTGTAAACATTTGTTTGTAGGTAACATATGAATCATCATCCTTTTCCATAAGCACAAGTTACTCTTAATAAATATGTTTTCATGGAATACATGGAATATACTTCTTAAAAATTATATTCTTGAACTCGTCCCATTCTAGGGATTCAATTTCATGTCTTTCCCTCGTATCCTTGATAAGGTTCTGCCACTGATCAGTTTCAGCTTCCAAATGATAGATTACTTTGATGAAATTATCATGTTCTAAACCTTAGATAACAAAACAATATATTATTATTGTTATTTATCCTTTGTTCATCCACTAATGGATTAGAAGACTAGTTGAAGGATAGAGGAAACATCCTCATAAATGACTCAATCGAATTTTGTTCCCATATTTACATGTTTGGAAGTCCTGCATTATTATTTTCTTGAGAATGTAATTTGATCATAGTTAAAATATTTTTCGTACTAGATCACATAAAAAATTGTTGCTCAGGAGGACAATAATTGCATTAACCATCACAGTTAGTATTAACAAAATTCCTCTAGGTTCTATCCATTCTCTAAAACAATGAATAATATTTTGAGCACAGTAATCGTAATGGGGAATCCATGTAAAGAGAAATAAAATTTCAATTTATGACACATTATGTTTTATCCTAGTTTAATCTTGATCATTTCTAAAACACTGGTATTGGACCCTATAAATCGACATATCCTTTTAGTTCAGACAATGGATTTCTTATCCTAGTTTCTAGTTCTTAATTATATAATTCCTCTGACACTAACTACAACAAATCAAACATTATATACATTGATATAATATCAAAAAAATTACTATTATTTATAAAATAAAACAAATCCATGATATGACAGTATTGGTATACAACCTTTAGAAATTGGGAAACATAAACAACTGGTTCATAAAACGTCTCTACTTTATTGAACATATTTTTTCAAAACTAGACACGTTTTTTGCATATCTTTCATAATACCATACTTCATGACCTAGGGAAATTAAACATATTAAAGGGTGAGCTCAGATGCTCAATATGGGTAAATAAGGGAGATATCATTCTTATGATAATCATAAGACATACTAACATAACATTTGAAAACCTTATCCTACATATGAAATATCATGATATTATTTTGGTGATAAATTGTAAAATTTCATAAGACTTAATGAAAATAATCCCAATAGTCATAAAATAAAACATGGAATTTTTTGGTGTAAAAATAAGCATAGAAAATAATTTCGTGTAAATCAATGATCATTTTCAAGATCATCATAGTAGACAAAGTCCATTACATAAATGAGTTCACTACATGTTCTAGCACTATACTAATATACTATGATCATTTACCATTCCATCCATAACTATCTCATGAGATATAAATCATTAACCAATGAATTGGAGAGACATATAGGTCTCACCCATCTCACAATGCAATAATTCTTACATATTCCTCAATTATAGAAATCATTCATCATTAACCCAAATTTAAATGGGTTTCATTATACATCATTCCACTATAACATAATCCACGTATAAAAAATGGATTTGATAAATGAGATTCTATCATAAACACAATCAAACCATAGGGAAAATAAGAATATTATACCTGAAACATAACATATTAGATAATTCCATCATAGATGGAAAATAATATTAATATAACAATTAAAATTAATTCTTGAAGAAAATATCCTTTCTTCTTCAAAAAAAATTTCTTTTCTCAAAATGAAACAAAATATTAAAAGAAAATACTTTATTTGAAAATAAATTACAAATTTGGTAATGGAATCTTCATGGAAATAAGGAATTCTAAAAAATTAAAAATCCACTCATTCTTTATATAATGAAAAACATTCTCACCATAATTTTTTTCGAAAAGTTAAAAAGTACCTCTTATCTAGAAGACACAAAATTCCTTTCATACTGTTTAATAAAAAATTTCTAATTCATAAAATTGACTCCAAAAATAGTTGATGAATAGAAAGAATATTTTCAGAATACATAATAAGGAATCATTGAAATCGATGATAAATGTACACTCGTAAATACTTACGTAAAAACAATCATAGATAAAAATGATAATTAAAAAGTTATCCATTTCTAAAAGTCTGATATCCTTTGTATGTATCTACCCCCTCCCCCCTTATTAGCATTTTCCCTATAAATCTCTTCTTACTTCCCTAGAGTTGGTCTGTGAAGAAGGAAAAACCTCTAGAATATAAATATGAAATTTGATAAATGAAACGAGTAGGGTTTGGTTGATCTAGGAGGCTTAAATTGAAGTGAATAGGTGAGGGGTACTTTTGGGATATCCAAAAATATTAATTTATAATAAAATCAGACCACATCCAAAAACTAAAAAAATAACCCAATTTAGAAGATGAAATGATATAGGATGGTAATATCATCAACCAATAAATTTTGCACATGTGTATATATCAATTTAATCTTTATTATTTAAATTAACAACTACTTATTCTATTAAATTTTTAAAAAGGGTATCCACTATTTCAATATTTTGTGGGTGATATATTTTCTTATTTGATTTCAATTAGACCATAAATAATTAATTTAGAACATTTTTTACCATATCATATTTATTCAATAAATTTTTTAAAAAAATTATGATATTTAAAAAATAAAATAAAACATTATTTTGAGAAAAAATCAATAGTGTCAATTTCGACACTATTAAATTCCTCGATTTATAAAAATATTAATATGACAAGTTAAATTATAAAAAATCATTTAATATACTATTTATAGTACTTGTTCATAATGGAAATTAATGGGGAATATTAATTACCCATTTTATATTTATTTTAATATTTTTATAATATTTATTTGGTATTTCCCTTAAGAAAATATTTACTTCAACATTTTTTTTAATTATTTAATATGCTTATTGGATGAATAAAAATTAAAAATAAAATACGATGACAAAATTAAATCCAGATAATTTAATAATAATACTTATAATAGAATATATAATCCGTAAAACCCATCATTAAAAATATAATACTTATTAAAACATGAATGTTAAAATTTTATCATCATTTTAAATAAGATAATATAATTGTCATAATCGCTTCAATAAGGATCCAAATGGTTTATATATCGACACTTGAAGGGTTATGGTTGACATATAATCTACCAACAATACTTGTTCATGTGTTTAGATCTCTTAATAGTTATTAAAAATTAAATAATAATTAATTTATTTATTTCTCATAAGTTAAATATTTCTCCATCTTTAATGTATAAGTTACTTATGTAATTATTTATGTCCTTAAAATTAAAAATAAATTATTATGATAAAAACAAGTAATCAAATAAATGAGTATCTAAAATAGAATTTATCTTTTGTATTACCTTATTATAAAAATTATACAATAATTAAAATTTGAGTAACACATATTTAACTTTTATTTAAATAAAGTAAATTAAATGTCATAATCTCATGAAGTGGCATTCAAAAGAAAAAATTTCGACAAAATGATGATTTATGTTGACATATAATAATCCAATGATATTATAACATGTGTTAGGGTAATTTCATAATATTTTTTTACCCTTAAATTCTTGATTTACCCTTTTACCATATTAATAACAATTACTGATGTTACCAGTCATAATGCCCTAAAATAAATGTAAGATATTTACATAATATAGATATGATTATTCATAATATGGAATCCATTTTTTAAAATTAATGCACATAATTTTTAGTAATTAATTTAATATTAATCTAGTTTTTTGAAAGATATATCAGGTTTTAAAAGTTAAAATGTTTTACAAGATTGAAATGTTTTTAAAAATGAATTAAATGTAAAATTAATTCTAATGAGAAATATTATATTAAATGATAAAAATATATTATATTTATCATTTAAAATAATTATGTAATATATTTTTATCATGTATTTTCTTTTGATGAAAATGTTTTTTTCACCAAAGACTTTGTGTATTTTTACTACTCATCTGAACCCGAATGTTTTCATAAAAATTTCAAAAATTCTCCAATTGTAAATTTTTATATCCCATTTCCTTAGAAAATTATTATTTTTTCAAATAAAAAATATTAATGTGTCAAAATATAAATTTAATTGGGGTTCCCCTATAAAAGAAATAAAATTACCCGTTTGAAAAATATAGGTTTTTATATATCGAATATGGTATATTCATGCCATTTGAAAAAAATATCTATTGGATGAATATAAAAAAAAATTTATTAAGAGTATAAAATATATAATTCATTAATTTAATTAACTAATATTAATCCACTCAATTTATTAATAAACAAATAAAAATCCATAATTTATTTATATTTTTTTTCAAAAATAATTCTTAGACAATGAATTCACCATAAATTAGGACATAGCCTTAAACGTTACATAATCTATCTATTTCAACAAGATTTCACTTCATTAAAATCATAAAGAAATTTTCAGTTGATTTTTTTTACAATGTTTGGACATAACTCATAGATATCAATGCACAATTATACTAAGTGGGTAACATTAAAACAATAACCATTTTTTCCAGAACATGAAGTTTTTAACAAAAAACAACAATTTTATTTCATTTAATAATATCCATAACATTTGACATGACTTTTTTCCTTCTTATACACATACTTATAATCAATGGAAAACATTTCAAAATATTAGATGAGAAAAAAATCCTAATAAGGGATATATAAATAAGAAAATAAAATCTTACTCATTGAATACTTAGAAACATAGGAAATAATTTTAAAAAAGTCATACGTCTCACCCAAATATACTTACATTGAGAAACATGATATTTACATATAACATTAAATAAAATATATAATATAATAAAGTTATAATGTGGATTTATTTACTTATATTTTATCCCTTATGGCAACCTTATGATTTTTAACCATCAAGGCTACCTTACAATTTAACCCTCACAGCTACCTTATGGTGTAACCGTCACAGTTACACATGGAGTAACCATACAACTAACCTACAACATACACATACCCAATGAATTATAGGGAGATATATTTCCCACCATTTATCATAAACAATTCAGAATAACCATAACATAATCATAAAACCAGAACACTTGAATTAACACATTCTTTTCTAATTTTGAAAAAATTAAAATTTAAAACAGGATTTTTAAAGAAGAGTCCCTTACATATACCATAACATTTAATTGATAATTAATTAAGTTATATGAATTTATGTAGACACTATAAATACACATAATACAACATTATATAAAATTAATCCATTTAAAAATATTCTTATCATGAAAAAATCAATGTAGTAGATGGATAACCCAAAGAATGGAAATTTGGTTAAAAATCATTTACCTCGGGTCTGTATTACATAAAATATATTTAAAACTATCTTATAATGACTAAAATAGTGTTATTAATATTATAGATAAAAATTTAAATGTTTATAAAACCTTTTATAACCATTTTATAACATTATTCAACACATTTATTAATAATATTTTGTTATTTCTGTTGTTTTGGGTGCATTCTTCACAAGGTTTCCATGGTCATTTCGTAGAGGATTTTCTTGTCGAATGGAAGAGAAAAAACTTAAGTGGAATTAAATGGTATTAATATATTTAAAAAATATTGAATGATATAATGAATAATTTTTGTATCACATATGATGAAGAATAATTAGAGAAAACATTGATGATATTTGTTTAGATAATTTGGGTTGTTCATCGTTAATCACGAACTAATTTCATTATATAATTTCATATCATGTATATAAGTTAATTATAGAAAATTAAAGAGGTTATATAATAAAATTTAAAATCTTATTAAACAAATAAAATAATTTTATATCAATCTTCTAAGGATTTAATGGAAATTGTAAACACAACACCCATGATTTTGTAAATCGATACATCAGAGACAGTATTTTTATTTCTTGAGTAGGAGGAAGAGGAGAGGATGAATGATGATGAATTTTTCAATAAAAGTGATTAAAATTATTTATATACATAATATGGGTTCTTTAATTTCCCATTTATATTGGGAGGTTAAGAGGTTATAAGAAAAGAAACCAATTAGAAGAAAACACAACAAAATGAATGCCGATTTTTACCTCTTGATGACTACTCCTTAGGATCCTACATATATCCATTGGTATTGGCCATTTGGATATACCAGTAGGTATTGGACGTTGGGAAGATACTTGGGAAGGTTTTTGAGAATAATTTATAATATTATGAAATCTTGACTGGTGTAAGTGGAAGAGGGGCGGTGGGGAGGTATTTATAGTGTTAGAGAGAAGTGGTTTTCCTTTATTTAATCACTAGTTAAATTTTTTTTCCTAAAGACTATGATGAGTCTTGAATCATGTGGACAAAAATAGTAAATATAAAATGTGAGTTCTAATCATGGGATCTTAAATTAAACAAGATTCTATGAATATTGTATTTCACATATGATGTATATATACAGTAAATTACATCATTTCACTATTCGTCAAAAAATTCAAATATTTCAAAAAAATCCCAAAACATTCAACCAAACCATTCTCTGATGAGTAGAATTAAAAAATGTACTTAATTTTATAAAAATAATATTATATATATGTATAATTTAATTTCTGAACTAAAATTATAATTAATTTGAAAAATAAAAAAATTAAAACTATAACTCATTTTATAACTCCATCAAAAATTTACCAATGTCTCATGAAATTATCTTATTACGATTAGAAAATAAATTAATTAATTATGATTATGTTTTATGAAAATTAATTTTCAATTAAATTTTTTTATTAATCATTAAATTTTAATTATGTATTTCTGACTTACAAAAATAACAATACTTATATAATGATTATATTATCAAATATAAGATGTCTTTTTATTATACATTCATTGTTGATGTTACTATTACTTTTTCCATTTTACTATTCATACAGGTCATATTACTCTTCATAAGGGTAACATAACAATTTGTAAGGGTTGGTTACTATTCACCAAAAATTATGTTTATCCTATCAGACTATAAATAACTAACTGATCACAATTCGGTAAATATATTTTTCGATATTCTAATCATAGAAGAAGTAGAATTATATTTAATAGCTAGTTTATAATTATCACTCTAAATCAAGCTTTCATTATTTATAGAATCAGTGCTTCATGTGTTTAAATTTATTTTTAAAACAATGTGGTGTTACAACTTCTCCACCTTCTTGAAATTGGGTCTGTGCAATATTATTTAGTTACTAAATAAGTGAGGGTACCTTTCCCTCATAGAATTTTTTGAATCCTATGTCACTTCATCAACCTTGTGTTTTCTCCACAAAACATTTACCTAGTGGATTACCAAATTCCATAATACATGTTCTCTTCAATCAAGAATCTGAATATGTTTCTCTTCATTAGAATGGTTCTCTTCTAGGTAAACTACTATTGGACTCAAAGCAATTAATGAATCTAGCACACGATTTCTCAATATCAAAACATAAAAAAGACTTTGTGTACCTATGAAAAACTAATAGGAATAGTTACGCGGTAGGCAACCTATCCAACTTTATCTATGATTTCATAATGTCCAATAAACCACAAACTCTTCTTTACTTTCTTACCAAAACACATAACATGTTACCTAGGTGATATTCTATGAAAAACATCATAATATACCTCAAAAGGAACATATTGCCTCATATTATCAACCTAACTTTTCTACATTCTACTAGCTATCCTCATGTGTTGCTGAATAATTATCACATTATCATCCACTTCCTCTAATAATTCGTGTCCCATCAACTTCCTATCCATGATATGATCCCATAAATCTAGATTTTGACACTAAATCCCATTTAATGCCTCAAAAGGAGCCATTTGTATATAATAATTAATTTTATTATTATAAGAAAACTAAAATAAAGAAATATATTAATACCAACATCCTGGATAGTCCATTTAACAACATTTAACCATATCCTCTATTGTGTGAATTTATCACCCGACCTATCCATCAAATGAAGGATGAAAATACGCATTGAAATTTGATTTTTCCCTCAATGGATTATGAAGTCCATTCCAAAAGATAGATGTGACCACGGGATCATAGTTAGCCATAATGGAAAGAGTAACTCCTTGTAACCATACAATCCCTTTTAGGTATAATCGATAATGCTAATCCAAATACATAGTATCTCGAATTGTAAGTAAATGTACATATTCAGTCACCTGGTCAACAATAACCCAAATTGTATTGTTCCCTCGAGATGTATTTTTTTGTCCCAAAATGAATTTTACAGATATATCTTCTCATTTACACTCTAGTACTAGAAAAGGATGAGGCATCTGTATTGGTAGTTGTCGTGCTGCTTTAACATGTTCCCATGTGAATCATTTTACTATAAAATATGCAATATCTATTTGCAGTCAATCCCACTAGAAATATTTTTTTATGGTTTCTGTACATCATAGTACTTACAAGATGATCATGAAATAGAGAACAATGAGCTTCAAACAAAAAAAATTCTCTAGTTGGAAAACACAAGGCAAACACCATATTTTTCCTAACCTCGAAACACAATATCTATCAATGTTAAATTATGGAAACTTGTCTATTTAACTGATTTAAATTTTTTTTAAATTCCACTTCTTGATTAATTCAGTCTCACAATGATAACTACACTAAAACCTGAAACGAGATATATTAATTTCCTACACCAGCAAGTTCAAAGCCAAAGTTCATTAGATCAACAATCAATGGTTGTGTTCCAAATGTAACATGGTTAATGATGAATGATGTTTTCTGCTCATGGAATCTACCACATTGTTGGTTTTTCTAGAATGGTAATTGATCATGAAATCCTAATCCATTATCAAATCTAGCCATATTCTCTACCACAATTTTAATTCTTTTTGAGTGAATATAAATATTAGACATTTATGGTTACTATATAATTCTCATTTGGATTTTCATACAAGATGCCACAAAATTTTCAAATCAAAAAACAAAACATCTAATTCTGAATCATGTGTTGGATAATTTTCCTCATGAGGATTCGGTTTTCTTGAAGCATAACTAATTTCCTTACCATTTTGCATCAGTACACAACCAAGTCCCTTAAAAGAAGCAACATTGTAGGTATACAACTCCTCATTTTAGGAAATTAGGTTAAAACTATTTTATTAACCAATCTATTCTTTAGTTCCTAACAAAAGATATCACATTCTTCTATCCAACTAAATTTAACCCCTTTTCATGTTAATTTAGTAGTATTATAGATAACAATGTATTGTTTTTAAGAAACAATCAGTAATAATCTGCTAATTCAATAATTCATATATTCACTATTACATTTATTTGTATTGTCCTTTCAAACACAACTTTATTTGATACATCAACAGTTATTCCATCCATATTTAAAATATTCCCAACAATATATGTCTATTAAAACAAAAAAAATAACATTTTATAAGCTTTCCATATAACCTTCTTTCATTGAGAGTTTACAAGAAAATATTTAAATGTTTTTCAAGATCCTCATAAAATTTTGAAAAATACCAAAATATAAACAATAAAAATAGAAAACATTACTTATCCAAATATTAACAAAATATTATATTCCTAAGATATATGAATACAACAAATGATTTTTTCAACCTGAAGGGAATAATAAAAAATTTATAATTCCCATATCTAGTATGAAAGGTAGTTTTTTGGATGTCATCCACCTTGACCTTCAGGTGATGTTATATGTATCATATGTGAATCTTTGAAATGTACTATGATCAATAGAGTTGTTCAAACAAGTAATAAATATCTAGAATAGGATATTTATTCTTTATATTAATATTATTCAAAGCTCTATAATCAAATAAATTTCTCATGGAACCATCTTTATTTTTAATGGACAAAATAAGAGCACCACATGGTGATGTTCAAGGATGAAGGAATTCTTTATCATGAAATTCCTACAACTGATTTTTCAATTATAGATGTTTAATTTTTCCCATTCGATAATGTGGTTTTGAAATTTTATTAGAATCAAGAAATAAGTCAACACTGAATTGAAATTCTTGATCAGGTATAACATCAAGTAACTCATTAAGGAAAACATCAAGGTATTCATTTTCCACTAGAAAATCATTAATCTGAATTGTTCCATAGTTTTCAACTATATGAGAATAATATCATTCGTTTCCATATTTTAATAGTTTCATAACTTCGTGATATGTTATCAATTGTATGGTTTCATTATAATATACAAACTAAAACTCTTTCTAAAAAACAACATCATTATCTCTACAATCAGTCATAGAATGATAAATAAAAATCTTATCCATACCTAGATTGACCTCAAACTCAACTAAAGAAAATAACATTAGGTTTGATGGTAGTATATTCCCATATATAATAATTGAAATATTATTATTATTATTATTTAACATTCCCCCTAGTTTTTTAATAAAATGTTCTAGTCTCATTTTTTAGGTGATATTTCCAATTTACAAGAAATTTATTTAGAAATAAAGTAATATGTAGACTCTATATCAATCAAGAATTTGTTGAAATCTATGTGAAAAAATATTGCCTGATAAAATGTAATTGGATTACTCAAAATCTATGGATGTAGTTGTAAATGATCTCACTACTCCTTTTTTTATTTTGGCTTCTTTTCATTACCCAGAACATTCATTGGTATGGTATTTTCATAATGATCCTTATCACCACATTTAAAAAACATTAGATTTTACTTTATCAAGATTAATCATAGAATAATTTTCATTATAATATCACGAAATATGTCTAAACAAAACACATCGAAAAAATATCCTGGTTTTGATAAGGTATTCCCTAGGTTTATTTCTAACACACTTTCCACAACCTAGAAAAAACATTCTTACCATAATATTTCATTGATTGGTTGTTACTGATTCCTTGTAATATGGAACTCTTCTTAAAATTTTATCCAAAGTAAATGAGATCATCAAAAAACTATATTTCTACTCTCTTAGTACATCAGAAAATTATTTCATTACTTATGAACTCACTTGAAGCTAATGCACTTTTTTATCTTGTCTACTGTCCTGATTAAAAATTGTTGATTTTTTATCATGATCCAGAATAAGATTTGGAGCATACCTCTCTAGTTGATTGATGCCTTCTCCATAAACATCCATTGAATCATACTCCTTTATCTTCAATGTATTGAATTTCATCTCTATCTTAAGTAAAACAACCATAGGATAATATTTTCCAATTATAGTACATTTAAATTCATCCCACTCTACAAAATCAATTTCCCCACTATCGCTGATATTCTTGACCATTGACCATTACTGATTAGTTTAACCTTCCAATTTATTTATGGTAAGGATAAAGTTTTTATTATATAAGAGTCCCATAACATTGAATATCTTTTAGATTTCCTTAATCAATCCTTCAGTAGCTTCAGGTTCAGAAGATCCCTTGAATGTAGAAGGGTATTGCCTCATAAAATGTTTCATTAACACTCTGTTCCATTGTGGTTGATCTGTGTGTTCACTTACATGGATTCAACATCCATTTATTTTGTATGTCTTCTAACCCATTAGTCTCACAAACAGCTCATTTCCAATTCCCACCATTCATGGTTTCCAATTCGGAATAATATCAGCCTCTCAGTTCCATCCAACATAATCTTCCTTGTTTATTCTACAGAATACCATTCTTAAGAGACATGTTGTAGATGAAGCAACAATGTTATATTTAAATTCTATACCATATAAATATAATGTGAAAATAATTTGAGTTATTCTATTAACATCATACTAACACATAAATTAAACTAAATCGTTCTCTAATATCAACTATAAATACCCAACCATAAACATCACATAATATGGCTATTTCAAATAGATTTAAATTATTTATATTCCCAAATAACATTTTTATTCAGAGTTAGAAATTTTAGGACATAAATCACATATATCATCACACAAAAATATAATGTTGTTAACATTATAAAGTATCCATTTCTTCCGGAACATAATTTTTTTAACACAAAACAACAACATGATTTCATTGACTAGTATTTATAACATTTAACGTGACTTCTTTATTTCACTTACATATTCTTATGACCATTTATAAAAATTTAAAAACATTGGATGAGTAGAAAAATATTATTAAGGGATATAAAATTATGTAATTAAACCATTAGTCCATGATTACTTATAAACATATAAAATGATATTTGCAAGGACATACTTCTCACCCATATATACATACTTTGTGAAGCATGATATTTCTATTATATATTAGATAACATTTATGAAACTATTAAGGTATCCTATGGAATTACATACTTCTCACCCATGTATACCTTATTATTTATACCCTCCTTGTGGCTACCTTAAAATGTTACCCTCATGGCTAACTTATGGTGTAACCATCACAATTACACATGGAGTAACCATACAACCAAAATCGCACTCCCACATACCCAATGAATTTGATGAAGATATTGTCCCCAACCTTCATCATAAAAAATTCAAAAAAAAAACCATAACATAATAAAAACACTTGAAAACATTCTTACAAAATTCCTATCAATTTATTGAAAAAATTGATGTTTACTTTTTTTAAAGCATGATCCCTTACATATACTATATCATGTAATCATGAATTAATAAAATTAGACAAATATATAGAACCACATTTAAACAACATAACAAAATGTAATATAAAATTTATTCTTTCTCAAATAATATTATCATCAAAAAATTTATGATGTATATGGATAACCAAAGAATGGAAATTGTGTTATGATTTCCATTACCTCTGGTTAGTCTTACATGAATCTTTTTTAAAACCCTTATATAATAGTCGAAATAGTGTTATTAATATTTTGAAAAATATATATATATATTTATTTTTATAAACCCATAAATGATCATTTTATAAAATCATTAAAACCGTTTATTAATAATATTTTTTTATTTCCATTGTTTCGAGTGCATTCATTGCATGGTTTCCCGGGTCAGTTCGTAAAGGATTTTCTTTTCGAATGGATGCGAAACACCAAAAGTGAAATAAAATTGAATAATATTTATCCAGTGTATCAAATGATACCATAAATCATTTTATATCACATATGATGATGAATAATTTGATAAAAAATTAATGATATTCATTTAGATCATTTTGGTGATTTGTAGATAATCACGAAATAATTTCATTATATAATTTAATATCATGAATATAATTTAATTACTGAAAATTAGAGAGGTCATATCGTACACATTAATATATTTTTAAAACATTAAAATAGTTTTACAACTATTGTTGAAGGAATTAATGGATATTGAATACACATCATCCACAATTTTGGTAAATCGATACATCATAAACTGTGTTTTTATTTTTTGAATAAAATAAAGAGGATTGAAAAAATGATGAAGAATTATTCCATAAAAATCATAAAAATCCATAATATATATATTAATGTATCTCTCAGGCATATTTTATAAGGATTGATTAAGAGATTATAAGAAAATAAATGAATTGGTCAAAAACACAAGAAAATGAAAGATGGTTTTTTTCCTCTAGATCTCTTCTCCTTGAGATCCTCTTTAAAGCCTATTTTATTGGCCTTTTAGTGATACTAGAAGTTCTTTGGCATGTGGAAGATCCTTGGTAATTTTTTTGGGTAGAAATTAGGTAGTTATAAATTCTCTATAGTTTTTATAGGATGTTGGGGAGAGGGTGCTATTTATAATGGAGGAGAGGAGGGGTTTTCCATTTTTTAGTCATCTGTTTAATATTTTTTCTGAGGCCTATGAATAGTCATGATTGATGTTACCCAAAATATTAAATAAATAATTTGATTATTAACCACGATTTCTTATATTTTCCATGATTTTTGGAATAATGTATTTAACAAATAATGTATACATACTGTAAATTGCAGAATTTCACAATACATGAAAAAAATAATGTATTTTAGAAAAAAAAATTAATATTCATCCAAAGAATTTTTCGACATATATCATTGAAAATTTTAATTTATTTTAATAAAAAAATATAAATATTTTAAAATTAATTTTTACAAAAATAAAAATCTATTCGAAAAATAACTATTTTGTAACAATAAATATTTTTATAACACCTTGAAAAATTAATCAAGGTCTTGTAAATATTTTTTTAACCATAAGACAATAAAAAAATAATTTATGATTTCATTTTATGAAAATAAATTTTCATTCAAATTATTTAATTAGTCATAATATTTTAATTAAATATTTATGAATTACAAAAATAACAACACATATATACTGATCATATTGTCACTTATAATATGAATTTTTTATATACATTCATGGGTGAGGATACTATTATTTTGGCCATTTTACTATTCATAAGAGTCATATTACTTTTCATATGGGTAACATTGCTATTTTTATGGGTAGGTCACTATTCAGAAACAATTAATTTTGTCCTATCAGACTCTATATAACTTACTGATTACTACCGTGTAGGTCCATTTCCCAAAATTCAAATCCAAGATGGAGAAAAATATTATATAACAGTTATTATAGATCTATATACATAAAAAATGTAATTATGTAGAGACTTAGTGCATCATGTATTTACATTTTCTTTAAAACCATGGGGTTTTACACCATACAATTTCATAAGTATGTTATATTTACTCCTGCTAACCTAATTTCTAGGATAAATGGTCATTTTATACTAGGGGCGTCTTGTGGTTTGTTTAAAATAATAGTTCTATAAAATGAATGAGATTAAAAAATTTAAACTACTTAAAAAGTTTCATAAAAACATATGGGTGTTACATTTATCCTTTTTCATAAATTATAACTCATCATTATTTCATCATAACTATTCTGGGGTTAACCTATTTTACTACGATAATGTTAGAGGGTTTTTTCACCTCACACGCTGATACTGATATCAAAGTCATAACATGGAAGTACGAGGATTATTTAGATGGTCATTCTATCCAGTGAGGGATGGGTTTTTTTTATTTTCAAGTTTTCTCTTGATGCCTTGTTGTTTAGATTTTCAAAGGTGTTACTCTTTTCCCAAAAGTGGGATTTACAAAAAAAATTAAATAATAAATTACATTGGTAAAATCAATAGAAGATTTAATATTTGATATTAAAACACTATATATAGCCGGAATAAATGGTGTTATATGGGGTTCATCCCCTATTGTGGAATAAGGGGGAGTGTTATCTTTTATATCCATGTTAGACATATAGAGATGAATATTTTGGGTATGCATGACATATCACCAGCTTATGTAGAGTTGAAAAGATTTGTAATAGTTATTTTAATAAGAAAATAGTCATTATATATAAATATTAATTATTATTAAATTTAATTTTATAAGATAAAAATAATCTTAGTATTCTAATTTGTAAATATTATCTTATGAATGTTTCTTTATAAATTTCATAAATATTTGTTTTTAAAAAATTGAGAGAAAATATAAATTTTTTAACAGTTAATTTCATTAAATTACTATAATGGAATAATAGAATATAATTTTTTGAAGTATTTTTATATTATAAAAATATATATATTAAAAAAAATTATACACTTCTGCATTTTAAAACACTTGTATATAGTCATTCATTTATATCAACTATCTTAATCAAAATAAAGATTTAGTATTAAATTAAAAATAATTAGTTTTCTTTATCTATTTCAAATATATCCACTAAATTAATATTTTATTTTATATAAATATTATATTATTATACACTAATTCTAGTGTATTTTTTGGAATAAATTTTCAATAACTATGATTATTGTTGAAGAACTGAATAATGATAAAATTATTATTTATGACGAATTATTTTATTGTTGTAATGTACCATTAATCTAATAAATTAGATTGAACTATTTAAAATAATGACACTATAATCATGTTTAAAAACATATATGATTATAATAAGATATATTTTACTAGTAATTAATTCATTATAATACTAAGAAAAAATAATAGTAAAAATATTATTTTTCTATAGAAAATAATTATTTAATATATTAAATTTTATATTTTAAATGAAAATTTAATTATGATTATAAATTGAACTATAATAAATTCATAAAAACAAAGGATTAACATGAAAAAATTTATTTATAAGGGTTATTTTATATGTTTAGTAAAACGTAATTTATATCAGTAAAAACATGTTTCCACCATACATATAAAAAAAGTAAATATATAAGAGTAAATAAGTTTATTTTTACATAGAATGAAACTTCACCTTCCAACTCCCAATTTAGGAATAAATATTTTATATATTTTTGAATTTCCATGGTTTTTATTTATGCTAAAATGTATTTTTTAATATTTATGTTTTTTTTGTATTTCTAATATAATAATTGTTTACTTATACATGTGGATTCTTTTCTTTGAGTTTTGATGGTTTGTTATAAGAAGATCATGCTCAAGAGATATTGTACATTGATCCTAAACTAAGATAATAGAAACAGATAAATTTTTTAAAAAAGTATACAACTATCATGAAATGTTGAATTCATAGTACTTGTTTAATTGATTTAATCATCATTTTATTTACCATTTTTAAGATAACATCATTATCATTTGTATCTAATACTTATTTCCTTTTTTACATATATTTTTTGAAGCCATGTTTTTCATTCAACAATCTGCAATAACACACAAAATATATAAAATGATTCATTCTAACAATGTTACCATAGTTTCAAATTTCATTTACATTCTTTGTTGAAATGCAATTATTGAATATTGAGTCCATGTTCATAGCTGAAAAAAATTCCCACTACTGAAATCCATAAGAGTATAGGAATATCATGTTCCCATTACAGTGAACTATCTTGATATAATGGTAACATGAGATTCCACTTCACTTATGGATTTCATGAAAGAGATATGCTTTTTGGAAAATAACATCTTGTAAATATACAGTGTTTGAAATATGACAAATAAAGGAAATACAAATAATTGTAAAATTGGAAATTATAATCATTTTGTGGCTTAGGGACATGTATAAATCAAGTGCACCATAATTCAACACACAGTGTGATTGGAATGACCCAAATTTCTTCTTTTTTCTTTACAATTTTCATTATCTTTAGTAAAAAAGACAACTCAAAAATACAAACCAAGAAAATATATTCTTATTGTTTTGATACTTTAAAAAATGATCTATAATTCATTTCTTATTTGTATGAGACATTCTCACCTAAATCTGATGCATAATGTTCATAGAATGACTCAATATGACTATTATTATTTTAAAATCAACATTTTAGTTCAAAATGTGTCACTCATTGAGAACCAAGAAAACAGCTTCAATTTTCATTTATAATTTATGAAATTAATTAATAAATATTTATTGAGGTGTAGGAATTAGTCTCACAAAAAATTGATACATTATGTGATCTATATCTATCAAAGTGTGTGTTTTTTGTTTAAAATGAAAATTTAGTAAAAAATGTAATTTAATCAAAACCATGAAAAATCAATCGTATTTTTTGATACTTTTGGAAAAATATACATAATCCAGTAGAGACATGTAGGAATAATCTACATCGTAATCTGACACATAGTTTCATTGATATAACTCCATGTGCCTCTTTTTATTTAGAATTCCCATCAATTTTAGTACATTGGACAAAATATTTAATGAAAAACGAGAAAATGAATTCATATATTTTTAATAGTTTAGAAAAATGATCCATATGTCATTTATGATGTGTAGGTATCAACCTCTCCTCAATCTGATACATGGTGTACCTGTTATGACTCCATGTGGTTCTTTTTATTTAAAATTATATTCCATTTTAGTAAATTTATAAGTGACCTACTCAAAACTGAGAAACCCCATTCATATTTTAAAAAAAATTAGAAAAATTATCCATATGTGTTTGTGATATATATTAGTAATCATCATCTTATTCCAATGCCCAATGTTTTTAATATGATTCAACGTGTCTGTTATGAATTTAAAATCATCATTTTAGATGAAAAAATGTGACTCATAAAAAGTGGAGTAAACAGGCTCGAATTTTCTTGATAATTTTGGAAATTAATTGATAATTAATTTATTATGTCTAGTAATTGGTCTTATGTCAAACTGATAAATAATGTGTTCTTTATGAGTAAAAGTGCTTGTTACTAGCTTAAAATGATAATTTACTAAAAAATAAAACTAACGTACTCCAAAGTGATAAAAAACATTCATATTTCTTTTATACTTAATAAAAAGGTGTACATAAGTAATTTTATTTGTGTATTAATTAACCTCATCTCTATATGATTCATGTTATGATAGGTATGGCTCCAAAAACATCATTTTATTTAAAATTGACATCAATTTTAGTAAAAATGGTAAATGACCTACTAAAAACCGAGAAAACACATTCAAAATGTTTTGATACACTTGGAAAATGATTCATATGCCATTATTGAAAAGTAGTAATCAATTATACCGCAATCTGAAAAATAATGTCCCTATTTTGACTCCAAGTGTGTCTTTTAATTTAAAATTCACATCTTGTTTTGTAAAAAAGAAAAATGTCATAGTCAAACAAATGAAAACACTTTATGATATTTTTATACTTTATTAAAATGATCTATAAGTCGTTATAGAAATGTAGGAATCAACCTAACCTCAATATTTTACATAATATTCTTGATATGACATTATTTTTCTGTTATCAGTTTAAATCACCATTTTAGTTCAAAATGTGTCACTCACTAAAAACTGAGAAAACACACTATGATATTCATGGTAATTTAGTAGATCCATTCACAATTCATTATTGAAATGTAGTAATTGGTCTCATGTAAAATTGACACATGATGTGATCATTCGGATTCAAAGTTTGTGTTTCTAGATTAAAATGATATTTTAGTAAAAAAACAATTGACATACTTGAAACATAGTATATTCAGTTTATTTTTTGTTACTTTATGAAAATGAACCTTATGTAATTTGAGATGTTTAGGTATTTTTATCACCTCAAATCAGTTCCTGGGGTGACTGGTATGATTCCAAGTGAATATTTTTATTTTAAAATGATCTCAATTTTAGAAAATAGTAAAATTAACCTACCCAAATATATGAAAATACATTTGGATTATTTTAATCCTTCTTGAACAAAATCATATATCATTTTTAATGTGTATTAATGACCAAACTGCAATCAAATACATGATGTTACCTGTATGATTCAAAGTTCATCTTCTTATTTAAAACTAACATCCATTTTTAAAAAAGGAAAATCACCAACTCAAAACCCAAAAAACACATTCTTATTGTTGTTATACATTCCGAAAATGATGCATATGTCATTTTCGACATGTTGTAATCGAACTCACCTCAATACAATAAATGATGTTCCCTATATAACTCAATGTATTGTTATAAGTTTTTAATCTACATTTTAGTTTAATAATTGCCACTCATTGAAATCTGAGAAAACATTATCATATTTTATTAATAATTTCATATATCAATTAATAATTCATTCTATGATGTATGGGAATTGGTCTCATCTCAAAATTATACATGATATGATCGGTATGAGTCAACATTTGTTTTTCTTATTTAAAATTTCATTTTAGTTAAAAAAATTAGCGAACTCAAAAAATTAGTAAACAAATTCAGAATTTTTTTATAATTTTATAAAATAATTTATAAGTAATCTTACATGTTTAGATGTCAGAAAAACCTAAATCCAATGCACGGTGTGATCGATATGACTCAAAGTGCATCATTTTATTTAAAATTGACCTACATTTTAGTAAAAACGAAAACGTACCTAATAAAAATGGGAATTACAATTCTAATTATTTTGAAATATTATGTCAATAATCTATATGGCATTTATGACGTGTATGAATCAAAATCATGTCATTCTAAATTATATTTTCTCCTAGATGATCATAAAAAAATTTAGTGTTCCAAACATCTAATATGTGACAGAAATAGGCAAAACTCATTACAAAAACAACATAATTATTTGAAATAATGGGATAATGAGGGCTGGATTATTGTTGATATGTATGCATAGAAAACACATCAATATGATTTGTGGTGTGTCATAGGTACTATGTTCGGAAGTAGAAATGATGGCCCAATAAATTAAAATTTCTTCATCATCCAAGCGATGTAACATCGTTGACATAATAATCTTATCTGTGTATGTTCCAAGGACAACACATTGATTTAACATAGCACAAAATAAAATTGAACATTTACCTCTTTCAAGTATTACATCTTCAAGCCCGTCACAAGATGCAGATGACAATTTCTCGATGACATTGAATTTGAATCCCTCTTGATCGTCGACACGTGCCTCATGACCTCACATGTCGTTCTTCAGATTCATAGTGCAACAACGGTACACCAATGACCAATTTGATGTAGCGATGATCCCCACAAGTAATCATCTTCGATCCAAGTAGATAGAACAAGAATGTCTTATATTCTTGAGAGAACATCTCTCTAGAATTCATTGGGAGAAGGAGGCTCTCAATTCCAACAAATGAATAGTTCCATGGGATGATCCACTCTATTGCTTATATAGGGAATATCTGAAACACCTGGTATGGGTTCCCTGACCCCATGTAATAAATATTTACAATATATGTGTCATAAATATATATCTTTGAAAAATTAAATTATTTCAAAAATAATATTTATAATTTTATCTATATTTTTAATATATATTAAACATATATTTCATGATAAACATAACTCATTAACATAACTCGCATCTCCTGATAATATTAAATGAACATGAGATATTAAAATCTATTCGAATAATATTTTTCCCTCGAATTTACTTAAGCACTTGTAAAGACATGTTATAACTAAATTCAATCAATTATTGAAAACATGAATAACTAAAGAATTTATTTATTACATGGTGATCAAAAGAACATGGATAATACCAAGACCTCTTATGGGGCCCACCATGTACTATAATCATATTTATCAGAATAGGGATGAGTCTCAAAGTGCTATTGTGTGTGAACCACTAGGAACTTATCTCTAAAAAAGTGATTAATATACACAACCAAGAGCAGGGTCTAGCAACCCATCGAGGCTCCTATAGAGAAAAGGAAAAATCCAAAGAAACGACTGCCTTCCTATAAACACGGTAAGTGTAATATAATCTATTTCTCATTTATATCTCAATGAATCATAATGCACAAGAGTGTCATAATCCTTTATCCTGGTTTATTTTATTTTTTGATCGGTCCGGATGACCTTAATTTCAACTACCATGTACATGGATTTAATGAACGTGATACCATCTTAATCAACTAGGTCTGAGATATCTCTTCCTCATTTCAGTAGAGAAAGATGTTATCTTGATCATTCTCTCAATGTCATGTCTCCAATGACTTACCCAACATAAACTACCTTGACACGACTTCATTGACATGGTTTTTTCCATGCATCAAAGTACAAAATTAAATGACACGCATTGATAATTATCTCAATTATTGAGACCATTACACAAGTTTATAGATAAGAACAACCAATGACACCTGAAACGTGTGGTGTTCCTATTTTTTAGGCCAGTCCTCATGATCTCAACTACTACCGATCATCATCAAGAACCATTGTTAGAATAATTCTCAATGCTTATGAGCCCCTGACACCATATAGTGGGACATCATCTGTGTCCTTTCCGGTTGATTTAACTAAATCATAAAAAATTACGTTATGATTAATCTCATAGAATCATGGGTTTATCATTATATCATGGGATCTTCTATAACCCTTTGATACGACATGAAATCTAAAGACAATGTCATAAAAAAGTGGATGCAGATGTATCTACACTATTATAGATATATAAACACATTTCTATATAACAAACTACAAAAATGTAGTGTTAATCAATGTATAGTTCAATTTTTTTCTAGGGAATCCACATTTAACACTCTCACTTGAACTAAATCCAACTGCAAACAGGTCTTAATATTATTGCTTTCACATGAGAATCAAGATTCTTATAAGAAATATCATTTGTCATGGGGACATCCATGTTCTCCTATTGGCCTACTCTTCTAAATATGACTTCATGTTTTTGATTAAAATTCCTCAAGAGATGAAACTTATGAAGAAAATGATTTATCCTCTAGTGAGACCTCGGCTCCTTAGAAGGCACCACTAAAGTAGTATTATTTCAATATAATAGAATAGGTTCTGCACTGCTAGGAACAACACAAATGTTTGAGCTATAGTTTTGTATCCATAATACACCCTTTTCTACATTGGAAGATGCAATATATTGGGCCTATACTGTAGAATCGGAAAAATTAACAAGCTTTGATATTCTCCATCTCACTGCACCACTATTCCAAAAAATGATATTGCCTGACTATGATTTATGATCATCAATATCGGTCTAGAAACAAGCATTAATGTATTGTCTCACTACTAGTTTAACATCTCTACCATACACCAGTAACATATTCTTTTTATTCCTCAAGTACTTTAGGATACTTTTAACAGCGTCCTTGTGCAGCTCTCCTAGTTTTTCTTGATATCTCCACACCATGATTAATGAAACCATGACAACAAACCCATTACATACCTTCACATACATGATAGTACCCACTGCCAAGGCATAAGGGATTATACTCATTCTCCCAATCATATCATGTTTTTTTGGACACATTTTCAGGGAGAGATTAATACCATGTCATATTGCATAAATATTCTCATGGATTGTTCCATGTTGTCCTTTTTAGTACCTTGTCAATATATGAGCTTTGACATAGCCCATGAAGAATTTCAGATCAATCTCGATACATATTTATCACTATAATGTAAGGATCTTCCCCAGAGTCTTTCACGGAGAAGCATTCATTTAACAAAGTCATAACTGATTACAAGAATTTCACCCGATTTTCTATAATATATATTTAATCAAAACGTTAAATTTGAAAAATGATGGAATTCCCTTAAATATTTTCATAGAGAGAAGGCACATATTCATTTTGGGCAAAACCAACATATCTTATAGCCTCATGAAAACAAACAACCCCTGACCATGATGCCTGCTTCAACACATAAATGGATCTGTGCAGCTTGCATAACATATTGGCATTCAGGGTCTTGAAGAACCCTTCAGGTAGAGTCTTAATGACTTATTCAACTAACTCCTCATTTATAAAAGTATTTTTGAAATCTGTTTTCCCAATTTTATAGTCACGAAAGGACACCATTGCCAAGAATATTTATATGGACTTACAAATTTATACTATTTATAACGTTTCATCATAGTGAATTCCATAAAATTTCCTAAACCCATTTTCAACCAATCTTTCATTAATGGGTCTAACCTTACCACCCATGTATAGCTTCATTTTGAATACCCGTTTGCATTAAATGGGATTTACATCAGCTAGAGTGTCTACCAAAATCCATACCTGATTTTGGTACATGGACACCACATCAAAATTCATGACATATTTCCATTTATTAGCCTATTTTCATTCTAATGCATCGCTATTGGTTAGACGTTCATCATCTTAAAGGATTGATGTGTCACCTAACATAGTTACTAGAAAACCATAACGCTCTGGTTCTATAACCTTTCTAGTGGACATATGTAGTATTTGTGTCTCGGGGAAAATTTCTTCTTCCATTTTCTCTTGTGAAGATTGTTCTCATACCAAATATTGTGCCTCTAGCTTCCCATAGAGATGATTGTGGGGATCCCAAAGTCTCCTTAATAAAGGGTTGGGTTGGAGGATTGGGAATGGCTCAAATGTTAATATTTGGACTGACCCCTGGCTGATTGACATGGAAGGTGTGCGGGCATCATCCCCTGCTCAACCAGGCCTCGAAGGGGCCACTGTTCGATTCCTCATTGCTGATAATGGGAATGGGTGCTGCATAGAAAAACATCACTCGTGGTTCAATGAAAGGGACAAAACACTTATCCTAAGTATCCCATGTGTGTAGGATGCAGGCCCTAACCAACTCTTCTGGATCAATGACATCTCGGGAATCAATACGGTAAAATCTGGCTATCGGCTCGCCCTCTGTTCTCAGTCAGATGGAGGTGATGGGGGGCCCTGAGAACAGCTGTGGAAGCTCAATGTCCCTCAAAAAATCCACCACTTTTGGTGGCAGGTATGCACTGGCACCATCCCAACCAAGGACCTTCTCGTCTGCCATCATATTTCCAGCAACATGATATGCCCCTTCTGCCCGAACACCCCGGAAACTCCCCTCCATGCTATCATCCAATGCCCTGGGGGCAAAGGAGGTCTGGCTCAAATGGGGCTCTTGTACAAATCTCTCATTGGACGTGGTATCATACCTCCCTTCTCTTCTGATGCGATGGTGCTCCACCTTTTTTCCAACCAATGCGGGATCATTCTGCATTTTTCCTGGATCATTTGGTTGAGGCGCAACGATGCCATATTCCAAAACATCAAGAAGCCCCCCAGTTTCTGGATCGAACGAGCTTCTTTTTGGATTGAGGGATGGCAGCATCACACTTGACATCAAAATCCATTTGGATCCCCATCCTCTTCTTCCTAGTGGCACCATCCACCCGAAGGGAGTCTCGAGATTAATTTGGGTGCGGATCTTCTCAAGGATAAACCTGTTGGTCTCAGTCTCTTGGCATCAGATCATTTTGGGAAGACCATCACAGTGAAACATGAATCTCACCGCATTCTTTGGGAACCTGTGGTTGCTGAACCTTCCACCATCCTCACTAGGATGATGTTCGCTAATGATCATGGATGGGATGTATTCCACCTTGAATCAGACTATCTCACCATTTTCAAGGCTATCAACCTCAACAATGGTGGCTTCCAGCCCTTTGCCTCACTCTTCAGGAAAATCCAATCCCTCTGTCAATGCTTTGCAATTTGTACCTTCTCCTTTATGAAAAGGGACGGAAATAAGGCTTCCCATCAGGTGGCGGCATGGGGCCCTCCTAACACTAACCAACTCTGGCTGGACCACTTTCCTTCATGGTTATGCGATTGTACTTCCACAGATCATCGAATTTAATGATTCTTTCTTTTGTCAAAAAAAATAAATCATGATCCCACTATTTACAATAGAAATGTGTTCCCTTTCTAGAAATTTGGTGTGTCATTCGACATTATCTTTTCAATATAATGGGTTATATATGGGATATCCTTGGATCTCATTAGGATAACGTATAATGATGCAATTCATGTTTCAGGATACTAATTTGTCCCTTGGTAATGTCTGGAAAAAAAATTTCTCACCCCCATACATGTATGGGTGTCATACTGAGTTTTTTTCCATACCATAACTCATATAGAATCCAATATGCTTCTTGAGATGGAACTCAGTTAGGGGTGTATGATGTTTTTTGCAATGTGTATCCCCAAAAGAATAATGGAAGAGTTGAATGACTCATCATTGATCTAAACATGTCATGAAAGGTCATATTCCTCCATTCACTAACACCATTCCATTGTTGTGTATAGGTGGAGTGAGTTGGGATACTATTCCACACTCCTTCATGTGATCAAGGAAAGCTTGGTTGGGATATTCTTAGCCTCAGTCCAAGTGGATTTATTTTAACTTCATAACAAGTTGGTTTTCTAATTCATGTTGGTATTCCATATATTTATAAAAGGAATAATACTTATACCACATTAACTAGATATAACCAATCCTGCAATAGTCATCGTTAAATGTAATGATGTATAAAAAATCAACCCTTGCCTCTAGTTGAAAATTACCACATGAAACTGTATGAATTAATTCCAGAACTATGTTGGCTCTCTCTCCCTTCCCAGTGAAATGTTCTTTGGGCATCATTCCATGTAAACAAGATTGACATACTAAAATGACCCAGACATAAACATTATATAATCTTGAATTAAATGAATAATTCACATTGAGGATTATTTCATGTTTAGAGTTTTAGAGAATTAGTCAATAACTTACACACTACATCTCAAAAATTACAAGGTTGACACTTCTACTCAGTTTCGATTTTTCATAAAATAAAAACTCTTAAATAATAGTCATGTCTAGTACAATTTTTAAGATAGAATGACTTTTCCTAGATCTCATCTTTGACACAATTTATCTTTAAGTCCAGTGAAAAACATTTCAAATCATGGTATGAGCATAAAAAGCACTGTAACGTTTATAAAAAAAATAAATCAACCATTTTTTCATAAATAAATACGTAACATACATAATGAAATCATAAGATTTACATAGTAAATAAAAATCATAAAGGTAACTTGTGAAATCCATAACAAAATTATTTTGTACATTTCACAGCTACATAGGGAGTTACATTTGGAATACCCATAACATTATATTCCCAAATTCTCATAGGAGAAACATTAACTTTTACCTCCTTCAAATTACCCAATGTGTTGGAGATCTATCATGGGCTCACTCTCACTAGGATTGTCCCAGAAGCACTTGTATACGTAACAATTCCCAAGAACCAAAACATACTGATAACACATAAAATATAAAGGAAATATAGAATTTACACATTTCAATGAAAATATATTATTTATATATATTTACATAAAAAATTTATTATCAAAACCATTTTCAATTACAAAATATGTAATAGAGTATATAGTATTTATTTTCCTTTTAAAAACATTATGGCTTGTTATGGAAGAGAAAGGATCAAATAATACTCACGACAGCGAAAAATGTTGTGGTCACCGCTTACATTAAAAGAAACATTATTTTTTTATTTTACTAAAATGCCTCGTATATAAAAATTCCATTTGAATGAACACAAAAGTCAATGGACACTATACACTATACAAAATAATGTTGTGTGTAAAACAAAATATGCCTCAATGAAGGGAGATTGAGATGAAGTCCCTTACCTCATGTTCGAATAGACCTGTTCGTTCTATAATCCCATTAATAATAAACTAAATTTAATTTTTACTTTCCTAAGAAACTATTTCAAATTTATTATTCCATTTAAATCACTTATTACAATGTTATAAACATAATGTAATAATTTATGTTAATAATGGTCGTTTTGTCGATATCTGGTAATTGAGTCAAAAATGGACTTATTATAATTAAAAGTTGTTCATGTGGAAATTATTTCATTATATCAATAAGGATATGCATGATTTATATATCATATATATCAATTATATACATGTATTCATAATTGTACATAACATTTGGAGTTAAGAAATGAAATGCACCGTTCATGGTGATGTTAAACCGTACGTACGCATGCACATAACTGTATTATCTTTTTCATTTTAATGGAAAGAAAACATAATGATTCATAGTTATATTATAAATATAGTATAATATCATATATATAATCTCAGTAACTCCATTCATTATACAGTCCATGCACGACATTAATGAGCCATATCACTTTGAGAGGGCGGTAGTCCACACTTCCTCTAATTAGATTGTCGTATTTTACAACTATGGAAACCATAAAAGGTATGATATAAATGAAAAAAATGAATAATAGAGACAATATGAATATTATATATATATCACATATAAATATAGTTCCATCATAATGGCCACCATAATAGGATGTAGGAGAAGATTGAACCATCATCATTTTGTGAGGTGTTAGTTTTCTGTCCACAGAAACAATATGTTCATTACCCATTAGATAGTGGTTTGTGTAAGTGTAGTTAGAATAATTATCATAAAAACAACCTATTATATTTAGGATACTGTTTTTGTTATAAAATAATGGAATAAAAAGAGTATAGGGGGATGGAGAATTAAAATAAAACAAAAGAACTTAATAGAAGATGTTACCTTTCAATCGGGAAACTCCCTTTGGTTTGAACAAAAAGGGATTATTGAAGTGTCTTATTCCTATTATAAAGATTCTATAAGGAATATAGGAATACTGATAGCTTATTTGGGTAGAGTTTGGATGTGCCAAGGGGTCTGAGAGGTGTGAGGAATGGGTTAGAGTTGAGGGATTTTTATAATGGGGAGAAGGGGCTCTATAGGAAAGTGTAAAAATATTGGTTAATTATACAATTATTTTCAATTTAAATAGGTCCAAAACTAATTAAAGTCAAATATAATACGACTCATGGTCTAAATAAAATCATCCAATAAGAATTGGATAGTCATTGGAAATTATTTTAAACATTATAATCTTATTTATTTAAATCGTTTATGTATGAGGTAAACACTGCATCATTATTGTGTCATAAATAATATTATTTATTTTATGTATAAAATTTATGAAAACTTCCCATGATGTAGGAAATCATTTTATCTCTCTAATGAATATTTATAGTCAAATATATCAATTATATACCCCACATTAAATTTTTATTTTGCAAAATAGTACATGTTTATGTTATTTTTATTTCTACATTTAATAAAAAGAGATTAATATCATTATCTTAACCAATTGGCTTTAAAATGCCAAAAGTATCACCAAATGATTTTATTGTAAGGAAATTACTCACCCAATAAGGTTAGAACCTGTGTTAAGGTGATTTTATATTATTATAATATTGTTTTTACCTCGAATAACCATATTTACCTTTAACTGCGGTAAATAAAAGTCAAAAGATATTA
The DNA here is from genome assembly GCA_963277665.1 of Viscum album. Classification (NCBI taxonomy): domain Eukaryota; kingdom Viridiplantae; phylum Streptophyta; class Magnoliopsida; order Santalales; family Viscaceae; genus Viscum; species Viscum album. The sequence continues at coordinate 878,960 of OY728121.1, forward strand.
TTCACCAAAAAATATTTTCATTCTATTGAACCACATTTTACTTAATAATTACAATCATTTATGATGGATTTTAGAAATTCAATTCATATATGTGGTAAATTTTCAATTAATTGAAAAAGATATCTTTTTTAACCACTACTTGGTGTTTTTACTATTCGTAAAAAATTGTGGTTTTTCAAAAAAATACCTAAAAATAATCATAAGGTATATTTGATATTATGAATTAAAAATTGATGTCTATTTTACTAAATTCAATAAATTTATGTTTCATTAATTAATTTTAAATTAATTCACATTCAAAACAGAAATTGTGTTTTTAAGAAATAATAACTATCAAAAGATTGACATTTGTTTATGTCCAATTTCATTGTGAAATTACATCCAAAGATAAACATTTTATGAAGTAGTGAAAATATAGTCTAATTAAACTTTAAAACCAATAAAAGAGATAATCTATCCATATATTAATATTATATTAAAATGCAGTTTTGAATTAAAATACAGTATTTTCACAATTCCTTAAAAATAAATTTTATCCAAAAAATAGCAAAAATTTATCAAAAGAAAACTTCATTGTCCCAATTTTAAAGAAGAATTTTATTTGGTCAAATTTAACATATAAATTTGACTAAAAATATATTTAAATAGGGTTTGCCACTAATAGGCGGTAAATCAACCTTTTAATGAGTATTAGTGTATTTATGCTTAAAATTATATTAATTCACATTTTTAGCCTCCAAATTTTATTGGATAAATGTAAAACATTTAACAGATATGTATAATCATATTGTAGTTAGTTCTGTTCATTCTCACCATTACAATGACTATACGTTAACTTCTATTTAAAATAATAATATTGTATTATTTTTTTAGTATGACTTGGCCTTGTCTACAACGTAATATGTCAAAGAAACCTGTTGGTGCATATCGGGTACGCCATCGAACATAGAAACCCCTTTAAAGTACAATTAATATTTAATTCACAAATATTAATAATTATGATAATGTATTATTCATTATTTACATGGGAAGTTACATCCTTCCACCCTTTGGGAAATTGTGTCCTCCAAATTATTATTTACATGTCAATTAAGTGGGGGTATTTATCCCTCATTGCATTTTTGAGATTCCCACTTTGCCACTTCCGACATATTGATTTTCCACAAAACCATTATGTGACTAATTTCCTTATTCTGCAACACCTGCTCTCTTCGGTCAAGAATGTGGACTGGTTGTTCCTCATAAGAGAGATTCTCTTCCAACTGACTATATATGGGCTCAAAACATGGGATGGATCTGCAATATACTATCTCCACATTTAAACATGAAAAAAATTGTGTAACTGGGATAAACATGGTGGTAAATCCACTCTATCCACAACTGATCAAACTTTCTCCCGGATTTTTTAAGGTCCAATGACCCTTATACTCAACTATCCCTTCTTACAAAATTTTTTCACATTATTCCATGAAGAAACTTTGAGAAAGTCATGATCACCTATCACAAAAAAAAGATCCTTCCACCAGTTATCAGAATAAATTTTCTTTCTACAATAGGAAGTTCACATGTTTTTCTGAATCAACTGAACTTTTTCTTCCATCTCTTCTACCAATTCTGGTCCAATCAACTTTCTTTCATTTACTACACCCCAAAAAAGTTATTTTCCACACCCTTTTTATATAATACCTCTAATGGATCCATATTTATACTGGAATGAAAACTAATATTATATGAAAATTAAACCAAACAATGATGTTGGTCCAAACATCCCTATTAATCCATTTTGCATGCACATAACATATCCTCTATGGTCTGAATTATTCTTTATGACTACCCATCTGATTGAGGATGAAAAGTTGTACTAAAATTTAATTCAGTAGCCAATAACTTCTGAAAGACTTTCCAAAAGTTATAAGTAAACCTGGGAACACGATCAGATACAATGGAGTGGGGAACTCCATGAAACCTGACAATCTCTTTAACATACAACCAAAAAAGTTGATTTTGAGACAATGTGTCTTGAATAGGAAGGAAGTGGGAAGATTTAGTAAACAGATCAACAATAACCCAGATTGAATTATTACCTCGAGATGTCTTTGGTATTCCCACAACAAAGTCCATGGTTATATTTTCCCATTTCCACTATAGAACCGATGAAGATTGTAGCTTCCCATTCGTTAATTATCGCTTGGTTTTATCCTGATGAAAATTAAAACACTTCACTATAAAATCCACAATATCTCTTTTCATTCCATCCCACCAGTAATACTCCTGAATAACCATAAACATCTTATTACTGCCTAAATGAACTGAAAATGGAGAACTATGAGCTTCACATAACAACTAATTATTCAACTATGAATCACATGGAATGCATAATCTATTCATAAAACTGAAAATACAATCATCATCAATGTAAAAATCAGGAAACTTACCCTTTTGAACCAACTATTCCTTTTTCTGCAACTCACTCTCTTCTTTCTGTGCTTGCCTAATTCTGTCTGATAGAGATGATCTCACATACACCTCCAATAAAATAGAGTAATTTCCATCACAAACAACTTCTATACCAAATTTCATCAAATAAAAAACCAAAGGATCTCATTCCAAATGTATCATGGTTAATGAAGAATTACTTTTTTGACTCAAAGAATAAACCACTTTATTTTCTTTTCCCGAATGGTAATGGATCATGCTATCATAATCCTTGATTAATTCCAGCCACCATCTCTGTCTCATGTTCAATTCATTCTGAGTAGATATATACTTTGAAATTTTTTGGTAATTATATATTTCACATTTTACTTCATAAAAGCGATGCCTCAAAATTTTTAAATAAAAAACAACATCAACTAATTTCAAGTCATGTGTTGGGTAATTTAACTTGGAAGGTTTCAACTGACGTGAATCATATGCATTACCTGATCATTCTACATAAAGACAGAACCATGTCATTTCAATAAATCATCACTATAGATAATAAACTCACCATTTCTAGAAGATAATGCCAAAATTGGAGCATTCGCTAATCTTCTTTTCCATTATTGGAAAAAATCATCTCATTATTTTGTCCAGATAAACTTCAAACCCTTTTGAGTAAACATAGTCATTTGACTAGATAAGCATGAAAAGATTCAACAATACTCCGGTAATAACCTTCCAATCCAGGAAAAATACAAATCTCGGTTATATTTGTATGTCTTAGCGATTATTCAACAACTTTTCGTTGAACAGGATAAACAGTTATTCCTTTTTTAAAAAGAATGTGACCAAAGAATGAAATTTATTGTAACAAAAACTCACACAGGCTGAATTTACAGTATATTTTATTTTATTTTCATGTTTGCAAGGCAACCCTTAAATTACTTCTATTATCCTATTTACTTTTATAATAAACCAAAATATCATCAGTGATCACAATGACCAAAATATCCATGAACTCATGGAAAATTTTATTCAAAGGATCTACGAATACAGTAGGTGCATTGGTAAACCCAAAAGGAATAACTAACAATTCATAATGTCCATGTCTAGTATGAAACAAAATCTTCAGAATGTATTCTTCCATTACATTCAACTTATGGTACCCCAACCTAAAATCAATCATTGAAAAATATTGATCTCCCTAGCGCTGATACTACCTCATTTGATGGCCCAACATCTACTGAGGTAGTTACAAAAGACTTCACCACCCCTTTCTGATTGTATTCTAGTTTAATTCACACTGTTGAGTTCTATATTTGACAGTCATTTACATAATGAACCATTTAATTGCACTTAAAACATTTTACTGATTGTAAATCAGTTTATGTCTTATAATTACCCTAATAATATTTGGTGAAATTGCGAGCTTCATGTCCCATTTTACGGCATCGGTAGCACTTATCAGAATTCAACAGAACTTCCCCAACTTTCTTTTTACCACAATTATCACAAATTGTAAACTTAAGTTGCTTACCATCATATTTTTTTGAAGATTTCTTCCCTCATGTCTGTCTCATCAACTTCTTATTATGTTGTTTGTTAAAGAAGACCTGATCATCAGCAAACTCCATTTCAACCTTCTCCACACATCAAACAAGTTTTTCATAACTTTTTAAATCATGAGAAGCTTCTAACTACCCATACATTACATACATTATTATTAATTTAGAATTGAATCATACTTATTACAACATATATAAAAACCATGATAGGACCAAATTGGTATAGTGTCTTTAGAATCTGGGAAACTTAAACAACTGGTTCATAAATATTCTACATTGTCTCTTGTTTATTTCATTATATCTATTGTCCCATTTGGCGCATCCTAATTAATACCCTTCTTCCAAACCTGGTGAAAATAAATCATAAAAAAGGGTGAGATCAAATTCTCCTTAAGGTTAGACAAAGAAATATCAATCATATCATATTCATAAGAACATAACATTTTGAAAATCTTAACCTTCAAAACAGATTACAATATCATAACATGGGATAAATCATAGTAGTGAAATTTAATACCAATAATCATAACATAAAGAATGAAACATTATGGAATACACAAATAATCATAGAAAATCATTTCTTATTAGTCAATACTCATTGACAAGACTATCATAGTGGAAAATGTCCATTTATGAACCTAGTTCACTCCTCATTTATGTCCTGTATCACTGAATCTGATTAACTTGTCATTCCATACATGTCTATATCAGGAGATATAAATCTTTACGCAATTCATTTGAGGGAGATATAAGTCCCACCAATCTCATAATGAAACCAGTCTTATGTTTGCCACAAAATCATAAATCATATATCATAGAATAACCCATGTAATAAAAATGGGATTATTAAACAACAGTGTTTCATACTAGATATGGACATTATACTTATGTGTGCCACTAAATCATAAATCAGATTTTGTCTTATAAACATTATTTATCCTTATTTAATCTATTTAATTTTATTTTTTGTAATAAGATTATAAATTTTAAATTGTTTTAAATAATTACTTATGTCTTGTGAATTGTCCATAATTGGATAATTTATGACAGTTTAGACCATATAAACATTAATTTATAATTTTAATATAAATTTTTGTTTTTTGGACAATTTTATTTTATGTTATTTTTATAAAATAACAATAGTGTCAATTTCGACACTGTTCATTTATTTGAATTTTAATAAAATCTACATAGAAGATATGTTAGAACTAAAATATTTAATACATTCCTAACATGTCATATTTATCTATAAAATTATTGGACAATATTAATTAGTTCATATAATATTTATTTAAATATTTTTAAAACCATTTATTTGAAATTTTTATCAATAAAAAAACTTCAACATCACTATTGTGTCACCATTAATGATAATTATTTAATCCCTAAAAATTCTAAATAAATTCACTTGATGTAGATAGTTGTATTATATTTATTAAGACTATTCATGTTCAATGTTTCATGAAGTTTATCACTAAATTAAAATTATTATACTTATAATATTTAATAGAGTTACATGTTGTCACTTTCATTGGTTTTAATAATAATTAAATTATTTTCAATGTCAAAAGTGAATAAAATGAATCTATTTTGAACCTAATGTTATATGGGTAGACTTTTAGTCATCTAATAAAATATTGGAAGGTTTTAGGGTAATTTTATAATCTTATTTTTACCTTTAATTACCCGATTTACATTTAACTACAATAAATAAAAATTACCGTAGTAACTATTCATAATATCAAAAAAATAAAAGTAACCTATTAACATAATTTGGACCCACTGAATTCAAATTTGGAATCCATTTTTAGAAATTCAAAACACATAATTTTCTGTAATTAATTTAAAATTAACCTCGTTGTTAAGAAAACATGCTTTAAAATTTAAAACATTCCCAAAGATTGAAATGTTTTTTCCTATGAATTAAATGTAAAATTAATGGTAATGACATACATTATATTAAATGGTAAAAATATATTCTATTTATAACTTAAAACCATTAAATTTTATAATTTATCCATATAAATTGATTCCAATGAAAAAAGTATGTTTTTAAATAAAATATATCGTGTTTTTAATATTCATTAAAATGTGAAAGTTATCAGAATAAGATGAAAAATTTAGCCAAAGTAAATTTTTATATCCTGATTCAAAATAAGAATTTTATTTTGTCTAATTGAATATATAAAATGTCAAAAAGTAGATTTAAAGTCAGTGTGCCATCAAATGGCTGTAAAGTTCCATTTTTTTAAAATACTTATTTTACCCCAAACAATTAATTTTATCCTCATACCATGTTCTAGAATAACGTTGTAAATTTGAAAATGTAGTTAATACTATTCATAACTGCTATTCCATAATAATATTATAACAATATATCATTTTTTTAGTGAAACCCGGTATTACGTAATACACACTCTATCGAGAAAGGTCACGATTGTGTTTAACACAAGCCAACCCAGTGTTGTGTGTAGTGAAAGATTCTTTTGGTGTTTCATATAAAATAATACATAAAAACAAAATATTTCTCATAAAATCTCAGGGTGTTACATTTTACCCCCCATAAAAAGAATTTGACCCTTGAAATTCGTCACTTCGTAACAAACAGATGAGGATACTTATCCCTCATCATATCCTCAAGTTCCCATGTTGCTTATTCAAATTGGTGGGTCCTCCATAAAACATTAACCAAGTGAGTGGTCTAGTTTCGTAGAAATTTTTCGCTACGATCTATAATATCTATTGGCTGTTCTTTATAAGAAATATCTTGATCCAGTGGTACAACTTCTGAGCTTAGTACATGTGAAGGATCAGGTATGTACTATATAAGGAGAGAAACATGGAACACATCATGAACTCAAGAGAGAATCAGTGGAAGCGCCAATCGGTAATCTACCTTCCCAACACAATCTAGTATCTCAAAAGAACCAATGTACCTAGGGATCAGCTTTCCCTTCTTTCCAAACCTCATTACTCTCTACCAAGGAGATATTCTTAAGAACACTTTATCCCGCACTTCAAACTCTAGGTCTTTTCTTTGGTTGTCGACATGACATTTTTGTCGACTCTGAGCAGCTCTTATGTGATGTTGAATAGATCTTACATTTTCTACCTTTTCATCAACAAGATTAGGTCTTAATAGCTTTCATTCCCCAAATTCATCCCAACATGTTGGAGTTCTGCATTTCTTTCCCTAGAGAGCTTCATAAAGAGTCATCTAAAAACGGGAGTGAAAGATATTATTATAATAAAATTCCACCAAAGGTAGGTTTTGATCCCAACCACATTTGCAATCCATAGAGAAAGCTCTCAACATGTCTTTTGGAGTTCGAATTGTCCTCTCAGATTGACCATCGGTCTGAGGATGATAACTAGGGCTGAAACTCAACTCTGTATCTAGAGTATGCAGAAGACTTCGAAAAAACATAGAGGTAAAATTCATATCCCGATCAGATATAATGGAAAGTGGTACTCCATGAAATCTTACCACTTCCTTCACATATATCCTAGAAAGCTGATCAAGAGAGAAATCTTCTCTAATAGTAATGAAGTGTTCCGACTTCATAAGAAGATCAAATATAACCCGGATAGCATTATTGCCTTTGGATGTATTAGGAAGTGTAGTGACAAAGTCCATAGTGGTGTTTCCCATTTCCATTCTGGTATGGGTAATGGTTGTAACATTCCCTTAGACTTCTGTCTCTTACCTATAACTTACTGATTAACCATGCATCGAGAGATATATTCAGAAACATATCTTTTCATGCCATCCCACAAAAAGTAATCTTTCAGGTCCATATACATCTTCATGCTTATATGGTTAATAGAGAATGAAGATCTGTGAGCATCATCCAGAATTTACTTCGTTAATTATGGGATGGGATGAACACAAACTCGATCCATGAAACTTATTATATCAGCATAATCAAAGTAGAATTTAGGATATTTTCTCACATTATTTTGTAACTCTACATCTCTTTCTGTGCCTCTTTAATCATCACATATATAAATGGTTGAACATTCATTTGAGAAAGATACGATTTTTCCCCTTCCATTATAATTCCCAGATCCATCCTTTGTAAATCCATAAATATTGGATCTTTTTTGATCCGCATCATGGATAAGCTAGCATGGTCTTGTCGACTTAATGTGTCTGCCACCTTGTTTGATTTCCTAGGGTGGTAATGAATTGAGCAGTCATAATCCTTAATCAGATCCAACCATCTTCTTTGGAAAACATTCAGCTCCTTTTGTGAGAAAATATACATTAAACATTTATGATCAGTATAAATTTCACACCTTTCACCATAAACATAATTCCTCAAAATACATTAATGCAAAGATTGCTGCAGCTAATTCAAAATCATGAGTTGGGTAATTTCGCTCATGGGTTTTCTACTATCATGAGGCATATGCTATAACCATATCATTTTGTATGAGAACACACCCCAATCCCTTCTTGGATGCATCACTTTAGATCACAAACCATTCTCCACTACAAGGTAGTGTGAGCACAGGTGCACTGGAAAACCTTCTTTCTAACTACTTGAAATTCTCTTCATACTCCTCCATCCAAACAAAAATAAATCCCTTTCAAGTAAACCTTGTCAGTGGATTAGATAATCGTGAAAAATCATTCACAAAACGTCAATAATATCAAGACAAACCAAGAAAACATTGGATCATAGTTAATGTTGTTGGTCTCGACCATCTTTTGATAACCTCTATTTTTGTTAGATCCATAGATATCCCCTCTTTTGAGGTTATGTGACCTAAAAATGAAACTTTTTGAAGAAAAAGTTCACACATGGTAAATTTGTCATAAAGATTCTCTTTTCTCAGGGTCTTCAGCACAACTCTAAAGTGATCTTAATGTTCTTCCTTGCTCTTTGAATAGACCAGAATATCATCTAAAAAGACTACCACAAACTGATAAAGATAGTCTCTAATGACTCTATTAATTAGATCCATGAAGATAACAAGGGAATTAGTAGGACCAAATGGCATCACTCTAAATTAATAGTGTTCATACCTTGTACGGAAAGCAGTATTTGGTCTATCCTCCCTTTTGACCCTAAATTGATGATACCCTAAATGAAGATCAATCTTGGAAAAGTATAGAGCTCCGCGTAGTTGGTCAAATAAGTCATCAATGAGTGGGAGAGGATATTTTTTTTTGATAGTGATCTTGTTAAGTTCTCGATAATCAATGAAGAGTCTCATTGATCCATCTTTCTTCTTAACAAATACAACAGGTGCTCCCCAAGGTGATGTACTAGGGCATATGAATCCCTTATCTAGTTTATCTTGGAGTTGCTTATTCAATTCATGCAACTCATTTGGGGACATTCAATATGGTGTCTTTGAAATGGGAATATCACACTGTATGAGATCTATTGAAAACTCAACTTCATGATTTGGTGGAAGACCTGGAAATTCCTCTGGAAACTCATCATCAAACTCCCGTACAATAGGAAAATTCATAATAATGAGTTTCTCTCCTACAATTTGAGATAAATAACCTTCATTTATAGGAATCAAGACCCATAAGATGGATTAAATTTCCATTATAAGGTTATATTCGTCCCTGCATCGATAGATTATAATAGATTGATCTCGAATATGAAATGTGACTTCCCTCCATTAGCAATAGATATGAAATCTATATTAGGAAAGACAATCCATGCCAAGAATAACATCAAATTTCACTATAGGAAGGATCAAAATATTTGTATGAATCACATTACCACAAAATTCAATTGGAGAAGAATTATAAACATTTGATGCAACTGTTGTGCCATTAGGAGTTGTCACAGCTAACACAACTTCTAATTGTTGAGGTAGTATGGAAATACCCTTGTAAAATTCTTCAGAAATAATAGAGTGGGTGGATCCATAATAAAATAAAACATTTGCTACTTTAGAGTGGATGGTAAGATTACCTTTCACCACTTCATTATCATACTCCACATTTCCGATAGAAATTTCTTGTGGATTTCATTTGTCTTTGTCCTTACGAGTTTGTGGATGTCGATCATCGTCAACAACCCTTGGATTAGGTCATTTATTAGCATAATTCCCCATTTCCTTGCACTTGTAACATTCAAGTGTAGGAGGGGAATTCTGTGTATCCTTTTCTTTGTTCTCATCACTAGAAATATTTTTCCCATCATTGTGGAATTGAAATTCCTGATGACCTTATTTTCCACATTTGAAACATTTACTTGTCCCTTTAAGAAAATTCCCTCTATATTTCATTCCACAATTTTATCATAAGGTAAAACTCATCATCTTTTCAGTGTGGTCTTTGGATTTCCCTTTGAATTCCATTTTCCTCCTCTTATCAAACCCATATGACGGATGGGTTACTCCAATCTCCATCTCAACCTTATGATCACATCGAACAATTTCCTCAAATCTTTTGAAGTCCCTTATGGAAAACAACCTTTGAATACTTGGTTTTAAGCCACTAAATAATCGATCAATCTTACTGTTAGGTTGAATAATAATTCCGGAATTATACCTTTCAAGTCTCGTAAAATTTACTTCGTAGGTACCAACAGATTCATCCTACCTTTGCATTAGTCAAGAAACTTCTTCTCCATGTTTGTTCGAAGAATAAAAGGGATGTTCTTATTGAAAAATATGTTTTTGAACTCTTCTCATTCCATGGACTCAATTTCACCTCTTATCCTCATATTCTTGATAAGGTTCCACAATTTATTAGCTTCACCATCCAAACGACATACGATTAAGATGATTGTTTCATGATCAGAACATTGAAGAACTGAAAATATCATTTAAGTGGCACCGATCCACTGTTCAGCCACTAATTGATCTGTAGACCAGCTGCATGAGGGTGGATGATTCCTCATGAAGGATTAAATAGAATGTTGTTCCTTCCTTTGCTCTTTTCGATGTCTTTCATGATTCATATCTTGAGAAAGTTGTGTGAGCATGGCTACAAGATTTTTCATTCCAGATCCCATAATGTTTGGTTGCCTAGGGGGACAACCATTGCATTGCCCATCACATTCTGCATTAACATGGTTCTTTCGAGTTCCATCCATTGACTAAAACCAAGAATCATAGTGTGAGAAACACTAATCATAACAGGAAAACCACATAGTCAAGAATAAAATTTCATACTTTAGCTATTATCATAGGTTATTCATGGCTATTTACAAAACACTAATATTGTGTTCTATGCTTAGACATATCTTTAGGGTTCTTTACTAAGGATTTCACATCCTAGTTTCCAAAGGTTGACTATACCTTTCCATTTATACCAACTGTAATGACCCATACATTACCTATATTTTTATTACTATAGAATTGAGGCATACTTATTACAACATATAACAAAACCATGATTGGACCGTGTAGGTATAGTGTCATTAGAAACTGGGAAACATAAACAACTGGTTTGTAAATTATATACATTGTCTCCCATTTATTTCATAATATCTAGAGTCCCTTTTGGCATATCCTACTTAATAACCTTCTTACAGACCCAGGGAAAAGAAAAACATAAAAATGGGTGATCTCAAATACTCTGTAAGGGTAAATAAAGGAAATATCAATCATATCATATTCATAAGAACATAACATTTGGAAAATCATAACCTACAAATGAGATCATAATATCATAACATGGGATAAATCCTTGTAGTGAAATGTAATCCCAATAATCATACCATAAAACATGAAACTTTGTGGTATACACATGTAATAATAGAAAACCATTTCTTATTAGTCAAGACTCATTTCTAGGACTATCATAGTGGACAAAGTCCATTTCTAAACCGAGTTCAATCCTCATTTCAGTCCTGTATCCCTGAACCGGATTAACATGGTGTTCCGTCAATGTATATCTCATGAGATATATATCATCAACCAATGCATAATAGGAAGATATAGGTCCCATCCATCTCATAATTAAATTATTCTTATGTGTGCCACAAAGCCTAATTAATATATCACAACATAACCCATGTAATAAAAATGGGATTCGTAAACATCATGCCATCATAACATAAACCATGTAAGAGAATATGACTTCATAAAAACAATTCCATCATAACATAATCAAATAAATGTAAAAATAGGGATAGAAACAGAACCCTATGTTATCATAGATGGAAAATAATTTTAATAAAACACTTGAACTCCATTCTTGAGGAAAATATCCCTTTTACTTAGAAAACATTTTTCCATTCATAACATGTCATACAATTTTAAACTAAAATAAGTTAATTGAAAATCAAATTGAAAACATGTAAACTATGCTTCATGGAAATAATGTTCTATGATATCATAAAAATTCATTCATGCATTATAATTTAAAAAACATTCTTCTTGTACTTTGGCTGGAAAAGTCAGAAAGTATCTCCTACTGAAAACGACAAAAGATTCCATTCATATCTTTTACTAAAAATTCAACAAATTGTAAAATTGGATTTAAACAATTATAGGAGGATGGAAATAATATTACATATTTAGGAAACATGGTTGTGGATGAATAGTATGACCTAGTAAATTCTGAAGTATAAACTAACTCGGATAATAATGAGATTGTGAGATTTTCCCTTACCTTAGGTCTGATATGCTTAGTACGTATCCAAACCTCTTGTAAAATGATTTAAATAATCTCATTGACTTATTCCAGAATCATATTCATTGTTATGATATAATATATGGTCATATTCTTATCTTTTTATTCGTAATATTACATTGCTAGTTGTTACTCAGGTGTTCGTTAGTGTATGTTCTTATGCGTGTTTTGACGAATAAATTATTATTAATATTTTTTGTTTATTTCTACATCATTTACAGAATTGTATTAGTATAATATATATCATATTTATTCATTCAATTTTTCAATATAATCATGTTTTATGAAGATCGTGTATAACGAATCTCATCGCACCGTGTAGATGGTAAGACGTACGTACGCACGAGCGATGATATCATTCCCATAAGTATTGAATGGTATTGGAGTGGGAGGTATAATATCTCAGAGTTAGTATCATGTTATAATAATCATATACATAGATATTATTTTCACCATTATACCCCTCCAATTAAGGCGGTGGTGGAAAACAGATTACACCATGGCGTGGAGGCGGTATTTTGTACTTACGCACATGCGGTGATTTCATTTTCCGTTGGACAGATAGAAGGTGAAATATGGTTGTTTAATATTTGTAATAAAAAATTAGTATATGAGTGATACTGATGTTTTTACTTTATAATGAAACAACTAATTAAGTGTAAGTACTAGAAGGAAGAATCTTGAACGAATTGGTAGAAGAGATTACCTCTTCCTCGACGTGCCTCTTTTAAACTTCTTCTTAAGGGACTAGAGTTGGTATTTTAAGAAGACCAGAACCTCCAGAATATTACTAGAGAAGTTGAGAAGAGTAATGGGTAGGTTTTGGCAGAGCGTGATGGCTCAATGTTGTGTGATAAGGAGAGGGAGGAGATTCCCTTTTATAACGGAGGATACGGGCACCTTTGGAAACTGAAAAATTATTAATTTATAATAAATAAAACCCCACTTTAAATACTCCAAAAATGACTCATATTCGAAGATTAGATGAGATATGGTTTTAATCTCATCATCCAATAAAATTTAGTCATGTTGGAAACTTATTTTAAACCTTATCAACTTGATTTATCCTTATTTAATCTATTTAATTTTATTTGAGGTAATAAGATTCTAATTTTTATATTGTTATAAATAATTACTTATGTGTTGTGAATGGTCCATAATTGGATAATTTCTGACAGTTTCGACCATATAAATTTTATTTTATAATTTTTATTTATTTTTGTGATTTTTAAACAATTTTATATTATGTTATTTTAATAAAATAACAATTGTGTCAACTTTGACACTATTCATTTATTTGAATTTAAATAAAATCCACACATAAGATATATTAGAACAAAAATATTTAATAAATTCATAACATGTCATATTTATCTATAAATTCATGGATCATATTAAATAGTTCATATAATATTTATTTTAATATTTTTAAAACCATTTATTAGATATTTCAATCAAGAAAATAATTTCAACATCACTATTATGTCACCCTTAATGATAATTATTTAATCCCTACAAAATCTAAATAAATTCACCTAATGTAGATAATTTTATTATATTTCTAGAGACTATTCATGTTCTACGTTTCATGAATATTATCACTAAATTAAAATTATTATACTTATAAGATTTAAGAGAGTGACATGTTGTAACTTTTTTTATTTTAATAGTAATTAAATTATTTTCATAGTAAAAAGTCCATAAAATGATTCTATTCTAACCCTTAGGTGATATGGGTCGACTGTTAGTCATCCAATACAATTTTGGTAGGTGTTAGGGTAATTTTATAATCTTATTTTTTACCCTTAATTACCAGATTTTCATTTAACTTTAGTAAATTAAAATTACCGTAGTTACTATTCATAAAATCAAAAAAATGTAACCAATTAACATAATTTGTACTAACTGAATTCAAATATGGAATCCATTTTTCAAAATTCAAATCCCAGAAGTTGTAGTAATTAATATAAAATTAATCTTTTTGTTATGAAATTGGGTTTTATAAGATAAAACATTGCCAAAGATTGAAATGTCATTAACTATGAATTCAATGAAAAATTAAAGGTAATGACATAAATTATCATAAATGGTAAAAAATATATTCTATTTATACTTTAAAACCATTAAATATTATAATTTAACCATATTTATAATTGTGATGAAAAAAAGTTGTTTCTAATTAAATTATAGCGTGTTTTTACTATTCATTAAAATATGAAAGTTATCAGAATAATATGAAAATTTTATCCAAAGTAAATTTATATATCCTGATTCCAAAAAAAATTATTTTGTCAAATTGAACTTATAAACATCTCAAAAACTATACTTAATGTGGGTGCTCCATCAAAAGGCGGAAAAACTACACTTTTTAAAAAATACTTATTTTACCTGAAGAATTTATATTGTTCTCATACCATGTTCTAGAATAATGATATAAAATTAAAAATTAAGTTAATAATATTCCTAAATACTAGTCCATAACAATATTATAACAATATATCGTTGTTTAGGGAAACATGGTATTGCGTATTACACATGCTATCGAGGAAGGTCTCGATTGCGTGTAACGCAAGCCAAAACAGTGTTGTGTGTAGTGAAAGATTCCTTTGGTGTTTCATATAACATAATACATAAAAAAATATTTCTCATAAAATCTTAGGTTGTTACAAAGCTATACTATTTCGATACATTGGATTTAATCTTGAGTAAAAACAGTTGATTTTACGATCACGATCTCGTATAAAATTTGGTGCATACCTTGATAGTCGAGTGAATTTTGCTTCATAAGAAGACTCTGAGTCATCCTCCTGCCTCAATTACAGGAATTGTTTTTCTATCCAAAGATGAACCACCTTATGAAAATATTTCTCAAGATTCGTACCATTGAATTCATCCCATTAAATAGAACCAATCTCCTCATTATCCCTGCTATTTTTAACCATCAACCACTATTGATCAGCTTCACCTTCAAATAAATAAACAACGAGACTAACCATTTGATGTTCTGAATACCCAATGATATCGAAAATCTTCTCTAGTGCTTTAATTTGCCCTTCATCTAGCACAGTGTCAGTTGATCCTCTGAAATATGGGGGATGTTTCCTCATGAAATGCTCCACTACAAACATGTTCCTCTGTGGTAGATCTAGCTGATCTTGTGCATGGATACCACCACCATTTATAGAATGAGTCAACTATGAAATCACTACAACAAACTTTCTAGTTCCTATTCAGACCATCTATGTTGGCATATTTGGAAGGTTATCTTCATCCTGATGTTTTCCCATCATAGTTTCCCAATATCTTCGATGGAAAACCATTCGGAATAGAAAAATATATTATGAGATGCAATATTGTAATCATTAAATGATATATAACTTCAATAATACCGTATATTAATTTGTCGACATTAATTTAATAATATAGTGTCTACAAAAGTTATCTAAACTGAACATTGATACTTAATATAAGGACTCGGTCTTAAACAATACATAATCTTGAATTAAATGAATAATTCACATTTAGAATCTTTTCAGGTTTTGAGTTTTAGAAAATTAGGCCATAGCTATTATATTACATCTCAAAAACTTCTATGTAGACACTTCTTCTCAGTTTCAATTTTTTCATAAAATAAAAACTCTTAGAAAAAATATTCATGCCTTGTCCCATGTTTTAGACAACATGAATTTTTCTTGATCCCATCCTTGACCCTGTTCATCTTTATGTCATGTGAAAAACATTTCAAAACATGGGATGAGCAAAAACATTTAGTCAGGGTTATAAAACAAAGAAATAAACAATTAGTTCATTAATACATACATAACATGTTATCTTTTACATACCTAATGAAATCATAATATAAACATATTAATCACAAATCATAAACGTAACTTGTGGAATCCATAACATTCTTATGTTTTACCTTTCATATCTACATAGGGAGTTACATTTGGAATACCCATCACAGTATATTCCCAAATTCTCTTAGGAGAAACAATCATGTTTATATCTTTCATGTTACCCAATGCATTGGAGATCTCTCTCAGGCTCACCCACCTTAGTTTTATCATGGAACCACCCGTATACATAACAATGCCTAAGAACCATAACATATTAATAACACATTAAACTAATATAATGGAAAGATAACATTTCAACATTTCAATCATTATATATCATTTAAATATATTGACACAAAAAATCCATTTTGAAAACCATTTTAGATACCAAAATACCTAACATAGTATATGGTATTTATTTTCCTTTTAAAAACCTTACGGCTTGATAAGGATGCCGAAAGATCACATAAAACCCACGGCGGTGAAAAAGTTCATTTTCACCACTAACAATAAGGGTAACCCTATTTTTTCATTTACTAAAATGCCTCGTATTAAAAATTTCCCGTTGAATGAAATGAAATGTCAAAGTTGTTTATACAGTGCATAAAATAAAGTCGTGAATAAAACAAAATATGCCTCAAGGAAAGGAGATTGACACGAAGTCCCTATCCTCATGTCTAACATGACCCGTTCGTCCATTAATTTCTTGAATAATAAACTAAAGTTTATTTCTTTACATTATTAAGAACCTTTTTCAAGTATATAATTCCTTTTAAATCACTTACTACCATGTTAAAACCATTATGTAATAATTTAAGTCAAAAATATTTCTTTTGACGATATATAGTACTTGAGTCAAAAATGGACTTCTTATAATTACAAGTTGTTCATGTAGTCCAATGTTTATTATATCCAGAATGATATTAAAGATTTAGATATCATAGAGATCATATATATCCATTATATACATGTATTTATAATAGTACATAACAGTTAGAGGTATGAAATGAAATGCACCGTTCATGGAGATGGTAAGAAGTATGTATGCATGAACGCTACTTTCATTTCTATTTCATATCTAATTGAATGAAAACATAATGACACATAGGTATATTATAATTCCATTATAATATCATATACATAATCTCAGTAAAACCATCCTTTATACGTTCCACATATGATATTACTAGTTATATCACTTTGAGGGGGCAGTAGTCCGCACTTCCTCAAATGAGATTATCGTATATACCCACTATGGAAACCATAAAGTTATGCTATAAATGAAAAATACAGAAACATAGAGACAATATAAATATAATATATCTCAAATATAAATAACTTTCCATCATAATGGCCACAATAGGTGGTGGTAGGAGAATATTGAAGAAGCATCATTTCGTGAGGTGTTAGTTTGTCATCCAAAGAATCAATATGTTCTTTTCCCATTAGATGGAGGTGTGTGAAAGTGTAGTTGGAATAATTCTCATAACAAAAACCTAGAATATTTAGGATACTATATTTGTTATAAAATAAAGTAATAAAAATTGTTTAGTGGGGTTAGAGAATTAAAATAAAATAAAACAACTTAAGATAAGATGTTACCTTTTAATCGGGTAACTCCCTTTGGTTCGAACACAAAGTATTTCTATAAGTGCCTTATGCCAAAGGTAAGGATTATAGAGGGAAGAAATGGATCAGGAGAGCTTATTTGGGCTGATTTTGGATGATCCAAGGTGCATGAGAGGTGTGAGTATTTGGTTATAGGTGAGAGCATTTTATAAGGGGGAGGAGGGGCCCTTTAGGAAAGTGTGAAAATATTATTTTATTATATAACGAGTTTCAGTTTATAAAGGGCCAAAACTTCTTAATGTTTTAGATAAGATGACTCATGGTCAAAATAAAATCATTTAATAATATTTGGAAAGGATTTGGATATTATTTTAATCTTATAATCTTATTTATTTAAATTATTTACAAATGATGTAAACAATGCATCATTATTGTGTCATAAATAATTTTATTTATGTGATGTCAAAAAAATATATAAAAACTACCATAATGTAAGAAATATTTTTAGCCTTATAATTAATATTTATAGTCAAATATATCAATTATTTAACCCCACATTATTATTGTTTTATCAAAAAAAAATATATTTTAATGATATTTTTATTTTTTACTTTAATTAAAAAGTTATTTATATCATTATCTTACCAATGTGGCTTTAAAAGTACAAAAGTCTCACTCAAGGATTTTATTGGTCATCCATTAATCATCCAATAAGGTTTGGAAAATTTTTAAGTTAATATTATATTATTATAATACTTTTTTACCTATAATTATCCTATATACCTTTAACTGCAGTAAATAAAAGTCAACAGTTACTATTCACCAAATAAATATTTTCATGTTATTGAACCACATTTTACATACTAATAACAACCATGTATGTCGGATTTTAAAAATTCAATTCACAGAAGTGGTAAAATTTTATTTACATGAAAATTTTAGCTTTTTAACTACTACTCGGGGTTTTCACTATTCAATAAAAATTGATGTTTTTAGAAAAATACCAAAAATTCAGCCAAACATATATTTAATATTATAAATTCAAAAAATATGTCTATTTTACCAAATTAAATACATAGAAGTTTCATTAATTAATTTAAAATTAATTCTCGTTGTCAAAACAGAACGCTTGTTTTTATGAAATAATAACTATCAAAAGATTAATACTTATTTATGTCCAATTTACAAGTGAATTAACTTCCAATGACCAGAATTGGAAGAAATGGTAAAATATAATCTAATTAAAAATTAAAACAAAATAGAAATATAATCATACCATATAAATAATTTATATTAACAGGCAGTTTTGAATGAAAATACAGTATTTTCATTATTCGTTAAAAATGAATTTTATGAGAAAATTAACCAAAATTTACCCAACGTAAATTTTGATGACCTGATTCTAAAGAAAAATTTTATTTTGTCAAATAGAACAAATATAAGTTCCCAAAACTAGATTTTAGGAGGGTTCACCATTAAAAGGTGGTAAATTGGCCTTTTAAAGAATATTAGAGTATTTATGTTTAAAATTAGATTAATTCACATTTTAATCCTATAAATTTTATTGGATAAATGTAAAAAAATTTAAATATCATTTATAATCATATTTTTGTTTCTTCTATTCACTCCCTCTATTAATACAGCTACTCATTAACTACCATTTAAAATAATAATATTATATTGTTTTTTAGTATTATTGAGCCTTGTGTGCAACGTAAAATTTCAAAGAAACCTGTGGGTTCATATTGGGTATGTCATTGAACATATCAACACCTTTAAAGTAAAATTAATATTTAATTCACAAATATTAATAATTATGAAAATGTGTTATTCTTTATTTACTTGGGATGTTACACATACATCCAAGGGTTCTAAGTTTACTGAGTCTAAATACCCTTCATGATGCAATATTCTTAATCGCTTCTCATTTACATGACTGTTGACGCTCCTTTCGTCACAGAATCTAAAGATCGGAAAAGGGAATATCTGAGCTCAAAGTGATTCAACCTTTGAAGAAAACATCAAAAATCGACAAAGGCATGAACACAGGATCAAAAGCAAATACACCGTGCAAGTTTTACCATAGTCGCGCAAGTACACTTGCGCGACCTAAGTGGTAACCGCCCGGTAACCGCCCGGGGTCTTCTCCTGCCTATAAATAGACCCTGTGGTCCCCCCATTCTGAGGATCTTTTTTCAAAAACTCGGATTGAAGCTCCCGACGCCCAAGTCTCTTCTCAAAGCTTCCAGAACACTTCTAAGGTAATTTCTTACCTAGAACGGAAGATTTAAAGAGAAGAAGGAAGGTCTAAGTGTTGAAACTTATCAAACACTTGCACGTCGACTTATTTCCTTCAATATAACTTGCGCGTCCCTTTTCTGGAAGAACCTCGTGAAAATTATAAAGGGTTTAAAAAAGAGTCGCTCAATTATTTCAATGCTGGTTGAAAATCGCGCAAGTACACCATGTGCCGCGCAGGTATACCTGCGCGACCATACGTGCGCGCCCACGGAAGACTTGCGCGCCTTGCAAGACTTGCGCGCCCCTATCTTTTTGGGTACCCATCTTGCCCATTATTCCCCTCTTAAGCCATTTCACCTTTCCTTTTCAAGATTCAGTCTTCAATACACTCTTCAAAGCCATTTATGGCATGATTTCTTGATTTGACTTCCTTATTTGAAAGGAATTATGTGAAATATCTCTCAAAGTCCAGTGATTTAAATATCCTTATGTCACTAAATATGGAGAGTTCATTCATTCAACCTCATCCTTTAAGATGAGAGAATCCTAACCTGGGTCTCCTTTTCAGGAATAATCCCCAGTTATAAAACCTTTAATCTGGGCATCTTCCTCAGGAGTAAGCCCCAAATTCTTAAAGTTCCCAATCTTGGGAATCCTCCTCAGGAGTAAGCCCTAATCAAGTCTTCTAATCTTGGGCATCTTTCTTAGGAATAAGCCCCAACCTCAAATATGGGCATCCTTCTTAGGAGTAATCCCCAAACCTTAATCCCTAACCTGGGTCTCCTTTTCAGGAATAAGACTCAGTCATAACCTTGGGCATCCTTTTCAGGAGTAAGCCCCAATCAAATCCCTAACCTGGGTCTCCTTTTCAGGAATAAGACTCAGTCATAACCTTGGGTCTCCTTTTCAGGAATAAGACCCAAGTCCCCTTAAACTTCTCTTAACCAGTCATAATTTACCTTTGATTTGGGTTTCCTTTTTAGGAGTAAAACCCAATCATAAGTCCCCTCCTAACTTGTGCATCCTCCTTAGGAGTAAGCCCCAAGAATAGAGTATTCAAGTCTCCATGAAGCACATATAACTTTATGGACCCTGTTCATGGATTTTCTCCCTAAAAGTAAATCCTAAACCTTCATCTATCTGGGCAGTCATCCATACATAAGCCCCAAACAAATTCTTATGATTGCATCTTTCATGGCACAATTGTCTATTTTTTTTTACCAATATCTATTGTTTCTCACACCAAGCATGACTCACATGAGCTTAGAGTGTAAAAGTAATTATGACATTCTTCTTTGAGCCATCAATCATAAACATCATACTCCATAACTCGAACTACGTGGGTTCTGATTCCTTTTCTAAAACAAAGGATACGTAGGTAGCCCATTTATGGGTTCGATCCCAACTTTGAAATTATCTATGTCCTTCTAAATGACGATAAACTTCAAGTGCCCCACTGAGTGGCTTTAAAACCAGCCTGGTCATTATAAATGACCAAGAGACTTTTATATAAATGTTTTGAAGGATACCATTGACCAAGAATCTCTAAACAGATATAGATGATTCTCTATTGATGAAGAACCTCGAATACATATAAAATATTCTCTAAATTTCATGCATATTTAATCATTGATTGTTAAAACAAAAGGAAAGCACATTTTATACTTGGTAATGTAATAAGGATTCACGAACATAACTTAAATCTATAAAGAGAGTCCCGGAGTAGACAATAATTCCCCTAAAAAAGGTGTGATGAGTCCGACCTCCCATCCTCTCGACCAATGAAAATTCCTAAGCCTCATTAGTCCACAAGCTAATGAGCGCCTGCCTTTGTAAAGTAGGTCCAAACGGATGTGGAATCATTGGATGTTTCCGGTTCTACGAACAAACCCGTTAGAAACCGATCGGAATGTTTGAATCTCCTGTCCAGGAGGTCATCCCTGGATTCCGTGAGGAAACAAAAATAGTGAACCCGACATGAAACCTTAACCAAGTGAAAGTGATGTTCTTATTATTTGTTAGGCCCCTTGGGCCAACAAAGCAATCATTGACATGTGCTCATCCAAAAGATGCAGTGGCCAGATTCATCTTGATTATGTCTGTTACATGGAACAGGCACTCTTTTCTCAAGATCTTCTGCAAAATGGCTTTCCTTAAATTCACCCCTATAAATACTGCTGCTGTGAACACCTCTACTGTGAGGTCTGCTGCTGTGAAAACCAATGCTGCTACTCCTGCTGGAACGTCATCCGCTCTGAGGATGACATCACCAACTCAGCGTCTTCAACGCTGGGTTTCTAATGCACTGGTTAAGGAGTACCATCGCAATGGTACTATCCCAACTCTGGAGGCTGCTCGTCAAGCCCTCCAAGTTAACAACTCTACTTGGTCGTCCGGACAACGGCGGCCAGCGATCAAGAAGCAGGCGGTGCTGAATACCGTCTCCAACCGTTTCGGGTCGTTATCCCCGGAACGCAATTTCCATTCACTCCCTTACTCTGAGGAAGTGAATGAGTAGGTCCCTCAGGTCCTTAGTTCAAAAAGACAGGATTCCTTCCCGAGGGCTCCCATCAACAATCGCCGCCAGACTCGTGCTGTAGTGCGCCCTCAACATGATGAAGGTACCAACTCCAGGCATTCAGCTCAGGTTCCTCGAACCCGAGCAGGCAAGATGAACCGCCAGAGACGGAATCCGGTTAACAATAGGCAGGTTGTCATCCCTGCCATCTCCGGATAAGTCCACCAACCTTACTTGGTGGCAAACAACGAGAAGGCATACACCCCTGGTCATTTAATTCCGCTGTCCAGCAGACTCGTCTGGCAGCATCAAGCCTATCCTGCCAGGCAATTCCGACGGAGTACCATAGGCAGGAACATACACCTGCTTATACATCACCAGTTAGTCAGCAGGCTCGTCTGACTACATATGATGGATCTCGTCAACCGCGTTTGGTGAAGTGTAATCAGCAGGCACATACACCTGGTAATACTAATCAAGCCTACCAACAGTCTCGCTTGGTAACGCACAGAGAAGTCAGTCGGAAAGTCCCGATGACAAACAGGGGGCAGACTCAACTCTCTGCCTCCACACTTGAGTACTGTCAGGATTCACTGACAGGAAAAGGAGGACAGGAGCAGGCACATACACCTACTCCAAGCCCGGAATGGACGTATATCCCCATTCCGGCGGCTGAAGTCACCAAACATATTTTGTCAATGGTGAAAGAGCAGAAGCAAATCCCTGGTCATATTCTGGATGCTTTCCAGGATATCATAACAGCTTCAGCATCATCTCAGGGACAAACACATCAATCTATCCCTAGCAGTGGAGTGACACATCAACGATTCAATCCGGAATAGACACACACATCTGTTCTAGTCCAAGAGAGTTATGGGGCATACTCCCCCATATCATACAGACAACCAAGTCAGGCACATACACCTGATTTGAGTGGAGATCATCAGCCTAACCTAACCATCTTTCCTGATCAGGCACATACACCTGCTCAGAGCAATCTTTTTCTTCATCAAGTGGTTTCTAAAGCGAGTAAGAAGGCATCTAAGAAAAAGATCCGCCTAGCACAGTCAGGAGATCAAAAGCGAATTTGTAACCAAGCCTTGCTCGATGATGGAGTTCTTGAAGCCCTCAGACATTTATCTGTCGGAATTCAATATTCTACTCCCTCAGTTCCCAATAACGGGAACATTAATTCTGAAGGTCTTCAACATACACTTCCTCATGAAGACTTGCTTCATGAAAGTTCGGTCAATCTTGAAGTTTCTTCTTAGGATGAGATCCACAGGAACCCTCTGTGTGGTCAGAAGACCAAGGAGCAAGAGATTTCATCTTTTGTTGTAACCCATCATGACGGTCCTCCTCATGGTGATGAACTTCGCTGCGAAAGTCCTCTCTGCAGTAGTGATTCACGTTGTCTCGAAAATTCTTCAGAAGGCAATGTAGTGACGAGAACGCCCTCCTATCTCGAGGCACTTGCAAACGTAAAACCAGTAATGTCTGATGCTTTACTATCGGCTGGTGAAACTCTTTCTCCATCAGAAGATAGCCTGGGGTTCAGGTTATTCTCCGAACCATCCCTGGGTCATTCATCTTCCAGCATGAATAGTGATTTCTCTACCAATCTTGTTGAATCTGATGAAGCAAAAAGGAAACACCAACTCTGGTCCAAACAGGTAGAAGAATCATCATTTAATGATAAAGAGGAAATGCTGAACATGAGGAAAAAACTGGCAAAATGTGAAGTACCAGTCATGTTTTGGCCTTTGGCTGACTCTCAGTATGACATTCCAAAGATGTTGACGGATGATGGAATCCATGATATTCGTCTCAACATATGGAAAACTCTTTGTCAATTAAAGAAGAAGGTATTATCTTATGATGAATATGAAAATCATCTTAAGATAATAGAAGGGCTACAACGTCAGATTGATTTGGCATCTCTATCAGTCTCTCGGTATCCGAAGGATGAAAAGCAATAGAGAACCCTTCAACGTTCATGCCTTGGAGCACTAAGAAGATTGCGTCAGTTAATTGCGAATGCTCCATCTGATGTTCATATCAGAGGATGGGGTGTTCACGGAGCACTACATTTCACAGTGCTTTCCAGTCAGCAAAGCCCGCCGAAAATGGTCTCATGCAATGTTATTGCCCATGGATGGCCACAGTCAATGGGCTTTGTTCATAATCAAAAGCATGCTCAAGAACAATCTTCAACTAGTTCCTCTCAAAATCAAGTATATAGAGAACAAGTTGTTGAATTGCTCCTACATCAAGCAGGCGAGAATATTGCACAAGCCTCTCGTCTGGAGCAAACACGTCATCAAATGACAGAAGTTTCGGAAATCATCCAACGGTCTGTTGAACCTGGTGATAAAAGTGGATACAGGTTAATGCATCCAGCTAATTTCCGAACTAAGATTCACAATATCAAGAGAGATTTTAAGAAGATCTCAGACATAGCATGTCAAGAGACACCCCAGCTTGCCAAACTGGGGACTTCTCTAACCCAAACCTCAGAGTCAACAAATGGGATTCGAGGAGTTGAGCGGAAGTAGCAGGAACATCCCTAGTCCACCGGACTGGGGACTTTTTCAAATCCTCAATCCCTACCTCAGAGAAAGTCAGTATTCTCTCGATTAGGGAATAAGCCTCGAGAGGAACGAAGAGCCAAGCTATCAAGAGATTCTCTCCAAGTGACGGTTCTCCAAGAAGTTCCTGAGGGATCAAGTCAACGAAATTCCATGTCTCATCATGGACATGGAAGAAGACAATATCACAGAAATGCTGATAGAAAGTATTCCATGCAATATGCATCCATTTATGTCATCAATGTCGTTGCTGCTGATTCATCAGATGAGGCTCAATCAGAGGGATCAGACGAAGAGGTTCCTGCTCAAGAAGTCGCGCACACAGACCTAAATGAAGAAGGTGTGCGCACACGTAATCAAAGGCTTACCCAAAATCTGGGTATTCCTTCAAGTAACCCACTTCCCCCTATCCGAAAAGGATCCAATAAGGGGAATGGAAATAATCAAGTTACTTCTCACCCTTCCTCTGAAGGAGGTCAATCGCTCTCATTAGAGAAAAGGTTTGCACAACAGGAGGAAGAAATGAAAGAATTAAGAAGGTTGAATGCGGAACTACTTCAAAGTAGTCTTCTTCTTAAGAATGCTGAAGTCCGATAGCCAAAGGAATTTGTTGTAGCTACTGAGATGGATCAAAAATATCCTCCTTTATCAGTACACCCACAGAGGTCTAATCCTATGGGTCAAACGCAACAACGGTTGGCAGCACTACCATCAGTTGCAGCACCAACCACCACGTCTGTCCAAGCTCCATTCATTGCACCTACCCAAAACCATGTTCAACCTGACGTTTCTCAAAAGATAATAACTACTATTGAGTCATTAACAGCTCGGTTAGAAACTATGGAAGGGAAACGGGCGCAAGTTAAACCTGAAAAGAATGTTTACCCTGAATGGGTAGATTCAATTTCTCCTCCATCCAGTTTTGGAAAGCCTGTTGTCCCTACTTTCAATGGATCAGGCGACCCTGAACAACATTTAACGCATTACGTGTCTTGTTGTGATCCTATGATGGGAACTCCAGATCAGCAAGAAGCAGTGAAACTCAGATGCTTCGTGCGAACCTTGCAAGGACCAGCTTTTGTCTGGTATACAAGTATGCAATCCCGGTCAGTCATCGGATGGGAGGATCTTCGTCAAAAATTCCTTCTTCAGTTTAGCTCAACTTTGCCAAAAACGACAGTTTTCGATCTTACAAACTGCAAGCAAAGGGAAAATGAAAGAGTCACTGATTTCATTGCTCGTTGGAAGGGATTAACGTATTCCTTGAGTTTAGAACTCCCTCAGGAGGAATTGTTGCCAATATGTGTGGCAAATTTGCGTGACGAATTACGCACGCCATTGATCCCTGTGAAATACACAGGAGGGTTTCGAGACCTTACTTCAATCGCTCAACAGATTGAAGATTCCCTTATACAGGCTAAGGTTAAATCTCGTGTAATTCCATCAGCTCCAGGAAGAAGAATGGGTAAAGAAAAAACTACTATAGTTATGCTTAAACAGGCACCTGTACCTATTTCTACTTCAAAACCATCATCTTCTCGAAGGTCTCCACCTCCTGAACGCCAACAACAGAGGTTGTTTCGTCCAAATGATCAAAAAGATCAACGACGAAAACAATTTGAGGATATGAAGAGTAAAACATACTCTTTCTGAAGTGAGAAAGTTCCTGGTTACTTCATTTCAGCTCTGTAAAATAATTTGGTTCAATTACCAGTGCCCAAGAGGCCAAACAAGGAAAGAGATAAAGACTGTCCCAATTATTGTCCCTTTCATCAAATGTTGGGGCATCCCATCCAGGAGTGTTTTGTCTTTAAATACCTCCTACAAAAGATGGTCGACATGGGACAAGTCGAATTGAAGGGTTCTTCAGCTCATGTAGCATGTATTACCGCTACAGATCCAGAGGAAGGAGGTGAGTGGCAGGAAGTCAAAAGCAAAACTGCGAAAAAATATGATGATTGGATGGTCAGAAAGACAATCAATCGGACCCATTCCATTTTGCGAACACAATTGAAGAAGCCAATTGTGTCTCCTACAAAAGTTGTAGTAAAGCCTCCATCTAAAGAAAAATCCTCAAAAGGGAAGCGCAATTCAAAGAAGAAAGAGGAATCATGAGAAGATGATTATGTAGCAAAGCCTAAATTGTCTTTAACTCTGGAAGATTTCATGCCATCTACTTCGAAGCCACGGGCACCGCCCCATCAAACGGCACAACCTAAACAGGCTAACCAGGCAGAGTCTTTATCAGACGAATAGTTAATCTTTGATTCTGTTAATATGATTCAATTAACAGATCCATATTCCAGTCTTGATGAGCCTGAATTCCCTATATAAAATAGGGGAATCCGAGGAAGTTCTAGAGGATCAGGATATAGGGGAAGACGTGGATCTTTCCGAAGCAACTACTCTATTTCTACCCCTGCTAGCACTATATATGCAGCAGAAACTCGTGGTAGAGCCCTTTAGCGAGCTCAAAAAGAACAAGCAAGTTCATTTTCCAATGGACAACTCAGTTTTGGCACAGTTATTTTGGAAGACCGATTAAAGGTTCCATCTTCTTTATCTCAGCAAGTAAATGGATCTAATCAGTCTAATCTTCCAAAACCAAGGATGTTTCCAACTTCAATACAGGATGCATCAGCTTCCAAAGCATCTGCTTCCAAGGTACCTGCTAAACCACATATTCCTATTGGGAAACGCAGACCTCTAGATCAAAAGTATGATATATTGAAACACTTGGCCCAAGTACCATCCAAGTTATCAATTTTGGATGCTTTGAATCTGTCAAGAGATCTTCGGGAAGAACTCATCGAAGCTTTGTCAAATCCTCAGGAGTTTGAAGCTGAAATTGCTGCAGCTGAAATCTATCACATAGAGAATAATCCTGCAGAATGCCATGCAGTGATATCTTTTACTGATAAAGATGAATATGATGTTGTGCATGGACACATAAAATTTTTTTACTTATCTGGAAAAGTCAATGGTATAGATGTTCGAAGAGCTTTCATTGACAATGGTTCAGGAGTCAACCTCATGCCCATTCGTACACTTCGTCGATTGGGCCTCAAGGAATCTGATTTATCTCCTTCTACCATGATTTTGCAAGGATATGATAAAAATGAACAAGAACCACTGGGAGAAATTACACTCAGAACTCAGTTTGGAGATCTTGTTTCCAATTCGGATTTCATGATTGTTGATCAAGACTCATCTTTCAATATCTTGCTTGGAAGACCCTGGCTACATCAGCATGCAACTATTCCGTCATCATACCATCAATGTCTCAAATACTATTTCGATGGTCAAGTTGGAAAATTGTATGGTGATAAGGCCCCATTCAAGACATGTGAGTCTCAATACATTGAGGCGTAATTTTATCACATGAAGGGAAGAGAAAAATCTACAATGAAGGAAATTACCAAAGTTAATGCTCCATATGGTTTGGAAAGAATTCCAATAAATCAATTTTCACATGTGAGTACAGATTATGTGTTACCTATCAGTCAAATTGACAAAATAGGCCCAAATAAAAATACTCTTATGGAAAGATCCACAATGTCAATTACGGCAATCGAGCCAGACAACATGGGAGAAATTGGTAACTTACCAAGCAGTGATGAAAGCATAAGTGGTGATGTTTTCATTTCGTCTGCTGAAATCCAACAAGTCTATACTTCGCTAATCAGGCCAGAAGAAGTTATAGCAACACCAGAGGTGAATGTTGATGTCGATTCTCAATCCATCATCTCCTCTTTATTTCCCAAAGAAGACCCTTTATCATCAATAGGGTCGGAAATGGAAGCTTCTTCTTCAAGATGTGAA
Source organism: Viscum album (assembly GCA_963277665.1). NCBI lineage: Eukaryota > Viridiplantae > Streptophyta > Magnoliopsida > Santalales > Viscaceae > Viscum > Viscum album. The sequence goes on from OY728121.1 coordinate 908,137, forward strand.
AATTTTGACATCTCTTATGATCATGAGAATTTCGTTTTTTCATCTACTTTTCAAGTAGAAACGGAAGAAATAACACATGATGAAGAGGAAGAGAAATATCTTAGAGATGCTCCTCCATCATTTGAAGAGGGTATCTCTACCACTGTGGATGAACTCAGAGAAGTAAATCTGGGTACAGAGAAAGATCCACGCCCCACTTTAATTAGTGCGGCCATGACCCTTGAAGAACAAGAGATGTATATTTATTTTCTAAAGAAAAATAAAGATATTTTTGCTTGGAATTATATAGTGATTCCTGGTCTTGATCCTGATGTTGCCACCCATCATTTGGGTTTTCCAAAAGAACATCGAGGATTCAAGCAAGCCTCGAGAAGAACACACCCAACCTATGCTTCCAAAATCGAGGTTGAAGTGGATAAGCTTATCAAAGCTAACTTTGTCAGAGAAGTTCAATATCCCAAGTGGTTGGCTAATATTTTCCCTGTAAAGAAGAAGATCGGACAAATTAGGGTTTGCATCGATTTCAGAGATCTTAATCGGTATTGTCCTAAATATGATTTCCCAGTTCTGATTACAGAACTCTTAATTGATGCGACAGCTGGCTATGAAGTAATTTCTTTCATGGATGGATATTCTGGATATAATCAGATCCGAATGGCCCTAGAAGATGAGGAATATATTGCCTTCATAGCTCCTCAAGGTGTGTTTTGTTACCGGGTGATGCCCTTTGGTTTAAAGAATGCAGGTGCAACATATCAACGCGCCATGCATCGTATCTTCAAACCTCTTCTAGGGAAGTTTGTTCAATGCTATGTAGATGATTTGGTGGTTAAATACAAACAACTTTTTGATCACTTGGCTGATTTGGAAGTCATATTCCTCAAGCTTCGACAACATAATTTAAAGATGAACCCCTTAAAATGTGCTTTTGGGGTAACCTCAGGAAAATTCCTTGGCTTTGTTGTACGCCATCGTGGTATTGAAGTCGATCCTGAGAAGACCAAATTAATCCTTGGTATGTCACCTCCTCATAATTTGAAAGAATTAAGAGGACTTCAAGGACACTTAGCCTATATTCGGCGTTTCATCGCCAATTTGGCAGGCAAAAGTTTACCCTTTACCAAATTATTGAAGAAAGGAGTCACTTACCAGTGGACTGAAGAATGTCAAGAAGCATTTGATATTCTCAAGAAATACCTCTTGAGTCCACCAGTAATCATGCCACCTGTTGAGGGTAGACCTCTTATCCTCTATGTGACAGCTTTAGAGCGATCATTGGGTGCCTTTGTAGCTCAAAAGAATGATGATGGGAATGAAAATAGTCTCTACTATCTCAGTAGAACTATGCTTGAAGCAGAAACCCGGTATTCGAGTATTGAAAAGTGCTGCCTAGCATTAATCTTTGCAGTTCAGAAACTGAGACACTACCTGCAACATCATGAGGTCCAATTGGTATCTCGTAATAATCCGCTCAAATTCATCCTTAGTCGTCCAATGCTTACAGGACGTCTGGCAAGGTGGGCGGTTATTCTACAGCAGTTCGACATTCAGTATGTGTCTCAAAAGGCAATTAAGGGCCAAGCTCTGGCTGATTTCCTGGCTGAACATCCTTCAGTAGAAGACACGTATTCAGATATCGAAATCCCTGATGAGGAAGTTTTCTCTATTCAAGAGAGTCCTCAAACATGGGAAATGTATTTTGATGGTGCTTCTAGAAGTCCAACAGGGAAGAAAATGGAAAATCCTAAATTCAACAAAGTTGGTTTCGGAATTGTGCTCATTTCTCCAGATAAGGCAGTGTTACCTTATTCCTTTTTTTTGTGGGAAGGTGGTACCAATAATGAAGCTGAATACCAAGCTCTCATTACAGGATTGGAATTAGTGCTTCAAGCACAAGTGAATCACTTAAAGGTGAAAGGTGATTCAGACCTAGTAATCAAACAAGTCAATGGGGATTATGCCATCAGAAAAGAAGAATTAATCCCTTTGTATGATTATGTCAGAGAGTTATTGTCAGAATTCCCTTCAGAACCGACATTTTCTTATGTCCCAAGATCAAAAAATGCTCAAGCTGATGCACTAGCTAATATAGCCACAGCTTTAGCAGATCCAAATCGGGACGAGACAACCATCTGTATTGCCCACCGTCGTGCAATTTCACCTTATGTTCAAGTCAGAACAGAGGAAATTAATGAAATTAGTCCCATTCCTGAACTGTATGGTCATACTACAGGATGGATGTCACCTATCAGGGAATACCTTCAAAATGGAACACTTCCACCTGATAGAGCCGAGAAAGGACAAATTCGACGACGTGTGGTCAATTTTACTCTTTATGATAGCCCAAACCACCTCGAGAAAATTCTCTACAAACACGGTTTTGATGGAGTTCTCTTCAGATGTATTGATGGTGAAGAGACAATGGCTGTCATAAAAGAAGTGCATGCAGGAGTCTGTGGTGCCCACCAGTCTGGACATAGACTGTCTGATCAAATTCAAAGGCTTGGATACTTTTGGCCTTCAATGATACAAGATTGTGTTATTTTCACCAAGAAGTGCCATTCATGCCAAGTATATGCCAACTTCATTCATCAACCTCCAGAGTTGCTTCATACAGCTAAATACTCATGGCCATTTTCCACATGGGGAATGGATGTGGTGGGACCTTACCCTTCAGCTACGGCCAAGCAGTTTAAGTACATTCTTACTGCTACTGATTTCTTTTCCAAATGGGCAGAGGCAGTACCTCTCAAAGAAGTCAGTTCTAAATGCATTGTTATCTTCATCAAGTCTAACATCATTACTAGATTTGGTGTCCCTCATACCATATTGACGGACAACCGCACCAACTTCTGTTCTTCTGAGGTAACGAAATTGTATCAAGAATACAACATTAAGTCCAACCATTCATCTCGATATCATGCAACGGCTAATGGACAGATAGAGGCCTTCAACAAGACTCTTTCAAATATACTGCAAAAGATGGTGGATAAAGATAAGAGGTCATGGCCTGATAAACTCTTTCATGCTTTATGGGCTTATCGGACTACCACTCGCAATGCAACGCGGTCTACTCCATATTCATTGGTGTATGGAACAGAAGCAGTCTTGCCAATTGAAGTTCAATTTCCCTCACTCAGAATAACCATTTGTGATCAGTTATCTACAGATGAGAAATCCCAAAAGCGGTTGAATGAATTAGAACAGTTAGATGAGAAAAGATTGTGCACTTTGCACAACTTGGAAATCTATCAGAATCGAATAGCACGAGGTTTTAACAAAAAAGTTTGTCTTAGTTCATTCATTCAAGGAGAATTGGTATTGGTTCTCATAGCACCAATGATACTAGGAAAGAAGCCTCCCAAGCTTGAACCAAAATGGGAAGGACCGTATTCAATACATAAGGTCTACTCCAATGGAGTGTATTCTCTAATCTCAATGGATGGAGAACACGTCACGACTCCAACTAATGCCAGATTTCTGAAGAAGTATTTTGTATAAACACAAAATATTGTTCCCAGAGCCAAAATAGTCACATTGGTTCGTATTATGTCCCTGCAACATGCTATTAAACTGTGCAGCGCCAATAGTCCTAACTGCAAGACTTTAAACTGCATAGTCCCTGTTGTATGTCCTACATGACACTAAACTGTATAATGTCCTATCTACATGACATTAAACTGTACAGAAGTTCCTTATTTGTCCGAGATGACATTAAACTATATTTTGTCCGAGATGACATTAAACTATATTATGTCCTACATTACATTAAACTGTTATTATGTCCTATCTACATGACATTAAACTGTACAGAAGATCCTATATTTTGTCCGAGATGACATTAAACTATATTGTGTCCTAGCAACATGACATTAAACTGTGTGGCACTTCCAACGTCCAGCATGACGATAAACTGTAAAAAGTCCCCAGAACTGATATCCTCATATTGGTTCACCTTAGTCCTAGCTACATGACTTTAAACTGTACAACACTCGTTCGTCCTTGCTATATGACGTTAAACTATACAGCAATGGTCCAATATGACATTAAACTGCAACTTCGTCCCACACGACATTAAACTGTGAAAAAGTTCCCTAAACCGTCCAGCATGACCTTAAACTGCATCATCCCTGGTCCATGTATATGACTATAAACTATTTTCAAATCCCTTATGTCCAGTAAGACGTTAAACTGTGACGTCCTAAACTACATGACGCTAAACTGTATAAAAGTCCCTCACGTCCGGAAAGACGTTAAACTATATAATCATCAAAGATCCAGCATGACATTAAACTGCACCATCCACAGTCTGTGCATATGACATTAAACTATTCACACTTTCATCCAACATGACATAAATGGTGTTTTATTTTGTCCTTACGGCATGACATTAAACTGCACAGTCCCGCTTTCGTCCAATATGATGTTAAACTATTTTATCCCCATCGTCCTAACTACATGACGCTAAACGGTACAGAAAATCCTTGATAGGTCCTACATGACATTAAACTGTATTCTGTCCCTGCTACATGACACTAAACTGTGCACAACCAATAGTCCTAACTGCAAGACTTCAAACTGCATAGTCCCTTTTTTATGTCCTACATGACATTAAACTGTGCATCGTTAAGGTTGTTATTACCTCTTGTTTCTCACACCGAGTATGACTCACGTGATCTTAGAGTGAACATCAACCATAACACTCTCTCTGGGCCGCTAACCATGTGTAAGTCCTAACAACATTTATTAGATCATTGTCCCCAAGAACAACTTGATCATTAATTCATTATTTAATTGAACTACACGGAATTTGATCCTTGCCCTCCAGGATGGGTATGTAGGCAACCTCCCAGGGTTCAAGCCCAAAAAACAATCTCTTCACATCAGTTCCCCACCATCTCATATGATGTTGAGTCGTGAAACCGCCCCCGGAATCGATATATTTACATTGATTCACTTTCGTCCTTGTTATATGACGTTAAACTATGCAACACTTTTGTCCGGTACGACAATAAACTACAATATTCTTTTATTTCCTCATTTGAGAGAGAACTATTATTGACATTAATTTTTCAATCATGGTTTTCATTTTCAAAAAACTACATGCATACATGGTAATGCCTAAACTTTTTATCTTAGGTTAAAACCATCATTGCACTAAAGTCCCCTTTCACCCTTCACATGTACGAACCAAATTTGTAAAAAGGGTATGTCTAGAACTACGTGGATTTGATTCCCATCCTTATGGGATACGTAGGAACATTCGAGTGTCCCTCGAATCCAGCCCCAAGTCTTTTGGGCCTAACCCCAAATTTCACTTTCAGTCCCTTGGCTGAAAAGTCCTCATGAAAACACACACTGTGTATTCATTATTATGGTCCGAATTATATGACCCTAAACTAAGATCACTCATACTTTCGTCCTGCACGACGTTAAAATGCATTTCAATAACTACGTATGGCTTGATTCTCATTATTGTGAGATACGTAGTGAAGTCCAAGTTTCAATTCAGGACCCAGCCACAACATGATTATGGTTTTCATTGACCTATGTATCTCTATATACAGTGGAAAATACCCATCATTATGTGTTATAATCCTAACCTTAAATATTTTCATATCTTCATAACCCTTTTTCATGACTTCTAGTCACAAAAATGTCAAACTTCTGAGAATTCTTTTGCCTGACTATGCTGCACGTGCCCATAGGTGGCCTTGCATAAACAGTCCACATAACAGACTTGTCAGCCAAAAGATACTATTTATTTGACCATGCAGCCAATGCCCATAGGTGGCCCTGCATGTTTCAACCCCCTAATGGGTTTGTTAAATAATGGTAACTTCATTCTTGGGAAGAATGCCTCTTTTGTCCTTATTTGTCTTAAAACGACAGTATGTAGGGATCCTCAAAAATAGCCATCCTTAACATATTTGTCCCATATCCTTTTTCATGATTTGAAAGTATTCAAGTCTATGGTTTATTCTTCTTCCCTACGTTTGGGTCAGACCTTCATAGGAGTGATATTCATCCAGTTCTTTGATATTCTTGTTCGGAAATATCTTCTCCATATTCAAGTACCCCTTTCCATACAACAAACTATATACTTTAGAAAATTTGAATCTCCATAAACTTTCACTGGCTTTTAGCACTAGGAAAGTAAATTTCTAAGTGTTCTTTCGCCTGACTATGCAGCACGTGCCCATTGGTGGCCTTGCATAAACAGTCCACATAACAGACTTGTCAGCCAAAAGATGCTATTTATTTGACCATGCAGCCAATGCCCATAGGTGGCCCTACATATTTCAACCCCCTAACGGGTTTTGTTAAATAATAGTTACTTCATTCTTGGAATATACTTCTTCTAATGCCTTTTAGCTCTTTTTCATATCATTCCTCAGATTAAAATATTCTTAAGCCATAGTTTACATATTTTCTCTCATACTTGAGTATGGTAATATGTTTTCAGATAAATTGTCAAGGAATTGAATCCATTTTAATACATTTTTGGTCAAAGTTATTTCGACCTTAAACATTAGCCCCTTTATGTCTGGCGTGCATGACTTTAAACTGCCCACACAAAAGACAAAGGAACTCTGAATAAAAGTCAAGTTCCAGCTCACTAAACATACATTCTGTATGATTTAGGTAATATTGAGCAATTAAAAGATTCAAAGTTTGTAGGGTTATTTGTAATAATCCTAGTAAAAATCAAACTATGATTACTAAGCCCATTGGCTTATGTAAATTTGAAGCAGGTAATGAAAGAATGCAGGTACAAATGATTGAAGACGAAAGTGTTTTTCATTGATACACAAGAGTTAGAAGGACATCCACAGACTGGAGTCTCTTCTCTTTTTCAAGAATTACAAGAGGCTTTCAACATAACACTTCATTTGATTTACGGCATCCTGAGCTTCATCCGCAACCACCTGGAATTCATTCATTCAACTGGATACAATAAGAGATGCAGTGATACCAGCTCTTCTTAGAACAATTGTAAGGGGATGTTCTTTAGTGCGGTTTGAGAAAAATTTCTGCTGATCAAAATAGTGACTCTGTTTCTGTCCAAGAGACTTGGAAGATGGATACATGGATTTGAGAATGGAGCATTGGAAGTAAAGAGCCATTTGGAGAGAGTACTCTTTTCAGATATTGCTCTTATACCATGTTTGTTTTCTCTCCACCAACTGGCAGTGGAAAACATTTCAGCCCATGGGTTTTCCATTTTCATATCTGCAAGGAAATGACATGGAGGAAGAATTTGAAAGTTCACACCATTGTTGTTGCTCTTAATGCACAGCATAACTGAAATAGAGGAGTAGCAGTGCAGCTGCATCTCAGGTGTATAATTGTTTGCATTTGGAACATTGACTCCTTGCAGATAACCATGACCACACAAAGGCAGATGGATGCTCTGTGGAAAATTAGGATGATATTTCTTCAAGTACTTAGCCAAATATGGGAGAGTGCTGTTGCAGATATCATAGTAATCATGGCCAATAATGTTCATCATGTCATCAATCCGCTTTCTAGCCAGTTCATCAGTCGTTCCAATTCCATTGAGAACCACTGAATCTGCACAAAAGATGAATAAACTAACTCTTAAATGGGTTTTTATTTTTCATAAAATTTGTGAAAGAATTTGGAAAAAATGGCTAAGACATTAAGGCGCGCAAGTATGGAGATGTCGCGCAAGTATTACCGTGCGAGCCATATTACCTTGAGAGTAGCGCGGCAGCGAGGAAAACACTAGAAAAATAGAGCAACCTGCGCGGCTAAGGAGACTTGCACGGCGAGAGGTCGAGAAAGTATGAAGTCCGGAAATCCGGATACTTGTACGGAGGTGAGGCCGTGTATTTATAGGCCAGGAGGCCTACCTGCGCGCCGTACCCAGAGCGCTTAAGGCCTGCGCGACGCAAACTTGCGCGCTGCCTTCTGTGCAATGAAGACTTGCGCGCCACCCTTTTCCTTTGGAGGGATTCGATTTCCTCAGAGTCAAATCCTCATTTCTCTCCGGATCCAACTCTGAGGGGGGACTTTTGTTGACTCTCCTTTCGTCACAGAATCTAAAGATCGGAAAAGGGAATATCTGAGCTCAAAGTGATTCAACCTTTGAAGAAAACATCAAAAATCGACAAAGTCATGAACACAGGATCAAAATCAAATGCACCGCGCATGTTTTACCACGGTCGCGCAAGTACACTTGCGCGACGGTCCTTGTCGCACAAGTGACTTGCACGACCTAAGTGGTAACCGCCCGGTAACCTCCCAAGGTCTTCTCCTGCCTATAAATAGACCCTGTGGGCCCCCCATTCTGAGGATCTTTTTCCAGAAACTCGGATTGAAGCTCCCGATGCCCAAGTCTCTTTTCAAAGCTTCCGGAACACTTCTAAGGTAATTTCTTACCTAGAACGGAAGATTTAAAGAGAAGAAGGAAGGCCTAAGTGTTGAAACTTATCAAACACTTGCACGCTGACTTATTTCCTTCAATATAACTTGCGCGTCCCTTTTCTGGAAGAACCTCGAGAAAATTCTAAAGGGTTTAAAAAAGAGTCGCTCAAGTATTTCAATGCTGGTTGAAAATCGCGCAAGTACACCATGTGCCGCGCAGGTATACCTGCGCGACCATACTTGTGCGCCCACAGAAGACTTGCGCGCCTTGCAAGACATGCACGCCCCTATCTTTTGGGGTGCCCATCTTGCCCATTTTTCCCTCTTAAGCCATTTCACCTTTCCTTTTCAAGATTCAGTCTTCAATACACTCTTCAAAGCCATTTATGGCATGATTTCTTGATTTGACTTCCTTATTTGAAAGGAATTCTGTGAAATATCTATCAAATTCCAGTGATTTAAATATCCTTATGTCACTAAATATGGAGAGTTAATTCATTCAACCTCATCCTTTAAGATGAGAGAATCCTAACCTGGGTCTCCTTTTCAGGAATAATCCCCAGTTATAAAACCTTTAATCTAGGCAACTTCCTCAAGAGTAAGACCCAAATTCTTAAAGTTCCCAATCTTGGGCATCCTCCTCAAGAGTAAGCCCCAATCAAGTCTTCTAATCTTGGGCATCTTTCTTAGGAATAAGCCCCAACCTCAAATATGGGCATCCTTCTCAGGAGTAAGCCCCAAACCTTAATCCCTAACCTAGGTCTCCTTTTCAGGAATAAGACTCAGTCATAACCTTGGGCATCCTTTTCAGGAGTAAGCCCCAATCAAATCCCTAACCTGGGACTCCTTTTCAGGAATAAGACTCAGTCATAACCTTGGGTCTCCTTTTCAGGAATAAGCCCCGAGTCCCCTTTAATTTCTCTTAACCAGTCATAATTTACCTTTGATTTGGGTTTCCTTTTTAGGAGTAAAACCCAATCATAAGTCCCCTCCTAACTTGGGCATCCTCCTTAGGAGTAAGCCCCAAGATTAGAGTATTCAAATCTCCATGAAGCACATATAACTTTATGGACCCTGTTCATGGATTTTCTCCCTAAAAGTAAATCCTAAACCTTCATCTATCTGGGCAGTCATCCATACATAAGCCCCAAACAAATTCTTATGATTGCATCTTTCATGGCACAATTGTCTATTTTTTTTACCAATACCTCTTGTTTCTCACACCGAGCATGACTCACGTGAGCTTAGAGTGTAAAAGTAATTATGACATTCTTCTTTGAGCCATCAATCATAAACATCATACTCCATAACTCGAACTACGTGGGTTCTGATTCCTTTTCTAAAACAAAGGATACGTAGGTAGCCCATTTATGGGTTCGATCCCAACTTTGAAATAATATATGTCCTTCTGAATGACGATAAACTTCAAGTGCCCCACTGAGTGGCTTTAAAACCAGCCTGGTCATCATAAATGACCAAGAGACTTTTATATAAATGTTTTGAAGGATACCATTGACCAAGAATCTCTAAACAGATATAGATGATTCTCTATTGATGAAGAAACTCGAATACATATTAAAGATTCTCTAAATTTCTTGCATATTTAATCATTGATTGTTAAAACTAAAGGAAAGCACATTTTATACTTGGTAATGTAATAAGGATTCACGAACATAACTTAAATCTATAAAGAGAGTCCCGGAGTAGACAATAATTCCCATCAAAAAGGTGTGATGAGTCCGACCTCCCATCCTCTCGACCATTGCAAATTCCTAAGCCTCATTAGTCCACAAGCTAATGAGTGCCTGCCTTTGGAATGTAGGTCCAAATAGATGTGGAATCATTGGATGTTTCCGGTTCTACGAACAAACCCGTTAGAAACCGATCGAAACCTTTGAATCTCCCATCCAGGAGGTCATCCCCGGATTCCGTGAGGAAACAATGACCTATCCCGAAGAGCCCTTAGTAAGTGATATATGACTTATTTTATTCAGTTTTTTCATTGACATCCATTACAGGGTTCCCGAGTTCAATCATATTTTATCCAATATTAAGATGTGTCATACTAAAACAGATTTTATCCCTTTAAAAGAGACAACATTTACATCCAAACATGAAATAAAACCCCATAGAGTTTAATATCGGAACATATATTTTGTTCCTTGTTTTAGAAGTTACATTATTTCTATTATTTAAAACCATAATCAAACCACTTGGAAAGGTAATGTGATAGTCTCCCACTACCTAGGGTGCCTCACATGCACCATTTGCAGCTCAGAGATTCAATTCACATTTTTCAACCATCTTGAACCTTCTTGGTTCCTGTATATAAATTCAAATGTATGATCCACATGTCATATCTAATAACCAACATCTAGATCAAGATAGGATTATTTTAATTTAAAAAAATACCTGATGTAGAAGCATCGGTTTTCTTTTTCTTCTCAACTCTTCAATTATTCTTCTACTGGCCTTTCTTGCTTTATCCAAAGAAAACATCCTCCTGCTCATTACTCTACCTCTTAATATTTGGATTCTTTGTAGGATGATGAATTAGAGTCTTTGGCCTTGAATTGGCCTTATACCTCTTTCTCCCCTAATTTCTTTTCTTAACTATAAGGACGAATGAATTATTGTTTTTTATATCCTTTTCAGCTTAGATTACTAAATCCAAATGGCATGGGATAGACTTCATCATATCATTCCTAACATTATTGATTATGACAGTCATGAATAATGGTGGTAAAGAGGCATGAATGAGATACACTACTAGTTCTTGGTTCAATTTGAACCCAAGGGATTCTGGCCTCTGAATATAGCCATGTGTCTTGAGTTCATGTGATCGGGATGGTTCCCTTCTTCTATCCTGCACTTGTATAGGGAACATGAGGGAACTTACCTTTCCAGCATGGCCCTCTGCTAATATAATTATTGGAGATGTTAAATAATCTCGTAGGCATCCACATCCTCATGAATTTTATGTATTTGGATGGACATGGATGACCAAGATGCATTGTTCATCAGTTTCATCCTCTACATGATTTTTTCCATTCATATTTTTTTGACATTCATGCCTTCTATGTAATCTCAAGAAAAACTAAGGATTCCATCACATATAACTTCCTCTCATGGTTTAGAACTATGTGAGAGCATCTATACCACTCCTATAAGTTATTTCTAGTCAATATGTTTTCCTTATCTAGATTTGATCATTGTGATAATGTAATTGTGGTGTTGGTGATTTCCCTTTAAAATATACATCAGAGGAACATTATCAGTTAGTAAATTATCTTGATTACCTTCTAAAATTTTTGTTTAACTAATTATTATATCATTTTAATGTATCCAACTATGTTAGATAACCACACTATCCCTCACGATTAGATTCAGAATACATTGTTGCTTGAGTTCTCTAGTGTCAAAGATCCTAAAAACTTCCCTCAAAGTCTTCATGCTATGGATACACAACTACTCAGAGGGTTTCAAGGTAGGAACTAGGCTGGACAACTGCATAATCATGGTTCCTTGTACTTTTTATGTAATTTACTAGCTTTTTGAATTTGAACCTTATTCCCTCAACATATTTCTTCTAAATTGAAATCTAGTTATATAGGGTTAATCATTCACTACCCACTTTAGTTAAGTCGACCCGGTTCTCTCATGAAAATTCCTCTGTAGTAAAAGGCACTCTAAATTTTGGGTGATGAGAACCCCAAACACCTTGTATTGTTAAAATGTGGGTAATGGATGGCATTTATGAATTAATATATCTTTGGGGGATTTTGATATTTATTGAAGAATATAATACTTTTCTATTTATATGTTCTAACTAGATAGTAATTCTAACAACTGAACATGAAATAGAAATATATTCCCCACATATTTACGCATTTTTCTCTTCTGTACTATTCAATTTGATCAATAAATAATCATACACTCCCAAAAAACAAAAACCAATGAATAATGGTAAATTATTAATTCTGACTGTTCTTGAGCATTAATCTATGATCGATTTATAATCGATCAATCATGACTTAGGGGATTTCATAACTGAGTCAAAACCTGACTCATATCACAACATGCCATCTTTGAATAGTTCTTGGCTCCCATCTGGATTTCCACCTCAACTTAGTAGGGCCGACATCAAGGAATGTGGTTTTATTTTATAAAAATATACTTGTGCATAGGTGAGGGAGTCTAGGGGTACAAAATACAATAGGTGTATTAGAATCTCAAGACCTTATACATATTTGAATTAAAATACAATTCATTGATTTTCATTTATTTTATTAATTATTAGAATCATCACACACATTGAATAAATAGTTAAAAAATAAAACCAGGCATGCACGGGTCATTCAATAGCTCATGACCAGTCAGTATATATAATGTGCAATTAAAACTAAACTAAATTTAATTTAAATAGTATGAGGGAGTTCAAATAAATTAAATGAATTTAAATAAATTCAATTAATTTATTTGTCTCTTCTAATTGTTTAATTTAATTTTAATTCTAAAAATTAAATTAAACCATTAATTTTATTTTTTAATTGTAAAATAAAATTAAATAATTAATTTAATTTAATTTTAAATTAAATTAATGTTTCAGATTATATTTAATTTTTAACACCAAAATTAATTATAATTAATTTAATTTAAAAAATAAATTAATTAAACCAATTTAAAAGGGCGACCTCTTGTCAAGGAAGGAGTCTAGAAGCACTACGAACTTCTACGAGGGAGAAAAAATGGAGTTGGGCCGAATCAAACCACGTCCACGGTGTGACCATGGTGTGTCGTCCGAATCCAATAACACCCCAATTATGGAACTAACATTAAAGGGAGGTCCACACCAATTTTGGACAATGAGGTGAGGCCAACTGAGAAGTGGTGGCGGTGTCCCTTGGATCCGACGAACTGCGGCGGACTGGCGATTGGTTCTGAGGGAGGCACACAACATAGACGGGTCTGTGGCGACAAGCTCCTCTGGTTAGGAATCATGGATGCATGTGGAATTATCCTACAAGGTGTAGTTGGCTATTGGTAGACCACATAGGGGATGTGGTGTTAGGCTCTGGTGATGTGAGAAGGGAGGCAGGATGACGCCTTGTGGCTGAGATCGAGACAATGGAGGACCAGGTAGGCATTGCAGGAGAGGATCGGGGCAGCAGCGGGGCGTCAACACGTAGCTCTAGTGAGTGCGTTGCGGTCCACGGAGAGGAGGTGGGGTACTGCTATTGCACTCAGTCTTGGGGGAGAAGGGATGTCATGTTAAGGGTTACGGTAGGGGGTGGCCTATGTCTGGAAGAATACCAAGTGAAGTCTTCCCCGTTTTTTAAAACCCTTTAAAAAGTAGTTAAAAGCCCTCCTTTGTTTTAATTTTTATTTTATTATACATTTCTGCCTTGTGGAAAATAAGCTTTTCCACAACATTCAAATTTCAAAAGGAAAAATGTCTAATGTACTTTAATAAAATTTGAGGAAAAAATTTTAACAATATTTCTATTAGAAAAATAAATAAATAAATAAATATATAAATATTTTTAATATATTATTTTTAATTTCCTCTAATAATTAAACTCCACCAGAATATTTCTAGAAACTCAATTCAAAAAAAAAAGATGGATGGATTATTTTATTTTTCCATAACAAAATTAAATTAAAAAGTTTTCTTAAAAATTTTAGAATTCAAATCAAAACATTTGTTCAACACATATTCAATATATTTAAAAAATTTCAAATGGATGTTACATGGAAATTCATAAATGGATCGATATGAAGTTGGATCCATTAGAACTGTTTATACACCCTCAACCTATATTTAAGCCAATTTAATTTTTCTTTTGACTTAGAAAAACCTTGTGTTGCTCTGATACCACTATTCGGTACCAGGAAAGGGACCGGAAGCTAATGGGCCAAGAAATTTAAATGTTTTAATCACTAGAGAGATATAATATATATGACTCTCGTGATCCTATTCCAGTATTTTCTGAGACCAAAGGTGTATTTAACAAAGAAAAAAATAATATTGAACGTTAACCTTGTTCAAATTATATGTTTTTAATACCGTAGCAAGATTCCGTTGACTATTGGTCATAGACTACAATGTTGAAGCCCTCTATATCATCCACACAGGCTTCATGAATCTTCTCACACATTTTTCATCAAGATCTAGGTTCTAGCATGGTACAACGATGACCACATTGATGTAGAGATTATCATAACATGTAAGCGTCTTCGATCCAAGAAGATGTAACATGAAGATCTTGCATTCTTGAGAGAATATCTCTCTATAATTCAGGAGGTGAGAGAATCTCTCAATTCGAATGAATAAATCTTTCCAAGGGATGAGACTCTTTCTAATTTATACAAGGAATACCTAAAATACCTGGTATGGGTTCCCATCCCCCATGTAATAAATATTTACAATATAAATATAATAAATAATTATTTATAAAAAATCATATTATTCGATAAATAATATTTATAATTTTATCACTAACTACAATATAAATAAAATGTTTATTATGTGTTAAACATAACTTTTTAACTCAACTCACATATACCTATAATATTTAATGAAATTGGGATATTTAAATCAGTTTGAATAATAGTGTACTCCTTATATTTACCTAATCTATTGTAAATACAAGTTTATAAAATTCCATGAATTATTCTAGTCATGAATAAGGAAAGAATTTATTAATTACTTGGTGATCCATATGACGTGGATAATACCTAGAATCATGGTGGCTCCCACCATGTACAAAAATAATATTCATCATAGTAGGGAAGATTCTAAAAGCACAACTGTGTATGAAACTCTAAGACCTTATCTCAGTAGTATTGATTAATATAAACCGACCAAGAGTAGTGTCTAATAACCAATCGAGGCCCCTATAGTGATAAGGAAAAATTCAAAGCAATGACCTCCATCCTAAGAACTTGGTCTGGGTAATAAAATATCTTTGAAATTGATATCATAATAAAGTAGAATTAACACTATTTTCATAATACTTTATATGACATTACTTAATTTTTTGGTCTATCCGGGCAGTAAAACATTTGAATACCATAGACATGGATTTAATGAAGTTTCTACCATCCTAATCAACCAAGCACATGATATATCTTCCTCAGCTTGGAAGTGACAAATACTATCATGAACATTCAATAATTATCATGTCACCAACGATGTACCAAACACCAAATACCTCACCACGACATCATTTCCATGGTTTTATCGATGCATCAATGTACATCATGAAATGAAAAACATTGATTATGATCTGGATTCTAGAGACCATTACTCATGTTCGTAGATAGGAACAACCATTGACACTTGAAACATGTGGGTTTCTTATTGTTTGGGTCAGTCCTCATGATCTCAACTACTTGAGATAATCAATTGTGAAATTAATTAGAAACCTTCTCAAGGCTTACGATCCCCCAACACTAGAGAGTCACACATATTCTTTGTCCTTTCAGAATAATGTAACAGCACCATAGGACATTAATTTGTGATTACTATCATTGTATCATGATGTTCACTTTATAACATGGGATCTCCTATTACAACGTGATATGACATGTAATATAAGGATATTATCATAAAAAAGTTATTTCTGAAGTATCTACACTATTATGGAGAGATAAACACATTTATATATAAAAAACTACATAAATGTAGGGGTAATCAAATTACAACCCATGCTTGGTCTACAGAACCCACTTTCAATAGTGTGGTCGGAATTACCATGTAATCACTTCTTAATGATACCAAATCCATTAAAAAGATGTGTTGGGGGTAACAACCTAGAAAACAACATAATATTGATTTTAAATCATGGGAAATAAATAGTACATTCAATTGTAAATTATACGAACTGATGAAACATCATTTAGAATAAAACATTTCACATGATGGTTGTAAATTCATTTTTAGTGTTTTAAAATACTAAAACATGTGTTGAATGGTCAATAACATAACAAATGAACTCATATTGACATGAAATAATGGTAAAACCACCACTGAGATGTTTTTTATGTTTATGCATATAAAATTCATCAAACCAGACTGTGGTGTGCTCGACATTTTCTTGGTAAAAAGTTCTTAAAGTTACACAAGCCGTTAAAACCACGTTTTGGGGGGTCAAAACTATGAAAATGATGTCATATTACCCTAAAATAAAGGGGAAAAGATGATTGATTGAATTTTAAAATTTTAGAATTTATGCATGCCTTTTAAAATTATGCATTTCCCATGATGGATATAAATTTATTTTTAGTATTTTAAAACAATAAAAGGTTATTGGAGAAGTCAAACACATAAAAAAAGATATAAGATTGATGTGAGATCATTGGAAAAATAATGATGGTTTGTTTTGGAAATATAGGACTTGTGGTGATACCAATGAATTTAAATTTCTATTATTAAATCACATTCAAGCACACCACACATCGCATAAGAAAATATTTACTTATTCCTTTTATGTTACAACTATTGAATATTATCTTAAATATGAAATTTTATGTTTTCAAAGTTTTTTATAATAATAGATAATTTTATTTATGATAAATTTTATTCTATTTGATTACCAACTAAAAAAATTTATGTGTATCCTTCTAGATATATATTATTTATTTTTTCAATCTTATTTAAATACTAATATGTTTTATATTTCATTGTATGTGGTAGATTCCTACTATAATCAAGAGTTTGACCACTCTAATATATGAAATTCATATGGTTTCCTCATTAAATTGAAATTTATTATGTTTAGTTTTAATTTTTGTTTTTTTTGTTACAGGTGATGAGATGGTGTGGTCAGTTTCAGTTGGTAAGAAGATTTAGAGGCATACAGACGAACTGGGGCTCATGACATGGATGTATATTGGGAATGAGTTGTTGTTGAGCTTATTTTATACATATATATATTGATGACTGAGATATTGGTTGACTGATGAATGGGCTTACTAAGACTATGGTTATGATGACTTTTGATTTTTCTATATATGATCATGTATACACGATGTATATATAATGGGTTTATTATATATTCATGTTTTGGTTGACTCTGTGTCATTTTTTTATATTTATAGTTTTATATTAAATATTTTTTTTGAAAACTTGATTTAGCGGTGGTTTTTTTAGCCTCCAATAAATAAATTTATTAAATTATTTTTTAGTGTCATTTACAATTTACCACTTCTAAAAAAACTACTAATAATATATTCAGTGGTGGTTAGTTTAAATTTGTTTATATTTCCCTTTGATATTTTTTTAATAAAAAAACCACTACTAAATAAACAGGAAATTTCCACTAAATGCACCAAAAATGACATATAAGAAAACCTCCATGTCATTAAAAAACTACCGCTAATTGAATATAAATTGTGCATTATGTGGAAATTTTATTAATAACCATTATACTATTAGGTGATGGATTAAATAACTACTTGTCTAAAAAAAGGCGGATACTAATGAACTTTTTTGTATTGTATGTATGATTTCATGGAACGTGGTCTTTAATGGTATTTTTATATCAAAAATTATGCATTCAATTATTGTAATATTATTTATTGATAAACATGTAATTATTTTAATAGTTATGATATCCATGTATAATTTTTAGGCTCATGTGATTTTTTATGTGGAATTATTTGATCACCATTTGTTCCTAAAAGATTATTCTTCAAGAAATGTTTATTCACTAAATGAAATTTTTTCTTTTTTCTATATTTATATATTGATTAATCCTTATTTATTCATCATAGATTACACTATATATAAACCTTACTAAGAATATGAGATCAAAATTATTATTTTTCATTCCAAAGTATATAATTAAGGAATCCTTGATTGAGTTAAATGGTGTTAAATATTTACTTACAAATTTTTGAATATTTTTTTCTTCAAATATAATGTGAGATTAAAGTCTATTTCTTGTTTACCATGACTACTAAACTATACAGACTTTTAGGATAAAATATCATATATGTTATTCCAGTGTAATAATGTAACCATTAGCATAGGGCTACCAGAATTAGGGTATTTTCACCGAATACCTCTTAGGATCATTTTTAGGAATAGAACAACCATAGTTTTGAATGATTTTTCTTTGAAAATAATGTGATGTATTAATATAATAATTTCCCTCATTGGAATTAACTCTTGCAATATCAATGAGATCATCCTAATATATCTCATGATCCCGAAAATTATGAGTATTCTGAAAATAAACTATCCCAACATGGAAAAATTGATTTCTAAGAATATAAATATGGAATATGAATAGGTATATTATTTAACACCATTTTATTTACCAATATGTTCTTAATTAAATCATATATAAAATGAAGGATTAATGATAGACCCCACCTAGGTCTCTGGGATAGAAACATATTAATCACACTTAATAAATCTAGTATGATTAAGCTTCGTACATTTGATCATAGGGGTACAAATCACTCGTATCATATCGAATATCCCTTTTCTACTTCACATACTATGTTCAATTGATGTTGTTTCTATTCCAAACACATACTACCTTCAAAAATATATAAATACAAACATTATCTTATCTCACCACCAATGACTATAGTATGGTATACATCCAAACCCATTTCGACTAGAACACTTCATAAGATTTAAATAAAGAAAACTGTAACCATCTTAGAAGACAACTATTATGCCATCTATTTTCGATGTTCATTAAGGGGATAAAAACACCCAAATAGGGGGAATTTCACATATAATTCAAAGGAATAGAATGAATCTCCAATTAATGTAATGCTATAAAAATTAAAAATAATCCCAAAATATATGTAATTTCATACATAAACCAAAATTTCTAAAATGGAATACCATGATGAAAATTCTACAACAATAACATCACAAATAATATGTAAAACAATCAACCACCGAGAGCCAGTATTTTTGATCATATTCACTGACCACGTCTATTGAAATGATAAATATATTTATATATTTGTTTGTACATTCTAGTATACTAAGTTCAATCCTCACTAAATCCACTCATTCAAATGAGGACGAAGAATCCAAAAACTAAAGTGAATAAATAGTAAAACCCACACATTACATTACATGTTCATCTAATTTCTCAAGCATCCCAATGTATCACTCAAATAAATATTCATAAAAGTATTTTTATATAATATTATATATAATTTATTTAATGTGTCCTTTAGTCCACTTCACTATGAAAATATTCACCATCATTCCCCAGTAGTATACATCTTGGTGCACCCATCACCTCTTTATCCACATTATCACATAACCAAATAACTACAAATCCACACACCAACAACAACCACATATCTATATCCATAAATTTTATATTAAAAACTATATCACCACCACATCCATAAATCATCTCATGGAAAGGTACGTGGTCATGAATGATATCAATCCAATTCATACCTCCTACTATATACGCCCTATAGTGGACCCAAATCATAAACACAATAATCTCAGGCTCTCAAAAATCATGAAATATATGGAATATAAAGTATTTAATGAGTATTATTCCCCCATATTTGTACTATATAACAATAATGTTGTGTAAAATAATCAAAACATAATTCCTCATAGTTTCCTTATATACATTACCTGACTCAAGTGGTGTTGTGAATGAAATGACATAAAATACAATGAATATAAAGTTTTTAAAATACCCAACCATATATCAATAACCTAATACGTGACACAATAATAAAACCCACCAATAAAATTTATAAACATCCCTTCCACCTCTAATCACAACATGAACTGACTCTACCACTACACCCCAACAATACTCCAACCAAACGATGAATTTTCACCATATTTCATTCCATGTTATCATATTCTCATTAAAAAATTATCAGAAACATTATAAATTGTCACGACCCGTCCTCGGGGCCCGTGCTGTGACTACCCCAAGCCCGCCTTCCATAGGCCAGGGGCTGGCGACTAACACCCAGGCGTAAATCCTGGTAAAAAGGGAAGGCATTGCCTTTGTAAAGTAAACAAGAACCATAGAGTAAGCAAGCGGAAAAGTAAACACTAAGTAAAAACAGAGTACAATTGAAAGTGCGGAAAAGTAAATGGGCCAGTATACAAACCCAAAACTGAAAGTAAAGTTCAACTCGAAGGGACAACATCAACTGTAAAGTAAAAGCCGCTACACCGAGCTGTCCACTGGAAATCCCACCTGAAGGGTGGGTAAAGATAACTCCACTGCTCCTCGGGTCCCGTCGTCCGCTCCGAGCATGTCCCGCCCAGTGGTCCACCTCCAAGTACCCTCCTGCTCTGCAAGCCTCAACCACGATCAACGATGTCCGTCCTCTGCAACCAACCCAACGTAGTGTGGGCATAGCCCGTGTAGGGGTGAGTATAAGCTACTCAGTAGGGACCCAGAGACCCCTGAAGGTCTCCCAAAATCCACAAAGGATAAACCACAAAGGAAAGATACAATCACGAAGTAACAACCGACACTTCTTAGGTATATGCCCATACATATACATAAGTAATCAATTCCAATACGCTCCAACCTCTGAGACAAAGTACAACTCAGTCCACACAGGAAAAGTATACGTATTCCACACAGGAAATAAAAATGTAATCCACACGGGATAGTACAACACAATCCACACAGGAAAGCAAACCGGATTCAGCTCACATAGGTATACTTCTTCGAAAGACGATAGAGTTGATCACTGATCCATCTAAGTCGTCGGACCCACAAAGGATCGATAGGTACTACCCATGCAAAGACCCACACAGGATCGGACCCACACAGGATCTGTAGGCGCTGGTTCACACAGGACCGCTAAGCGCTGACCCACACAGGATCGGTAGCACTGATCCACACAAGATCGCTGATTGATGTAGTTGTCCTCATCGAATCCACTGAGGATCTCTACACAGCCGTCATCGCAGTCACAGTAGCAGTCACAGCCAGCTCTAGGGTTCCCGCACAGAACAAGCTCGTTCGGGAGGGTCCGCTCCATGAGCCGAGAGGCTGATACATCAACTGTCACATAGTCAAGAGTTGATGTATCCAAAAGTTCCGTATCGTCAACAGGAACTCAACGCAACAGACGGCGCGTCAATCAGACGCCCGGTCTGAGAGTTACTGGCTTTTTCGTTCGAGGGGCCCGGTTGGTTTTTACGGAAAAACCAATCCGACCGTACTCCACCTGCGTCCAAACCTTGGGCGGAGTATTCCAAAATTTCCACCTCACTAATAGGAACTCAACAAAGCTGACGTCACGTCAATCGGACGTTCGTAGCTCAAGATATTAGTGTTTCTGCTCCGAAGGCCCGGTTGGTTTCGTGTACGAACCAACCCGGCCGAACTCAAAGTATTCCGAAACCTTGAGTGCGATATACTGAAACGAACGTCTCGATCTAAGGATCGCATCGCAGCTGACGGCGCGTCGTTTGGAGGTCCGTAGCCCGAGTTATGGGAATTTGAATCCAAACCGCTCGGTATCGGGGGTTTCGGGCCCGGGCCGTCCCGGCCCGAGACCCCCCGGTTGGCCCGAACCGGGTCGACCCGCCCCGGACAGGGTCGACTCGGCCCGGCGCGGCCCGACCCAGCACGGCTCGGCGCGGCCCGGCGCGGCCGATGGTCGAGCTGCTGGAAAAACGGGGGGCGCTTGCCCCCCCCCCCCCACTTGTGAAGTCACGCCCCCCCCCCCCCTCATGATCGGGGGCCGTTTTGCTGGCCAGGGGAATTAAATTCCCCCGGTTCTTCTACCTTCCAGCCGTCCTGACCTGGCCGGCCGATTCATCCTCAACGGCACAAGCAAAGGCTGGTCCCCTTCTGGCTTCCGACACCGGCGGCCCAGCTGGCCGCCGGTCATCTTGTTCCACCGCGGCCCGGAACCGGTCGTGGCCTTCGTCGTCCGACGTGGTGCGACGACATCGCGCCCCTCCGCTGCGGCCCCGCTCCGGCCACGGCGCCTTCGATTTCTTTTGACATGGCGCGAGGCGTCGCATTCTTGAATTTCATTCCACGGCGCGGCGTGACGGCGCCGCGCAATAATTGTTGTGTGATTCCCGCGTGGTGCGTCGGCACCACACCATCCCGTTCCATCCGCAAGGAAACAAATATGAACATAGGAGGGGGGTCCGTTCGTGTTTGTGCGCCCCCCCCCCCCCCCCCTCGTTAAACGATAACATTTATTCATTTATCCTCGAAGTTCGACATTCTAGAATCAAGAATGGAAAAATTAAATAAAACAACAACAATCCCCTACCTCGGTTTCAAGTGCGGAGCACGTCAACAAACCGCGGAAGACAAGCGTTGCAGAGATCGGGCGTTGCGGTAATCGAACGTCGATTCCGTTGACGTCGTGGAAGAAGCGCTCGTTGAAGTCGAGTGGACACTCTCAGAATACTTTGTGGTCGGCGGTACTTCCCTTCCTTGCTCCGGTTGAAGAAGGTAGAAGGTGTTGCTTCACGTTCTTCGGAGACGTGGAACGTTCTTCTTCGAGAGGTTGAAGGTCTTCCAAAAGTTCTTCTCCTCTCCTTAGTTCTCCCCACAAAGTTTATGCCATCCCAAAGAGAAGAATAGAATCTCTCATTTTAATGTTGGAAAAATGATTTCAAAAGATATCAAACACTCAAAATAATTAATTAAGTTGGTTTAATTAATTAAATGCAAACTGTTGGCAAGAATTTCAAAAGATTGAAATTCAATTAAACCACACTTAACTCACCTCATAAAACAAGTTGTCAAAATTAAATTGAGTGGAGTTATTGGGAGTTTAAAGGGGAGTTGAGGAGTTAGGGTTCGTGTGGGCCCCACCTCACTTAATCCTCTCAAGGGAGGTTAAGTGGATGTGGGTCCCACCTCTAACTCCCTTTGGGAGGATATAACCAACATGGATAAAAATAAAATGTGTTTCCACATTTTATTTAACTTCTTTTTAATTCCCCCAAAAATAACTCTCAACCCGCATAAAACGCAACCTCGGAAAAGGTCTCCTTAAGCGAATATCTGCACTGCGAGCTCATCGGGGCCCTCGGAATTCGATTCTGGGCACCTGTTCAAAAGTTATAAATTCCCGCTCGTTCGTTCACTGAACATACCCGAGCCAAACTTCGGAAATTAATTTCGGGCACACCGGGCCTCAGAATCAGGTGCCGCCAGAAACCGTGCTCTTATGAAATTCCAAAGAAAATTAAGAAAAAAATTACCTTGATTTTTACAGGTCTTTACATTACTCCCACCTCAGGGCTTTACGTACCCGTAAAGATACATCAAAACTAGAGAAACAAATGAGGGTACTGAGCACGCATCAGAGCCTCCCACTCCCAAGTGCTCTCCTGGAGATTCTTGTGATGCCATGTGATGCGCACTAGAGGAATTGACCGTCCACGTAGGACCCGCTCATGTCGATCCTCGATCTCCACTGGGACCTCCGTAAAAGTCACCCCATCATCAACGTCAAGCTCCCCATGGTCAATGTTGTGTGTCGGGTCGTGCACGTATCTCCTCATCTGAGATACATGGAAGACGTCGTGCACCCGGTGCAACTGAGGTGGTAGAGCCAGGCAATTAGCCACCTCGTCAATCCTGCTGAGGGCCTGGAAGGGTCCGATGAAGCGCGAAGATAACTTTCCTCCTCAGCCAAATCTCCGTATACCACGTCGAGGTGAGACCCGCAAGAAGACGTGGTCGCCATCCTCGAACTCTAGTTCCCTCCGCCTCTTGTCAGCGTATGACTTATGCCGGCTCTGAGCTGTCCTCATCCGCTCCTGGATGACCTGGACCTTCTCTGTCGTGGCCTGGACCATCTCCGGTCCCACAAGTGCTGACTCCCCAGGGTCTGTCCGACACAAAGGAGATCTACAAGGTCGGTCGTACAACGCCTCATACGGTTCCTTCGTGATGGTGGAGTGGTAGCTGTTGTTGTACGCAAACTCCTCCAAGGGTAGGTGGTCCTCCCAGCTACGACCAAAGTTGAGGACACATGCGCGGAGCATGTCCTCGAGAGTCTGAATGGTCCTCTCCGTCTGACCATCCATCTGGGGATGAAAGGCGGTGCTCAAACACAGCTGTGTCCCGAACGCCTCCTACAATCCCTTCCAAATCCGAGAAGTAAAGCGAGAATCTTGATCGGAGACGATAGTCGATGGCACACCGTGAAGCCGTGCAATCACCTGAATGTAAAGTCGTCTCAAGCTCTCCACTGGTCCCTGCTCTCTGATGGGTAAGAAGTGAGCTGATTTGGTGAGTCGATCGACAATCACCCAGATGGAGTCGTGACCTCTGGAAGTGCGTGGAAGTCCAGTCACGATGTCCATAGATATCCCATCCCAATTCCACTCCGGGACCTCCAAGGGCTGTACCAAGCCTGCTGGTACCTGGTTCTTAGCCTTCTCCTACTGGCAGGTGAGGCATCGAGAAACGAACTCTGCCACAACCTTCTTCATGCCTGGCCACCAGTGCTGTCGTCTGAGATCCTAGTACATCTTCGCCACTCTGGGATGTACCGCCAAGGGAGAAGTGTGAAACTCTCTCAGCACCTCCTCTCGTAAAGAAACTGGTGCCATGGTATGTCCTCTGAATAGGAAGTCGTGATCTGCACCAAAGGAGAAACCATCAGGTTCCTGTCCTGAGGATATCTGTGCACACCGCGTCTCACAGACAGCGTCCCAACACTGTGCCTCTCTGACTCGCTGTAGTAGTGGAGGAGTGACTGGGAGAGACTGAAGGAAGGTTGCTCCATCTCTATCCACAAAGGATATCTGTAAAGAGGCTAGCTGCTCTGTCGCCTCCTCAAGTAGCTGAATGTCCGTCCTCCTGCTGAGGGCATCAGCTACTACGTTCCCCTTCCCAGGAGTATAGACTATCTCAAAGTCATAGTCCTGGAGGAACTCGAGCCATCGTCGCTGTCTCAGGCTCAGGTCCTTCTGCGAGAAGATATACCTGAGACTCTGATGATCAGAAAAGACTGTAAAACGCTCGCCCATCAGATAGTGTCGCCATGTCTTCAGAGAGAATACCACTGCGGCTAACTCCAGGTCATGGGTAGCATAATTCTGCTCATGAGGCCTCAATTGACGTGATCCATAGGCGATCACTGCCCGCTCCTGCATCAGGACTCATCTAAGTCCGGTCCCTGATGCATCGCAGTAAACTACGTACCCTACTCCCTCCTCAGGCAACCTCAAGATAGGGGCGCTGATCAATCTCTATCTCAGCTCCTGGAAGCTCTGCTGACATCTGTCTGACCACACGAAAGGTTTCCCCTTCTTCGTCAAAGCTGAGAGTGGTGTCGCAACTCTAGAGAAGTCTGGAACGAATATCTGATAGTATCCGGTTAGTACCAAGTAACTCCGAACCTCCGTCACGCTCTTGGGTGGCTCCCAAGCTAACACTGCCTCGATCATCGCAGGATCCACTGCAACTCCCGCCTCAGAGATGACGTGTCCCAAGAAGTGGACCTCACGTATCCAGAACTGGCACTTTGAGATCTGAACATAAAGCTGGTGCTCTCGGAGTGTGTCTAGTATAACCCGTACGTGATAGGCGTGCTCCACCTATGTCGTCGAGTAAATCAAAATGTCGTCGATGAATACCACGACAAATTGATCGAGGTATGGCTGAAAGATCCTGTTCATTAGGGCCATGAACACTGTTGGAGAATTCGTTACACCGAAAGGCATAACCATGTACTCATAGTGGCCATACCGACACCTGAAGGACGTCTTCTACACGTCCTCGTCTCTAACTCTGAGCTGATGATAGCCTGACCTGAGGTCTATCTTCGAGAACCACCGTGCTCCCTTGAGCTGATCAAAGAGGTCATCAATCCTCAGTAGCGGATACTTGTTCCTCAATATCACCTGGTTCAGGCGACGATAGTCAACACAAAGTCGCAAGATCCTGTCCGCCTTCTTGGTGAACAAAATCGGGGAAGCCCAGGGAGAAACACTGGGTCAGATGAACCCCTTGCCCTACAAGTCCTCCAGCTGTACCCGTAGCTCACGAAACTCGACGGGGGCCATCCGATAAGCTGGAGTCGATATCAGGGCCATCCTGGGGTACAAGTCAATATAAAAGTCTACCTCTCTGCGAGGAGGTAGCCTTGGAACGTCTTTGGGAAAAACGTCCGCAAACTGATCCACCACTACAGGAAAACCAGGACTCCGCACGTCAACCGCTCCAAGGATGAGGCTAGCCAACTGATGTGTGATGGGCTGTCCCCTCCTCTGCGAGAGTCTCTCCTGTGCTGCAAAGGCTCCCTTCTCGCTGGTGAAGGTGAACCTGCTCCCTTCGGTGCGTACACATCGCACCTTTCACCTAAAACAGTCAATCTATGCATGGACCGTAGATAACCAATCCATGCCCAAGATGACGTCGAAAGGCCTCGACGCTGCTACAAGAAGATCTGAGCCGAAGCTCTCGCCTCCTAGAATAAGCTCACACTGCCGGCACCAGTGCGTAATCGTCGAGTCTGCTCCCGTAGGAGTCTCTAGCCGTAAGGATCAAGCCAATGGCTCTGTCGAAATCTCCAAGCTCCGAACAAGGGCAACGGCTATGAAAGAGTGACTCGCTCCTGTGTCTATAAGTACTGCAGCAAGGGTGGAATAGACACAGATTGTAGAGACCCGTATCCTGACGTACATGGACATTACATTACATTTGCGGAATACTTAGTACATAACAAAAACACACACACAAGGATCGTAATAGTTTAGTGTCTTTGGAAACTCGGAACGTAATCTTCTAATCGTGGTGAAAGATCTTCAATATCTCCCATAAAGATCTTCATTTTTTTTAAACCTAAAACCTTTCTTTATATCCTGGGGAAAAGAAAACATAAAATGGTGAGCTCAAATGCTCAGTAAGGGTAAACAAAAGAAAAATAAATCACATCATATTCATAAGAACATAACTTTTGGAAATCTTAACCTGCAAAAGAGAGCATAATTTAATAACATGGGATAAATCATAGTAGTGAAATGAAATCCCAATAAGCATAACATAAAACATGAAACTGTGTGGCATACACACATAATCATAGAGAATCATTTCTTGTTAGTCAAGACTAATTGCCAAGACTATCTTAGTGGACAAAGTCCCTTTCTGAATCGAGTAACCCTCGTTTCAGTCCTGTTTCACTGAACCGGTATAACCTACCAGTTCAGCCATGTCTATCTCATGAGATATAAAATATTTACCCAATGCATTGGAGGGAGATATAGGTCCCACCCATCTTATAATGAATCCTTTCTTATGTGTGCCACATAATCATAAAACATACATCATAGCGTAACCCATGTAATAAAAATGGGATTCTTAAACAACATGACATCCTAAAACAATTCATATAAGATAAAGGTATTCATAAAAATATTTCCATCACAACATAATCAATCCAATGTAATAATAGGGATAAAAACATAACCCTTTTATTATCTTAGATGGAAAATAATTTTGATAAAATACTTGAACTACATTCTTGAGGAAAATATCTTTTCTACTTCAAAAACACTTTTCCTTTCTTAACATGTTGTACAATTATAAACTAAAAGAAGTTGATTAAAAATAAACTTGAAAACTTGTAAAGTATGTTTCTTAAAAATCCATTCATGCCGAATAAGTTAAAAAAACATTCTTCGTACTTTTGTCGGAAAAGTGAAAAAGTACCTCGTACGAAAAACGACAAAAGATTCCTTTCATACATATTACTAAAAACTCACCGAAGGGTAAAAATGGATTTAAAAAAATTTTAGGTGGATGGAAATAATATTACATATTGATTAAACATGGATGTGGATGATAAAAAACACCCCAGTAAATACTTACGAATAAACAATCTCGGATAAAAATGAGATTGTGATATTTCCCTTACCTTAGGTCCGATTTGCTTTGTACGTGTCCGAAGCTCCTGTATAATGGTTTAAATAATGTCATTGACTTATTAAAGAATCATATTCATTGTTATGATATCATATATGGTTCACTTATGACATTATATTACCCGTTCTTTTGTAAATTCCATGTTAAAGAGGCGTTTTGGGTAAAATCGTTTCTTTTATCGTAGGTGTTTTGACTTGTTGTTATTGACATTATTATTACATATATCATGATTTACTTACTTCCAGAATATAAAATATGATTTATATATCATATATATTCAGTATATATATATATATAATAAATAGATAAATGAAATGAAAAACACCGTTCATGGAGATGGTAGTCCGTACGTACGCATGAACGCTGTTTTCCTTTCCCTATTGTCTTGAATGGAAGTAAGTAGATGACATACATATATATATATATATACATAAATCCAGTAGCTTTATAATGTCATATATTTCATTATTATTTCTTATATATACTTTATAATCATTCTTAAATGGTTCACATGGAGAATGAATCTCATCGCGTCGTGGAGACGGTAGTCCGTACGTACGCACGAGCGATGATATCATTTCCATAAATATTGAATTGAATTGGAGTGGATTATACAATATATCAGAATCAATATGATGTTGTAATAACTATGTATAGTTATTCTTTACACCATTATACCCATCCATGTAAGGTGGTGGTGGAAAATAGATTACACCACGGCGTGGAGACGGTATTCCGTACGTACGCACGCGCGGTGATTTCTTTTTCCGTAGGATGGATAGATGGTGAAATAGGGTTGTTTCATACTTATAATAACATATCCGTATATGAGTGATACTGATGTTATTACTTCATAATGAAACAACCTAAGAAGAAGAAGTGGAAGAAGAAATAAAGATGAAAGAATTGGTAACGGTAATTACCTCTTCTTTGAAGCGCCTCTTTGAGACCTCCTCTTAGGGCACTAAAATTGGTCTTTGGAGTAGACCAGGACCTCTAGGATTATTCTAGGGAAGTGGAGAGGAGAAAATGGCATGGTTTGGCCGAGCTTGAGTGCTCAAATTGGTGTGAGGAGGAGGGGGAGGAGGTGCCCTTTTATAAGGGAGGAGAGGGGCACCTTAGGAATATCTCAAAATATTATTTTATATTAAAGTCAAAATCGGTTTATAATGGTTCCAAAGGGTCTTATTTCGAAGCTAAAGTGGGGATGGGTCGAAATCCTATCAACCAATAAGATTTAGACAAGTTTAGGGTATTATTTTAACCTTATCAATTAGATTTAACTCTAAGTTAAATAATTTAACTTTTACCGTGTCTTTTTGTTTTCTTTCACTATATGGTTAATACACTTACTATAACATGCCAAAAGAACCCCAAATTGTTTATTATTAATATATATATCCTTATCTAAGTCATTTGGCCGAACCTTAGATTTTTAGGAATAAAATAACAATTAATAATATAATATTTTATTTAAAAACTATTTTGTGTCAATTTTGACACTATTTGATATATGATTTTTGTGAAAGTCATAACAGAATTATATGTTCGAACCAAGTTGATTAGATCAACAATAATATATCATAGTAACCTAAAAAATTAGTGGAATTCATAAAAAGTCTCAAATTACATTCATTTGAGCATTTATAACATCAATTATGTTAATATTTCCTTAAAAGGGTAATTACTGCATCATCGTTGTGTCATATATAAATTAATTTATTTAACGTCTAAAAATTATAAATAAATTATCATTATGTATGAAATCTTTTTAGCTTTCTAATGAATATTTATAGTCGAATTTATCTTATGTATAACCCCATATTAAAAATGATTTACTTATTAAACTTTGATTTTAACTATTTTAACCCTTATTTAAATAAATTAATAATAAATGTCCTAATCTAATCCAAGTGGGCCTAAATGGTCATATTATATTCATAAGGTTGTTTTTGGTCGAATTACACTTATCCAATAGAATTAGGACATGTGTTAGGATAATAGTAATATCATATTTACCCTTAGTTACCCTATTTACTATTAACCGTGGTAAAAAAAATTAAAAAGTTACTATTCACCAAAAATTATTTTCATCTCATTGCACCACATTTTAGTCCTTGATATTAACCGTGTCTGTCGGATTCTCGAAATTCCATTCACAGAAGCTGTAAAATTAAGTTTTATGCAAAATTCAGTTTTTTAACTACCACTTAGTAGTTTCACTATTCATCAAAAAATGAAGGTTTTCAGAAAAATGCCAAAATTTCATCCTAAGCAATATTTCATATTCCGAATTCAAAAATGAAGTCTATTTTACCAAATTCATAACATAGAAGTTGCATTAATTAATTTTATAATTAAATCCCGCTGTTAAAACAAATAGCGTGTTTTTAAGAAACAATATCTATCAAAAGATTGACACTTGTTTATGTCTGGTTTAAATGTGCAATTACATCCAATGACCAACATTGTATTAAATTGTAAAAATATATTCTAAATATACTTTAAAAATACTCCAATTAATAATTTATCACTATTAATTATTTCGATTAAAAAAGTTGTTTTTTAATTATAATTTAGTAATTTTCACTATTCATCAGAATATGAAAGTTATCCGAAATGTACCAAAATTTCACCTTAGGCTAAATTCGATACTCCGAATCCAAAAATGAAGTTCATTTTGAAAAATAAGATTTACAGAATTTTAAAAAGTGGTTATTACTATTCATACCGGCTAGTTTTAATAATATTTTAATAGCATATCGGTGTTTAGTGAAACTCGGTATTGCGTATTACACACGCTATCGAGGAAGGTCGTTATTGCGTGTAATGCAAGGCAAGTCAAGGATGCGTGTTGTGCAAGCACCTTTTGGTGTAGCGTACAACACAAGACATTAATAAAATTAAAAAGAATATTTTTTATAAAATCTTGGGTTGTTACATTCTACCCCCCTTAAAATGAATTTCGCCCTCGAAATTCGTCGGGGTTATAAATGGTTTACTATTTGAAAGTTTCTTTAATAGAACCCACATCGTAAAAAGGAATATCAAAACCAATCTTTAAAAACAAAAGTATGAAGCGTAACGGTTACCCAAATAAACTAATCATTGGGTTTCCATAGAGGTGAAAATATGGATATGGAAGAGAAATCTAACCATCATGTTCTGATGGAGAGTGGTAGAGAACATGGCTATGGAAAAGCCAATAATCACAAATCCATAAATTTGTGACGATCTAAGGTACCATCCGATTCATCAGGTATAAGATCACTAGGACAACATTTTTGGTTTTCAAGATCATTTCCCTAAAGTTGAAAATTTGAATTGGAATAAATACTTTCTTTATTTTGGTACAATCTCACAATTGTTCGTGCCTAGAACAATTTCCACTTCATCTCTTAAATAAATGAAGTTGAATTTGTTATTCGTGAAATGTTAGCAGATCATGTGATAGAATGACGGGTCATTCCATCTGTCTCAAACAAAAGGTTAGCAAAAATTATATACATAAGTCGATCTATAGTGAGATTAATCATATATAGTTCCTAAAATGGACTTATACTTCATATATCATACTGATTAATATAATAAAACTAGTTTCTACGAAATAGGGACTTCATGTAGGCCAGTGGTAGGCGATAAAGGCCAGTCGCACTTTGGTTGTGGGTTCGATTCCCACAGCCTTGTCCGAAGCGATGGGCTGTCGCCCGTCTTGCAGGTTGTCCTTTTTCCAAAACTATATAACATCCCATCAATAATATCAAAAAAACAAACAATACTAACTTATGTCTAACATAATTCATTCCAATCTTTAGGCTTATCCATAATACTGCAGTCGACTCTCATAATATAGTGAAAACGATTACCAGAGATTTAACACCATCGTCGATCCCCATATATCATAAGATATGTTTTGTTGGTCACATTCCAAACATTCAAAGTCCTTAATCGTGTATTCTCTTGAATACCTTAGTGAAAACATGAATGCAGTTAAAAGTTAACACTTTTCAGATACCAAAATCCTCAAAATTCTATATACTCAAACCATGATATCACTTAGTCCTTATATCAATCATGAGCTCATGAATACTGTCAAATATTTCATTTTCTCATTTTCCCTTCATTATGCGCATATCATATTTTTTCAAAAAATACCTCAATCACTTCGAATACCACATTAGACCAATACATAAATATTCCAATACACCATAAAAGTACCTCAACAACATTATTCTTGAATACCAATACATAAACACTTCAGTCCATCCACTTCAATGACTGTCCTGGAATAAGTCCTTCCTTGATTTAGAAGTATCTTTTTAGGTCAGGGCATTGAGATGGGTAATGACCATGTTCTCCACAAATAAGACATTGAACTCCATAACAATCTGTCACTCTATGACCCTTTTCTCCACACAGATAACATCGGTCCCTCCATTTGAGGTATTCCTCAAGGTTCTTCTTCCCTTCTTTAGAAATCTCAATCTTCCTTTCTTTATGCTCCTCAACATGCGAACATGCATAATATTCTATCTTCATCTTCTTTGATGAATTAGGCATACGACTAAATTTCACCTTGTTAATTATATATCGCGATGACTGATTCGGCATAATCACAATATCTTTCTCTCTAGGCATTACACAATTTTGTTGCTCATAGTCACCAATTTGTCAATTAGATTCAATGTTAACCAAATTCCTTCTGGTTCCCTCCATTAACTAAAACACAAAAATAATTCTGTGAGAGGAAAAAATCATGCTAGAGAAAACAACATAGTAAAGGGGAAGTACCCTCAATATCTAACATCTTAGGTTAAATTCTAAGATCGTTAGCGTAATTCTAGGACTATAACCTATACGTATACTTAACCTTAGGGACATCCCTAGACATACCTTAGAAATATCTCTAGGGATCTCACTAACGTTTTCGCATCCTAGTTTCCAAAGGTTGACTAAACCATTCCTCTGATACCAACTGTAGAGACCCGTATCCTGACGTACATGGACATTACATTACATTTGCGGAATACTTAGTACATAACAAAAACACACACACAAGGATCGTAATAGTTTAGTGTCTTTGGAAACTCGGAATGTAATCTTCTAATCGTGGTGAATGATCTTCAATATCTCCCATAAAGATCTTCCCTTTTTTTTAAACCTAAAACCTTTCTTTATATCCTGGGGAAAAGAAAACATAAAAGGGTGAGCTCAAATGCTCAGTAAGGGTAAACAAAAGAAAAATAAATCACATCATATTCATAAGAACATAACTTTTGGAAATCTTAACCTGCAAAAGAGAGCATAATTTCATAACATGGGATAAATCATAGTAGTGAAATGAAATCCCAATAATCATAACTTAAAACAAGAAACATTGTGGCATACACACATAATCATAGAGAATCATTTCTTGTTAGTCAAGACTAATTGCCAAGACTATCTTAGTGGACAAAGTCCCTTTCTGAATCGAGTAACCCTCGTTTCAGTCCTGTTTCACTGAACCGGTATAACCTACCAGTTCAGCGATGTCTATCTCATGAGATATAAAATCTTTACCCAATGCATTGGTGGGAGATATAGGTCCCACCCATCTTATAATGAATCCTTTCTTATGTGTGCCACATAATCATAAACCATACATCATAGCGTAACCCATGTAATAAAAATGGGATTCTTAAACAACATGACATCATAAAACAATTCATATAAGATAAAGGAATTCATAAAAATATTTCCATCACAACATAATCAAACCAATGTAATAATAGGGATAAAAACATAACCCTTTTATTATCTTTGATGGAAAATAATTTTGATAAAATACTTGAACTCCATTCTTGAGGAAAATATCTTTTCTACTTCAAAAACACTTTTCCTTTCTTAACATGTTGTACAATTATAAACTAAAAGAAGTTGATTAAAAATAAACTTGAAAACTTGTAAAGTATGTTTCTTAAAAATCCATTCATGTCGTATAAGTTAAAAAAACATTCTTCGTACTTTTGTCGGAAAAGTGAAAAAGTACCTCGTACGAAAAACGACAAAAGATTCCTTTCATAAATATTACTAAAAACTCACCGAAGGGTAAAAATGGATTTAAAAAAAATTTAGGTGGATGGAAATAATATTACATATTGATTAAACATGGATGTTGATGATAAAATACACCCCAGTAAATACTTACGAATAAACAATCTCGGATAAAAATGAGATTGTGATATTTCCCTTACCTTAGGTCCGATTTGCTTTGTACGTGTCCGAAGCTCCTGTATAATGGTTTAAATAATGTCATTGACTTATTAAAGAATCATATTCATTGTTATGATATCATATATTGTTCACTTATGACATTATATTACCCGTCCTTTTGTAAATTCCATGTTAAAGAGGCGTTTTGGGTAAAATCGTTTCTTTTATCGTAGGTGTTTTGACTTGTTGTTATTGACATTATTATTACTTATATCATGATTTACTTACTTCCAGAATATAAAATATGATTTATATATCATATATATTCAGTATATATATATACATATAATAAATAGATAAATGAAATGAAAAACACCGTTCATGGAGACGGTAGTCCGTACGTACGCATGAACGCTGTTTTCCTTTCCCTATTGTCTTGAATGGAAGTAAGTAGATGACATACATATATATATATATACATAAATCCAGCAGATTTATAATGTCATATATTTCATTATTATTTCTTATATATACTTTATAATCATTCTTAAATGGTTAACATGGAGAATGAATCTCAATGCGTCGTGGAGACGGTAGTCCGTACGTACGCACGAGCGATGATATCATTTCCATAAATATTGAATTGAATTGGAGTGGATTATACAATATATCAGAATCAATATGATGTTGTAATAACTATGTATAGTTATTCTTTACCCCATTATACCCATCCATGTAAGGTGGTGGTGGAAAATAGATTACACCACGGCGTGGAGACGGTATTCCGTACGTACGCACGCGTGGTGATTTCTTTTTCCGTAGGATGGATAGGTGGTGAAATAGGGTTGTTTCATAATTATAATAACATATCAGTATATGAGTGATACTGATTTTATTACTTCATAATGAAACAACCTAAGAAGAAGAAGTGGAAGAAGAAATAAAGATGAAAGAATTGGTAACGGTAATTACCTCTTTTTTGAAGCGCCTCTTTGAGACCTCCTCTTAGGGCAATAAAATTGGTCTTTGGAGAAGACTAGGACCTCTAGGATTATTCTAGGGAAGTGTAGAGGAGAAAATGGCAGGGGTTGGCCGAGCTTGAGTGCTCAAATTGGTGTGAGGAGGAGGGGGAGGAGGTGCCCTTTTATAAGGGAGGAGAGGGGCACCTTAGGAATATCTCAAAATATAATTTTATATTAAAGTCAAAATTGGTTTATAATGGTTCCAAAGGGTCTTATTTCGAAGCTAAAGTGGGGATGGGTCGAAATCCTATCAAACAATAAGATTTATACAAGTTTAGGGTATTATTTTAACCTTATCAATTAGATTTTACTCTAAGTTAAATAATTTAACTTTTACCGTGTCTTTTTGTTTTCTTTCACTATATGGTCAATACACTTACTATAACATGCCAAACGAACCACAAATTGTTTATTATTAATATATATATCCTTATCTAAGTCATTTGGCCGATCCTTAGATTTTTTAGGAATAAAATAACAATTAATAATATAATATTTGATTTAAAAACTATTTTGTGTCAATTTTGACACTATTTGATATATGATTTTTGTGAAAGTCATAACAGAATTATATGTTCGAACCAAGTTGATTAGATCAACAATAATATATCATAGTAACCTATAAAATTAGTGGAATTCATAAAAAGTCTCAAATTACATTCATTTGAGCATTTATAACATCAATTATGTTAATATTTCCTTAAAAGGGTAATTACTGCATCATCGTTGTGTCATATATAAATTAATTTATTTAAAGTCTAAAAATTAGAAATAAAATATACTTATGTAGGAAAGCTTTTTAGCTTTCTAATGAATATTTATAGTCGAATTTATCTTATGTATAACCCCATATTAAAAATGATTTACTTATTAAACTTTGATTTTAACTATTTTAACCCTTATTTAAATAAATTAATAATAAATGTCCTAATCTAATCCAAGTGGGCCTAAATGGTCATATTATATTCATAAGGTTGTTTTTGGTCGAATTACACTTATCCAATAGAATTAGGACATGTGTTAGGGTAATAGTAATATCATATTTACCCTTAGTCACCCTATTTACTATTAACCGTGGTAAAAAAAAGTAAAAAGTTACTATTCACCAAAAATTATTTTCATCTCATTGCACCACATTTTAGTCCTTGATATTAACCGTGTCTGTCGGATTTTCGAAATTCCATTCACAGAAGCCGTAAAATTAAGTTTTATGCAAAATTCAGTTTTTTAACTACCACTTAGTAGTTTCACTATTCATCAATAAATGAAGGTTTTCAGAAAAATGCCAAAATTTCATCCTAAGCTATATTTCATATTCCGAATTCAAAAATGAAGTCTATTTTACCAAATTCATAACATAGAAGTTTCATTAATTAATTTTATAATTAAATCCCACTGTTAAAACAAATAGCGTGTTTTTAAGAAACAATATCTATCAAAAGATTGACACTTGTTTATGTCTGGTTTAAATGTGCAATTACATCCAATGACCAACATTGTATTAAATTGTAAAAATATATTCTAAATATACTTTAAAACTACTCCAATTAATAATTTATCACTATTAATTATTTTGATTAAAAAAGTTGTTTTTTAATTATAATTTAGTAATTTTCACTATTCATCAGAATATGAAAGTTATCTGAAATGTACCAAAATTTCACCTTAGGCTAAATTCGATACTCCGAATCCAAAAATGAAGTTCATTTTGAAAAATAAGATTTACAGAATTTTAAAAAGTGGTTATTACTATTCATACCGGCTAGTTTTAATAATATTTTAATAGCATATCGTTGTTTAGTGAAACTCGGTATTGCGTATTACACATGCTATCGAGGAAGGTCGTGATTGCGTGTAATGCAAGGCAAGTCAAGGATGCGTGGTGTGCAAGATCCTTTTGGTGTTGCGTACAACACAAGACATTAATAAAATTAAAAAAAGTATTTTTTATAAAATCTTGGGTTGTTACACAGATTGTACGTCGAATCATCTCAGGCGTGTCGTGGTCATAGGCCTCCGCTGCCTGGAGTTGTGCCTGTCTCTGCCCACCAGCTCCCTGTTGTCGGGGCAGACCTCCTGGTGGTGGTGGTGGCAGAGCCTCAAAGTGTCGCCCACCACCTGCTACTCGGCCAGCTCCTCTGCCTCGTCCGCCTCCTCCCTGCGGACCGCCACGGTCGACCCTCTGCCTCTGCCTCATTGGTCCCTCAACAGTCTACTGCTCCTCGGCACGGCGGGTCGGGCAGTCACGAGCCATGTGGCCCTACCCGCCGCATGAGTAGCACTGTCTGCCTCTCGAAAGACTGGCTCTACGCTGTGTGCCCCGCACTGCTAAGCCAGTGTCCTGAGGTCGTCTGCCTGAAGGTCTAGTCTGGCTGGACCCCTGAGTCATCCGTCGACTGCCAGCTGCAGAAGACTCTGCCACGTGCCGCCCTGCGGTAGGTCTCGGCGCTAGTGTAGACTCAGCAAGAAAGATCTCGATCAAAAGGGCCCGCTCCAGTACTCCCGTCTGAGTCGGTATACTGAGGGAGATCAGCGATGCCCTAATATCGTGTCTCAACCCCTGCTCGAAGGTCCGGGCCCGGAAGAATGGGTCCCGTACCATGTCGGCCAAGCAGCATGAGAGATCGGTAAATCTCGCCGAGTACTGAGCGACTATCATGCCGCCCTGCCGCGGCTGAAGAAGCTCCTGAATGCGCACCGCACGGAGGGTCGCTGGGATGAACTTCGAGAGGAAGAGGCTCTCAAAGTCCTTCAAAAGTAGAGATGCCTCATCGTGCACCTGGAGCATCAAGCTCCACCATCGGCCCGCTGCTTCGTGTAGTACGCTCGCAGCGAGGATCACCATGATGTCTGCTGGTGTCCTCACTAGCCTGAAAACTCGTACCACTGCCTCCAGCCAGTCCTCGGCTGCCTGGGGGTCCGTCTCCCCACGAAACCTGGGCGGTCGCTGGCGCTGAAACTCATGCAGTGCACTGAGGCGACGTGCATCGTCAGCGGCTGGTGCTGGAAGTATTGGTGGCTCGGCGGGTAGTGCTACCGCCAGTGCCACTGCCGACAAAGGGCCCTGTACTAAGGCCTCGTCGCTCGGTGGCCTGTCATCACGCTTTACTCTCGGAACCCTAGTTAGCTACCGTCATGGGGCCATCCTGAAAAGGAAACAGGTGCGCCACGGTCAGAACAATATACCTGTTGAGCTGATACAAAGTATTCACAATGAAAACTTGAAACACACACGCAATCAATGTTTTCGTGCATTAAGTCGGAAATCAGAAGTCAGGGTCCCGGTGTACGGATACGTCATCCGCCGCACCAACACTGGACTCCCTGGACTGATAACCACACTCAATACGCTAAACATTATTGCTTCACATAGAAAAGATCAGAGTTCGCGGTAAAACCGAACTCCTCTGATACCAATTTGTCACGACCCGTCCTCGGGGCCCGTGCCGTGACTACCCCAAGCCCCCCTTCCATAGGCCAAGGGATGGCGACTAGCACCAAGGCGTAAATCCCAGTAAAAAGTGAAGGCATTGACTTTGTAAAGTAAACAAGCATCACAGAGTATGTAAGCGGAGAAGTAAACCCTAAGTAAAAACAGAGCACAACTGAATGTGCGGAAAAGTAAATGGGCCAGTATACAAACCCAAAACAGAATGTAAAGTACAACTCGAAGGGAAAACAGAAACTATGAAGTAAAAGCCGCTACACCGAGCTGTCCACTAGAAATCCCACCTGAAGGGTGGGTACAGATAGCTCCACTGCTCCTCGGGTCCCATCGTCCGCTCCGAGCACGTCCCGCCCAGTGGTCCACCTCCAGGTACCGTCCTGCTCGGAAAGCCTCAACCACGATAACCGCTGTCCGTCGTCTACAACCAACACAACGTAGTGTGGGCATAGCCCGTGCAGGGGTGACTATAAGCTACTCATTAGGGACCCCGAGACCCCCAAAGGTCTCCCAAAATCCACAAAGGATAAACCAGAAAGGAAAGATAAAAACACGAAGTAACAACCGAAAGTGCTTAGGTATATGCCCATACATATACCTAAGTCATCAATTCCAACATGCTCCAACCTCCGAGCCCAAGTACAACTCAGTCCACACAGGAAAAGTATACGTATTCCACACAGGAAAGAAAAACGTAATCCACACAGGATAGTACAACACAATCCACTCAGGAAAGCAAACAGGATTCATCTCACACAGGTATACTTCTTCGAAAGACGATAGAGATGATCACTAATCCATCTAAGTCGTCGGACCCACAAAGGATCGATATGTACTAACCCCCACAGAGACCCACACAGGATTGGACCCACATAGGATCTGTAGGCGCTGGTTCACACAGGACTGCTGAGTGCTGACCCACACAGGATCGGACCCACACAAGATCGGTAGCACTAATCCACACAGGATCGCTGAGTGCTGTAGTAATTGTCGTCGAATCCACTGAGGATATCTGCACAACCGTCTTCGTAGTCACAGTAGCAGTCGCAGCCAGCTCTAGGGTTCCCGCACACAGCAAGCTCGTTCGGGAGGGTCCGCTCCACGAGCCGAGAGGCTGATACATCAACTGTCACATAGTCCAGAGTTGATGTATCCAAAAGTTCTGTATCGTCAACAGGAACTCAACGCAACAGACGATGCGTCAATCAGACGCCCGGTCTGAGAGTTATTGGCTTTTTCGTTCCAGGGGCCCGATTGGTTTTTAAGGAAAAACCAATCTTACCATACTCCACCTGCGTCCAAACTTCGGGTGGAGTATGCCAAAATATCTTCCTCACTAAGAGGAACTCAACAAAGCTGACGACACGTCAATCGGACGTCTGTAGCTCAAGATATGAGTGTTTCCGCTCTGAAGGCCCGGTTGGTTTCGGGTACGAACCAACCTGGCTGAACACAAAGTATTCCGAAACCTTGAGTGCGATATACCGAA
This sequence comes from Viscum album, assembly GCA_963277665.1. Taxonomy (NCBI): domain Eukaryota; kingdom Viridiplantae; phylum Streptophyta; class Magnoliopsida; order Santalales; family Viscaceae; genus Viscum; species Viscum album. Next base: position 948,562 of record OY728121.1, read on the forward strand.
ACGACCGTCTCGGTCCAAGGATCGCATCACCTCTGACGGCACGTCGTTTGGAGGTCCGTAGCCCGAGTTATGGGCTTTTGAATCCAAACCACTTGGTAACGGGGGTTTCGGGCAAGGGCCGTCTCAGCCCAAGACCCCCCGGTTGGCCCGAACCGGGTCGACCCACCCTGGACAGGGTTGACCCGGCCCGGCCCGGCTGGGCCTGGTGGACTGGGCAGGAGCCAGGCCGGCGCAGCGCGCTGGGCGCACTGCCAGCTCGGCCGAAGGCCGAGCTCCTGGAAAAACGGGGGGCGCTTGCCCCCCCCCCCTGTGAAGCCCCCCCCCCCCTCATGATGGGGGGCCGTTTTGCTGGCCGGGGGAATTAAATTCCCCCGGTTCTTCTCCCTTCCAGCCGGCCCGACCTGGCCGGCCGGTTCTTCCTCAACGGGACCGGCAAAGGCCGGTCCCCTTCCGGCTTCCGACAACGTTGGCCCGGCTGGCCGCCGGTCATCTTGTTCTGCCGCGGCCCGGAATCGGCCGCGGCCTTCATCATCTGGCGTGGTGCGACGGCACCACGCCCCTCCGCCGCGGCCCCTCCGCCTCGGCCCCGCTCTGATGGCGGCGCCTTCGATTTCTTTTGACGCGGCGCGACGACGTCGCGTTCTTGAATTTCATTCCACGGCGTGGCGCGACGGCGCCGCACAATAATTGTCGTGCGATTCACGCATGGTGTGTCGGCACCACGCCACCCCGTTCCATCCGCAAGGAAACAAATATGAACATAGGAGGGGGGTTCGGTCGTGTTTGTGCGGTCCCCCCCCCCCCCCTCGTTAAACGATGACATTTATTCATTTATCCTCGAAGTTCGACATTATAGAATCAAGAATGGAAAAATTAAATAAAACAACAACAATCCCCTACCTCGGTTTCAAGTGCGGAGCACGTCAACAAACCACGGAAGACAAGCGTCGTGGAGGTCGGGCGTCGCGGTAATCGAACGTTGATTCCATTGACGTCATGGAAGAAGCGCTCGGTGAAGTCTAGTCGACACTCTCAGAATACTTTGTGGGCAGCGGTACTTCCCTTCCTTGCTCCGGTTGAAGAAGGTAGAAGGTGTTGCTTCACGTTCTTCGAAGACATGGAACGTTCTTCTTCGAGAGGTTGAAGGTCTTCCAAATTTTCTTCTCCTCTCCTTAGTTCTCCCCACAATGTTTATGCCAACCCAATGAGAAGAATAGAATCTCTCATTTTAATGTTTGAAAAATGATTTCAAAAGAAATCAAACACTCAAAATAATTAAATAAGTTGGTTTAATTAATTAAATGCAAAGTGTTGGAAAGAATTTCAAAATATTGAAATTCAATTAAACCACACTGAACTCACCTCATAAAACAAGTTGTCCAAATTAAATTGAGTGGAGTTATTGGGAGTTTAAAGGGGAGTTGAGGAGTTAGGGTTCGTGTGGGCCCCACCACACTTAATCCTCTCAAGGGAGGTTAAGTGGATGTGGGTCCCACCTCTACCTCCCTTTGGGAGGATATAACCAACATGGATAAAAATAAAATGTGTTTCCACATTTTATTTAACTTCTTTTTAATTCCCCCAAAACTAACTCTCAACCCGCATAAAACTCAACCTCAGAAAAGGTCTCCTTAAGAGAATATCGGCGCTGCGAGTTCATCGGTGCACTCAGAATTCGATTACAGGAACCGGTTCAAAAGTTAGAAATTCTCGCTTGTTCGTTCACTGAACATACCCGAGCCAAACTTCGGAAATTAATTCCGGGCACACCAGGCCTCGGAATCAGGTTCCGTCAGAAACCGCGCTCTTATAAAATTCCAATGAAAATTAAGAAAAAAATTCCCTTGAATTTTATGGGTCTTTACATAAATAATAATTTATTCACATTTTTACAATAATTAAAATAATTCATTATAAAAATATTTAATATTTACTGTGGTCATTTCCTATAAATTTAAGGGTAGTATTTAGATGAATTTTTTTTGGTCTTAGAGAAGGGTATGTTTCATAAATATGGACTCTGATCTAGATTCCACGATATAAAACCTATCATTTAGATACTTTTTAATGTGTTTAGTTGTCCTAAATGTGTGTTCGATTCTCAAATGATTAATAAAGTAGTGTCAGTGTGACTCATTGATAAATTTTTGATAATAAAGGGTCATTATGAAATGGTGGGTGATATATATTCCATGCTAATTGGTTGATCAAGAAATCACATCATATATTAGATTAGAACCATGATAATAAGTCATTGGGTTGTGTTGTGACCATTTAATTTCACCTCATGGTGGTTTTTGTGTGAGTGGAATTTATGTGTTTAAATGTGTATGTGTTAGAAGAAATAATATTACAGTAGAAGGGGTGACATCATGTTGATAACACCTATATATTAGGAATTTTTAAAAATAAAGGCTCTTATGTAAGAGATAACTATAAGGTGAATCAAATCACACCATGGGTGGTCACTATTATATATGGGTTCTAAAAACCCTTATGTATTGTTTTTAATAGTTTTCAAAAGGACAATTGGTCATATAATTTCATATGTTCAACTTCATAAATGCCATCACATTGGGGAATTCTAATTTTTTTGAGTGTGGAGACCATGTAAAGGAGGGATAATACCACACCATGAGAGGTAATATTAAACAATAAGAGTGAATTAATTATCATGGAAGGAAAAGTACACACATTAAAGGGAGGTTTCCACACCAAAATGTTATAGGTCATGGATGTTTGTTTTACCTAGGAGGGAGATGTCAGGATATTACAAGAGAGGTCATTGTATAAGGGGAGACCTATGGTGTGCCATTTCACTATGGTTCCTTTGTGCACACAATGACCTATCATCAGGTTTGGGTGTTAGGCCATGATTCATAGGTTCATGTAGTCACATGTAATTTCTTCCTTGTTTAAAAATAGGTTAAGAGAAATATTTTCCATGCCCCTCTATTTTTTTATGGAAGAGGCTCATGGAGCAGATCCATTAAACAAAATGTTACAATATTTCTTCCTCTAACTGCACACCACTTTAGAGGAGTGTTCTTGGGTATATTTCCATGTTGTTTTAGTGAAATTAATAACTTTGATACTTTTTTTATTTTATCCTTTATTTACCTAAAAAATCCGGATTTCTAATAGGTATTACTGATTATTCCACCAGGTCATAGTGGAAATTATCTCAATCAATTTTGATTTTACTAGACATAGATGGAGGGGATATTTTAAGGATTAATGTATAATGTTATGTGAAATATTGCTTATGATTAATTTCTCTATGATATATTGGTCCTTATACCACATCAAATTAAATGTTATAACTGTTAAAAATTTAATATCTTGTTATTTTGTTATAGTGGTTTTAGATAAATGATTAGATATTAGATGGATTGAAAAATGCCTGAAAGATATTTCCATTTGATAAAATTTTCAGGGATAAGATGGAAAATATATGTTTGAGGAATTTAGTCCATATAATAATAGATTATAAGATTCTTAATGTATGAATGTACATTATTTAAATGAAATACAGGTTTAGGTAAAAAGGAGAGGGACCCAAATTTACTTAGACAAAGAAATATGGTGGAACTAGGTTTCTTAGGGTTGAAATAGTTCCCATTTAAAAATTGTATATTTTAGGATCACCTAGAAAATACGTCCCCATGGGGTGCATATTTCAGTGGTGTTATAAGATAATCAAGGTTGGTATCAGGATATGTAATGAGTTGTGAGTATCCTTGGTAAGACCAAATATGTCTACTATCACATGAAAGCGAGGTTTATGCCTCAAGAAGATATGTGATGTTGTAGTACATCCCATGATTATTTTATAACACCCAATAAAGTGTGGAAGAGAGTTTTTATGTATATTATGTGTCAGAATAGACCTATATAGGAAGAGTTGGTATGTCTTGGAGTTCTTCATTTTAATTAAGTGCTTGTGATCTCTTCCAAATGAAAATTAAAATTTAAGCAAAGTGTAGGTTTTTATAATAGACTTGATGTATCAAAATCAGTTTTTAAAGGGTCATGGTGTGATTTATCACAACATAGTTCATCGTTATTTCTATGTGATACAGGAATTGGAAGTGCATGTGTATCTATTAAATTATTCCAATATCAGGTTGAACCTGTGGGGTCCCCATAAGATTATAAATGAGAGTTTGAATATGTGATTATTCATTTAATGGGAATAAGGAACATAATTTATACCTTCATGGGTGATATGGGAATACCGATGGGTTTGGTTTGTTACAATCTATATAATAGTTCTTTATATAGTAATAATATTTTATGGGTCTAGATAAATGATGAAAATATCGTTAAGAAATAGGGATATGTCTGGAGAAACAATTAACATGGTTTTAAGTTTGGGGGGATTTATAAGATGTATAGGTTTCTAGCCAAAAAAATAGATTTTGATGTATTGTTTCTGTATTGGATTGTTTAACCAGTTCAAAGGAATGGATCGTGTAACTAGACCATTAAAGGGGCCTAAATAATATATTTTTTATTTTTCATGTGTGATAGGTTGGATATTAGGATTAACTCCTTTTATTTATTACTATTTTCTTAGGATATGGGATTATACATGGGACCCACCTATTAATATTATGGTACTCATATTCACATGGCTCTACGCCAAGGGGAATTATTAGACCTATGTGACAGATTGAAAATATTGATTCCCTCCTTAGATCACTCCAAAATCATTTAGATATGTTAGTATACATGAAATCAAATGTGAGGGGTGGTTATTATTTTCTGATAGGTTAGCTCTGTTATTGACCTCCACATGTATCTTTTGATGATGTTGTGATTGGTGATTATTCCGGGAACCTACCTACTTCTGTTATAGTTTAACTTTTTTAAGCATTTGGATTTTTTTTATTTCCCTTATGATATCAGTTTAAATTATGTACATTAATGTGATTAACCTTAGGAGAAACTCATATAGTGATGTTTCACCATTTTTTATAGGATGTATCTATTTGTTCTCTCCTCAAATATGTTCCATCATGGTGTGGTAACTAAGAAAATAAAATTTGGATGATATTTTCCTATTACCATGGAATTCGGTAATTGAGATAACAACATCTAGGTTATCATCACCCCCATTAATTGGTATAATGACCTTCAAGTTACTGGACACCTAGTTACTCTTAATACTCAGGCCTGGAACTATTATCCTTTCCCCTAATAAAATTCCTCTATTATGGTTAATTGGAAAAAATATTAAACTCTACCATAAATAGTTTTTATGGGATATGATTGTAGTATGGGGTGAGGTTTTCATTAGAATAGTTAGAGAAGGTATGGTCAGGTATCATAGTTATCTAGTTAGCACACGAAAACCCAACAAGCATTCTTGTATGTTGTTTATTATATTATTTACATTCCTTATTTATAAAAAGCTATGAGATGGTATATATTGCAGTAACAAGGTGAAACAAGACTAACAAGTACTCCACAATCACTTCAAAGTCACTCTGTTGTGTGTGAAAAATATATGTATCTTATATATGTCTAACAATTTGTTTTCAAGTGGATTATGATGCAGAAAATCATTTTTAAATTTGAGACTAGGTTGATGTGGGGTGTGGGGTGGTAATTAATCCTTATTTATTTTTTTTATATTTATTATTTTTAATACATGATCATCAGGTTGGGTAATTAGTTGGGATGTACGATATATATTAATTTGTTATATCAGTGATTTTTTTATTTATGAATACATTTAATATATGTTGTAAATGTTGTTTGGTTATGTTATTGTTATTAATGATAATGGATCCAAGGTTATAGTAACCCTAATGTATTAATTATGAACTCTTAACTAGCTGATAGCCTTTGGAATATTGGGAGATGGTAATGAGATCATTTGGTTGTCTAATTCAGATATTGTTTAGTGATTTTATCGGTGTAATTACAAAATGGTATAATTGAATCGTTTTTATATTACAATATTGTGTATCTAAAAAAGGGATTTGTGTGTATTTATTGTGAGTCATGCACACCTTTTGAGTGTAAATTCTTGGTAACCAAATTTGGAAGATTATTTTTATTAATTTTTATATTTGTGAAGTTTATTTAAGTGTGTTGTGATAATTTGATATCATGTTTATGGATTGGGTTCTTGGTGTGTTGTTGAAATATTCCAGGGTCCATACATCATACTTGGAATGTAGGATTCACATGTCATTTGTTTTCTTGTGTGTGATGTATTTCCCTACAAATATGGTATTTTTTTTTAAAGTGTTATTAATAACTAATATAGTTTTTTTCTATAGAACATGTTGGTTTCCTTCCACTCAACAAAAATATGGATTTTTTCTATTGAAAAGTAACGTGGGTTGATTTTTGGGATGTTATTTGACTATTTTCATACAATCATGGTGAATATGATATGTATAGTGACCTATAGTGGGTTGGTTTAGGAATTTAATTTCTGGAGTACAGTTTGATACAAGGGAGGTATTCTAATGAGATGGCTGATAATGGGCCAAAGTTTCCTTGGTGAGTTGAATACCATTGTCATGGTAGGTTGTGGGATGTGTGATAACCTGGGCTATTTATATGTGATACTCTTATAGTTATTGGGAATTATGTTTGGGTTTTGTGTGATGTATTAGTATGATATCTAGATCTATTGGTGTGGAGTGTGGATTACTCAACAGGTGTAACAATAGCATAGTTGGCCTTAGAATGAGTGAGATTCATTCACCATGTTGTAATGGAAGTGTTGAGGGAATTTTTTGATAGAATATATTAAAATAACATAAAATAATTTTCATTTTTTATGTGTACGAGCCTTGGTTTTATGGGAAAATACTAATGGTAGCATGAATCCGGTTGTGGGATATAGTTGTATAGAAGTGTACACCCATTGGAATTGGATTTGATTGAGATGGATAGTGGGTATGAATCAATGAGAGGGTTATTATAGATTCATTATAAATTGTGATTAGGATAATAAATATTATAAGGTATTTTTTTTGAAATTATCAATGTGTTACGAAACGTTCATGCATGTTACATATAATTCATGCGTAGTTGGTGGATTAGAGAAGTGTCATGTGTGGGTCTGTTGGAATATTCTTAATTTCTAAGGAATCTCGATAGGAATGGTGATTATAGAGTGTCCCCTTGGTATTTTATTACTAAGAGTTGTGTTAGTTGAATCTTGTTGTGAATTCTTATGTGATTTTACTTGGGTCACAATCAGAGATGAGCATGTATTAGGAGGAATAAAACACAAGTTATGATATAATAAATTAAAAATTATTTCAAATGATTAGTTTAAGTGAATATATGTGGTTGTGAGTTCACTAAAGTCTTTCAGAGTGAGTGAACACCATTGCAAGTGAATTTTAGAGAATTTTGTAACAACCTAGCCTTTTAAACATATTACAATACAAAGAATTATGAACATTTTCCTCTACTATATGAGTTATTTTTAGAACAATGATTTGAAAAATAATTATGATATGGAATTAATCTAAGTGTTTCTTATACATGGGTGAAGACATTTGAGGTCCCTTAGATGCTTTGTCGAGTATCTGGAGTACTGAGCTTTGAAACATCATGTTTGGTCGGTCTCCATATGTCGCATGGTTTGTATGAATCTGTGTGGCCCCATGATGTAATTATGTAGTGTGTTTATATTAAATATATTATTTAATTTAATTAAAATTAAAGTAAAATAAATTAAATGTAAATAAATAGGGAATTTTTTTTAATAACAATATTATTATTATTATTATGGTGATTATAATAATAATAATTATTTAATATTTTAGAAAAACAAAATGTGGTTCCCTCACCCCTGCCGGATCTTATTTCATGAAATACACCAGCCCCCTCATCCCCAATTGCATGTGACCCCCCTTTCTATATCTCCCTCTTTGCATGCCAATTCGACAGGATTTCTTCCAGCCTCTCATGCGATTTGTCATGGTATAGTCTCTGGTTCTTCCACCTCCCTCTATTGGTAGTTTTCTTCTTCTCTAATATCCCATATTATGAAGAAGAATCCTAGGTTAGGGTTTAAACAAAATTTTTCAGTCTTTTATTTGATGTTAGGTTGGGAATAGTGTCTCTTCGGACTCCCTTGTTCGTATTGTGGAAAGTACCACTGAAGATGATGTGGTTTAGATAATTTTGGAATGTCGGCATCCATTTAGGGTAAATATTTCTTTCAATATTCCTCATTGATCAATTTAAATTAGAATTTTTCATTTTTACTAGTTTCATAGTATTTTTCTTTTGGTGTGTTGACCTCACTGTGATGGTTGTGGCTTGTCGTCATTGCTTCCAGAGCATTTGGGGGGTCCAGGAATTGATGAACTCATATATTAAGGTATATATATATATATCTTCCTCGAACATATTACCTCAGGGTGAGGGGAATATTTATATTTCATTTAGGGTGTATATATATATATATGTGAATTTTCGTGTGTTAAAGTGTTGATAGATCTTTTTTATTGAAATGTCATGTTAAAAAGTGTTCGGTTTGGCTTTGTCTTCTATTGAGGTTGCATTTGTATCCTTTTCCTTTTAAATTTAAGAAATATTTAGTTTCCTCATTAATGATTCCTTTGGTAAAATTTCATTATTATAATTTATTAAAATGACTAAATATCAGAAGTTATTTTTTGATAATAAAAGTAATTTTTTATAATAAAATCCCTCCAACAGAAGTGCCTAGTAACCTAGGATAAAATGTAGTGATTAGACTTTTATACTTTCATTGACTATTTAATTAATGTTTCATTATTATTTGATTTTAATAATGACATGTGGCAAGTTTATGACTTGGCCCCTAGTAGAATTAAAAAAAATGGATTTTTCCTTTTTAATTGGATTAATAACCAAGAGGACATCAAAGTGTTTGGGTGATCTTATAAATTGACTAACAAGGAATGCTTTATAAAAATGGAATTCCCATGTAGGTATTTTCCCTATTTTCAATGTTTCCATTTAAGTACTAGGAAAACCTATTTATATGAATTTCCAGGTTATGTTAAACTAATATGTAGCATGTATTAATATGAGTACCTTATTCATCATGACTATTACCCCATAAGTGAATTAAATTAAAGGAAATGATCATGATGGATTACCTTATATGTTTTAAATGAATTGAATAAAATTTAATATATTTGGGTGGCATGACCATGCTTTGTTTTATGATTAAATAATCGTTGTTTGTATAAAAAATATCAATGATATGACTTTAATATATTCAACGACATTCTTCATATCAGTTTCACGCCATGAGGGGAGTAGATTCTGGTTGTGTAATCCTAATCCATTTTCTATGAATAAATTATTCAAATTATATGAAGTATTTTATTATGTCTTCATGGAACGCAAAATAAAATAAATTGAATAATATCTATTAAATTAATATTGTGTATTTTTTATACCATCTTATAGATCCAAATGGTACTATAGGAATCGAGACATAGACCTATGGTTGCCCGATTTGTGTGCCATCCTTGGTCATTATTATGACTTGTTGTATTTAAATTTAAATCCCAACAATAAATTTGGAAAGTTTTTGATTTTTTATTAGACTTTGAGTAGGTATAAAAATTTATTCATTGTTTTCTTATGAAAAAATCATCATTTCAATTTTATTAATTAATATATTAATGAATCTAGGATATGATAATTAAGTAAACATGTTTTATATATGTATGAAGATAATTAAGAACCTGGATTAATGAAATTAATTGGTTTCATTGAGGGTAATATTCATAAATTGATCATTTGTCCTCATGATGATAAATATGGTATGCATGATACTATAAATGGGATATTTCATTCTTATATTTAGATATTATGTGAAATCGATGTGATTGGTACTAGAGGGTTTGATATTGATTAGCATGTTGAGTTGTCTGGATATGACTCATTTTTAATGTAGACGCATAAGGGTTTGTTGCATGTTATTTTATACCATGTGGGGGAAAGGTGCATAGATACTTGATGCATGAGGACATAGAATATGATTATATAGAATGTGTGAGTAATAATGATTAGGGTGGACACTTGGGGACTTGGTGAACGCTTTCGTATAACCTAAGGGTAGAGTATATAATTTTGTAAGATTCCCAAGGGCTAGATGCACTATCACATGATGCCTTAGGGAGAGATTGTAGTTATTACACTGGTGAGATTGTGGTTATCCAAAGTGAATATGCCACATGTTTATGGTATATTGAAAGTGATTCATTCTTTAGAAAAGAATCTTCCACTGATTTGGTTGATCCATCCTGATATAGGAGGATCTACCTATTGACATTGTTGCCTAAAAGGGTGGATAAGTAGATATATCCACCAAGTGTCCCTTAGGAACCTGTTTTGGTTGTTGTTTATATACTCATCAATGATTTTTAAATTTTTTTCTTATACATTCTCCCAACATTTTGTTTTATATTAGGTAATGGATTGGCTAAACATTTTGGGTGACGTCCAACTGATATTATTATCTCACACCATACATGGGAACTATTGGGAACCTTAGTAGACCTTATTGTTTGCAGTTCATTATATTTGTTTCATGTGTTTTTTCATTGTAAATTGGAGATATGGAGTATAAGGCTATCTCTTTATTAAGATGCTCGAGTAGTTGAACATTAGTTTTTTTGTTACTTTTTACTCCATGTACCTTTTAGTATCACCTTACATTACATTAATCATTGAATGGAATTGGCATCGATCAATTTAATTTTATTAAGTTATATTATTCTTTCACTAGTAGCAGTATTCCATTTATTATACTAAATTATTTTTTTCATGATATTTATTATTTGATAAAATATTGTGATACTCTAAAAAGAAGGTATATTCCCCCTAATATAACCTATTTAGACCCTCATAGCTTTTCAGTAGCCACTTCCATATGGGGAGGCATGCCTGAGGTCATGTGAACCACTGATTCGACCATTTTCTTAGGGTTGAGCCAAGTTAGGTTGTTACAGATGTAGATGTTAACACTCCTTTTAAGGTAGTAACATATGGTTATTTGAGAATTTGGATGGATCTCAAGAGTGATTAGATTTAATGTATATGATCATTAGAATTTGTAATGGGTGGATTTAGGTGATAGAGTGTCACCTTTTCGGTTTAGAGTGGAGATGATAAAGATAAAACTATGTTTGGGAGAAGATCATTGATCAAATATGTATAAGCCTCATGTTGTAAGGATCATAAATTTAGAGAAATTAGTTAGAGGATGGTTGGAATAGTATCAAGACATCAAATATTGGGTAGATATAATTTTTTAATGTTCCTCTGAAATACCATATTTGGTATTCATATGTAGTATTAGAGGGAGTCTAGGTTTTTACATCAGGCATCATATATAATTTAGTGTGATTTGAGGATGAGTTGGATTAGAGATGTGTTAGTACTCATGGTAGAGAAGTACATGGAGTTTGGTTGGTTATGTTTCCAATTATTGATATACACTAAGTTCTATTTTTTAGACTGTTTTGTGAATTTCAATGACATCATGATACTTAAGAGATAAAAGGCATCATCATTGGGTTATGTGGTTATGTGTTGGTAAGTGAGTCTAAAATATTTCGGGACATTTTTCTAGAGGATGACCCATTATTTTTTTTCATAAAATTCATAATTTTTAGGGGTAAACCACAAATAGAACATCATATAATGTGTAACAAATATGTTTTAGGGAAAAAATTTGGGAATTTAGTGAAAAAATTATTATATTGTAGATTTGTTCACTAATGGTATAAATGAATATGATTCTATTTATATGAGAGGTACTATATTTATTACAATGGATTGGATGTTGGGAAACCATCATATAAGATTATTAGTTATTTAAATTATTATAGTGAAAATTTTATAATGACCTGTAAATTTTTAGTTCATTATCTTAAAAGAAAATGATAATTGTATGTCATGAAGGATGGGTTGTCAGAAAATTTTGTACTCAGAAAGTAGTTTTTAGGATTGGTCATCTTTATGACTTGTTTTTATATGTATTTAGTCTCCTGAATGGTGTTTTGAGTTATTTTGTGAGTATTTGAATATCATTGAGTTGAATTGTTGTTGAATTATTTTTTCAAAATGCTCATCACATTGTGATGAGTGATAGTAATGATATAACTAGGGATTCGTCATGGAATTACCCCATGTCTAAGAGGGGAACCACAACATGAAACCATCAAGACATGAAATAAAAATTATGTGTAATGTAGTGGTGAATTTTTTATGTGGTAATTTAGTGGTTAAATAAATATGTCTTATGAGAAATCAAAACATGAAAAAGGGATTTACTTCATGTTGATAACTCATACATATTGGTAATTTAAAAAATAAAATATTCTTATATATGAGATCTAATATTCGTGGAAGGTAAAAAGATCATTTCATTACCCATAGTCCACACAATGAAGGGTTTCACACGGGGAAGTATTATAATGTAGATCAAAAAGCTAGATAGTCAATGTAAAAGGCCACACCATGAAAAAAAATTATACTTCATGGAATACGTGGTTATATCATGGTGAGTGAAGTCCATGATATTAAGGATTTAGTCATGGATGTTGTTTCTTACTGGTAGAGATATGTCACACCATCTCCTGAGAGTTTAAGACATGATGGGCGGTCTAGGGTGTAAAATAACCTCATGACCTCTTACTAAATGTTGTTATTTGACCCATGTTTGGTTTGTCTCACCATGATTCTTTGGGTCATGTCATGACATTACTTTTAGAAAAAATTATAGACATATTGGACTTATCTAGGAAATCCTCTCTCCTTTTTTAGAGGTAAGAGGCTCACGGATAAGGACCATTCATCCAAATCTTTTCCAGATTACTCATCACTTTGACACCGCCTAGTGAGGGGTGTTTTTATTGTAATTTCATGGTCATTTTTGGTTAGTATTACATAATATGATTTTATTATTATTCCCTGTAATTTCCCTCTATTTTTTTGTGATTTGGGATATGGTTTTGTGTTGATTCAACTAGATCTAGGTGGAAATCATTTCGATCGATGGGGATTTTTCTCTTCTTCTCTAGAGGGGATTTTAAAAGGATGAATCGAATTTGTTTTGTGAGTTTTTTTTATTTGGAATTACTCAATAAGTTTATTAAGATTATATATTCTTATTTTAATTTTTATAATTAATTTTAAATTTATATAAGTAATTGTTTAGTTTTTGTGGCTTGAGAAAAGGGCTCGGGTGTTATTGAGCTTGGAAGAGGCATGTACATGATTGAATGAGGATGAAAAAAATATTATAATGTATGTTAAATCTATGTTTTATTTTGGTGGTCCCTAAAATACTATATTGCATCCTATTTTTTTCATGATTTTGATGTACTTCATGAAATAAAGGTTTTGGGTAAATTAGATAGATATTGGAGAACCATATGAAAATAAAAAAGGGATGAATTGATCCATCTAAAGTTGGATCGAGTTATCTGTTGAAATTTCAATATTTTTGAATCACATATATTCTATGTATTAGAGGGGAGAATAAACTAGTTGATTTATGAGAGAATATTGTAGGTCCCAAGATTTTGGATTATTTGGTTCCTCTTAGGTTGGACCTCTATGGTCCAGTGTCGTAATTTTTACAGGTTAAGATAATTTTTGATGGGTGAGATGGTTTTAAGTATCATTTTTTGTCTCTAAAACCCTCTTATAATTGGATGATAATCTATGTATATTTTATTAGTAGGGTAAGTCCTATATATCTTGAGGTGAAATAACATAGTGGATTTACTCTATATGAGTGTCTCAAGATATCCCACATGGGAGATATGAGATGGAAACCATGTTGGGGTAGTGATAATTGACTTCATAACATGGAATTGGGTTTCAATGGGGAATTAAGAATGTTTTATTCCAATAGTATACAATTGTTGTGACTATGTATTGATTTCTGAATTGGATGATGATATAGACCAACTTCTTAAAGAAAAGGTAAGGTAGGGAATATGAGGTATCCAAGGGATAATTGAATCAAGTACTTATCAGTGAGTATAAAATATATAGGGTCTGAGGAACCTAATATTTACATTCAGGTATTTTATGGTAATTTCAACAGGTTTTTTATGATGCACCCTATAAGACTGGGAGTTTTTTAGGAATATTATACATTGAGATAATATGGCTAATGTGATGTTCTTTGAGACATGATAATATATCATTAGAAACTAGTACATAGATTGTGAGTTGTCGTAGATGCATGGGATGTGTGGGATTGAAGTTGAGAGCTAGATTATGAGGCAGTGTTTCCATATTGGATTGGTTTTCTAATTTTTGCGATTTTATTATGGAATTAGAAGAACCGTGGAACCCACTTATTAACGTCATGATTCAACATGTGTGAGTCGTTAGATATAAATATGTACTCCTCATATCAATTTTTTATTTTGGATATATGTTTATCTATAGGACCCAATTAGTGATGGTGTGGTTCAGCTTGTGATGGAGTACATACACCGAGGGGGTGATTTGACATGTTTGAGAGATAGTATATTTTGATTCCTTCTTAAGATCACTCAAATGATTTTTAGATAAGTGATCATCTATGAGAAATAACCTGAAAGGTATGGTCTCTCTTTTTTGAGAGTTTAACTCTATTTTGTAATCCTTATATTGATTTTGATGGTGCATAAAATTGTTATGAACCATGGGACCTATTCATTGACATTATGTTTTGGTATGTGTGAGAGGTTGGTTATATTTTTTTAACTCCCAAAATTACATTAAATGATATATAAATAAGTGATTGTCCATCATACATAGCTAGATGGGGATGGTTTAGATTATGTGATGGGTTGGCAGTGTTGTTTTTCTCCTTAGGTGACATCTGATTTTCTAAAATATCTATGAAAATAAATTCTAGTATGGTGTTCAAATAGGATTATAGAATCTGGGTGTGGAGATCACACCACCTAAATTCAATTCATCCTCATGTATAGGGACAATTTTTATCATGTTATCAGACTTTTAGTTACTCGATACTCTTGGGTCTGGAAGTAAATAAGGATTCCCTTATTAGGATTGATCTACTAAGGTTTTCCTAAAATGGTATAACAACCTACATTGAATAATATTTTATGACTAAAGGTTATGTAATGGGGTGAAATCTTTTAAGTAAAAAAACATAAATGATATTAATTCTATTATATTAGGAAAGAATTCATTTTCGTGATTTACTAATGTTCTTTTAGTTTTATATATTAAAAGAATTTTTTATAATCCTTATACAAATAAATTCTATATCATAGAGTGTTAACTCAAACATAGTATCCATTTTACCAACAAAATGAAACATTTAACATATAATAATCATTCCTTTAATTAGATATCTAAAATTTTTATCATAACAACATAACTAACCCTACTCATCATTAAATCATTGTGATAAAATTTTCGAACATGGTATGATCACAAAAATATATGTAAGGAACATAAAAATAAATAAATACAAATATTACACCATGGATACACATAAAAATATTGCATTTCAAAATAAATATTTTTCAAATAATAAAAACATTATTACTTAAGAAATAAACATATCTTCCATAATATTGTTATAAACATTTCATGGTTACACTTGGAATAAAACTCTGGGTCAACATCCAAGCATAAATGTTACTCAATGCATTAAAGGTATTTTATAGACCCACCCATCCTTGTTTTATAATGGAAGCTCCCATCATCATAAAAAAATCATAAAAATGATTACATAATCCTAAATCATTAAACATTTCACATAAAACCATTCTTTGAAGTCATATGTATTTATTTTAAGATATTGATGTATCAATTTTCTGTAAAACCCAATTCCCCAAAGTAAAATTCTTTAAAAATGGATAGATGGTTTCTCTTTTAGGAAACATGGGATATTAAAAATTATATCTAATATAAAATAAAATTTATGTTGTTGTAAACAATAATGATCAATTTATATGTTATAGTAGAACATTCCTTTTTTCATTCCTAAGGAAAGTCAAAGAAAATTATAAAGTACGTAAAAATATTACAGTTCAAATCCATTGAAAACAGAATATAGACACATAAAATAACAATAGAAATTCATTTATATCCATATAATTTCATCCATAAAAGAATTTTAAAATTATGGAAAAGGATGAAATTTTAGTTGGATGGGAAACATTGAAAACCCGTTTTTGAAAGAAAGTCCCTTACATTGAGTCGGAATCATAACATACATTTTTTCCCTTCCTGATTAATAACATTATGTTAATTAATTACATTATTATGGAAAAAAATTATTTTATAATTAATTTTAATCATATATTATTCTATTTTATATTCAAATACTTAATTATGTGACTTTATGTCATATGTTTTTATGATATTCGGTTCAAATGTCAAACATGACATTGGTAGGATAACTATGGTCAAAGAGGTCATTGTTACATAATCTATAAAAAAAATAATCATGAAATATTTATCAATTTTATATATCAATTATTCATTTAAAAAACACTAGAATATTGTTATGATAAATTAACAATCTTACATTCATAGAGTCAGTATGTAGTAAGTATAGATGAGCGACATTTCCATTTTGTCAATGAGAATTATGGAAAGAATAAAATAATTATTTTATTATTAATAAATGATAACAATATTATAAATATCATATATTTTAAAAATATGTTTATATAAAATACAAGTGATGTGGTAAAAAAGAATCACATCTCCTAATTGAGGTGGATGTCTACTCGTACAAATGAATGATGCTATCATTTTTCTAGGAATCGATATGTAATAAATTAAATGATATTTTATGTTTTGGGAAAGAAAATTATTTCATAAATATCATATATATAAATTAAATCAATCATTATATCCAACCATAAGAAGAGGTGATGAAAAACTAACTACATCAGTTCATGAGACGATAGTCCACCACACACATGAATTATAGTATCATTTTCAATTTAATGGAAGAAAAAAAAATTTGGGTGATGAAATTAACATAATAACATCTCATTATCTATAATATAATTTTTAATTTATTTAAATATATAAATAATATTTTTTGGTGGTTATAGAATAAATAAAAAGAAAATTATAGATAAGAACTATTCCTCTTCAGTAGAAATACAATTCATATTTAAACCAAAACCATTACTAGGATGGTTTTTTTGTCAATAAAAGGGATCCTAGAATGGGGTTATGTATTTCAGTAAATGGATTTTGGTAGGGTTTGAATAAACCAAAATAATTTTTATGAGTGAAAAAAGTGGATATGGTGGTCCATTTTATAAGAGAGGGGAGAGACACTTTTGGAATTTATGAAAGTATTAAATTAATATAAAATATTTTTCACATTAAAAAATATCCTAGTTGATAATATATGAATATAACATAAGTATTTGTTTAAATAATTTCATAAAATAAATTTTTACAATTTTAGATTATATTATACCCTTATATTTTTATTTTAACACATAGTTAACCATTTTGAGAATTACCACAGCACATTAGATATTACTATTTAGGGGGAAATAAAGTTATTATAATAGAGAAATTCGACCAGAAATGGAAATTTTTAGATATTATAAACTATTTCTCCATCTTATTAATGGAAATAGGATTTTTTAAAGCTAATTTTATTGGATTTTATTTGTTATAAAATATTATAAAATGACATGTATGTTTTTCATGTCTCGATGTTAAGATAATTGGTGTCATATTCATTATTCCATTACTGAAAATTAAAAATAAATTTTATCGATAAATAAAATCGATTTATATTTAAAATGAGTATTTTTAACTATACATGCATTTTTTATCCCAATTTTATAAATTGAAGAATAATAAAAAATTGATAATGGCGTTATTGATGTTTTATTTGAAAATATTTTTTATAAAGTTCAAAATCATGTCCCTAAGATAAAATTATTATATAATAAAATTTTGGATGACTATGGAAGAAATATAATCATAAAATAAAATAAATTATTGTTTTATAGTTACTTTATTTTCCTTATAAAATTATTGTTATCCTTAATTAACCCATTTTACCTTTACCATGGTAGAAAAATTTAATATGATTATTATTCATAATGAATAAAAATAAAAGGTATATATTTACTAAATTTAGAGCTATAGATTAAAAATATGGGATCCCTCTTTGATGTATTAAGTCTCATCACTTGCATAATGTAGTTTAAAATTAACCCCATGAAATACACTGAAAATTTGTTTTTATAAAAATTATCCTTTTAAGAATAAAAATGTTTTTATACAAAATCATATTATAAATTACATTTTAAATACATTAATTGGATAAATTTTAATAAAAACTAAGTAAGTAAGTTTTATGAATAATATAAAAAAAATTATATATTAATACATTAAAGAAATGCAGTTTTTAATATAAATCCATATATATCACTATTCATTGAAAACTGAAACCATTATGAATATTCTAAAAAACATCTTAAGGTATGTTTTTACAGGATAAATTCAAAAATGAAATTAATTTGTAAAAATTAAAATTAAATAATTTTATAATTACACTTTTATGTAAAATCATATAAGATAATTTTTTTATTAAACTATTTATATTTTTAATTTAAAATTATTTAATGTTTTTATAGTGAGTATAAATGTTGATTTTATGAATAATTATAAATATGAAAATGATTTATTATATCATTACCTAGTTTGTTAAATTCCTCCCCATTATTTAAATCTTATCATCACAATTCTTTTCATTAATTAATCAACTGAAGATATGTTTCCCTTATAGAATTTTCATATTTTCATACTATTTATTCAACCTTATAGTTTTCACACAGAAAAGTAACCTGGTGAATCACATTATTCCATATCACATGATCCTTTCTTATAAGAATCTATATTGGTAATTCCTCATAATAACATTAATCTTCTAACTAAACTTCATTAGAGATAAAAATGGGAGATGTATCCACGACATATTATCTTAAGATCAAAACATCAAAAACATTGTGTACCTAAGAGAAACTCTGAGGACTAGAAACTTGGTAGGAAATTGATCAAATTTTCTCTTTTATTTAACATATCCAACTGATCCATGGACATAGATTTCCCTATTTACAATAATTACCGACACCTTTACATGGAGATACATTAATAAAACACTTATCAACTATGTCAATAGAAATATCTTTCTTCTAGTGATCCACATAATGCCTCTATTTACTATTGTTTTTCTAATACATTATGGAATCATCTTCAGCTTCTAAATGATTTACTCTTGACACACTACCCCCAAAAACAATTATTCTCTTACTCCATCTTAGAAATTTGTAGTTTGACACTACATTCCATATATTGCCTCAAAAGGTCCATCTATATAATGTAATGAAAATTTTTATTATAAGAAAAATAAAATAATGAAATATGTTGATACCAGAAACCATGGTAATAAATTTAAAAATAATTAATAATAGAGTCATTGGTCTGATTTTTCTTCTCAGAAAAACTACATAAAATGATTACTAAAATTTAATTCTGTTCCCAATGAATTTTGAATATCGTTCAAAAAAATTTAATTGAACCTAGTATCGTGGTCAAATACAATAGAGAGATAACTCTATGTAAATTTTCATTATCCATGAGATAAATTTAATAATGGTTATATAATGATATAGTGTTTTAAATGGAAACAAAATGAAATATTTCAGTTTATTGATCAACCATAACCTAAATTTCATTATTACGTCAAGATGTATTTTGAAATCCAAAAATGGAATCTATGGAAATAATTTCTAATTTCCAAAATCACACTGAAAAAGAAATAAGAATTCATTTTTGTAAATTTATTATATATTAACATTTTGAAAATATAATAATTTTATATTATATTCACCAATATCTCTATTCATTCCATCCCATCAGTAACACTTTTGAAGGTTTTTGTACACCTTAGTGAAACAAAGGTGAATATAAAATAGGGAACTATGTGCTTTTGTAAAAAAAAATCAATCCATTTCAGAATCACATGGAACACATAATTATTTTAAAAATCATGAAACACCTCCCCCATCAAAATTAATATCCTATAGATTACCTTTTTCAAAATATTTTACCTTATACTAAAAAATAAGAACCTCAATAAAATCATGCTTAATTATTTATAAATTAAATAATTATTCTGTGACATGAAATAAATTAAAGGATGTTCTTTCATGTATAATTTCTAAGATAAAAACATAAAATCACTTACCAAAGTCTCAATTTTGAAATGTATGATGGTTAATATATCATTATTTTTCTAACTCAAGGATTTATCCACTATTTTATTTATGTGAATGGTAATGAATTGTGTATTTATAATTTTTATTTATTATATTTCTCTACTTTATCTCATGATCTAAACTTTTTGAGTGACTGTATACTTTTAACATTAATTGTTAGTATATATTTTACACATGGATATATATAAATATTACCTTTAAATTTTTAAATAATAACAACTAATTAAAATCATATGAAGGATAATTTACCTCATGATATTCCAATTGTTGTGAGGCATAGGAAATTACTAGATCCTTAGTCATAATTAAATATCCATGTAAATTTAATGAAGTTTAACTGCAGATGACAAAGGCACAATTTATAGATACTAGAGAAAAAAAATTATAATTCTAAAATATTATTTCTAGATATTGGAATCATTCACCACATTATTTTTTCTATATGAATTTAACTCCTATTCAAACTAACGAAGTCAATGTGTATAATTACATATTAATGTATTCAATATATTGTAATAAATAACAAGATAATCCATGAAATCAATGAATCTCCATAAAATACTTTTTTCATAAGCATTCATCATACACTTTTGTTTTAGCTCGATCAAATGTTTTTCCATATCTATTAATGATGTGTCTATGTAATGAAATTTGTTGTAACCAAACATCTTATTTTCTAATTTTTATTTATAAATTATTTTCATTCACAATTTTTGGAATAATGCTTAAATGTTTTCAGGATCAAAAAAATTATTTAAATTAATCATGATATCACAAGTAAAAAAACTACAAACATTTCCAAATAATATTTACAAACTCTAATAATAAGATCCATAATAATTCTTATGTATTTTTTAACCCAAAGGGAATAAAAACTAACATATAATATTTATATGTAGTCTAAATTAATATTTTTGGAATTAAATCCTAATCTGGATTTAGATGACCATACTTGTACGTCAGTTAATCATTCAAAAAATACATAGCTCACAAGAGTTGATCAAAAAAATCATTGATTTAAGGAAACATATAAAACTCTTAATATTAATGTGATTAAATATCTATAATCATTGAAAATCCTCATTAAGCAACATTTCTTTTCAAAAAACCTTTTATAACAAACCGTAGTGATTTTATAGGGGGAATGAAACAATTATCAATAAATAGCATCCACTGAAAATTGAACTACATATGTTCTAATTCATCCTTTAAATAAGTGGGTTTTGAAATTGAATTTGCATCAGAAACTAAGTCAACAATAAATTCTACTTCCCATTAAGGTATAATATAGAGAAACGGATTCAAATAAATTCTAGTTAATCTTTTTCTACTGAACCATTATTAATATTTATAGTTCCCATTTTTTAGTGATGTGTTTAACATAACATTAATTTCTATCTCTTCACAATTTCTCTTAATCATGATATGTTTTCAAAGGCATGAATTCCGAATTGAATAATAACTAAAATCCTTTCTGAAAAATAACATCTTAAAATCCAAAATCTATCATATAATGGTAAATAGAAGCCTATTCCACACCCAGGATAACATAAAACTCTACTAAGGGAAGGAAAACTAGGTTTTTAGGTAATTTCTTCACACAGACAACAATAATATTATTCATATAATTTATTTTTTCCTTAATACTTATCTTTGGGGTTTTTTCCATATGATCTGATTTAATTTCCTATGGGGGAATTTATAATTTACTATAAAAATTATCATATATGAATTAATGTGTAGCCCCATAATTAAACAATTATTTAGTATAATCTTAAAAAAACAATGTACATGTTACCACATTTTTTGATTACCGAAAAATTTATGATGTAGTTAAAAATTATTTCATCAAACCCTTATAATTTTTATATATCTTCGTACTAATATTCATGTACTTATATGAATACTCATGGGCATAACCGACCATCTCACTATATTTAAAACACATTAATACCATGTTATAGAAATTGTATTTACTAATGCCAATATCTTTTAAAGGAAATCATGGTTAATATACCCCCCATTTCCAAGTCATAAGCACTTAACATACATCATAAGTTATAACAAAAGATTATTTTTACCACACATATTCCAAAATGGAAATAGGATATTCAAACCATAAATTTTATTTTTTGGGTTTTTTTCCATTTCTTGCATCTTGGGATTATTTTTTCTCTAGTTTTTAGAACACTTGATCATATATTAACTCCATTTCCTCCTTATCCACACATTGAACACGTTTATCATAAATTTTAGTTTTATGAGAATCCAATTTTGTTTAATATATTATAATTAATCCCATGTTAAAAAGGATTAATTTAAATATCAATATCCCATATTAATTTGGGTGTGTGCCTTTCCAAATGAGTATAGTTTCCTTCAAGTGTGGCCATTGAGTATTTCTCCTTTTGTTTAAATTCCATGTATTGTTTTTACATCATATCTGCACCAAAATTTTGAAAATATTCATAAATTCATCACCTTACAAGGAATTAATCTTATTTCATTACCTCATACTCTTATCCATTGACCACCATAGGTCTGATTCACCATGAAAATTGTAAATGAAAATAGTTTCCTTTTTGAGGATCCAAAAAACCAATGAAATTGAATATAGTTTCATTTTTATTAGTACATTTTTTAGCTACTATTGTGTCATCATATCCACTAAATGTAGGAGGGGTTTTCTAATAAGATATTCCACCATCAACATTCTCCTATGGGGTAGATCTATGCTACTCACTAGTATAGATGATGCCACCATTTTTATCTTATGTCTACTAATCCACAATAGTGTCAAACTACACTATGTCAATCATAAACATGTTATGAAGCTGATATGGAAGGATATTGTTCTCCTAGTTCCTTCATACTAAAACTTCCTCATTTCCAATTTGGAATACCATTTGGAACAAACATAGTTAAATGAAGAATCGTGTAAATATGGAAATACTATATCATGATAACAATAAATTAAAATATCTGATGGTATTCACATTGATTACCCTAGCCTCTAAAATTATATTAACACTTTATCTATTAAAAAATATGAGGAACTGACCATAAATAATACATACTATACTATCATTAAATGAGAATTAATTTTCATTTATTCCCAAAGATCTTTTAGGTTTAGAGTTTTAGATATTTAGGTCATCACCCTTATGAATGTAATATTTTCCACAAAAATTAGAGACTAAAACATAATATAAAATATTTCCAAAAATAAAACTTCTAATATATAAAATGATTTCTTTTTCATACATATCATTATAATTTTTAACATGACCTCATCCATGTCCCTAATCATCATTAAAACCCATTGAAAAAAATAAAAACATGTCATGAACAAACAATTAAAAATAAGGTACATATAATTAATTAAAATGATTCATTATTCAATATATACTCATAAAATTTTACAATTTTCAAAGAATAATTTAGGCTCAAAATAAACATCCTTTCCCATAGAATTTTATAAAACATTTCATAAGAAATATTAAAGGAAAACCTAAAATTCCTAAATGTTTCATTTTAATCATGAAAAATTAATGATTTTTTTAAAATATAATTTTCACTAATAAGAATTATAATGTAATTTTATTTATACATAAACCGATTAGAATACGTAGATAAATTATAAGATACATTTAAAAATGAGAGAACTAATTGAAAAATATTATAGATAACTTGTATTGTAATGACCCGACCCCAATTTCCTGGTGTTGGTGCCCTAGTTCATTACATTGACATGATTACAAGAAATTAATATCCCAATGGAGTGAATATTTTGGTAGTTTTTGAAAACTATATACATATATAATTTCAACATTACAACTTGAATAGAAAAACAATATAAAAATTCCATTGAAAACATTCATAACTCCAAGGTTATCCCAGAAATTCATTCATAATATACCTCTTCATGTCTTGGAAAAAAGAAACATAATAAATGGGTGAGATGAAATTCTTATTTTGGGAAGGATATAAACTGGAAGATATCATAAATAAAGATATTAAGCCTGGTGAATAACTAAAAACTCATTCCATTCCAAATATACTTGAACATATTATCGATGTAATAAGAGATGAATAAATAAATCTATTACGTAGAATAATCATTGGTATTATACTAATATAATAATCACATGAAATTTCAATTATTGGTTTTATAATGAGTGAATTCCTAATCCCAGATATCATAACCATTTTGTCAGTACCTCGTTCCAAAACCATAGTTTGTCTCATTAGACCTACTGATGCATCATGGGGATATAGTGGGAACCACATCTAAGATACATATTCTAATGAATTCCTAATATGAATGGGGATATTAATTAACTACATATTTATTCATATTGAAACTAACATATGAAATGTAAATAACCTTCCCTAAACATTAAGCATAAACACAAATCATTTAGAGTAAATTGGTGAATGGTTTTAAGATACCACATCCACAATAAAACTAATCATAAAATATTGAATTAAATATGGTATATGATATCATAAAATATTAATCCCAATAATACATAAGAATAAATAAGATTTTTTAATTTGATGAAGATACTCTTATAAAATCATTGAGTAATTATTGAGATAAATATTATTTTACTTTGAAAAGAATAGGTATTTTTGGAAAATCATTATATAAAACAATAATTCATGTAATATACTATTTAAATAATAAAATGACTTATTTTATATAGATAATTTTTGTTAATAATATGTTACATAGTTCCCTTGGAAATAGGTACAAATTGGAAAAAATCCATTGAATTGGGTATGTATTTCAGGAAGAATTTTTGAAAGATCCTTTTAAAGCATATAACTCCTCATAAATTAATGTAATATTTTGGTTGGTTAATATATATATAATTTATATAAGTATTTATATGGTGTAAATATGAATAATTAAGAATTTAATTGTGGTATTTATAGAATAAGAGTAACCCGAATTTAAATAGGGTTTTGGGTAGAAAACCCATACCTTCAGTCTAATGGTGTTCTTCACCTGTTCTTAGTGTCTGGGACAACAAAATTAAATTCATTGATTACAATTAAACAAACCTATTTTTTATTTAACTAAATTATTATATCATTAATAAGATAATTCATGGCCTTCTTGATGGTATTAGTAGGTTTTATTTTTTGTATTGGATCGTTTTCTTCCTTGTTATTCATGATCGCTTTACATATTAACATATAATGATAAACATGTAAGATGATAATGGATGTAGAGAATAGAATAATTTTTTTATTTTCAAAAATACCAAATATTTCATGGTTAGAAAATTAATTAGGATATTATGAGTGAATATGAGTCATTATATTAAACATTAATGACAATTGTTTGGGTTAATTGGAGTATTTTTTCACACAGAATTCATTTTGATTTATAAATTAATATGATTTATAAAAAGAGATTATGAAAACTTAAATAAGTTATCATACATATATTGTAGTTTGGATAAACCATTAAAATTGTTCAATGACTTTAATTGATGATGGTAATAGAAATTGAAAACATATCGTCATTGAATGTGATAAATTTACACATCTCATATTGTGTTTTCATTTCTATTATAATGAAGGGGAATGAAGAATTGATGATGAATTATTCCATTATCATAATGAAATTATAGTACATGTTTATTAATGAAGTTATCAAAAAATTTGGATGAAATGAGGTGAGGAAAGAAATTGAGAAGAAAGAATCTCTAAATAAAATAAAAGAAATGAGGAATTTTCCTCTCAAAATTATCGTCCATGAGATCCTGTTTAGGGGAATGGTTTGGGACTTTTATGAGACCAAGGGATTCTGGACCTAGGTCAAGATCTTGGGATTATAGTTGAGTTGAATTATGAAAAAGGAAAAGGCTTGGGAGTATTGAAGGGAAGAGTGAGTGAGGGGGGTTTATAGTGGAGGAGAGGGGTGATTTTTGAATATCTTATTCATTATTTTATTATTTCCATCAAGACAACCAATAGTGTTGATTCAAGTGACACATAATAGAAACAATTTCATGTTAGTTCTAACTAATTGTGATAACATTATCCATGATTCTATGAATACTTAATTTAACTGATAATTTATTTATACCGTAAATTAGTGTATTTTAATATTCATCCAAAATTTCTCTATTTGAGAAAATTCCCAAAATTTCACTGAAACCATTTTTCGACTTGTACAATTCAAAAATGATTTCCAATTATTGAAAATATTTTTCTTATTTTAATTTGTTTAATTTTTATATAAAATCATTAATTATTCAAAAAATAACACTTTTAAAACTACAATTCATTTTATGTCACCTTGAATAATTAATCAATATTTTATTACCTTATAAACTTAAGAAAATAAAATAAAAATATGGTTTACTATGGATAATGGTTCTATTATGATCCATAGTACAATTCATAAGGGTGCATTAATATTCATGAAAAAAAATTTGTTTTATCAGACTCAAAATATCCTACTGTATGCAACTCTGTATGTCAGTTTATCGAAATTGATGTCACAGAGGTGGAAAAATTATATTTATAAGCTATGTTATAACAAAGTGGTGTTTCATAGAGACTCTTTGTTTAATGATTTCATTATTAAATTTATTTATAAATCCATGGGGTGTTACATTCTACACCCTTTACCAAATTATCATCATCAAAATTGATAGAATGTCACCTCAAGAAATGATATTTGTAGGTCTTCATCATAAGCTCCTCAAGATCCGATTTTCTCTACTCAAGTTTATGAGTTTTCCAAAGTATAATTTCTAGTCAAGTCATAAAATTCCTCAGAACCAATTCATTAGTGTATATAATCCGGATAGGATCTTCATAGTCAGATAATTCCGGTTTCAATTTGATACCTTCAGGAATGAGCACATGTGTGGGGTCTGGCATGTAGTTTCTCGATAATGAGACATGGAACACATAGTATACTTTAAATTGGATAGGTAGAATTTCTAAATGAAAAGCCATATCTCTGACTCTCTCCAAAATTTCAAAAGGGCTAATGTACCTAGTGCTCAGTTTCCCTTTCTTCCAAAATCTTATAACACCAATCCATAAAGATTCATCCATGAAAACATGAACACCCACATGACATTCCAAATCCTTCCCTCGATTATCAGCACAAATATTTTGAATTCTTTTAGTATCTTTTATATGGGTTTGAATAGTCATTACCTTCATTGTTGTTTCGTCTATAAGCTCTGGATCCATAATCTTCCTTTCACTGACATCATCCAATCATATTGGGGTACGAAATATTTTTCCTTACAATGCTTCATATGGTGCATTTGAATGCTTGAATGGAAATAATTATTGTAGGAAAACACCACCAAACCTAAATATTGACCCCACATTCCTTGAAAATTACGTGGGCATGTTCTCAACATGTATTCTAAAGATTGGATCATCCTTTCTAATTTCATATCTATTTTAGGGTGATAAGAAGTACTAAATCGAATCTCTATATCTAGGAAATTCTAAAAAATTCAAGAATTTTTATGTAAATCAAGGATCACAGTTAGAAAAAATTGAGAGAGGGTCCCCATTAAGTCTCGCAACTTCATTGATATTGATTCACGAATGGAGATCTAGTGGAAAACCTCCCTTATATTGAGGAAATGTGTATATTTGGTAAGTCGATCCAAAATTGACCATACAGAATCATTCATTCTTGGTTTTTTTGGGTAATATAGTGACATAATACAAGGTGATTTCATCCCATTTCAATATAAAAATAGGTAAATGTTTCATTTATTCTTTATCATGTTGTCATTCAACCTTAACTAATTCACAGCCTACCATCTTGATGCATAATCAGAAATTTCTTGCTTCATATTGTCCCACAAAGAAAGATCCCTTAAATATCTATACATTTTAGTGCTACCAAGGTTTATAGAAAAATAAAAACAATGGAAATTATCCAATAACACCATTTTAGCTAGGTTATTTCTAGAACACAAAGCCACATCAAAAAGTTTATATTTTCATCTTCACATGAAGTCTGCTAACTTCACAACTGTCATGCATTAATTTTCATTCAAAGGTTCTCATTATTAGGCTAGGATTTTTTAATCCTTTCTAATGAAGATGGTTGGGAAACCAATAGAAAATATAATGATGTATCACATTCTATGATAATTTCCACATCCATATTTACTAGATTAATAAATATAGGATCTAATTCAATCATCATTTTGGTTTGGGCTTCATTATCCTTACTACATAATGCATCTACCACCTTATTTAGCTTCCTTAGGTGGTAGTGTATTGAATAGAAATAATCCATGAGTATTTTGATCCATCTCTTTTCCCCCATGTTGAGTTCATTATGTGAGAAGTTATATTTAATGCTATTGTGATCCATATATATCTCACACCATGGTCAATATATGTAGTGTCTCTGTATCATTAGAAGAAAATACTAGAGCTGTTAACTCAAGATCATGATTAATATAGTTCTATTCTAGAATTTTTAACTGCCTTGATGCGTGGTAAATAATTCTATAATTATTCATAAGGATAAAACCAAGTCCACACTATTTAAAATCA
Source organism: Viscum album (assembly GCA_963277665.1). Classification (NCBI taxonomy): domain Eukaryota; kingdom Viridiplantae; phylum Streptophyta; class Magnoliopsida; order Santalales; family Viscaceae; genus Viscum; species Viscum album. Next base: position 977,421 of record OY728121.1, read on the forward strand.
TTATATATCACAAATCCACCGTTCACCAATTGTAGAGTCAGGATTAGAGAATTAACTAATATCCTCTTCAATTCTTATAAAAATTCCTCAAATTATTTTGTACATACGAACATAACCACATTAGGTGTAATATTGATCATTGGGTGGTCTAAATGAGTGATGTTATAAATTAAACACTAATAACAACATGCTAAATCAATAAAACTATCTACCTCAGTTAAGTTTGTTGGAGTAGGCCATTCATGAAAATCCTATATCTTCAAAGGATCAACTAATATTCCGTACGTAAAGATAATGTAACTGATAATGGAAAAGTGATTGATGGAAAAATTCCTACATTCTGAACATCCAAAATAAATAATTTATTTTATGAGTCTATAGAATAGTGTGGATATGAATTTTATGATCCTCATATCTTTTAGAGTATACCAAGATATCATCATCAAATTCCACCATAATGTCCTCAAGACATTCCTTGAAAACACTATTCATTAAAACCATGAAAATAGAGGGTTCATTAGTTATTCAAAAATGTATTACTATAAACTCGTAATGCCCATTCCTAGTTGGAAATGTTTTCTTTAGAATATCTTCCTTCCTCACTCGCAACTGATGATATCCATATTGAAGTTCAATCATTGAAAAAACTTGTGCTCCATGATGTTGATAAAATAATAATCAATGCGAGGTTGGGGATACTTGTTCTTTATTTTTATAGCATTGATCTCCCGATAGTTAATGCACAACCTTGTAGATCTACCTTTCTTCTTAATTAAATGAACATGGAATCCCCCTAGAGAAAAACTAGGTAGAATAAATCCATTATCATTGAATTTCTCTAGTTGTTTCATCGGTTCATCTAATTCTAAGAAGTCCATTCTTTACGGAGTCATTGATATAGGACATGATATATGAATTAAATCAATAGGGAACTCAACATCCTTCTCTAGAGGATGTCCATGTAAATACTATTGAAACAAAACAACATATTCATGAAAAATATGTGCATCCTATATTTGGACATTCCTCTCCTAACCAAAAGATATTGATTTCCCTTCCTACCCACAAATTGAATTCAGTAGATCTATTTGGGGTGGAATTAGATCATAATATGTTGGTGACATTTCTTCTCTAAAGATAATGGATTCAACATCATTCTCAAAATTTTTTACCTCCTTCTAATTGCAATAGATTTCCACATCATGATTCAAAACCCAATCCATAAAAAGGATTATATAAAATGAAATCAATTGTATAATAAAAACTTAATTGATAAATATCATTTATATTTCATCATTGGTACTGCTGGACACATCTATGTGGTAATGATACCCTCTTATGTTTTTTTACTAAAAACTCCCTTATTAAATAAAATTTTGAATAACAAATTTTCAGCGAAATCCTAGATGATATGAATGAATTTTATCATACATAATCAAATAAATCATTGTCTATGATTGAGGAAACAATTAAAGTATATGCCACCACATCATTATGAGCTTCAATATCGGTAGTTATGATCTCATAATGTTGGCCTTCCACCCGTGGCCTTATTTGGGGAATGTTTCCATGAAGATTAAGATGATAATTTGTATAATGTCCCATATTCTTAAAATTGTATCATCGATCATTAGTAGCTTCATTCTTCCCCATAGAATCTTGGGATAGGTGTACTTTTTCACTGCACAGGTAACAAATACCCATTCCCTACATGAAATTACCATGGTGTCTCTACCCACAATTCCAATGGGGTGGAAGGCCAAATCTTCCCTTCATCCCCATTTCCTTAATTAATTTTCAAATGTTTAAATCACCCCTATTCTTCTCTTTCTTCCCCTTAAAATAAAAATACTTAGAGAATTCTTTTTCCATCTTGATATCACATGAGACTATATCATTATATATTGAAAAACTTTGGGAGGCTGAATCCCTTTGGTGGAATGGTTTTAAACCATCATAAAATAGATCAATCATGCTCCTTGGATTATGTATGTTGTTTGTGGTATGTCTTTTTAACCTTCTGATGGTATCTTTAGACTATTCAAAATTCACATCATCATTCTGAATCAGATTCATAAATTTTCTTTTCCATATTATCTTGTTGTTCACTAGGGAATTATTTTTCTAAAAATATTTCCTTAAAATCCATCCATTTAATTTATTCTATTTAATCATCCTAATTTGTGATTTTAATTAAATACTACGACTGATCCGTATCACTTGATAGAATATAAACCACCATGATAACCTTCCCTCTTTTGTTACATCCAAAAGAGAGAAATATCTTCTCTAATGAAAGTATCCATTTCTCTAATACGAATGGGTTTATAGTCCAATAAAATGATAAAGGATGATGTCACATAAAGTTTTTTTTACATTTATCATCAGCATTATTGATCCCAATGTTCCATAAAATTAAGGTTATTTTTCATAACCTGAGTGAGATATCCCAGAATTGTTATAAGTTGATCAACACTAGGTACAAAACCTCAACCAAAATCATTAACTTGCATCATCGGAAAATCCATACATGGAATATGTGTGTTCATTCTGTTTCCATTCCTTCCACCATGCTCCATTTATAAATAATGTAATACACTAGATTATGTTATCGATAAAAATTTTTATTCTCAATGTATAAAAACACATTGCATAAATAGAAATCCAATATAGGGTTAATCTCATAATCCTAAACATGTTTTCATTGAGGAAAAATTAACATATAATTCATTAATATTGGTTTGTAATGGAAATGTGAATTATCCTATGTATTCCCCTGAGGAGTGTCAAACTAGATGTGTATTAAGGCATGTTGTTGTGTACCAGGATACCATGGGTAAACCTCAAAACTCATTGTCAGAGTTGTATCTTCTATGTTCATTTATTCCATAACCATGGAAACATGTAGTATCTAGATAGTGATATATATGATAGATTGGACTATATAATCTATTATATTCCAATATTGTAGGCTTTTATTATATGTAAATCAATAATGAAAATTTTATTTTTTCGTAATCTACATCTTTCTAAATCCAGTTTCCATGTTATCTATAAAACAACTATTGATATCAACACTAATGACTCTATCTTAATTTATGAGTGCCAATGACTTAATTTATTACATTTTCATGATTAAAAGAAATTAATATCCCAAATGAATGAATAGATTAGTATTTTGGGAAAACCAGATACATATAGAACTTCAATATTACTACTTGAAATAAAAAAATATATAAAAAATCCTCTGACAATATCCATAACTCCTAGGTTATCCCAGTAATTCATTCAAAATATACCTCTTCATGTATTGTGAAAAATAAAATTAAAAGGGGGCGAGCTCAAATTATAAGTAATGGTAAGAAATAAAGTAGAATATATTATAATCTTAAAAATTTTTCATGGTGAATTACTAGAAATACATGCCTTTAAAAATAAACATGAACGCATTATTGAAGGAATAAGAGATGAATAAAAAACCCATAATAAATCATAATCATGGGTATTCTAATAATATAATAACCAAGAGAACATTTATTTAATACATTAATAATTAAGGAATTCATACTGATGAATGTCATAACCATACCATCAAGGACTCATGCCAAGGCCCCAAATAATCATTTTGTTAAGGCCCCATTTGAAGACTGTAGTTTGTCTCATGAGACCAACTTATGCTTCGAGGGGCTATATTAGGCCCCACCCATCACATACTAAGTAAAATGAAATCCTCATATGAACAAGGAAGAACATACACAAAATATACATTCATATTTAAAATACTATTTCAAATGTAAATAACATTCCCCGAACATTAAGCATAAATACTAACCATTTAGAGTAAATTGGGAAATAGTTTTAAGATAAAACTTCCAAAGTAAAAATAATCATGAAACATTAAATTAAATATTGTATATGATATCATACATTAATAATCCAAATAATACATATTAATAAACAATAGTATTGAAATTGATGATGATACTCGGATGAAATCATCGATTAATTCTTGAGATAAATTCTTTTTTACACTAAAAAGAAGTGTTCTTTTGGAAAAGTATTTATATAAAACTATAATTAAATTAAGAGTATAAATTCATAATAAAATGACTTATTTTAAATATGAAATGTTTCCTAAAAACAGGTTATATAGTTCCCTTGAAAAATAGGTAGCAATTTGAGAAATTCCCAAGAATCAGGCATGTATTTTAGGAAGTATTTTTGAAAGATCCTTTTAAAACAAATAACTACCCATTTAAAAAGTAGTATTTTGGATGGTAATATTATATAGAACATTAAAAATGAATTTATGAGGAGTAAAAATTAAAAAATAATTATTTAATTTAGGTATTTAATGAATAAGATTATCCGAAAGGAAAATGGATGTTCAGGTAGAAAATCATTACCTTCAGTCAAATGGCGTACTTAACATTTTCTATGTTTCCAGTATAACTACAAAAAATTTATAATTTAATATTTCCAAAACATGTAATTTATGTAAATTATTTATTATATCCTAATTATGTTCATTCAAGGCCTTCTTGATTTGTTTAAGTGGTTCAATTTTATTATTTGGGATCATTTTCATCCTTGGTATTTGTGATTGGTTTACTTATATACATGTAAGGATATTCATGCAATATGAGAATGGTTCTCCAGAATTTAAGTTTTATTTTATTCATTAATATCTACAAGATTTCATTTCTAAAAAATTCATTAGGTTATAGGGAGTGAAGTTGAATCATTATATAAAACATTAAGGATAATTGTTTGGGTTAATTGTTGGTTTTTGTCCAAAACGAACTCAATTTGATTTATAAATTAATACAATGTGTGAAAAAAAGTTTTAAAAACCTTAAATAAGTTATGATAAATATATTATATTCTGTTTAAACCATAAAAATGGTTTCATGGATAGAATTGAGGATTGTAATAGAAATTGAAAACTTTTCGTCCTTGAATGTGATAAATTAACACATCTCAGATGGTGTTTCATTTCTAGTATAAAATAAGGGGAAAGGATGGATGATGGTGAAAAATTCCATTATCATAAAAATATTCTAGTACATGCGATGTATGGTATTTATATAAACAGCTACATGGAAGGATGTTAGGAACGAAAATGAAAGGAAATAAACTCGAAATAAATGAAATGAAAATAGGAATTTACCTCTTGAAGTTATCATCCTTGAGGGCCTCTTTAGGGGATTGGTTTTGTTATTTTATGAGACCAAGGGATTATGGATGTTGGGGGAGATCTTGGTAGGATAATATAGTATAAATTGGACAAGTCTCAATGCTTTAGTTGAGTTAATAAAAGAGGGATTGCAGGAGTTTTATAGTTAATGAGAGGGGTGATTTTTTAAAATCTTATTCATTATTTTATTATTTCCCATAAGATAACCAATAGTGTGGATTAATGTGACCCATAATATTAATATGTTAATTTGAGTTCTAATAAACTTCTTTTAAATCATCCATGAATTTGGTAATATTTAATTTTTCGGATAATGCAAATATACCGTAAAATACAATATTTTACTATTCATCGAAAATTTAAGTATTTCAGAAAAATCCTAAAAATTCACCCAAAACATATTTAACCTTTACAATTAAAAAATGAAATCATTTTTTAAAATAATTTTCTAAATATGAATAATTTATTTTTTAAATAAAATCATAATTTATTTAAAAAATAACAATATTAAATTGTATTTCATTTTATATCACCTTGAAAAATTAATCAAGATATCATTACCTTGTAAAAATAAGAAAATAAGAAAATAATTATATTTACAATTGATAATGGTCATATTACTATTCATATTACTAGTCATTAGGGTATGTACTATTCCCGAAAAATTATGTTTATCTTATCAGACTTTAAATATCTTACTGAATGCTACAGTGTATGTCAGTTTTTCAAAATTCAAATCACATAGGTGGAAAAATTATGTTTACTAGATAGGTTATAACAAATTGATGTTTTTAGAGACTCATTATATCATGAATTCAATATAAAATTTATTTATATAACCTTGGGGTGCTATATGTGGCACCATATTATTATTATATATAGAGTAACCACTACCACTACTAATGGAATAACCCACATTGTTACACATGGAATAACCGTCCTAGTTACATTTTGAATACATTTAATGGTAACACATGGAATAACCATCATGATCAATTTCTAAACATAAATCATAACTAATTATTTGGAGGTTTTTTAAAGACCCACAAATCCATGGTTTATAATAGAACCATTCATCAACAAAAATAATTACAAAGAACTATATGATAACCATAACACATAAATTCATGCATCATTAAATAATTATTTAAACTCATAAGAAATCCATATTTTTTATTTATATATCTGTTTCATTTAAATCAAAATTTTAAAAAAAAATTTCCAAAACAGGGGGAATTTGGTTTTTCCTTTGAAGTAAACATGCGATACAATAAAGGAATTAAAATATAAAATAATGTATATGGTGGAATAAAAAATAGTTATAACCAAATATATAAAAATATAACCTTCATTTTGAATTTTATAAATAATATAAAATCATTTTTAATAAATTATTTAACTAGATTCCTTTTGAAATCCTTTGAAAAAGGAAAAAATAATAAAAAATTGTCATTTATAATTCATTTTTTTTCAATATGAATGCATCCATAAAATATTTTTAAAATTATTGTAATGTTAGAAATAGTTGTTTGAAGATGAAATTTTAAAGATAATTTGTAAATTAAAGTCCTTTGCCTTGAGTTTGACTCTCCATTTAAATTCTCTATCTTATTGAATAATGATCTTTCGTTGATTATATAATTTATTTAGAATATATTTAAACTATATTATTAATTTTCATCCAATTAATTACCATTTTATATTAAATTACATAGTCAATTGACTTTATATCAGCCATATTAGTGATATTAATCTCTTATGTCCAAAATGACATCCGTTGGATAACTTTACTCAAAAAAGGTATTATTCAGTCTTCTTTAGAATAATAATCATTAAATAATAATAATATTTACACTAATTTTATATTTAAATATTCTCAATAAATATGATTATGGAAAATGAATTATTTTTTAATCACTGAGATTGTTTTTTTTTATGTACGTATGAGTAACAATTCCATTTTCCCCTAATAATAATGGAAAGAAGTTAATTACTATTATATAATTAAAAAATTATCATTATATAATAAGTACTATATTATTTATTTAATTATAAATATATATATTATCAATTTGGTGTTGTGAAAAATGAATTACATCCCTTCATGGAGGTGGTACTCCACACATACTCAAAAATAACATTATCATTTTCGATGAATAGAATGTAAAAAAATGAAATGATATATTATCCTTTGAAAATTAAATATAATTCATGAATATCATATATATATATATATATGAACACATTAAATGCCTCATTTCCACTATTCATTATCGGTGATGATTGAAGATTTATTATAATAGTTCATGAGGGGGTTGTCCACCACACACATGAATGATGGTTTTGATTCCCATTTTATGGAAGAGACGATAGACATGATGAAAACAACAGAAAAACATCTAAATATATAAAAGATACTGGTTTTATTATTTCATAATTTTTTTAGGATATTTTAAGTTATTATAAGAATAAATAAAAATGAAATGCTTCTTTTTATAAATATACCTCCTATATAGAAAGCCTATATGATTTACACAAAAAGAGTTACTATATTGATTTTAGGATCAAAAAAGGATTCTATGAAATGTGTAGGAATTTGAGGAAGGTATTTTGGTTTGTTTTGTACAAAAAATGGCTATTTATGTGTGAAATAAATAGTTTATTAGGATCCATTTTATAAGAGAAGGGTCACTCATGGAATTTCATAAAGTATTACATTAATATAAATTAATTTTCATATTAAAATAGATCTATGTTGATAAGCTTTAAATACAAGGTTAGGTTGAGTTTAAATAATTTAATCTTATAAAAAATTTAAATTTATAGATATTTTTTTCCCATATAATTTATTTTTAATAATCAGTTTACCCATTTTACCATTACTGTGGTATTAAATATTTTAATATTTTAGAATCAATAATTTTTTTATAAATAGAAAATTGGATATTAAATGGATTATGGTTTACATTTTAAATAATATCTACATCACATGGCTGAATATGGTATTTTTTTAGTTTTAAATAATTATTAACATAATGTTTATCCTAAAATAAAATTAATATCAATTTTTTTAATATTCATTTAATATTAATTTTAAAATGTCATCAAAATAAAAGAAGTCAATTCTAATGTATTAAATCATCTCTAATATGTGATGTTTAAAAAATAATAATTTAATAAAATAAATCATTCAAATATTATTTCTTTTAAAAAATTTAAATTCATTTATTTTCTTTTTATGTTAATAGAATGAATACTCTATCAGCATTGTGTTGGAATTTATGTTAATTATTTAACTCTAAAATTTCAAAATATATTACTATGATAAATAAAAATAATTTTTCATTTAAATTATTATTTAGAACATAACATACATTTTTTATGCCTATGTTGGAAGACTAAATATAGAAAATAAAAAGATTGAAATTTTATTAGTTTTCATTATATATAATTTTATAAAGTTAAAAATCATGTTCATATGATAAAAAAGGTCATATATTATAATTTACTATGTTTATAAATGAAATATAGTCATAAATTAAGATCTCGGAAAGCATTAGGGTTACGTTCTTGTCATTATCCATAAAAAATATACCCCTAATTAACCAATTTTACCTTTATCATGGAAATATAATTTACATTGATTTCTAATCATAATCACTAAAAATAGAAAGGGAAATATTTTCCATACTATTTCCTCCAAATTAAAAGTATTGAATAAATTTTTCTTGTTTCAAAACCTATAAGCAGTAGAATTGAATTTAAAATTAATCCTTCAAAATGTGTAGAAAATAGTTTTTTCCTAAAACACCTTTTTTATGAATAAAAATATTTTAAACTAAATAATAATATATAATTTATTATATAGGATATAAAGGTATTATTTTTAATTAAAAGGGGATAAATTTTTTTTAAAACTAATGAAAAATAGAATTTCACTTTATAAAAATTTTGTATTGAAATATACTTTTCATTAAAAATCACAATTTTTCTCTATTCTTTAAAAAATTAACCCTTTCAGAATTGCAGGAAAAAACTATTTAAAAATTTTTTAAAAATTTATTTTTAAAATAAAATTCATTTTTCAAAATTTTTTCTTTTAATTTTAACATGATACTTTTAAATAAAACATTATAAGTTTATATATTAATAAAAAAATACTTTTTGTTTTAAAACATACATAATGATTATATAATAAATATCACCATCTATTTTATAAAAAATATAAAATAGAAAAAATATTTATTATATCCATACCTATGTTATAACACTTATAATCCTGTATAATATGAGAATGTAGGTCTAGGTGTCATGGTGACCTAGTTGGCACATGGTCACCCAACATGTATGATTATATATAGTTTTTTCTCTTATATACATTCCTTGTACATTCAAATGTATATAATGATAAATATTTTGGGTGAGTTATGAGACTACAATGGGATGTATCTATCATACCCTTCATGGAAACTCTTGTGGGCACATAGAACTTTTTTCTGTTATGGTGAGATGAATATAGGATAAATAGTGGGATATGCTGGACCATTTTGACATGGATTTTCGAATGCATTAATGTGAGTGTTGAGGTGGTAACAAATCCAATTTTTTTTCTCATTTATTTTATATATGTGAACATCGTTTTGGGATATCAATTGGTATAAATGAATGTACGATTATATATTCCTTTATTATTTCATGGATGGGTTATTGATTTTTTAATAGTTTTCATTTTTTATTTATGATGTTATTTTATTTTATTTTTAGGGATGGAAAACATTTCTCTTTCACAATCTCACTAAATTTTTATTTAGGCCCCCACCATTGCTCATAAATCACATCCATAGAGAAATTCATTCCCGAGTTCATGTGGTGCTTCGACATGCACACTTTTAATGCATAATTGAGGATGGTATGTTATTTTTTTTGTCAATACTTTATTAGAATTGTTGGTTATAGAAAAAATCATCTATAAAACCAATATAATTGTTGTTATAATTATAATAACTATCAAAAATATATTTCATGTGTAGATTACTAAATTTATATTGGAATAACATAATGATATATTCTTAATATTATATAAATTTTTTTGAAGTTAGAGGATCCATCCATAATCCAAAGTGGTTATAATCTATTGTATAGGAGACCAATAACCACTGGATAATGTTTTGAAATGATTCAGATTAATTGAGAAGCCCATGAATTTAAATATAGAGGAATTGAACTAATGTGAATAATTATAGACTTTTTGCCACGACCCGTCCTCAGGGCCCGTACCGTGACTACCCCAAGCTCACCATCCATAGGCCAGGGGCTGGTGACTAGTACCAAAGGCGTAAATCCCGATAACAGGGAAGGAATTTCCTTTATAAAGGGAAACAAAATACCACAGAGTACAAGCGGAAGTAATACACTAAGTAAAAAAGATTATGCTGAAAAGTAATTGGGCCAGAATACAAACCCAACTGAAAAGTACAGCTACAACTGAACGAAAGTACAGCAGAAAAGACAAGAAGCTGGAAGAATAGAAGCAGCTCCTGGGTCGTCCACCTCAGATCCTACCTGAAGGGTAGGTACAGATAGCCTCCACAACACTCTCACCTGTCAACCTCCTTCAAGTATTGTCTCGTCATGAAGTACACCTCTGGATACTAACTCGCAGTGAGGTCCACCTCCGGGTACCGTCCAGTCCTCAAACACTCGGCCTCTATCAGCATTTTCTGTCGTCTGCATCCAAGAGAACGAGATGCGGGCATAGCCTGTGCAGGTGTGAGTATAATGATACTCAGTAGGAACCCTGAGACCCTCATGGTCTCACTAAATCCAACAAGGATAACCACAAAGAAGGATCTCATCAGATAACCCTTACTTAGGTATAAGACCATACTTATACCTATGTTATCAAGTAACCCATCTCAATCATGGGGAAACACAAAGGTTATGAAATTAATGGATAAACACTACTTAGGTATATGCCCATACAAATACTTAAGTTATCAAGTGACCCATCTCAATCAGGAGGTAAACACAAAGGTCATTGACTCAGCTCAAACTAGGATTTTCATTATCGAAACTGTAACTGCGGAAGAGCTCCGTCTCTGACGAGTACAGTGATCTTGTCACAACTCTGAGGTACTGATCACTAACCTAAGACTGCTGAGGTACTCCTCATGTCAAGTGCCGCGGGCCAGCCACCCAAACACAGTAGTGCTTCCCGCTGGGGTCTGCCACCAAAACACAGTAGTGCTCCCCCCTAATAGCCTGCAGTGGTACTCCTCCTGTTGAGTACCACGGGTCTGCTGCCTGCTACCAGGAGCTCCACTCGTCTTTGGTTTTCACCCAAACACAGTAGTGCTCCGTCCATTGGGCTAGTCGACTAACTCCAAGTCGAGTCTGTCAAGCAGTCGTCAGGTCTCACCTGGCTACTCGGTCTCCGTAATCCGTACACTCGTCTCCAGGAGGGTCTGCTCCATGAGCTACAATTCGATACTCCAAGTATCATAATGTCCCACGAAAAGTATCTCAAAGGACCGCCTCGTCATAGGGGTCTCCACGCAACAGACGGCGCGTCAATCGGGTGCCCGGTCTGTGAGTTATTAGCCTTTTCGTCCTAGGGGCCCGGTAGGTTCCGTGTACGAACCAACCCGGCCGTATCTCAACTTTACCCCAAACTCTCATAGGGTATACTCATAGATACCGTTTCTCAATGTGGTCACCAACACCGCTGACGGTTCATCAAACGAACGTCCGGTCTGAAAGTTATCGACATTTATGTTCCAGGGGCCCGGTTGAATTTCTGGTACAATCCAACCTGGCCATATTACAACTATGTCCAAACCTCATGTGAAGTATACCAAAAGCACCGTCTCAACAAGAGTAATTTAACATAGTCGACAGCACATCAATCAGACATCTGGCGCTCATGTTATAAGCGTTTCCACTCTGATGTCCCGATTGGATTCATGTTCGATCCATCACAGTCATACAACAAATGATACCAGTTAACCAAACCAGTCACACCATTGTGATCCATACGGAATAACACACGAGATGGACTACCCATTGGTCCAAAATGGATAGCCGGTAAAAAAGTTGCATTTCACCGCATCATGCGTGAACCGGGCCTCGTGGAGCCCGGGCCTCGACCTCGATTTGAATATCCAAAATTGGTTTTGAAACATCCGTCTTAATTCCAGGATGGCAATGTCACAAACAGTTCGTCATTCCGACACCGTATGAGAGAGATATGTCAGATACAAGATCCCCATAATAATAATAATATTATTATTATTCGGTGTTTCATGGACCCGAGCCACTAACCAGAATTTTGTATTCAACATTAGATTTGAATCGACCGTCTTAAAGGAAGAGTCACATCGCCACTGACGTCGAGTCAATCAGACGTCGCACGCATGAGTTATGGCAGGTCAATGAATTAATAATAATATTAAATCTATTATGTACGAGCGTTTCGGGTACCCGATCCAAAAACCCAAAAAAAGACATCCAATATTGGACACATAAATTATGTCTCGAAGTCAGGGTCGCACTGCCACTAACGGTTCGTGAAACTGAGGTCGCACGAAGAAGATACTGTCAAAATACGGTTTTACCAACGAAAATAATAATAACATTATTATATTATTATTATTTTTAATTTAATTTAATTCTTAACTTAACACACCCAAAATCCACGCACCACCCAAACTAACACCTCCTCTTTCCTTGACTCCATGCCAATCACGCCCCCAAATCCTTTCCTTTATTTTATATCATCATTAATTTATTTTTTCATCTTTCTCATTCCAATCTAAATTCCTCTCAAGATTTGTTCTCCCAAAATTAGCACCCCAACATCAGGTTTCTTCTCCTCCAAAATTCATGTGGCCCTCACGAACCGGGAACCGCTGCGCCTCCGCCTTTCACACGGGTTTCTTCGATCACGCTACCCGATCGTGCTGCACCAGCAGCCACGGTCGCCTGCTCGCCCAACTGAACCGTCGCCTTGGACCGCAGGAACCCTCGTCGCACCCGCTCCATGGGATCCTTTTGCGCGCCATACCGGGTTTGATTTAAATCGGAAATAAGAGAAATAAGGGGTTCTGTTATCCTCGGGTCGAGATCTCCGCATTCGTATGTCGCTCTCAACGAAGAGTTGAGTTTCCAGCGCGCTTAATTATTTGGCGTTCCAAAGAACACGCGTAGAATGGAAAAGAAAAGGCATGGTATATGAGCGGATCCATGACCGTGTTGGTTTGACCATCATTTTTGAGAATCAAGAACATGGGTAATTGACAAAAATATATTCATTATAATTCGATATTTTCAATAAAAACAATAAGAGATTGATTCAACCCATGGTTTTTGGATCCGCGATTTAATTCATTTAATTCGGGTTCATCATGAAAATTCAATTTGGGTAAGGAATCCACAAAGATAAATCCTACAAATAAATGCTCAAGATTGAGGGTATAAACCACATAAATGAAAAATATACAATATTCCCCTACCTCAACAGCAATGTCAAAAGTCTGTGTCACGGTTGACGGTGTCGGCGTACGTCCAAGATGGATCGCGTCTCACACCGGCTACAGAGAGGAGAAGAATGTCACGTCAATCACTCCTTCTGGTGACGGCGTTCTTCGTCGAGGTCTTGATGATCTTCAAGTTCTCTAAAGACGAAGAAGAGTTATACCTCCTCTATTTCCCCACACATCCATCCAACCCCAAATAAAATAAGACTCTTCTTATTTAATTTCCTAACCCAAGAATTTCCAAAATTCAAAAGTTGAATTAACTTAACTTAAATAATCTTGATCTTGTCAAAATTAAATGAAGTAAAGTTGGAATCATTATTTAGAGGGAGGGTAACATAATTAATGTGGGGGTTATTGAGATGTTAGGGAATTTAAAGGGATGGGGATCGTGTGGGCCCCACCTCACAAAATCCCATCAAGAGGATTTAGGTTCATGTGGGTTCCACCCAACTCCCACACATGGGGTTAAACCACTTGGAAGTGAAATAAAGTCGTACAAAACATTATCTCACTTAGCACATATTCCAATTTTTTTAACAAATCTTCCCGAGCAAACGCAACTCCAGTGAAGGTCTTCTTAATCAATTATCGGCATTGTAGTTTCGTTGGTGCCCTTAGGTTTCAATTCCGAGCACCGGTTAAAAAGTTAGAAAAACCAGCTCGCTCGATCACTGAATGTACCAGAGCTAAACATTGGAAATTGATTCCGAGCACACCGGGCCTCAGAATCAGGTGCTGTCAGAAACTACAGACTCGTAAAATTCCTATGTAAATAGGAAAAAAAATTCCTTGAAATATTCATGTCTTTACATTACTCCCAGATCAGGTCATTACGTCCTTGTAAATCGTCAACACACACTAAAGAAACCAAAGTGGTATTGTGCACGTATGTGAGCCTTCCGCTCCCATGGGCTCTCTTGGAGGTTCTTGTGCTTCCAGTGAGAGAACACTTGAGGAATCGACCATCCACCTAGGACCCACTCCTGTCGATCCTCATTCTCCCCTAGAACCTCTGTAAATATCACCCTGTCATCGATGTCCAACTCCATGTGGTTGATGGTGTGTGAAGGGTCATGCACGCATCCCCTTTAGCTGAGTTACGTGGATGAAATAATGCACCCAGTTCAACTGAGGTGGAAAGGCCAAATGGTAAGCCACCTCCCCTACCCTGCTAAGGACCTAAAAAGGTCCGCTGAACTTCAGAGATTACTTGCTGCCTCAGCCACATCTCCATAGACCCCGTCGATGTGAGACCCGTAAGAAAACGTGGTCGACATCCTTGAAATCCAGTGGTCTCCTGTCAGCTCTGTGCAGTCTCATATTCCGTGATCTATAGGCGACCATTTCCCACTCCTACAACACACCCAAGTCTGGTCCCTAATGCATTGCAGTGAACTATGTAACCAATGCCCATAGGTCAGGCACACCGGTCAACCTCTACCCCAGCTCCTGAAAGCTCTGCTGGAAGTGGTGCCACAACTCTAGATAATTCTAGCACAAAGGTATGTTTGGCCATCTCCCGAGTGATCGAATTCACCCACTAATGCATGATTCCATCTGGTGCTACCTAGGTATTCCTTTTCACTGACCAAGGAAAACCCCATCACTACATTGTAGATAAACCACAACCTTTTTTCCTAATACCATCCAACCGTTTATGAACTGTGGTTTCCCATTCCATGCCCAAACTAACGTCGTAAGTCCTCGATGCTACCACCAAGAGGTTCCAACCAAAACTCTCACCTCAAGGGCCATATCACACCGTCTGCGTAAGTGTGATTATCAAGTATCTTTCCAAAAGAATCTCCAGACGTGAGGGTCAAGTCAACGGCTTAACAGGAAACGCTAGGTCTAAGACAAGATTCGTGGAAGGAATAAATGATTTGTATCAATGTCTCTTACTACGACAACTAGTAGTGGACATAGACTGTCCCTCGAATCATTCATAGAGCCATTGGGTCACACTCCTTGACTGAATGTAGTTATTCTCTTCCCCTGCCCTCCAGCTCCCTGAGCCTGGAGGGGACAACAAAGGCGGATGGTTGTAACATGTTGAAATGTACACCACCTCATGCTGATCTCCTAGCTCTACCTCCACATCTGCTGCTCTGCAGATTTATCTGTCCTTAACATTTCCTCTTCATGAAACATTCGCATGCCCAAGTCTCTGAGACTGGCACTAGTTCGCTGCGTTCTAACTTTTATCATTCTCTAGTTGTATTCATTCATCCAAAGAACATTCAACCACAATGTTCTCTCTAACACCCTAATGTGAGTAGGAATGCATAGAGGAAACTGTGATGGCTCAGATATCCTTAAACAAACCACGCTCAGAGGTCAGGGCTCTATAGCACTGATCGAATCGTATTCATCGAGTACCCAAAATGATCAGTACACCTCGATGAATACTCAGCTAACGACACGTCATCCTGCTGAAGCTGTATAAGCTCTAGAAAACTCTCATCCACCTCCTCAAGCCAGTCCTCAGCCGCATATGAGTCGGGCTTACCTCAGAACATGAGGGTATCTTATGTTGGAACAAGTGTAAGGCAGTAAGCCTACATGTGTCACCTACCGGTACCACTGGTTGTAACTACTGACCAACAGGTAGTGATGTATAGCTGACACACTACCCGAAGACATTATCTCAGGCATCGGTCCACGTACCGAAGCCTCATAACTATGTGGACCATCCTCATGGTCACTCACTGGAAATCACTAGTAGCCATGTCTACCATACACTCTACTGGTGTCTCAGCTAGGCAGAAAACTCTAGAAATAGCCTCTAGCTAGTCCTCTGCTGTCTGGGAATCTGCCTCGCCTCGTAACCTTGGAGGACTCTACTGCTAGAACTCGTGCAACGCGCTCTTTCGGCGTGCACCATCTGCTAGTATGGAAAGTGGCATCTACTGCCTAACATGAGGTGGTGTTTTTGGTAAACCACTCGAGGGTGCTAGTATAGTAAAAAGGGCCCTGCAACGGAGCCTCGTCGCTCAGTGGGCCATCATCGTGTACTATCTCAGAACTCCAACTAACTGTCTGCATGGAGACATCCTGAACAGATGCGACATGGTCAACGATTTATACCTGGTGAGATGAACTGGTTTGATCTGACTTTAAATCTTTTGTAAACAGACACGCAATCAGTGTTTTCGTGCAAAAAGTCGGAAATCAGTTATTAGGGTCTTGGTGTATGGATATGTCGGCTTCCCGCACCAACACTGGACTCCCAAAACTGAAAACCACACTCGGTACCCTTAACACTATTGCATCACAGAAAATAAATATCATATTTATAAGTTCTACGGTAGAACCGACTCTTCTGATAAAATTTTTTCACGACCTGTCCTCGGGGCCCGTGCCGTGACTACCCCAAGCCCGCCTTCCATAGGCCAGGGGATATCGACTAGCACTAAAGGTGTAAATCCCAATAACTATGAATGAATTTCCTTTATAATGGTAAAAAAAATACCATAGAGTACAATTGGAAGTAATACACTAAGTACAAAAGATAGTGCTAAAAAGCTAATGGTCCATAATACAAACCCAACCGAAAATTACAGCTACAACTGAATGAAAGTACAACAGAAAATACAAAAAGCTGGAACAATAGAAGCATCTCCTAGGTCATCCACCTCGGATCCTACCTGTAGGGTAGGTACAGATAGCGCAACTCCTGGGTCGTCCACCACAGATACTACCTAAAGGGTAGGTACAGATAGCCTTCACAACGCTCTCTCACATCAACCTCCTCCGAGTATCGTCTTGTCGTGAAGTCCACCTCCGGATACAGACTCGTCATGAGGTCCACCTCCGGGTACCGTCCAGTCCTCGAACACTCGGCCTCAATCAGCGTTTTCTGTCATCTGCATCCAACACAATGAGGTGCGGGCGTAGCCTGTTCAGGGGTGAGTATAACGATACTCAGTAGGGACCCCGAGACCCTCATGGTCTCACAAAATCCAACAAGGATAACCACAAAGAAGGATCTCATCATATAACCCTTACATAGGTATAATCCCATAATTATACCTATGTTATCAAGTAACCCATCTCAATCATGAGGAAACACAATGGTTATAAAATCAACGGATAACCACTACTTGGGTATATGACCATACATATACCTAAGTTATCAATTGATCCATCTCAATCATGAGGTAAACACAAAGGTCATTGACTCAGCTCAAACCAGGATTTTCATTATCGAAACCATAACTGCTGAAGAGTTTCGTCTCTGATGAGTACAGTGATCCTCTCACGACTCCGTGGTACAACTCACTAACCTAAGACTGCTGAGTTACTCCTCCTGTCGAGTACCGTGGGTCAGCCACCCAAACACAGTAGTGCTTCCTGCCGGGGTCTGCCACCCAAACATAGTAGTGCACCCCCCCTAATAGCCTGCAGAGGTACTTCTCCTGTCGAGTACCACGGGTCCGCTGCCTGCTACCAGGAACTCTGTCCGCCATGGGTCTGCACCCAAACACAATAGTGATCTGTCCACTGGGCTAGTCGACTCACTCCATGTCGAGTCGGTCAAGCAGTCGTCAGGTCTCAGCTGGCTACATGGTCTCCATACTTCGTACACTCGTCTCAGGGAGGGTCTTCTCCACAAGCTACAGGTCAATACTCAAAGTATAATAAAGTCTCATGAAGAAGTATCTCAAATGACTACCTCGTCATAGGGGTCTCAACGCAACAGACGGCTCGTCAATCGGGCGCCTGGTCTGTGAGTTATTAGCCTTTTTCATCCCAGGGGCCCGGTTGGTTTCGTGTACGAACCAACCCGGCCATATCTCAAATGTTCCCCAAACTCTCATAGGGTATACTCATAGGGACCATTTCTGAATGTGATCACCAACGCCGATGACGGTTCATCAAAAGGACTTCCGGTCTGAAAGTTATTGGCTTTTCCGTTCCAGGAGCCCGGTTGGATTTCGGGTACAATCCAACCCGGCCATATACCAACTATGTTCAAACCTCATCTGAAGTATACCAAAAGAACCTTCTCAATAGGAGGAATCCAACATAGTCGAAGGAACGTCAATCGGACGTCCGGAGCTCATGTTATAAGTGTTTCCACTCTGAGGGCCTGGTTGGATTCATGTTCGATCCACCCCTGTCGTACATCAAATGACACCGGTTAACCAAACCCGTCACACCATTGCAATCCATACAGAATAACACACGAGATGGACTACCCATTGGTCCAAAACGGATAGCAGGTGAAAAAGTTGCATTTCACCGCATCATGCGCGAACCGGGCCTCGTGGGGCCCGCGCCTCAACCTCGACTTAAATATCCAAAATTGGTTTTGAAACATCCGTCTTAAATCCAGGGTCGCAACGTCGCAAATTGTTCATCATTCCGACACCGTATGAGAGAGATATGTCAGATACAAGATCCTGTAATAATAATAATAATATTATTATTCGGTGTTTTGTGGGCCTGAGCCACGAACCAGAATTTAGTATCCAACATTAGACTTGAATCGACCGTCTTAAAGACAGAGTCACATCGCCGCTAATGGTGAGTCAATCGGATGTCGCACGCATGAGGTATCGTGGGTCAAAGATTTAATAATTATATTAAATCTATTAGGTACGAGCGTTTCGGGTACCCGATCCAAAAACCCGAAAAGGACATCCAATATTGGACTCATAAATTCCGTCTCGAAGTCAGGGTCTCACTACCACTAACAGTTCGTGTAACCGAGATCGCACGAAGAAGATACCGTCAAAATACGGTTTTCCCAACGAAAATAATAATAACATTATTATATTATTATTATTTTAAATTTAATTTAATTCTTAACTTAACACACCCAAAAGCCCGCACCACCCAAACTAGTGCCTCCTCTTTCCTTGACTCCATGTCGATCATGCCCCGAAATCCTTTCCTTTATTTTATATCATCATTAATATATTTTTTCATCTTTCTCTCTGCAATATAAATTCCTCTCACGATTTGTTCTCCCAAAATTAGCGCCCAACATCAGGTTTCTTCTCCTCCAATATTCACGCGGCCCTCACGAACTGGGAACCGCTGCGCCTCTGCCTTTCACATGGCTTGCTTCGGTCATGCCACCTGGTCGCGCTTCACTAGCCACCACGGTCTCTTGCTCGCCCAACCGAACCATCGCCTTGGACCGCAGGAACCCTCGTCGTACCCGCACCACGGGATCCTTCCGCGTGCCATACTGGGTTCGATTTAAATCGGAAATAAGAGAAATAAGTGGTTCCATGATCCTCGGGTCGAGATCTCCGGGTCCGTATGCCGCGCTCAACGAAGCATTGAGTTTCCAGCGCGCATAATTATTTGGCGTGCCAAAGAACACACATAGAATGGAATAGAAAAGTCATGGTATATGAGCGGATCAATGACCGTGTTGGTTTGACCATCGTTTTTGAGAATCAAGAACATGGGGAATTGACAAAAAGATATTCATCATACTTCGATATTTTCATTAAAAACAACAAGAGATTGATTCAAACTCATGGTTTTTCGATCCGGGAATTAATTCATTTAATTCGCGTTCATCATGAAAATTCAATTGGGGTAAGGAATCCACAAAGATAAATCCTACAAATAAACGCTCAAGCTCGAGGGTATAAACCACATAAATGAGAAATATACAATATTCCCCTACCTCAACAACGATGTCAAAAGTCGGTGTCACAGTTGAAGGCATCGACATACGTCCAAGGTGGATGGCGTCTCACACCATCTGCGGTGAAGAGAAGAACGACACGTCAATCACTCCATGCGGTGATGGCGTTCTTCGTCGAGGTATTGACGTTCTTCGCTTTCTCCAATGAAGAAGATGAGTTCTACCTCCTCCAATTCCCCACACAGCCAACCAACCCCAAATAAAATAAGACTCTTATTATTTTATTACCAACCCATGCATTTCCAAAATTCAAAAGTTGAATTAACTTAACTTAATTAATCTTGAGCTTGAAAAAATTAAATTATGTAAAGTTGGCATCATTAATGAAAGGGAGGGTCACATAATTAAAGTGGGGTTTTTTTAGATGTTAGGGAATTTAAAGGGATGGGGCTCATGTGGGCCCCACCTCACAAAATAATATAAGAGGATTTAGGTTCAAGTGGGTTCCACCCAACTCCCACACATGGGGTTAAACCACTTTGATGTGAAATAAAGTCATACACAACATTATTTCACTTAACACTTATTCCAGTTTTTTTAACAACTCTTCCCGAGAAAACACAACTCCAGTGAATGTCTTCATAAGAAATTAGTGGCGTTGTAGTTTCGTTGGAGCCCTCGGATTTTGATTCCGAGCACCGGTTCAAAAGTTAGAAAAACTCGCTTGCTCGTTCACTGAACGTACCCGAGCTAACTTCAGAAATTGATTTCGGGCACACCGGGCCTCGGAATCAGGTGCTGTCAGAAACTATGGAATCGTAAAATTCCAAAGTAAATAGGAAAAAAATACTTTAAATTTCCAGGTCTTTACAATTTTGGAGTTATAGATGAAATTTTTCAATATATAACATTATAAGGGTATCATGTGAATTTTGAAGGGTTGTTTGTAACATCAAAATAGTAGTTTTCCACATAAAAATGGAAACTAAATTCTTTGGGTGATTAATTGATATTATCATAAGGCAGATCAGTATCTTTGTATGAGTATGTGGACATTCTTATGAGTCATCTAGGATGTCATATAGGGGATCAAAATGAAACTAAAGGTAATCATATGGGTTCATATGAGCCATGAACAACATTTAAAGGGTAATTTTAGTATAATAATAATATTTCACTAACATCAAATGTGTTACTAGATAGGTTCATAAGATTCATTTCGAATATTAAATGAAAATGTAGAATGTTAAACATCATAATTGTAATTGTGTGAATTCTTAAGGGATATTTAATTTTTGATAAATGAAAAATGAATTCCCATTTAAAATATTCTAAAAAATATAAATCTACCTTTTATAAGATTTATTATTTATGGAAATACTTATCACAACTAAATAATATTCTGAATCAAGATGTTTAATATTAATGAATCAATTGATTTATTCTCTAGAGTTTCAGATTTGACCATGGTACATGGAGAAGTTTGATATCACTATGAAATGTATACAAGAAATTGAATGAATGAAGTTGTGGAATATGTGGAGTAAAATCACAGTATTTTAAATAAAACATAGAGAATTATATCTCAACATTCCTAGAAATTTTAATGTTATTTGGAAGATAATTCAGTATATAAAATATCAATCATCAACCATGAGGAGATCTCCTAGCTGAGAAAATTAATCAACATACATAATTAAATTATAGAAAAAATATTGAACATATTTTTGGAATATAAATGAAGAAATTAGAAAAAACAATTGTATATACAAAATAGAGCGTTTTAAGTATTTAGAATAAGAAAAGTGATTTTTTTGGAAAAGGATGAGGAATAACATAAAAATAATCATCCCTATTTGAAGGAATCATTGAAAATTATTATTTTTTGTAAAATTAACTATACGTTATTGATTAATTTTTACAACTAGTTGAATTCAACCATTTTAGTTGGTTCATGGTTACACCACTTTTTTTATTTTTATTGATATGAAGAGATGTGTTGTGCATTCAAAGGAAAAAAACACGACCCACCAGGGATGTTTTCATCCTTTTATTAGGATAAAATTTTAACAAATGCACTATATTTTTTTCACCTTATGTTTTATCATTGAGAGAATTTTAATGAATAAAAATGAGAGTTTAAAGGATTTTTGTAAATAATAAAAAAAACAAATTTACCACCCCCAATAATGTACATCACCCTTTGGGTGATCCTAACAACACTATCGAGCATTTTAATCCAAGGTGTTACTGTAAAATTTATTTCATTCATTAATCCACATTAAATTTAAACCGTAAAAAAAGAAATTTATCAAAATAATAATAATTCAATTAACCTCATATCATTTACCCAACACCTCATTCATTAATAACGTATCATTATATCCAGATAATATATTCTATTTTAAATTAGTTATTTCATGTATTTTTTATAATTTTTCTGAAACTATTTACATTATAAATCACATTACCTATTTATCAATTCATTACTTCATTACTATCCAATAATTTTTGGGAACCTACGACACAACTTGATTATCCTCTAAACATATCTTCATCAACAACAAAACCAACGACCAAAATATCACCACATACACAATAGAAATGGAAATTTTCAGTATATAATTCTAACCACTTAAATATAAATATCATCATTTTCACAATATGAACCATTTATTCAATAATAAACCACATTAATCCAACACTATTTCAATAATTCATCTTCACTAATCAATAACACATCAACCCCTCATCAAAAAAGATAATAACACTACCCTTTTAAAATTTATCTAAAAATAACATATACAGTCAACTATGATAATAATATTATATATATCATAGTTTAGAGAAGAAAATACTATCTATAAATCATTTCCATTATTTATTCACTTTATATTAAATATTTTATACCTCAATAGTTAAATTTATATTTATATATTTTGAAAAATTATATTCATTAAAATTCTTAAATGATCGTTGAATTATGAACACATTAATGTTGTCGATAATTATTAAACTATGAAAAAAACATTGTCTTAAAAAACCATATATTAAAATATGATCAAAAAAATTAAATCAAATAAACTATATGTGGTCACAACTCCAATATCAATTCCACTAATTCCCTTCATTTATCTTATTAAATAATATTCAAACCAGTTTCCCACTGAAAAAATGGTATTATGATTTCCCATTAACACTTAATTAAAAGAGAGAGATATTTAGTACCTTACCATTAATGAGTGAATTAAAGTATATAGTGAATTAAGATAGAGGAATTAGTGAAGAAACACAATTAAGTTTTCAAAGGTCCACCCAAAGACAAATCCTCGCCAAACTCCCATAAAAACATTACCTAAAAATTAGCCAAAATAAATAAATCCCTCTTCCATATCCCTATTATAAGGTATAATATAAAATTTATGAGAAGAATGGTAGAGAAAAGATTAAAGAGATGTTATAGGAGGCTACATAGAAATTAATCGATACGATGAAGAAAGAGGCTCATATTATCCCAGAATCAGTCAATTCACTCCCATGGGGAACCAAGAGTTAGTAAGGAATCTAGGTAGTTTAGGTAAAAATAATTGAATAGTTTAGAATCATGAATTTGTAATAAATATAAATAGAACCAAATAGGAAATTTCCATGATATAAACGAGCCCCGCAAAATGAGATATAGAATCTACAACCATTGAAATTGTCATATAACCCAATAATAACCCATCATATTCAATATAGTGATGTGAATATGATCATTACCATGACATGGGTGATTCAGAAATAGTTATCTAATCCTTGAACCCTCACTCTATCTAAGAAACACTATATCATATCTTCATGGCCCTCACCATTTTAGTCCATCCATCAAATATTTACCATATAATAAATTGACCATATATACAACATATCTGTTTCATGGCCCTAGAATTGGGTATTTCATCATTCCAATTTATATAGAAATAATACTATGAATCATTAGATACATTCCCATAAAAAGGTTTATCAACAGGTTATAACTTAATTTCATGGAATAATACACCCCAAAACGGGTTATTCAAAATGTTACTCCTATAAACCTCTAAAAACAATTATACCACCATCCCCACAACTAGACCACAGTACACACCAGGGAATATTCCTCCCCATGATGAGAAATTATTACATAATAAATATAAAACCGAATTTTCCACCTCTAAAATCCATAAAAATATCACTTAAACACCATTGATACACTCAAATGAAATAGTAATAAGAAAAGAACGGTCTAGGACTAAAATATTTTCTCTCTGGATAGAGATAACTACCCAATATTAATTATATAAGTATTTAATATATAAATTAATAAAAAATTTAGTTCAAAAGGTAGTTAATATAATTACCTTGTGTAGTATCCTTCAAAATTAATAGTGTAGATCAATCACATTCACACCAGGGTAAATGATAATGTTACATTGTAGTATTCCCAAAACAAGAATTAAAACTATAAGAGGGTAATGAAATTAATAACCTGATCCTCTGATGGATGAGTTGTTCTCCCATCCACTAAATTTTGATGCATGTGACACTAATAAAATAACCAAACAACCCATATGAATGAATATTATGGAAACAATTATTAAAAAATTTAATGGTTTCATAAAAAAAATTATCCTTAAAACTTATTAGTTGTCATATTTAAATAATTATTCTTTTCATTAGTGAATCATTATTGAATTCTTCTCTAAAAATTTATTTAATATTTAAAAATAATTTAACCCCAGAGAAGACCATAAAATTAATTACTAAAAAATATCTACATTATAAAAATAATAGTTAATTTTTTTAGGTAATTAATTATTTCATGTTTTCTGAATAATTATTATTTTCAAATTGTGATCAAATGATAAATAATAATATAAAAAATTCCTTGAGACATAAAATAATTTAATTATGAAATATTAAAATTAATATGAAGTTAATAGTGTCATTATTATTGATTCCCCAAAATTAATTATTTGTTAAAAAATATGGATTACCTTACAACACCAAAATGGGCCAAGTATTGTTTTATTAGTTCTGGGTTTTTTATACGAGTCCAAGAAAAATTATGTGTCAAAATCCAACAGTTTATATCCCCCCATGCTACCCCACATAATTTCTAATCATGAGTACCACATGGAATCCCAATACGTTACAAACATGTTGATCAAATAACTCACACCATTTATACCACACCCCCACTTCTGGTTTTTTGGTTATTAATGAAATTACCTATGAGGCCTCATCTTAGTTCGAGATAAGAAACCTATAGGTGTAGTTACATAGACATTTGGGATTTTATTTAATTTATATGATCAGATGGCCCCACATATAAAATGTCTTTTCCCTAAATGGAATATGCTTCCACAAGATCCCCATTTGAACATGATGATTACTCATTACTTTGAGCCATTATACATGTTTTATAATGTAACATATTCAGACTATATTAGGATATCAAAACCATGTATTGGCTATTTGATTGATCATATGTGTTGGTTTTGTCCATTGATGAGGTTCCCTCGAGTCTCCACCACCTTCCACTACAAACTGACTTCCACAATGCAATACTAGAGATACAAATCCATCAATGGAAACCAAACCTCATGAAAATCATATTATTGATCCATGTTACATTAATGTGGTGTCTTCTTTCTATAATTTGTATGTTTGGTAGGGCTTATTGAATTTAGAATGAATGATTGGATGAAAATGCTATCTATATTTTCCATCAAACCATAAACTAGATTTATGTTATTTTAACTCCATTAAACTCATATCTTTCAGGGAAAAATGAGTATATATTGTGTATAAAATAATTCATAATTGTAGAGAAGTTATTTTAAATTTATCAAAAAATAAATAAAAATTTTATATTAAATTTCTAAAAATTCATGAATATAATTTTCAAAATAAAATTATCATTGGATTAAAATATAAATATTTAACATATTTGAAAAAATTATTCACCTAACAAAAAGAGAAAATACATTAAATTAAAGGGGGAGTTTTTTAACCCTATGAATTCTCTCTATTATATCCCATATTAATTTTATTATATTTATTATATTATTTTTAAATTATAACCATGTAAATATAAAAAAATTAATTCCCAAATTGTTTATGGAGATTCAATAAATTTATATTTTACATAAAGTGCGTAATTTTAAAATTTTAATCATCTATGTTAGATAAATCATCAATTATGTATCTAATTTTGAAAATTATTATTTTATTGTTTATTTATAATTGAAGAAAACATATCATTTTAAAATAGTTTTGATGAAATTAAAAGGGAAAGAGGATAACAGATTTTCAAATTCGAAAATAATAATAAAATTTAAAATAAATGGATTGGAATAAAATATATTAGGTAATAATCAATTTTTCTTCTTTGGCAAAGATCATTATAACCTATTCATACCTTCCACCATGATCTTGTGAGAATATAGATAATATTTTCAAAATATTTAATTTATTAATATATTTAGAAATTATGGTTAAATAATAATTTAGTAAATAATTTAATTTGTCAGCAATGAAAACTGAAATATTATAAGAGTAATGTAAAACCGAAAAAAATCTCCCCAAAAGAAACACCAAATTCTATCAGAATTGTAATGTCAATTTTTCAATTTCACACTTTTTATTGAAAATTATTGTTTTACTCTTAATTGGATAGTGTGCCTTGTAAATTGTATTCCTTTTCCAAATATATTCTTATACAAAAAAATAAACCCTAAATATGATTCCTTTTATCATTTAATAAGCTAAAAAATAAACTAACAATGAATCTTAATCAATGTTATGAATTCATGATGTGTTTTTAATTTTAGGTAAACCAATGATGTTATATTCTCTAAAAAAATTCTAAGAATAAAATAGTTTTGAGTTGTTTTAGTGTGATGTAATAGTATATACATCCCAATTATACATATGATAAAACTATTCACCATGAAAAACACATAATCACATTCCATTTTCCTAATTATAGCATTTTGTTGATAAAAATTTTTACATGCTCATATAAAATACATTTAACCATGTTAGGAATGAAATTATTGAAGGATATATACCCCAAATCTATATACTCATATGATGTGTTCTTTATGTATTATTCAATAAACATAAGTCATAATGTAAAACAAGTATTAAAACTAGAGAATATTTTTTTATGATATATAGATCACATATTACTACAACTTGAGCTAGTTATATTATTTGACATGGAAACCACATACGATTCGGTAGGTAGCTAATTGATAATAAATATCATTTAGGTGACCCTCTATATGGGCTATCATTTATTATTAAAATTTCCTATGCTGAAATGTTCTTAGTTCGATTATCTAATGGTCCCAACTACTGATACTCAAGGTAATTTCTTACAACGTATGAGAAAATTAATTTTTCCTTTGAGAAGATTCCTCTGAGCAATATAAAACTCATTAGAGACATTGACATGGGTGGTCTAATACATTTGATCCATACCAAATATTGGTCCCTGTATATTCTCTCATTAAATCACTCTTAATACGTCAAATCATTTCTATTTTAAGTCACTCACACGTTTTGGGGTCTATGAGAATCCCACCTGAGCCTTAGGATATTTTTAGTAAACCATGGTTACACCATGGAGGATGGAGTATAATATCATCATCATAGTGTTCTTCATTAACTACAAGATGGAAAATAGTAGAAGTGGTGATCATTGATGAATTCTAAATAATGATATTTATTTTTGTTATATGAGGTTTTGTGTTTCATATATGGTAGATATTTTTATTTTTGGGTTTTTCCTATTTTTATTTGTTTATTAATTGTGAATTATTCCCTAAAAAGTCATCAAAACTATCAAAGATTCAACATGATGTTTGATTAAAAAATAAAAATTGAAAATTGGAGAAATAGGTATGGTGTATTGCAATCATATTATCTATCATTAAAATTGATAGATATTCAATTTCACAAAGGAATTTTATGTGATATAATAGGTCATGATACATTCATTCATTAAGATATAATATTCCACTGGTTGTGATATAGTTTTTTTTATTTTTCATTCTGCATATCATATTGTACAATATGGCCAATAAGATTGTATTGGGGATCAAAATTAATCCCAATAAAGAGAGCTTTGTATCGCTAAGGCGATATCAAAGCCTGTCATAAAATATGGTTTCCAAAAAACCACACATAAAGTTTATCCTACATGGGGATTAAAATATATTTTGATTTTCACGGACATTGATTAACTCTAATTTAGGTCATTTAATGGTGTATTAAAATTTTGTGGGGCCATTTGAAGGTAATGATTGTCAGTGCACTAAATTAATCTATCATAGACTATACATTATATCACCGGTTATAGTTATCAATCATTGAATATGATTGATATTTTTTAAAAGGTTCTAAGACCCATGTATTACCATTTATAAGAGGCAATATGTTTGTTATCATTATATAAAACATAATGGAAAAAATATCTTTCTATATTTCAATTATTAAATGATTTAATTTATTTATAAATTTTACCTAAATCATGGGAATGTTATTTTGGGATATTTATATAATTTATAATGGTGTTTATAAATTAGATTGTTTAAATTACTTTTATTGAAATAATTAGAATTTTATGAAATATTTATTGAATAAATTTGATATATTATATATTTTCCAACTTATATTTATTTCCGTATAATTTAAATATTTAATGACTATATAGAAATTATAAATGTAATTTTAAAAGGATTATAAATTATATAATATGAAAAAAATACATGAGTTTCTATTTAAAATTATTAATTGTTCATAATTATTAATTTCAAACTATTTATATTAAATTTTCATTACTTTATAATTTTTTAAAAACAAATAAAATGGGTTTTGATAATTAATTCTATCCAAGGTTAAATAATATTTAATATGTTGTAATTTGACTATGTAAATTGAATACATAATCAAAATGGAATATAAGCTATATATATTTTATTTAATATAATCTATTTCTAAATAAATACTATATAAAAGGATAGTATAAATGCATTTATATTAGAAATAATTATAAAGTGATTGTATTTTTTAATTCTGGAATATCCAAAATGCATGAATAAAATATAAAGTGTTTATAACTGACTTTATTTATTTTTCTTTAACAAATAGTTTCATCTCATGTCTAAATATATGAATTTGTAATTTATTTAATTTAATCCATATATTATTCATAAATAATAATTTTATATTATGAATTGTGTTGTGTGATTTATTATAATGTTGTTACAGTACTCTTATAAGTTATTATACATATATCTAAGGATTAACGTTCTTAGTATGGTTATTGATTTTGACTTTTTTAATATAAATTTGTATTATACTCGGATGTGATCTTACATTTAGAAGTTAATTAAAATGTATTCATATTGTTTTTTGGAATAATGTTAGAATTAATGTCTCTCATTTGTATGTTATCCATTTGTAGAGGTACATTCTGTCAAAATAATTACTAGCATGATGTCCTATGATTTCTCTAGAAAAGTAAGGATATGTTAATTATCTCAATAATTTTATTCCTATTTGGGTTATTCATTTCAGATGATAGAAGGACTCTACATGAAAATGTTTCATTTACATTATAAATGTAATACATTTAGATGTTTATAAATATAGTTTTATTTGTATTTTGGTTATTAACCCAAGAAATGGGTTGTATAATGATTTTGACATAAACATGTTTTGAAAATATTGCTTTTATTTAAGGAATAGAGAATCCAAACTAAATGATTAGAAGCATGTTTATTTAAATATAATGAAATGAGATAATATGGTAAGAAAATAACACCTTTAAATATACTATCTAAAATATCCCTTCCAAAGAAAACAAATTTTAATACCTCAATAATTGAACCAAGTATGTTCTTCTGAAGTAGGTTTCCCATGGATTTTTTTTATTATGTCACGGTGAAGATGGATAAACTAAGATCTTGGTAACCTAATACTACTATGAAATTTGAGTTTCACATAGCTCAGAATCCATAAGAAATAGTATAAATGAGGAATACTATATTGTTTATCTATAATATATATTATACATATATATATATATCTATTTATCCATCGATGAGTCAAATATAATTTTATTGGAATACCCAAATATCTACTTCGAGGTAATAATTCCAAAAATAGAATCAGTTCATAGTGAAATATTGATCATATCCCACTAATTAGTATGATTAGTTTAACTGGGGTTGTAGTATCACATTTAATAAAAAAACCCTTATTAAATGAGTTTAAACTGTAATACTTATTTGATATAAGATTATGTTATAGATGAATATAAAAATTATCATCCAACATAAAATTATTCTATATCCTTGAAAAGAGGGATGATTGATGTAATAAATTCTACATATTACTAAAAAACCTATGATTTGTTCTTAAGAAAGAAGTAAAAGTCTATCCATTAGAGATCCCCCTTCTGATGTAACCAAATATTGATTTTTTTCAATTAATAAATCAATATAATTTTGAGAACCATATAATTATCCAATTTAGTATCCAATTAATATTTATTTCTGTTGTAGAATTCATTCTAGAATCTATATTTTAAAAGATAAAATAATGCAAATGAATCCAAGAATTATTTACACAAATTTCATCAAACTGATAAGGGTGGATGAATTGTGAATGTGCGTTATAGGTTATGGTGTTATATTGATAGTATATGTGGGTAAATTATTAAAATAAAAGAAATTAAAATGGTAATAAATTACCAAACAAATCATAATAACCAGTTAATGCCTCAAAAAAAAGATGAGATATTATGAATAAAGTACATTGTTTCAAAGTGTTGGAATTATCTTGGATACATGATGAGGTTTTAATAAGTAATTGGAATTTCCATTTCATATAAAGATTTTATGAAATGAGTTCATATACTATAAATCATAAACGATATTGACTAAATGTTTTGTAATTGTTTTATTTATAAAATTATTCAAAATAAAATAAATAATTGAAAAATCATGGAGTTTACATTTCACTAAGAAAGAAAAGGTTTGTTGAAGAATTTACAAGATGCAATAGATGAATATTTAAATCTCGAATGGATCTAAATAAATTATTTGTACATTTATTTTTATTCTAAAATAAGAGAAGAGATTTTTTTTCATAGTAATGAGTCTCTAAAAACAATACCAAATGATTAAAATGGTTATTATTTGATTCAATTCTATAACCTATTAGAAAATGTGTATTGGATAAAAAAATAAAAATAAACGGGTGTAACCAGATATTTTTTAAAATATGAGGGATTTGGTCCAACCATTAGCAGGATATTTAAAAGAATAATATATTATTTTCAGAATAATTCTTCAAACATAAAGAATATCATATATTTAATAGTTACCAATTTTTATTTACTACATATTCAATCTAAGGAAAATAAGTGATCTTTCCAATAAAATATGATATTTTTTATCCTAGATAGATATTCAAAAGAGAATATAGTTTTTATGAGGCTAGTCATAGAAAATTTGTCTTAGAGAAGATAAATGTTAATAAAAAAAATATATTATTCTAGTCATGATTTAAAACAAATATTGCATTATATCTAAAAATAGTTTAAGTCTTCTTAGTAAGGTGAAATGTAAATAGTTTCATTTTGTTACCATAATAAAATGAATGTAAAATTATTTTATTAAAGATTTTAGGACGTTCATATAAATATATATATATAGTTACATTTTTTATGAATATATTTGAAGGAAATTATTTTATGGATATTTTTCTATGAATGAATATGATAATCAAAGAAAGAGTTTATTGTAGACATCAGATGTTGTTAATATCATATCATAATGTTCTGTAATGTAACGGATATTGAAGAATGTGGTTAAATATTTATTTATTTTAACTATGATTCCTATGTTTTTCCATAATTCAAGTTATCCTACTTTATAGTTGTTAACAGCTAAAGGTGTTTAGTTAGAGATTTTAATCTTGTTATCACATTGTAATATAGAAATAAATACATCGATAAATAATGATCATAATAATACTTTAAAAGTGTTGACAACATATGGTTTCTATAATGGTATATCATACTTTTTAGGATGATATCTATTTTTATGTTTAGTTTTGTTAATGTTTATAAATTATTTTAAGGATATAAAATGTATCATATAAATTTAAAAGGTAGTCTCCACCTTTTCACAATGGTTGCATATATTACATGAATATCCCTCTCAATGAATAAGTTCGAGTTATCCATAACAACTATTCATCACGGTGTATTATAGGTTTTTATGAAATGGTAAGGTTTCCATGAGTAGGATTTTCATAGAGATATGAAAAATTATCTTCGGATATAAAAGGATTTGTATGTGTGGGATGACCCCTAGGAATACCCCATAGAGTGACATAGATTATGTTTTTGGAATACAAGTGGAACATATTTAATATTTGAATGTAAATAATACCTGTGGTTGGAGAGATATATTGCATTAAAATATTCATACTTTGATACATTTATTATGAAAGCCTTAATAGATAGAAAATATGGGGTGGTTTGGTATATTTTTTATCATGATATCGATTGGATCTTAACCTATATGTGCTTTTTTTCTCCCGTATGATGAGTATGATATATGGTACCTAGATTGGTATACAATAAGGATGTGTATGGTTAGACCTAAATAATATATATTACATTAATATCTATCAAATGGTGGTTAGGTGATGATATCATATATATGTATGAATGAAATGGGATGTAATTATTAACCTTGTGAGTTTGTACACATAAAATTTTGAACATATTATTAGAATATATTATATTAGCATACTCATTATTTTATGCATACATGATTTACTAAACAAATTGACCATATGAGTCTTAATTATTTTATATGATTCAGATTGTGGATATAGAAATTGAGATACATGTGTTTGATGTACTTTACTCCAAATCCCTTATTATATTGAGTAGCACAAAAATATTTCTAGAGGTCGGTCATTGTCTAAGATTATTAATTTTGGAATTATTATTTTTCCTATTAAGTGGATAAATTATTATTCATGTATATTTGACATAATAATTCATAATTTCATCATTCCTTCTAAAGAATAAACACTTTACCAGAACCCAAATGGTTGAAATCCTTTTAGAGTAACTACATGAACAACTTATTATATAATAGACATCAACTATATGCTCAAAAATGTATCCATATATGAAATCTTCATAGACATATTCCTCTGAAAAGTTTAGTAGATGATTAGGTAATATAATATGGAGTAATCTCAAATGAACAACAATCGAAAAACATATAAGTGATCCATTGGGAATTAGATCATAACTCTATACAGAAACATGAACAAGGGGAAAATATAGAATTAAATGGATCATATGGTCATAATACTTTATTAGAGGACATAAAACACAACATATATTTTATCATGGAAATGGAAACACTATGTAAATATAATATAGAATAGAAATATGTGAGAACAATAATAAGACATAAAAAACATAGAAACATTGAACCAAAATTAGAAAATAAAATCATGAAATATGTTAAATCACTCAACCAAGACAACTCTCACATAGCGGATCAGGAATCAAAACCTATATCCCATAAAATATGGATCAAGTAACATAACCCACATATCATAATAATATAATTATATATAAAGCTTTACCCAGTGAATTGGAGGGATATATGAGAACCACCAAAAACATAGTGATAAATCATACAGTTTTGGTCCATATAAAATAAATCATATATTAAATCTAGAAAACCCCATTAATGTAAGGTGGGAAACATTTCATTTTTGAGTGATATTTTATTTGAAGAAATTAAAAAATTTATCAGTAGATGCCAAAAATACAATCACCAAAACAATTTATCATAAGAAAATTTATAGGTTAATTCATGAAATCATAACTCCATCGTACGTATGAATTTTATATAAAATTAGTGAAAAAAAATAAAACTCATAAAAATATTTCTTTTAATTATTTTGTAATTTTTCCCCAAAAAAATTAATAATTCACTTCAAAAACTAATTTAAATGGCGAAAAAGGACATCAAAAATTTTAATTTTAAAATTATTTCATAGTAGTTGATCATTGAATTAAATAATGGTAAAAATAAGATATGTGGATTAGAGAGAAAAATATATATATAATTGGTAGGAAATACCATTTAATATTAATAAATGGTTTTATGGAAATCCATATCAAGAAAATAAATATAAAATTTATTTTTTAAGAAAGTTAATGTGAAATATGAATAAAATAGATGAGTTAAAAAAATATATTTTCTAAATAAGAAAAGAAAACATTTGTGAAAATAATTAGTATGGAAAAGGCAGAGAAAAATAGTAAATTAATAGGTTGGAAAATATTCTTAACCATATATATATTTTGAAAGAATAAATTAATCTAAAATGAAAAATTACCTAAAAATAAAATTACATATATTGAAATATAAAATATCATTTTATAAAGAATATGGAAGAATATATCAATGATAGAATAATATGGTCAAATAAGAATTATTATGTCTCCTAGAAAAGAGGTTGACCCATGAAAAGTTTAACCTTTGAACCCAGCTTTATTTGACATGCTCTAAACTCCTTTAAAATAAATTTTGGTTATCATTTACCAATATAAGTACTTTATTAATAATTTTTTTACTTAATATAATTCAATTAAATTTTATTATTATCCATGTATTGATCATTAATTAATAAAATTAATATTTGGGTATTAATAGTTAGGATTGGTCTATTATTTCTTAGGTTTTGTGGTTAAGGACCTAACTCATTTTTCATGTATTAATAACCTTAAGAATACCCATGGATGTAATATAGATGATCTTGATAGGGTTTTAGTGTTCCATGATTGTTACATTATAAAACCCATAGTTTTATATATCAATTTGAATTGTCAATATATAATTTTTTTTAATTTGAACATTGGTGGGTTAAAAAACATATTTTTACACTACAATTGAAAAACATAATACACATCATTGTTATCATTGGATTGTTATATGACAGATTTCAATTTTATGTTTTGTAGTGTCTTCAACATTCATTCTAAATTACTTGATGTTAATAAGAAGAATCTTGCTAAGAGAAAGTTTACCAAAAGGAATTTGTGAGTTTGTTTTTATTATTTCCATTTATATAAATATTTTATAAGATGTATGATTAGTTTTGATGTTTTTTGGATAGGTAATAGTAATGACACTAAAACAATTCTCTCACTACAAGTATAAAAAAGGAATATCCATCAAAATGAATAGATATTAGATTCAATTGAAGGAGTATTTCATGTTCTTTATGTATATAAAATTGATACCTAGAATAATAAAATTCAAACATTAGATTTGTTATAATAAAAGTATATAAATAGTACCATTAGTTTGACTTCTGTACTATAAAAGAGACGATTAACAATACTAGAATAGGCCTTTTGCAGCACTAAATATTGTTGAATACCACCATGATATTAATAACTTGATGAATTTTTTAGTGCGTAAATTGTTTTAACAAATGTGTCCTTTATTAGTGATAAAAAGGAAAAAATAAATCACCCTTTTATCAAACCTTTTAGAATCACTGATAAAATAAAACATTTATTAGAAATTTTATTTAGCGCTAATAAAGAGGTATACTACTTTGTGTTGTTACATCACGCTACAGCACCAGAAATATCGCACGCTATAATGTGATGTAACATTACACTACATCACCTGAAATTATCCAAATCAGATATAAATAAATAATATTAATGGAATTAAATTTAAAACACAAATAAAAGAAAAAACACTATTATAGTAAAACATAATGCACTTGCGTAAATGTGAAAACAACCCATTATCAATAAAATGAACACACCTACATAATAAAAAATTATTATATTAATAATAATATATATAAATAAATTAAACATAAAGTGTTCATTTTAAAATAAACTTTGTGTCATTTCATGAACACTATTTATCAGATTGAGTTGTAGTTGATTCATGCATGTTACACCTTTTATTTTTCATCATCAATCATTCACTATATAATAATTAAAAAATATTCAAAATATAGCAATGATAAATTAATTAATTTTATAATAGATGATAGAATGTTTTTAAAACAATCTAGGATTTTTTTCTCAGTTTTGGCGATGAGATGTGTGTTTTACTATAAAATAACACTTATATGTTGTAATGATGGACATGGAGTCATAAAGATCACACCAAACATCATATTAAGGTTATTATGACTCTTACACATCCTAGATGACTTATGGGTCACTGTCGTAATGTACAAAAATAATCTAAATGTGTTTTCACTACTTTGAGTATGTTAGTTTTCTTTTTTAGTAAAATTAATGTAAAATTTATATAAAAATAATCACTTAAAATAATAAATATCATAAAATACATCGAATTTACCTGTGAATGATTCTGAATCATCCCAAATGACTTATGGGTCTTTTCCAAAAGTATAAAAACAATACAAATGTGTTTTCCTAGTTTTGAATATGCCACTTGTGTTTTTTACTTAAATGTCATTATAAACTAGAAACCAGAATATTGACTCATAGATGTCAAATCATGTGTGGGTTTAAAGTGAGAATGATTTATACAAGTAAAAAATTAATTATAAATCATATTAAAATTTTTTCAAGACAATATAATTAGGTTTTCTTGTATTTCAGTAATTGGAACCTTTTGAACAGAACTGATAATTTAATAATGATAGCTGACACTTTGAGTAATATCGAGAACATCATTTATTTGATTAGGGTGAAGATGATTCATACATGTCCCAAATGACTTATAGACTTTTTCCTAATGTTTCCAAATTGTATGAATGTTTTCTATAGGTTTTCTATATATGAGATTACTTTTTTGTAAAAATATTGTCCATTTTAAATAAAAAAACACATAGGGTCATATCATTCACATATTTGATTTTATTGAAGTGAAATTTATTTTTACAAATCCCAAATAAAATATTAATCAATTTTCTAAATTATAATAAAAATATTGATTTGTTTACATGGATTGAATAATACACTTATGGTTTTTACTAAAATTTCATTTTAAAAAAGAAACATGCACTTTGAGTCATATCGGTGACATCGTGTAAGTGTTGGAAGTGAGGATAATTCAAAAAATTCATAAATTCATTATGAATCATTTTTCTAAATTATCAAGACAATGTGAGAATCATTCATCAATTTTCACGGAGTGATAGTTTTTTAGTCAAACATATATTTTAAACTAATATTGGACACATTTTTTCATACTAGGAACATTGTGTATCAGATTGAGTTATAACTGATACCATCATGTCCAAAATGACTTATGGGTTGTTTTCTTGAAGTATCAAAACAATTTAAATGTTTTCTATCAATTTGGAGTATTTCAATTAACTTTTTCCGTAAAATTATTTACAATTTTAAATAAAAAGATGCATATAGAGTCATACCGATCGCACTGTGTGTCAGATGGAGCAGTGAA
The DNA here is from genome assembly GCA_963277665.1 of Viscum album. NCBI lineage: Eukaryota > Viridiplantae > Streptophyta > Magnoliopsida > Santalales > Viscaceae > Viscum > Viscum album. Next base: position 1,015,317 of record OY728121.1, read on the forward strand.
TAAAATGGAAACATCTCAAATACCATGTGGATATTTTTTCTAAAGTTTAAAAATAATCCAAACGTGATTTTAATGTTTTGGGTATGCCACTTTTCTATTTTAATAAAATTTCATTCTAAACATCCACCATGCAATTTGATTCATAGGGGTCTTATCATGTGTTGGTTTGATGTGAGACTGATCCGTACCTATAAAAAATAATTATGAATAATTTACAAAAATTACCACGAATGTTCGAGAATGTTTGTTATGTTTTTAGTGAGTGCCACTTTTTTTACTAAAATGTCAATTTTTTCTAACTAATAACTGACACGTTGAGTCATATCAGGCACGTCATGTATCAGATTCTGGTGAATCTTATTCTTACACTTCCAAAATAACATATAGTTAATTATATAAATGTGTCAAAATAATCATAAAAAAATTTCACCATTTTGAGTTTTTCATATTTATTTTTTAGTAACATTAATGTCATTTTTAAATAAAATTATTCACTTGGAGTCATATCATACATTCCATGTGTCTTTTTAAAGTGAGGATAATTATTACCTATAATAAATTTCCTTTGTACCATTATACTAATTTATAAAAACAATACAAATTTGTTTCCTCAATTATGAGTACATCACATGTTTTTTATACTAAAATGTAATTTTAAATGGGAAACACACAGATTGAGTCATACCGGTCTCATCATGTGCGAGTTTGAACTGAGACTGATTCCTACATGTCAAAAAATTATTTATGAATCATTTTCAAAAAATATTAAGGAAATATGAGTGTGATTTATCACTTTCCATTAAGTGGCACTTTTTGAACTAAAATGTGAATTTTAATTTAATAATGGATAGTTTGAGTCATACTAGGAACATCATGTATTAGATAGAGGTGTTCATGATTTCTACACATCGAAAATGATGTCTGGATATTTTTAATAATGTATAAGAATCGTTTGAATACATTTTTTTCTGTATGTACGTCAGTTTTCTTTTCTAATAAAATTAATATCAATTTTAAATAAAAATATACACTTGGAGTAATACCGGTACTAATACATGTTTTATTAAGGTGTGAACTATTAATACACATCCCAAATTAAATATGGTTCATTTTCCAAAATAATCAAAATGGATTGAATAGATTTTCTCATTTTTTGAGTACATCACTTTCATTTTTTACTAAAATGCCATTTAAAAATGAAAAAAACACACTTTGAGTCAAAGTAGTCACATCGTGTGTGGAATTTATGTGATATTAATTCTTACCCCTAAAAAATAATTTTTAATATTTTTTTAAAATTTTCAAGACATTCTGAGTGTGTTTCCATGGTTTTCAGTGAGTGATACTTTGTGAACTAAAATTTGAATTTTAAATTGATAACAGACACATTGAATAATACTGGTCATATAGTTTATTATATTGAGGTGTTTATAATTCCTACACATCATAAATGACTTGTGGAGAAAATTAATAAAGTATCAATAGAATCTGATTTTTTTGGTTTTCAGTATGTGAGTTATCTTTTTGAGTAAAAATATTGTCCATTTTAAATAAAAAGGTGGCACTTTGAGTCATACCAGTCACACCGTGAATTAGATTGAGGAGTGGATGATTTATAAACATCCAAAATCGGTTATGTAATATTTTTTCAAAATTATTAAAACTAAACTAATGTGTTCCACAATTATGAATATGCCACGTGACGTTTTTACGAAAACTTCATTTTCAACTCAAACACATATATTGAGTCATACCAGTCACACTGTTTTTGGGGTTTAATGGGGGATGATTTCTAAAAATAATATATGATTTATGAATCATTTTACTAAATTATCAAGAAAATATAATTGTATTTACATGGTTTTCAATGACTGACACTTTTGTACAAAAATGTCAATTTTAATTTTATAATGGACAATGTGAGTCATACATGGAACATCATGAATTAGATGAAAGGGAAACTGATTCCCACACATCCCAAAAGACTCATGGATTTTATTCATAATGTATTAAAATAATATTAATGTGTTTATTGGTTTTTATAATATATGTTTCTTTTTTTAATTAAAATTAATTTCAATTTTAAACAAAAATATACACCTAGACTCATACCGATCACACCAAACATCATATTTAGGTGAGGATGATTTCTATATGTCCTAAAATATTATGAATACTTTTTCAAATATATCAAAACAATATGAATGATTTTTTTATGTTTTTAGTTTTTCAGTTCTCCATTTAAAAAAAATTAACGTTAATTTTAAATAAAAAGATAAACTTGTTGTCATACCGGTCACACCATGTGTCGAATTGAGTTGGGGTCCAATCCTACAAGTCATAGAAGACATATTGATCATTTTTATATACCATCAAAACAATATGAATTTTTTTTATTAGTTTTGGGGATGTCACTAAAGTTTTTACTAACATTTCATTTTAAATGGGAAACACACACGTTGAGTCAAACTTGTAATATCATGTGTGTGTTTGATGTGAGACTAATTCTTACACATCAAAATTAAATTAAGACCAATTTTCAAAAATTATTAATATAATCTGAGTTCATTTTATCAGTTTTTAATGACTTATTATTTTTGAAAAAATAACAATTTTAAAATTGTAACAGTCACTTTTAGTCATTCTAAGCACATCGTGTAAAATTATGAGGTGTGGTTGATTGCTATATGTTACAAAACTATTTATGTATTTTTTTCATAAATTATAAAAAAATATTAATGTTTTATATTAGATTTGAGTATGTTATATACATTTCGGAATAAAATGTAAATTATAAACTAAAAACATACCATTCTAGTCATACCATTTTAGTGCATTATCATAGTATAGGATTGAATAATTTTTATTAATGAAGTAGTTTATTCATAAAAAACATTAACCATTATTTTAAACCTATCATAATTCCTTGAATGAAATAATATATATATATATACATGTGTGTTTTATGGAACATAATAAATTCCATCTTACCCTTTCACCATCATATATATTAAAAACTCTTTGGTAAAATATTTTCAATTTTTGATTGAAAAAACATTTGTGTGACCCTTTATGTATTTTGTGAAGACACTAAACTCTATTAGAAAATTTTAAACCATTTTTGACTATATTGAACATTAGTAAAGAACTTTATAGGATCAAAATAACCCTATAATCATGGGAATTCATTATGTATTCTTGGATTCTGGTATATATTAGAATATCCTTTTCAATATTCTAGGTGATGATAAACTCTAACATAGAATCATAATTATTTGTTCATCAAAATGGGAATATAAATATTCTAATGTATTTTTTATTTCTATTTATGATGACAATTTATTAATGAGATATTGAACAGGGATCATTTTATATAATGAATGTGAACATGCATAATGAATTTTACTTGTATAGATTTCATAAAAAAAATTTATATTATACCATGAAACTAATTCAATATTGAATTTCCTGAATAATTCCACTAGCCACTGTATTGAAACCATTGTATTGTTCTTTTCTAAAAATTCATGATTTTATAGTTGAAATTTTGTAATTCTTTATTTTTCAGTGGTTTTGCATCAAAATAATTCCTTATTTTTAAAAGGGGACTTTATTTTTTTTTGGTACTACAAAACTTCATAAAATTTGGGTTCTTTAATATTTGTGTATTTATTTATAAAGGCATTTTCTTCATTTGATGTCATTTTTCCTTTGATATCTTCCCTCCATGATTTCCAAGATCTCTTATTATCTATGGTGTTTGATTATAGAAATATTTATTCAATGATTTTAGTTGGATTATATGCATATTTTATGATTGTATTGGTGTTGTATGAATATCTTGTGAGTATTGTATCAACTACAATGTCTCTTGTATTGATGTGTAGAGAAGTCATACCTATTTTTCTATTGTTGTTTGGTTTGTTCAGTGTGAGGTATTGATTTCACACCGTAAGTAACATTTGATATTACCTCGAATGTGATAATATAAATTACTTCCAATGGTAATATAATTGAAAATGTAAGTGGTGTTTTTTTAATAAAAAAATATCTTGATATATATTCCTATATTATATCACTGAAACAAGTTTTAAAAAAATTCAATATGACCCCAAAAACACTTTCACAATGGATCTAATCTTATCTTAATATTGATTTGTACACTTTTCAACATTTTTTATCACACACAACCTTGATATGATCCCTATTATATGTTATTTCCCCACAATATTTTTTGAAATATAGTTCTTTATCTTCTCCTCCACCTCAAGCTCCACCTATGTCTCCGCCTTTTCCACCTCCTATAACTCTATCTTAGAATATGACTATGACTCCACATTTTCTTTTGTCTCCCCCTCCACCTCTTCCACCTCTTTATCATTCACCTCTTCCTCCACCTCCACCTCCACCTCCTCGTCATCCTCCATAATTTCCCATTAATTTTTTGGTTTTCAGGTCAATGACTCTAAAAAATTGATTTATTCTATTATAATTCTCTATTAGAAACAAATAAAATATAATATTTAATCATTCTGAAACTAATTATTCACACCCCAAATATATTTCTAAATTTACAGCTCATACTAGAAAACAAACATTGTAGTTAATCACCTAAATTTCTTGTCGACAGACATTCAAACAACATGTATGCTGACTACTCATATCTAAGACAATTTACATATTCATTGGAGTATTACGGTTTTTGAAAAATCATTATATTTCTATGAAATTACAGACACAATAATTATTATGAAATATATTTAATGAAATTATAATTACCATTGGAAATTACTTGTTGGGGGATGCTGTAGTTTTCATATTTTTTGATCTCTCCCATAAATTTTGAAAAATAATATCCACAATCAGTTCCTTTGAATTTATTTAAAACTAAATAAATTTAACAAAATATGTAAAATAATTTTCAAATATATTTTTATAGTTAAATCATTATATATATACATTAATATATTTTCATTTTTACTAATTCATCGGCTTTATCTTTTCAAACATTGACTGCATGCCATGATGTATCCAATAAATTAGCGACCACCCTATCATAACAATATTATTTGTAAATAAAACACCGAAACATATAATATTTTTTTTCAATAATATTTTGATTACAACATATTAATAAATATATTTACACATATTGTATGGTCGGTTTGTTGGATATCCATGCATTGGATGCAAAAAAAATATTTGAGGAATCTATATTGGTTATGATCAGTATCCAGTGTTTCCTAAAAAACAAAATAGATATGTAATGAAATAATTCAAAATATATTTTCTGTGGTTATATTGTATATTTTACTTCTGAATTATAGGCATAAAATATAGTATTTGGTGTGATATTTTATACTCGAACACTTCAGGTAGCTCGAATGTTTTATTAATAATTTCTATATTATCCACTATATGTTTTCCTGTATAAATGATACATGGATTGATTAAAACAGCACAATCATCACACCGTTTTCCCATTACATTATAGTAAGATAAAAACCTGCAAAAAAATTTAATATTTATTTAGTTTAATAAAAATATTATCTTACCATATGGATAGATGTTTCATGAAAATATACATTATGTATTTATTCTGAACATAGAGTCCCAAAAATTCATGATTGGGAATCTCATTTATATTCTTAAGACCAATTACCTCCCTTCTAAAAGTTATATATATTTATTTTTCTTAGGTAATTAATGAAATATTTCCATCTATAAATGTTGTATCCACATAATGTGGTAATTATAAAAAATATTTTTCTAGAACTGGAGGGCAGAAGGTAAATCTTGAAGGTCATGTTTATTTCTTGATCGATTCACTATACTATTTTGATCTAACCCTCTATTTCCATGTCACCTTATCAATATGTAATATCATACCTCACTTCAGAATTTTTTCAGCAATTGTTACAGTTTTTATATGAAAAATCTTATTAAAGTCATACTGCATGTGTCTTTATATGATTAGATGTCTATGCTATGAATGTTCAAATAGCATCATTGGCCATTATTATATCTATATCATCAAGTGGAATATGCAACTCAGTATTCGGATCATGAGGTACCTCAATCCAAGATCTCATGTGATATTTTTGAAGGACTTTATGGTGTATCTTATCATCTAAGATATTATAAACCGTACCCCTTGTAAAAAACTTTATGCATTTGTGTTGATATATAAAAATCACACACAGATGTAACCTATAGAATATTTGTAATATAATGTTCTTGGAAGTATTTTGATTAACAATTAAGAGAAAGGGTAATGATAAAAAAATTTACCATGGGAAAGGTATGAGGATGGGGGAATGACTAGCCACTATTCAAATGGGGTAATTTGGTTTATGTGTGGATATTTTTTCCAAAACTGGTTCTCATTGATCATTTCCTATACATTGGTCTTCCTCACCAGATCAGATAATAATATCTTCCAGCGAGTATATTTATATCTACAATAATCTCACAATATTATATATATCATTTAATGTTTTATCATATTGAAATATTTTCAAGGAGACACTCCAAAACCAAATTCTCTAATGAAAAAATATTTTTACGGAAACATTAAAGCAATTGAGATTAGTTTTTCTTCTGGTATGAACATTTCCAATTATTGTGTCTAAACCATATAAAAAATATGAATATTAATAGTTATTTTTATGTATTACTATTAGAAATAATAACAAATCCATATTATTTCATACTTACACATGATTCTCAAACTTGTTTTTTCATTTTCATCAACTATCTTACTGTCCATATTTATGTGATCTTCCCTTCATATCACATGAGGTGGTATTAAAGTAGCTTCATAATTTGATTCATAAAAATACATATAAATAAAGGAACATATGTTGTTTTATATCACATAGAAATTTTATTTTTTATTCAAAATAAATAAACATTTCATCTCTAGTGAAGCGCACCTCATCCTAGATCGTGATAGGGGTACATTGGTTTTGATTCACATTCTTTATTTTCATAAATATTTTTTGTTTCATAAATTAATAATTTTGAATAAAATTGGAGAAATAAATAATATAAATAATATATTATCAAATAAAATCATCCTTAAATTATTTTTCATTGTGAATATTGATGAACTCATTCCATATTTAATTCTTTATATTGTGTTCATAACTAAATAGTGGGTGGGGATTTACATCCCCTCAAAATCCCTAAGATGTGTGTTTATAATAAGAGTCTAGAATCCTCTATGGGAATTATTAGTGGCCATAAAGTCAACTGTTTTACAGATTTCCTCAAAAATAAATAAACACTGGATAGAATAATAAAAATTAAATCAATGTTTCATTGTATTATATTTTGGTAAAATAGAAAAAAAATATTTCATTACATTACGGTTATATATTTCCAAATGGTTTCATTTGTTAAAGGCAGTACATGAAACATTGAATCAATATCTATTTTCACATTAACGAATGTTATTACCCCAGCATATCTAATGATCATTCAAATGTTGGGGTTAAGAGTTTATTTATGTTTATTCCAACCCAAAAAAAAATTATATTCAAAATTCCTGCCTTGAAATTTTTTTTCAACACTGTGATGTTGTGTCGTTATAATTTATTTCATCCACATGATGTTGATTGCCTAATAATTATGAAGTTTCATCTTGAAAATTCTGTTCTTCCTCATGATTGGTAAAATCATCCTATTCAGAATAAATTTTGTGCATGAATGGTAAAACATTTATTTTTTATTTAATAAATGAAATGTAAAAATAAAAAAAAATTCAGAATGGTTGAATGGATACTTTGGTGAACACATGACGAACACTTTACCTCCATGTTTATATACTTTTTTCAAATGATTAGCATGAAACCATTTTTTAAGTACATGGTAATTGAATTTATCGAAATAAAAACTCCACTGCGGTTGGTTTAATCCACTAAATTTTCCAAAAGGTTGATGTAATACCCGTCTTTCATCCTCATCTTCTTCATCTCCCAAAAAATTATTATAGAGTTTTATTTCTTGAGACTGATCCTTCATCTCCTCAATACATGCATCTATGCTTCTTGAACTACTATGATCAGTAGTTTCCCATAACTAGGTACTAGTGACACTTTTGGATGACAACTACTCAGCATAGTTCAAGAAAATTACAATATATGGGGGATGAGCCATCAGAAACTAAATAAAATAGTAATTGTTCAAGGGTTAAAGCTGATGAAGATTATATTTGTCTCCTTAAATTTTTTTAAATTAACACGTCTTCATTTAAATTTTTAAATATTGTCTGAAACTTCTAAAAGGTCCCTTGAGTAACCATGAAAACATAAACTCATCCCCTGCTAAGTTTCACTGACTGTAACCTATGCTACAAGTCCTTATCCCTCACCTATATCTCAAATATATGTTCTCTATGTCCACTAAGGGTCATTTGTAGGATGTGAGTATAAAAATGAACATGTAAATACTAATAGGGTCCCTAAAATATAAAACACTCTATATATTTCAGTAAAAGTTAAATTAGTAGCATAAAAAATACATAAGTAATTCAAGTTATTGTGTACAGACTAACACACCATGATAATCAAATGTACTAACTTCATTTTATTCAAATGTATTATACTTACCATACCATAAGATTTTACAATGATTTTTCCATAACATTTAAAACTTTAAATAAAAAGGGAATAAAATTTAAATAATAGGAGGTGGAAAAGTTATTTATCACCCTCTTGAAATAGCCACATCACAAGTACCATGTGATTTAACCTCAAACCCATAACATTCAAGTCTATCCCACAAGTATAACCATCATATGTGCTTTTGGAATCTAAATCAAGATATGGGTATAACACACCTAATTTTTGTAGGAAGATAACTTTATATATGGTGATGTCTTGACATAATTGGTTCCCATAGAAAATAACCACAAAATGGGTGCCACCATAGATTAGTTAAACCAAACATCTGAAAACCAATAAAGAGGAGAAAACAACAACACAAATGTCACATCACCCTAACCATAGCCTTCAATGAAACACTAACTGGTCCATAAGGACTCCAATTCAAAAATAAAATACCTAACCCTCACATCATTCTAATCATCATCAAATATATGCTAAAAAGTGTTTTTTCCATTTCCACACATGTATTTCTGGTTGAAAAATACTGTAGTCATACATTTAAAGGTATATGAATAATAATTTCAAGTAATACTAGGCGATCATTCAAAGGAAATATTATAAGAAGTTATATATCAAAATTTAACAAAAGTATTTGTAACATATTATGTTTAATAATTTAATTTTAAAAAAAAATACACTAAAGAGCAGATTGTAAGATAAGTTAACAAAAAAACACTAGTTAACCAATTAATAAAAAATGTATACAAAGACAAAAATGAATATTTAATAAAAAATCTGAATAATTTATCCACTTATAAAAATTATAATGTCCATAAAAATTCATCTTATATTTTACAATAATTCATATTATTCCCTCAGTTAATATATTATTTATAAATGTGTATTGGTTAACTTTACTATTTAAATATTTTTAAACCCATATTTCTGTATGATTGCAGTAAAATAATTTCAAGAATATATTTATCCTATCAATATATATATATATATATTGATAACTATTTCATCTGAAAAATAATATTTTAAACACATATATAAAAACTATAACTTATCTTGTAACATAAAAAAAATTCCGTAGTCAAATAATAAAACATGATAATCAAAAAAAATATTTCTATTATATGATGTGTGATATATAATAATTGATCACGATTCTGTACAACCCATTCTTTCTCAAATCTAACATAATTAAAACCATTCACTATCATTTATAATATTTAAAACATGTCTAAAAAACTTATCAATGTAGTAATTTAACTAGTATTTAATTAGTTAAATCATGAATAAGTTATTTCAACGGTTAATAGAAAATAAATTCACAATTTAAAAAAATATAAAATACATACAATATAAACTCTCACATTTCCTAAAAAATCAAAATATTTTTGAATTTCATTGGACTCAAAAATGGAAAATAGTTTTCTAGCGTGCTATAGATGATGGAATTTGGAGCTAGAATATTATATATGAAAAATTATTAATCATAATATGAGAATTGTGGATGGTGTAGAAAATGTACATGAAACATTTGAATGTTTATAAAAACTATCTACAAAATAACACAATGTTGTGGAGCTCAATGTATCAACTTGTAATTTTACATTTGATAAATAGGGATCCTAAAAGGGAATTTTGAAGAGCCTGGTTAAAGAAATGATGTGCATAGATGGCCCAGATAATGTTATTTTGTGGTGTTGTATAACTGTAAATCATACAGAATAAAGGACATGTGATGTCAAAATGCGAAATAAGAATGGATCATGTTGTTTTAGTAACTTTTTTGGATTCCCAATTCAACTATGAGAAATGTGATGCCCTCTTTGGGAATTTAGAATGGTAGAGAATCTCATGTATGGGTTGGAATGAAGTTGGAGATGGATTGTAATCCATTGAAGAACATAACAATGTAAAGAATAAAAAGTAGTCATTGTTGTCTAGTGAAAAAGTTGGGTTTATGATGGTAAATAATAGCGCAAAAACACAAACTACATAACCCAAAAAAGTAATCAACGAGAGTGGAAAAAAAAAAGCACACCTTTGATATTATCCTTGATTCATTTAAAAGGACATAGCGGAGGATCCCCAATATCATGGGTTTTCTGCGAGAGCATTAGAGACACGAATGAATCTGTTGCATTTAGTGTTCTTGTAAATGTATCAGGGACACTTTATCAACACATTCGAAAAATCCATGATAATGATACCTTTTATCACTGTTAAATTGAAAAGCATTGATAAATGACATATTTATCATCTGTTTTTATCACAAATAAATATCAACATTTATCAATGCTAAAAAATTATTAACAAAATTCATCATTATCAGTGTTAATGTTTTAGCACATATAGAGATATCATTTTTTAGGGCTGAAGAAGAGCTGATAAAATAAACCAATATCATCCCTAAAGCAATAACACTCATAAAGTATTTATAATTACTATAATAGATAAAAAAATATGTAAATATATTTATATAGTTATATTTTTTATTATAATTTAATAATTATTTAAATATATAGTTATATATTTATTATTTCATGAATACATTTTTTAAAATATTTTTTATTTATAATTATATATATATATATATATATTCATAAATATAGTAAATAATCATATATAAATATGTTTTCAATTTTTTTATTTATAATTATAAGGATATTTATATCATTATATATATTTATATCATTATATATATTTATATCATTATATATTGATATCATTATATATTTATATCATTATATATATTTATATAATTAAATATAATTATTTAATAAATATAACTAAATAATAATATAGTAAATATATTCATTATTTAAATGTCATTATTATTATTCTATAATTATAAATATATTTATATAAACAAATATATATATATATTTATCTATTTATTAAGTATAAATATAAATATTTTAAAAATAATATTATTTTAAATATATTTATTATAATGTTTTAATTATTTCAATATATTAATTAATTATTTATAAATATTTAACTAATTATAGAAATTAATATTTTTATATTTATATCATTAATTATATTTTTGTAATTATATATATATAGGGTGAAGCTCAATGGTAGCTTCTCTTGTGATTCTCGGTGAGGTCTGGAGTTCGAGTTTCACCATGTATATCCATCCATTTTATGGTGTTTGGTTTTCATTGTTGACTATTTCCCTGAATAAACTAAGGTTCTGTCCTTAATATATATATATATATATATTATTCATTATTTGAATAAATTTATAATAATTGTATAATTATTTATATATATATATAATTATTTATCTATAATTATATATGTTCTTTATAAATATATATATATATATATATTAATTTATAATAGATATATATATATATATGTAAATTTATAAATATAGTAAATATATATTTATTTTTTTATTTTTTTATTTTTTTTTTTATTTTTTTTAATATTATAAATTAATATATAAAATCTTAAATACATAAATTTTTAAAATGAGTAAAATTGATTAATTAAATTCTGTACGCATTAAAAATATCTAAAAAATTAAAATTTATTACTAAATAAATATAAATTATTAAAAATGTATTGATATATTTATATGTAAAAATGAATATAGATTAAAATACTAAAACATAATATATATATATATATAATAGAAAATTATTAAATTAAAAAAAATAAAAGTGAATAAATAAAACCTATCTGTAATAACGATAAAAATAAATAAATAAAATTAACCAATTAAAATAATAATATATTAAATGTATTATGTTATATTGAAATTCTAAAATATACTAAAAATTGAATAAATTACATAAATATTAGGTCAGTGTATTTCTATATAATATTTCCTTAATTTTTGAAATATTTTTGTATGTGTCTTAATTGTATATAAAAATGAATTAATTAATAATATGTATATGAAATTAATGGTTCACTCATTTTACATATGTTATATTGAAAAATAAAAAAATATTAAAAATGAATAAGACATTATTATGTTTTTAGTTATTATATATTATTCATTTCCTAAAAATTTATATTTATTGTATATTATTTATTACTATTTACAATATATATATAATTCATATTCATTTTAATTAATAATAGTTTCGATAGTAAATTTTAAATAATTTTGCAATTCATTCATTTTTTTTAATTATTATAATTTATTTATATTAATGTTTTTCTTAATTAATACAATTTATTCATTCTATAGAAAAATATTTAATGTGCATTATTTATTAATATTAATAATCTATATATATGTATTTTGGACTATAACACCCAAAGGATTTACAAATAAATGTAACATTTAATATAACGCACGTAACACTAAGTCTCGGTGAAACAACACGTTATTCCTACAATTATTTAAAAAATATAGTTACTAACCAGCTAGTAGAAATAATTATGTAGCTTCTGTGAATTGAATTTCAAAAGGTATACATGCACAGTTTTGATTAGTATGATATTTCATGTTTAATAGGATCATATTAATTTTTTTAGAAAATAGTAACCTAACTATTTTGAATAGTAATATTACCCTTATGAATTGAAATATGACCCTTAGGAATTGTAAACCAGCGAAATGAATACTAACCTCACCCATGAATGTATAAATAAAATTTAGTCCCTTTATAAATGAATGTATGATATAATTTTATCATTGTATAAGTAAATCAATGTTTTAGAATTTATTAATGAAGTATTAGTTTTTTATAAAACACAAATTTTTATTTAAAATTGTATAATTAATATTAGGATTAAAAATAATTTTTTTCCTATAAAATAAAATCATAAGTTAATATTTTATGTCTTATGATTATGATTTAATTGTATGGGACCTTAGTTAATTTTTTTAAGTGTCATAAAATTTATTATAATTTAAAAATTTGTAATTATTGATAAAATGATGTTTTTTTAAAAAAACTAATTTATACTCTTTATAAAATTATTTCCGTAAAATATATTTCATTTTTAAATTGTACACATTACAAAAATTTAAGATGAATTTTTTGTATTTTTTTTTGAAATTGTTGAATTTTTTGTGAATACTTAAACATATTGTTTTTAAGAAAATACGGTAATGTTTATGACATTTTAAAGGAAGAATTATGATATAAAATTTATTGAATAACTAAATTATACTTCCATAAGAGTAATATTGTTTTTAAATAATTCAGAAAATGCATGTTATGAATTATTTCATGACAGTTATAAACAAAATTGTTGTCATTGTCGATATGGTGCCCCCACAGCATTGGCAAGGTCAAATTTCATTCTTTATAAATAATAATTGAGTGGTAAAAATTATTTTCATGAGTTTCTGTTATTTATTAAGTATTATTAATGAATTTATATGTTAAATTCTAATTTTATAGTTATATAATACTAATCTTGTCCAAATGACTATGCAATGCTTGCACAGGGAATGCAAAGAAAAAATGACAGATTTAAGAAGTTTCCATGACTTGTAAAAAAGTAAATATACATAATGAAGGAATATAAAACTATATTTTGAACCTAATTTATTTATATTTTATTTTTATAATTAACATTAATTCTTATGCAACATTGATGCATCACCTGTGTAAATGTATGAAAAATAAATAAAAAAATTTAATTAAATTTATAATAATTTTTAAATGAATAGTTTTTTAGATAAAACATTTTTTAAAATTACTTTTATACTATTATCAATTTTTCATTTGAATTTTTGAAATTTCTAACACAAATGAATTACTTTAAGGCCTTTATAATATTTCATTTCAAAAGCAAAAAAAAATTGTCACCTTACAATTTTTAATTTTTATAATATTTTAATATGTGGTTTTATAGAACTTATATTCTATCAATAATATTATTTGAAAATATAGTAAAATTATACTTCTCATATACTTTTTTTTAATTTCTAGACAATAAATAAACACCATATTGGAATTCAGAAAGTTGATTCAGTATAATTTATTTATTGAATAAATCATATTAATGATATTTTAAAAAACAAAAAAAAAATAATTTGATGTTTTTAAGCTAATATATGTTTTCCCAAGATGAATATGATTTGTTTATGATATAATAAATAAAATATTCTAATTTGATAATTTTTATGATGTTTTTAATGTCATATTTATGAATAGTATTTTATTTTGACAAAAAAAAATCAGGAATAACAAAATTTTTTAAATTACTTAAAACAATTATATTAAATGTCAAAAAATTATAATATTCCTTCTAAAAGGTAACAAAATTTATTTTCTAGGCCTTACTGGTATTCTTAAACACTGTAATAGATAAATTATATTTTAATCATTTGAGTGATCCTAAATTTACCCCTCAACTCACTTATAAAAGGAGGGTCCTTGATTAAACAATATGCCTCAACATGAGCCTTCTTGATCGACCATACTCTACCAAATTCCCCTCTCATCATCCATTTCAACATTATAGTTCTCCTATTCATTATAATAACACATCCAAGATCCTAAGGAGGTTCTCAAAGAGAAAATATTCAAGATATAAGATTCCATTTTCTTCTCTTTTAATTTTTTTCACTTATCCCTTATCCTCACCTCCTATAAAATGATTCATGAAAACTAAAATATCAAATACATACTATCAGTTTTTGTGTTTATTTTATGTGTATCATAAAATATTTTATTTTCATCTTATATTCTTAAATAATGAAATTGTCATCTGTGGTGTGTCAATTCACCAACTTTGTGGATGAATAATTTTCATTTCAATTTACCATAATCATGGGAAGCTTCAATTCACATTTAATTATTTAAATTTACCTAAATATATATATTTTATCAATTATGGATTACTGTTTCTTTTTGAAAGGTTTTGCCGTAACATACCAGTCACAGAAACCATGAAAAGAACGTATGTGAAACAATTGAAATAACAAAATTTCACTACCAAATGGATTAAAATGTTATAAGATGATTATTTAAGATATTATAAATATGAGATAATTTTTTTTAATATATTAATAACACTATTCAAACAATTATACAGGAGGTTCAAACAAATTTGAAGGAATTTGAACCCGATGTAAGGGGAATTTTTATTCCATTCCCATTCATTTTGTTAATCACTTATGTTATTGGATATGTTTTTCCAAGAATATGTGTGAATGAACTCGGATTGTTTTGAACTATATATCCACTTAAATTTTGGGGATTTATATTTATCACACATAAATAAGTCATTTATTTTTCCACACTCTAATGATATAATCATTTTAAGGGTTACTTTCAAAATCTCATTATTAACCAATATTGTTTATACATATGTATTTATGGGGACATATTTATCATATTTTTCAAGGATTTTTTTAAAATATTTTCAAATGGAATGTTTTTGAGGTTTTAGGTAAGGAAAAATTAACTAATACATCATTTTAAATGTTTCAATTATTTATTCATTTAAATATTTATCATTCGTATCCATGTTTACAACATGGGTTTTATGGATTTGTTTATACAAGAATGAATATTTTAAAATTTTAATTTTTGAATTTCTATAAAATATATTGATGTTTTATGGTAAACATTGATTAAAATATCTCATTTTAAATGTGACATTTTATAAATGTGTAACTTTTTCATAATTTCATTCGATGTAAAAATACTATTTATCTCAAAAATTCATTTATGATTTTATAATAGTATATTCATCTATTTCAACAACCTTGTTGATTCATTTTTTTAATTGGGATTAGTCACTTATGATATCATCTTCCATATTTTTTTGAATTATTTAATATTAGCTTGACTATGAAATTTTGATCATGATACCATTAACTATATTACTCTTAATATATAGTGATTATTTTTACCAATTGGGGAACGTTTTTTATGTTTCATATTATAGTTCCAACATGAATATAATTGTTGATTATGATTCACCCCTTTCATATGTGGAATTAATTTGACTTATTTAGTGTCATGTGGGAACTATTATATCCTCTCAGTGCATTGATAGTTCTCATGAGACAAATATTTTCAGTTTTTACCCCTTTATTTATCATCTTGGCACATGGTTTTGACGATATAGTTATGATGTCATGTATTATACATTCCATCATTATGAAACTATAATTTTAATGTCCATGTGATTATTGGATGAGTAAAATATCCATGGATATGTTTTATTATTGAATTACATGTTCAGGATTTATTTCATCTATATTATTTAAAATATTATTCTCTAAAGGAATGTGTTCATTAGTTATTCACCACGTCTTATTATTTATGCTTACACTTTATTACTTACACTTATAAAGAATACATTCTCACCCATTACTTATGTTTACATTCCCCTTATAATAAAGAATAATACATTTAATAGGCTTTCATGTTTATAGTTTATTTCATTTTATATTAAATCAATGTTTTGTTTTGTTTTCCCAATGTACATTGTGTATCATGACTGAAATATGTTCTTCCATGGAAAATAAAAAGATCATTGTGTTGGTATTTTATTCCTTGTAATCATTTCAATGTAATAAAATAATGCACTTACTCTGGGCTTCTGGGGTCAGGGAATTATATTTTGTTTCAAAGGATGTTTAGTAAAAAAACATGGAAACATAATTTATAAAACATATGTTAGGTAATATATCTGTAAGATAGACTTTGATGATAAGAATAGAATAACATCCAAGAATTTTAGTAAGATAGAGATAAGGTGGATCTTCCTAGAAATACCTCACTATCATGATTCTAAACATGGATGTGGTTCAAGAATAGATGTACCTAGGGGTAACAACCCTAAAAAGGTCTCTCAGGAATGACTGAAGGTAACTTCGTACACAACAATGGTCCTTACAATGCACTAGGTTTGAAACACTCTATTGATATTCATAGTATAAGTTAAATTATCATTAAAAACAACTATGATGCATTTAAAAGTAAATATGTCCCTAAAAACCATCTTTATGATAATGAGATTAGCTATGCATAAAATTTTCATTTTATGTTATGTATTTCACTATTACTGGAATTATACATTATGTTTCATAATGTTATGATCAAATATAGTGTATTAATTTTTTTATAAATGATTCCTACTGAAAGGAATGGGAACCACATCAATTCATTTAATCAAAAGAGTATGAATGATAGTTACTTCGAAGTGTTTAAGACAACTATTCGATGTGAACTAGTCACTCAGAGATTTTCATAAAATGAGTAGATAATATCTTTTCCTAAAAAATAAGGAGAAAGATTTTATATGTTTTATATATTTGGATGAGAGAAATATAAGAATATGACACCATGAAAAGAGATAGATAAAAGGAATAAGAAAAATAATAATTTTCCAACATGTGATAATTTTGGAAGGAATCACCTTGTTATATGATCTATTGGAATTGGAGTTCACTACATGTGAGGAGATAAAGGCAACCATTCCTATGATTTCTAGGGTATGAAAGTTTTTACAATGTATATTGATTCAAATACATGGATATTGGACACTAAAAAAATCAATATCCTAGGAATCAAAGGAATATACTCCAAAAGAAGAAAATGATCCATGGTCAAGAATATGCTACTACAATAGAAGAAGAGAAAGTATTAATGATCTTATGATTAAATTAAATAACTATCTATTTTGATAATTTAAATCAATAATGTACTATTTATAATAATTATGCATTATATAAGGAATATTCTGTAGTAATATTTCATTAAGGATTTGAGGTCATATGATTAATGATACCAAGGAAAAGTGACATAGTAGCAAGCTAAACATCTAAAAAGGTGTATTCTTGAAGGTCTAAAACCATTCATATGACCTTGATACTGGGAAATAGATTTCATAATATTTATATGATTCATTTTGATATCATAAATAGAGTGTCACTTACAATCTTGGATCAATATATTGGACTGTCGGCATTGTGGGAGTGTCTAAAAATTTATTTAAATAAGTAATGAATCCAAATTCCTATGGTTTACATATAAAATAATAAATCATGAATGTATTAAATAATTTTATATGTTTAATGATGTTATTATCATGCTTCATGTGAACACAAGGAGAATATACTCACATGTTTGAATGTGATTATTAAGACCCAATTCATGTTGTTTAATAAGTTAATTATGGGAATTTAGTGACCTTTTTTCTAAAGTATTAAATCATTGTATTTTTGAAATGTTTACCATCTATGAAGTGGTAGAATTTGATATTTGGATAAACTATTATAGATTATTTTACCCTATGGTACAAATTGTGCCATGAAAAGAAGTTAGAATAGTTAAAGGCAAAGCGGAAGGATAAGATAATGTTTATACAAATGTATCATGTACTCATATTTATTTATATTATTATAAAGTGAAATAATTTCTCAAGTGTAAGGAAGTGGTCATGAAACAAAATCAATATTTTCCTAGAACCTTCACTTATGATGTGATTTTTACATAAATTTATATTCTAGTATCAATCTAGTTTTTCTTTTTCAATGTGAAATTTCCAATTATGATAATTCTATTTATTGAAGAATGGGATAATATAACACACTAAGTATTTACAAGTAAATTTATCATAGAATATAATGCAAATAGCAGAAAGTCTCTATGAAACAACACTTTTTTATTGTAATTATATAAGAAATATAGTTATATCCTGGAAATTAATCATAATTTGTCTGCATTTATAAATTGAATTTTGAAAAATGGACAAAGATGTTTTCGATGAGTACGATATTTAAGCTATTATAGGATCAACTTACTTTTTTGGTGAAGAGTAAACTAACCCTTTTGAAAAGTAATATGACCCTTGTTAATATTAACATTTTACCCATGAATAGTAAACCAACAATATGATAGTAATCTCACCCATATAAATAAAATTTATGACATATTATTAATGAATGTATGATATAATAATATCATTATATAAGTAAATAAATTATTTAGAAATAAATAATTATTTATTTGTATTTTTATAAAACATTATTGTTATTTATAGTTTTTATAATTAATATAATTATTTCAAATAAAATGTTTTTTCATTAAATAAAATCATAAGTTAATATTATCATGACTTATTATTATAAGATAATTTTATGAGACCTTATTTAATTTTTCAAAGTGTTTTGAAATTGATTATAATTTTATAATTTATATTTTTCATGAAAATGATGTTTTTAAATAAAATATTAGTTTATTTTATTTATAAAATAAATTTCTCAAAATATATATCATTTAGGAATTATACATGTTGAAAAAATTTAGGATGGATTTTTTAGAGTTTTCTAAAATAGTGTAATTTATAGTGAATATTAAATCAACCGGTTTTTTAGAAAATGCGGTATTTTTTATGAAATATTGAAAACATAATTACACTATAAAAAATATTAAATTTACTAAATAACTAATTTATTATTTTAAAAGAGTAATATTTTACACAAATAATTCAGATCAAAAATGTTGTTATTTATTTCATGATAAGTATAAAAACATTATTGTGAGTGTCGGCGCAGCGCCTGCACTACATTGGAAATGTCAAATTTGGTTCCATATAAATAATAATTGAGTCGTCAAAAAATTCATGACTTGTTTTTAATTATTATGTATTATTATTTTTTTTATATGATAAATTCAATTTTTTTAGTTATATAATTTTTATCTTATCTTAATGATTGTACAATACTTGTGTACAAAATGAAAAGAAAAATTAACTAATTTAAGAAGTATTATTGACATGAATATAAATGAATATACATAATTAATGTATATATAACATTATTTTGATCAAAATTAATTTATTATTGTGATAGAAATTTCTTTATAATTATCATTACTGCTTATGAAATGGTGATGTTGTGCAAGCGCAAGAATAAGAAAAATAAATAAATTGTTTTAAATTAATTTTATAAAAATTATCAAATGAACCATATTTTTCCTAAAATATTTTATATAATCATTGGTGAACCATTATCATGTTTTTATTCTAATTTGGGATATTTGTAACCATCATTAATCAAATAATGACATTATAATATATCATTTCAAAATCAACTCATGGTGCCATATTATAGTTTATAATTTTAATAATTTTTTAATATGGGATTTTCTTAAATTTTTATTCAAAAATAATAGTATTTCGAAATATAAAAAAATTATATTACTCATATAATTTTATTTCTAATTTTTAGACAACATATAAATACCATAATGGATTCCACAATGATGATGCATTATTAATTTAATTACTGAATAAATCAAATTAATGATATTAAAAATAAAAAAAAAAATTTAATATGAATATATTTAAACTTATTTATGGTTTACATAGATGAATCAGATATTTATATTATAATAGGAAAAATATTATTCTACATTTGGAATTTTTTTAATGCATTTAAAATCATAGCTTTGAATAGTTTCTATATTGAAAAAAGAATATTTTTTATGAATAAAATATTTTGTTAAATTTTAAAAAAATAACCAAATTATTTAAAAAGTCCAAAAAATAAATGATTAATTTTTCAATTTAATATTGTTTTGTGTTTAGGCCTTTCTATAAGTCGTGAACCCTTTAATAGATTTATTTAATTTTAACAATTTGAATAATTTATAATTAACCCCTCGCCTCATTTATAAAATGAGGCTCCTTCCTTAACATATATTCATCAACATGAGCCTTATTTCTCAACTATATTATACCATATTACATTCTCATAATACATTTACACTTTTTAGTGCTCCTGGTATCACAAAAATTCCACTTACAAGCGCCTAAAAAGGTTTTCATTGAGAAAATATCCAAACAGTAAGATTCCATTTTATTCTATTTTAAATTATATTTCACTTATACTGTATCCTCACCTCATATACAATGATTCATGTACACTATATTATCATATATATACTGTTAATTTTTTTTAGTGGTTTATAAATAACAAAATCACGTATTTTCTTCTTTTATTCTTAAATAATGAAGTCTTCATTCGTGGTTTTTCAATTCACTACCTTTGTGGATAATGAGTTTTGGTTTCACTTTACTATAATTATGGGATGTTTAAGTTCACTTGTAATTTTTTAAAATGATATAAATATATATATCTTATCAATTCTATATTATTATTTATTTTTGACAAGGAATACCATGATAAACTAGACTTGGAAACCATGAAAAGAACGAACCAGAAATTATGGAAGGATCAAAATATCCAAAATAAATGTGTGTGGAATGTTATAAGAGGATTATTCAACTGTATTATGAACATGATTTTAGTTCTGTAATAAATTAAAAACACTATTAAAACATTATACAGGATTTTGGAAAACAATTAATGTAATTCAGTCCTGTGGTAAGGGATATTTTAACTCATTTTCCATTCATTGAGTTGAAAATTTATGGCATTGGTTATGTTTTTCCCTGAATATGCTTGAATTAACTATGATTGTTTTATATTTTATATCCAATTATTTTTTTCTTAATTATATTTTTCACACATAATTATGTCATTTATTTTACATCACTCTAATGATACGATCTTTTTAATGTTTAATTTTTCACTCTCATTTTTATCTGAGATTGTTTATACATAAGAATTTATTGGGACATATTTATCATCCAAGCCTTTTTTACTTTAAAACTATTTTAAAAAGGAATATTTTAATTGTTTTATGTAATGAATATTTACGTAAACATCAATTTCATTTTTTGATGATTTAATATTTTTAATATTTCACATACATATCCATGTTTTCCAAATGGGGTTTATGGATTTATTTATAAGGAAATAAATATTTTATAATGAAAATTAATGAATTTATCTCAAATATTTTGATGTGGTATGGTACACTTTGATTAAAAAATATTTTTTAAAATATCTCCATTTATAAATGCACATTTTATGAATAAATGGTTTCAAAGTAAAAAAATAGCATTTTCTTCAAAAATTCCATGATAAATTTATAAGAGTATATAAATCTATTTCAACACCCTTATTGATTATTATTTTTAATTCGGATAAATATTTTATGATATCATATTCCATGATTCATTGAATAATTTATGATTAGTTTGACTGTTAATGGGATATCTTTATAACATTCACCATATTACTCCCAATGTATAATGATTATGTTTACTAATCAGGGAATGGTTTTCTAATTTCATATAATAGTATCAATATTAATTTATATATTTATTATGATTCACCCCTTTCATATGAGGAATGAATTGGACTTATTAAGTATTGGGTGTGTCCCTTTATAGCCTCTCAGTGAATCGGTAGGTCTAATGAGACAAACCAATTAGGGGTTTTACCTTTTTATGTATGGTCTTGGCATGAGGTTGTGACAGTAAGGTTATGATGTCCCTCCTTTTGCATTACCTCATTATGAAACTTGTATTTTTTAATCCATGTGGTTATTCTACTCGTTGAATATATAGGGGTTTGTTTAATTATGGAATTTTTTATTCATCTTTTATTCATAAAATATAATGCTCAGGATTTGGTTATAATGACATGTATTCTTTAGTTATTAAGCATTATCTTTTATTTATGGCTCTTTTATATTACAAACCATAGCTGGGCATCTAAGGTTACCCCTTCTTTTTTTCCATTCCCTAGGTTGTGAAGAAAATAATAATGAATAATCTTTCATATAGGTAGTATAGTTAATTTTATATTGTATCATGTTTTATTTTCTTTTCCCAATGTATTATTTGTATCATGAATTTAATTTTTTATTTTATTACTACTAAACTAATCGGTACATCGGGATTTGATTCCTTGTAATAATACCAGTGTAATTAAATAATTCATCATCTCTAGCTTCTGGGGTTGGTTTGTTACCCAAACATATTCATTTTATCAATAATTATTTAATTTATAAAAAATTTAATATTTTTAAATAATACCTTTTCTTATTTTTTTATTTTTTAAATATTTTATCTTATTAATTTTAAATATCTATAAATTTAATATATATTATTTATTTATATTTATACTATATATAGATATTTTCAATTTTTTACATTTTTATATATAATTATTTAATTAATTAAACTATTATGATTTTTTATATTTCATTTGTTTAATTATTTCATTTTATTTTGACCTTTATTGATGCTAAAAAAACACTAAGAAAAGATACCCATTTTCTAAGACAAAAATAATTCACTGATAAAGGTTACCTTTTATTAGCACTGATAAAGGTTACCCATATCATTTATTAAAAAAGGTTGATAAAGGTTATCTTTCATCAACACTATTTACTATCACTGGAAAACGGAACCTATTATCAGCATTTTTTAGCACTAATAAAGGAAACCATTTTAAGAAATTTTTTATAGTGCTGATAATGGCCAAAACTATTATGGGACTATTTTATAGTAGTGGGTGAAGAATGATATACAATGATGAAAACATATCTATTTATTTTTTATTTTTTGAAGTCCAAAACTTCTCATTAAATTATGATCTTATGTTTGTAATATTCTCTAAGGGTTTTATTCTTAAAATAATACTTCTATGAGGATATATTATGAATTATATTTATCTAGTTAGTTTCCATTGTGATTGTTCTGAATTGCGCAATCGAGGGCTCTTGATGCTATAAAGGAAAACAAATTAAGACCAGATGAGATCAAGGCCTTGTCGAATAGAGACGAAAATTCTTTTTGAATTAATTGATCATGGTATTCCAATGTTTTAGAAAAAAACTACCCATAGGTTTATTACTAGTGATACCAAATGTTGATATTATATACTTCCTTTCCACTTTTTGTTATAGTGAAGACCCCACATAGTTGAGGTGTTTTATGGTTATGTTCCCTTATTAAAAAATATTATACTTTTTTATACAGCCTCTTAGTTACTTTTTAAATTTTATTCCATAGTTACTCTGTTTTATGCTTATTGAAAGAACATCATTATGATTGCATTCTCATCATATCTGAATGATCTATTTCTGATCATTGGTAATATTTTACCAAAAATTATTTTCATATAAAATAGTATTAATTTTTTATTAGGTAGAAATAATATTATTCACCCACCCACCCCCATATTTTTTTTATATTTCATATTTTTATTAGAATAATTTGGCATCGAAGTGTGATACCTACATCTATTTTTACTTCTCAAACAAACTGTGTAAATGAAAAAAGGCTTATTTGTTTTGGAATGTTTATCTATTTGAACATTAGATAATCTAAATCTTTCCATACCATTAATTTTTTGTGGAGTTGAATATGAGTACAAGAGATATCATGTAAATAATTTTTTATTAATAAAATATTGAGTAATTTTTTTTGTTAATTAGAAATTATAGTTTTCTTAATAATGAAGCGACAATAATTACATTAGAAGGGATGAATGAGTATTGGTTGAACAATAGAACTTAGAACACTCTTTTTTACTTAATTAAAAGTAATATCTACAGAAAAACATCTTCTTTTGAGATTGAAAATAATATATAGATAAATATGGAAGTAACAAATTTTAGAAAATTTATGGTTTTAGAAGTGACGAGGAATATTCTAGGTGATGATTATTTATTTTTTATTTTAAATATAGTGAATCTATTACACAAATGAATGAAATATTATGTTATGGTGAATTGAAATTATATTATTCTTGATAAATAAGTTTAAAGTTTTTTCAATAAAAGAAAAGTATGAGTATTAATTGAACTACTGATTATGGAAAATCCTATTTATCCAATTATAAAGATTATCTAAAGTCAAATATATTCTTAATAATCAAAAAATAATATATAGTTAATGTTTGAAGAAACACATTATGGAACATTTCTGAATTTATAAAATAAGAGGGATATTATTTAGACTGATTATGTAGATTTTGTTATCGTACTTGATTAATCTCTCACACTAATGCATCAGATATTTATGACTATAGTGGAAATCATACCCTCGCATAGATAGAAATAGTTATCAAATTAATAGCTTATTGAGAAGATCATTTAAATTACACCTAAATAATGGTAATAAAATAGAATATATTTCTATAACATGAAGCATATTACTAAATTATTTCATGATAATTTTATTGATAAACTTATGTAGTATTAAATATTATTGAAGAGATATTCTAAAAAAGAGAAAAATGATAACGGGATAACCTTTCCACAAACTTCTAGGGATGTTTCTATATGAAAATCCATATGAGGAGAATGTTTCTAAAAATATTCAAAATATAATAAAAAATTTATGATCTCTTATAGAGTAATACTTCTGAGGAATGCTAAAAATAATTCTCTCTATATATTATATGAATGAACATAGTTTTTTGGTAAGAAATATTTACATTATATGTATAAAAATAATCAAAAGGAAAAGTTCATCAGAAGGATAATTCTGAATTTATTTTTTATGAATGTAAAGATCAATGAAATATAAATACTGACTATTTTTGGTTGATAATAATGTATAGATATTAAAATATATATTATAAATTTAATGAGAATAAAATTTGTTAAATTAATAGAAACTTGGATTACAAGTGGTGGAGATGCATCTTTAAATAGTCCTTTATATAAGAGTAATGAAAATCAATGATTTGATCATTTTATTATTGATTTTATAATGAAAAATAAATTTTATATAGCTATGTTATCCACTCAATCCCATAATTATTAGAAGTTAAATTAAAATTTAAATGTTACATTATATTAGACGTTGCATTAAATTATTAAAATGGTTAAAAATAGTCACATTTTATGATAAAGATAATTTAACTTAATTTTAGGAAATGACTAGATATGTGACTCTTCTTGATAAAAATGAATATAAATAATGAAAGAATATTATTTTTCTAAGTTGTTTTTGATGAATCTACTATTATAATTTAAAAACATACATCTAAAAATTACAAACATATTTCGAAATTAAATAATAAATATAGATCTTGTTTAGTGCATGAATATTTTAATTTGGTATGAAACATAATTCAAGTATTAATAGTCAGAAAATACTGCTATCAAATTTTTCTTCAAGGAAGGAAAATTTTGATAAACATTACAGACAGCTGAAACCATATACAATAATTCTATCATTTGATTTAATTTTACAAAGAATTATTTCAATTAAATTACTTTGTTAAAAAAAGATCACTATTTTAGAAATATCAAAGAATAGGTCATTGAAATAATAACTTTTCTGTATTTTTTTTAAATTATTTTGTTTTCATAATTAATAAAGTTATAGAGAATTATTAGTCATACAATGGGAAATAGTTGGATAGATTTTGATTTTTAATGTTCTGTTTACTATAACATCAACATTCAAGAATGTGTGGTTAATAAAACCATAGTATTGGTATTTTTAGAAAAAAAGTTGAGTTATAGAAGTAATAAATTTTGGTACTTGGATAGTGGGTTTTATGATAGGTCATAGAGAAAAAAATATACTTCTAATGTTTTCAAAAACTGTAAGGTGTAAAGGTAAACATTAGAGATAATCCTTAATGATAATTTATTATTATTTTTGAATCTATTTTTCTTGATATAACAATAATGTAAAAAAAATTATATATTTTTTGACTCTATCATAATCTCTTTACAATAATAAAACTATGAAATTAATTTTATCTTTTGATCTTATATAATAATAAATATATTATTCTATGTTTAGAATGTATATAACTTATTTTGATTATAGTAATTACTAGGTTTACACTATATACCTAGAGTACCATTGAAACCAACATCTAACTTCATTAAATGAAATTGAATACCTGGGATGGTTTTTTCATAGATGTTTATAAAATTATAATTCTTTCACTATATCTAAACATTATAAGAAAGGTATTTTTGATGGATTTTCTAGATCATTCATTCAATTCATCCATGGTTTTTTAGTCCTTCTCAATATGGGAAGAAACATATGTCATTATTTAAATATATTTCTGGAATATCAACTTCTAAATATTTATTGATAGTGCACATGAATTTATTTTGACCTACAAAAAATAGATATAGGAAAACACTATATGTTTTTCATAGTTGATTACTACCCTAGATATACATGGATCAATTTTCTATCAAATAAGTCAAATGTAATTTTTTTATTTTATGTTATTTCATTATTGCGTTAAAAATGAGAAATACCTATCTTTGGTTACTATTTAATGTGGTCATGGTGGTGAGTTTGAATACTTTTATTTTGTAACAATGTGTAAGAAAAAAGAAATTACTAAAAATTCATTTGTGCCAAGAACTCTAATGATAAATACATTAGTTGAGAAATGAGTTATATTTCATACAAAAATTACTAAGACCTTATTGATTAAATACTCAATTTTTAAACATTTTTTAGATGATGATATTTGTGTTTCTTTATATACTATAAATCATGTTTTAATTCAATGATTTCATAATAAAAATATTATTTTAATAGTAAAAAGGAAGAACTTTCATACATCATGTTTGTTTATGTAAAGGGTTCCATTGGAAATAAAAAATTCATTTACAGAAATTTGATTTGAATGATTATAAGGGTTAATTAATTGGATACTCTACAATAAGGAGTATCTTTTATTTATCAAATGAACAAACACTCTTGATGAAACAGTAAATGATATCTTTTGTTAAACTGATCTTTTTATTTTAAAACTTATAAGAGGTATCCCTTTTCCCGATGCATTAAAATATATTTCTTTTAAAAATACTAAATTTTTTTCAACCACAATTATATATTTCTTTGGATAATAGATATGGAAGACTTATACTTCTAGAAATTTTTTCCTTTGGATTAATTTCAATTTTTTTAAAATATTTTTTTAAATATCTAATATATTAATTGATATTAATTAATCATCAAATACACAATACCATTAGATAAGTAAATCAACCAATCAAAACACATAGTCCATTACAGAATGAATTTGAACACTATTTATTCTTTTCTTAGTATAAACCTAAAGCACCTGATGAGGCTGTAGGTGATGAAAATTAAATAAAGGAAATGTAATATTAACTCAATGAGTTTGAACATAAAAAATCATTGTACATTGATTGAATGGAATAATGATCTTCCAATAAGTTGAGTAAACATTTATTTCTAAAATAAACAAGTTGGAAATGTAATTGTGTTTAGAAATTAATCTATGATAATTGATAGTGATGATATAAAAAAGAAGGCATTGTTTATAATAAATCAATTTCAATAAAAGAAGAAAATAAATCTAGTCAATCACATTTAATCATAACTAATTATATAAATTTTAATCATTATCAAATGGATGTGTATTATGATTATATTAATATATATGTTTAGGAGGACATTTTAATAGAATAACCACATAGTTTTGAAAATAATTTTTTTCAATATTTATATAAACATGATAGGGAATTTATGAACATAAAAACAATCTAAGAGCTTGGTATTATTGATTTATCATATTTTTACATTAAAATGATTTTTAAGGGAGTAGATGATTTAACTCTTTAAACAACAATGTCTTTAAATATACCATCATTATTTAAATTTATTCTAATTACATTATATTTAGATTGCACAAAATTATCTTTTAATTTTTTATATCATATGAAATATAAACATTAAATGAGTATGATGGTAGAAATATGTTTTCCTTAAATTTTAATATATCTAAAAAATTAATGAAAATTTGTTATGTCTATAAAATAACATTAAATAATTAATAAAATGGTTTTGTTTTGAAAATTGGATGAGTAAAATTTTACATATAAAATCATATAATACTCTTTAATTTGTTAAATCTAGGGAACCATTTGATGTAAAAAATAAAGGGATGATTGGATGTTTATATTTTCGCATTGCCAGTAGACCACATTTGATTTTTTTCAATGTTCTTGTGTGCATGATTCCATGAAAATAAAAAATAATCCCATATTAAAGATATAAAATAAATTATTTAACCTCAATAGAACATTGGATATTGGAATATTTATTCTTCTAGAAGTTATGATTACCTTAAAAAGTTTTTCGATACAAAATTTGGTAGTTCTAAAATGGATACAAAATTACATCAGAAACTTTTCAATTTTTAAGAGAATATTTATTATCCATTTCATTTAAGAGACAAATATCGGTAAAAATTATACTAAAAAGGGATAAATATGAGGTAGTTGACATTAGTGATCCCAAATGTTGTTGATGAAGGACACACTAACTGACTTTGGACTTTGTTTCACTTAGACTCCAATACATATTGATAAAATATGTGACATATTTTTGTTCAAGGAATGCAAGACGTTATTCATGAGAATACAATACAGATATAAGAAACCATTTCCTTTATGATCAAGCACAAAATGTGATATTATTCTTGAATTCATTTTAATGTAAGACCAATATTATAATGTGCTTAAAAATCTTATTCATTCCAAAATATGTTCATATATTATCAATAAGTTTGGAACGATCAATATTAAATGAAAAATAATCTACTTTTTGTTTTATATATCTCAGTATAGTGAAACCCCACATGAAAATGAAGGAAAAATTTATTTTTTTAATTCATATTTTCTATTTCGTTTTTTTGATGGAAGATTTCCCAAATAGAATATTTCAGATTAAATCTTACAATTCATCAGATGGAGTAAACTTTTTCTCATATTGAAAAATTATTCATCCATATATTTAGAATAATTTCTTCTTAATTATATGGTATGATTTTCCTTATTTTCAGAAGGTATGATTAGAAAAAATTTAGATAGGTATATCACATTTATATTGTAATGTTTTAATATTACATTTTTCTTATAAATTTTATTATTATTAATAAAATTATATAATATATTAATTTTCATTGTCTTGCATCATATGAAATATAAATATAAATCAAATATTTTCTTAGATGTTAAATTTTTTCTCCCTTATTTTATATAAATAATTTGAGGCTGACCACATTTTCTGATGATAATAATGTTTATCCACTCTCATATCTCATAGTTTGTTACTACATAATTTTTATTGGTTTATCTAATTCATTCACTATGTACTGTTGTAGTGGAGGCACTGTAGTGGAACTATAGTGGTGGTGGTACTATAGAAGAGACTATAAAAGCACATGTATTGTAGTAGTACTATTCAATGAGGGGTCCATTGGGACAAAAAATGGGTTTTCGAGCCTTATATTCAGGCCACTTGGCCATGGGCCTTCGGGCTATGTAATGGGTCTCCCTCTACCCAGAATTAAAAAAGAGGTCTTTTGTTTAATATTATATTGAGGCTTCGACCCCATCTATTAAAAAAATATAATTCATTCCCTGATCTTATAGATCAATAAGTTATTTATATCTTCTTCATTTAATATTTATTAGAGATAAATCATTACCGAAAGGATAATAGATAAATTACGGTTTGATTAGTATGATTTTTTTTGAAGTCAGTTGTTTTATTTCTAGATTATGTGTTTTTTTCCTAATATAATAATATTATAATTTTTTATGTCAAAATTTTGATAGATAATTTTATCTACGTTCAAATTTTAGTGAATTTCATGGTGTAAGAAATAGTTCATTTGGTCTTTTAAAAAATACATTTAATTTTACATTAAAATTGATGGAATAGTTTAGCAGTTTGAATATATAATGGGAATATCTCTTCATTTCTCATAAATTTATTTCTGTCACATGACCCTCTATTAATAATAAAGATTATTAATCTCTATTTTTCATCAATGATAATTTTTATAATATCCATCATTTATCTTCAATGTATTGGATAGTTTTCCAATGGATGGATGATTTTAATATCCCAGGAAAATAATATTACTAGATAGACAAAATTACAAACATGTATATTTTTGTTTTTTAATCATGAATAAATTTAATCTTTTATAGTTTATCTGGAGATAGATTGATGTAATTTTCTCAGGAATTTTAAGGATAATGTTTTTAACTTATACAACATTTATTATAGATATAAATATTTTGTTTCATAGTGATGAGAAATAAATAAATCTTACAAAACCAATTAGTGAAAAAAATAACATTTTATGAAGGAAAATATTTCCAAAATAAGGTTTCAATATGGTTTTTTTCATTATGCATTTGTAGAAAAATATATTATGGTTATTTTGGAAGAATACCTTATGTATTTGAAATGAAAATATTAAGAAAGAATTAAAGAAATATATGTTCCAAAATAAATTACAGGCTTCTGATAATAATATATAACATTATTTACAAAAATTATTTGAAAAAGTTTATATATTAGGAAAAATATCCTAAGGAAAAGGGATCATCAATTCATCCTTGAAAAAAAATATGTCACTTGAAGAATATGACCATATAAATTTCAAATTAGAAGAGATGGAAAATAAATAGTCAGAAAAATAGAAGAAAACATTAGATTCTAAATAATTCCTAAAAGGAATTCTTATTCATGCGTATGGTGTTCATGTTGTTTCTCCACAAAAAAAAGAACATAAAAGGATTTTTTTAGACAGTAAAAGGATAGTTTAGTGGGGAAGCATTATGATTCTAAAAAAGTTAAAACTGAAAATATTTTTTATTTTAGGATTTTGGGGTTATGAAAAATTATATCTTAAATAAATTTGATTCTCCAAGAGATCTTTCACCAAAATAATTCTATTTTCAATATTATTTATCTTCAACTACACCTTCATCCTAAAATCAAAAAAAAAGATGGTTCAGAAATATTAGTGGAATATTTTTTAAAAAATGTTAAACCAATAAATGAGTATGAAGTTCCAAGGATTTAATATGGTGATGTTTACATTGAGATAAAATATATTTTACCATTTAAATTTTAATACAAAAAAGAGTCTCATCCATTAATAATTGGAATAACCCGTCTTCCATAAGATTTTGATTCATCTAATAATAATCCAGATGATACTTCAAAGATAATAGAGATGAATATGAATTACTTTAATTTTTCAATCAATATATTGGATGTAATTTTGAATAACTTTTTTCGATGTACAATTAATATGTATGTTTATTCAATGAAAAATGATTTAAGATCAAGATTCATAAAGGAAGACAAAAATCTATTTTAGAAACTATTTCTAGTTCGATAATCAATAAAGATGTTTCTGGTAGAGTCAAAAAAAGTTCTATGTTGTTATAATGTCGGTTAATAAACATGAGAGAGATTTGATTTTATTTTATAATTAGTTGACCAGGATATCAGAATCTTATAATAGTTTTATTTAGGTAAATCAATGTATTATATTTGAAGTGGGTGATTTTTTGAGAGGAGTGGATAGTCTAAAAGTTTGTTCCTTTTAGTATGATAAGAAAATCACGGACATAATGATCATGTATAAATTGAAATTTGATCAAGCTAATAGATTGAAAAATATACTGAAAAAGAAAAATAATGTTGTTAAAAACTTTTTAAGATGGATTTATATATTTTAGACATTAGATTTTGTAAAATTTTAAATTGGTTCTTAACATATAAATGGATATTTCCTACCGAATTATCTATATATTTTAGTTTTTTCATTTCATTATTTTATATTATATGATTTGTGAAACAAAATATTCATGTGTTCTCACATTAATATTCTTTGAATTTTGTGTTATTTTTTAAAAAAATAGTGGAGTAAAATATAGATCAAAATATTTTTTCAAAGGGGGATCTTTTTTAATAATGTGTTTGTATGTTTTTAAGATTGTGTACTTTGTTGATCATATGTCTTATGATTATCATCATGGGTGAAATTATTGGGTCACAATATTTCATTCTAAAAATAATTTAAAATTAAACGAAACTTATTTTCTATTTATTTTTACATTGTATTATTTTTCATTTTGATGTTTATTAGTATCTTATATGTTCATTATAAATTAATCTACCTTAATTAGTATAATATTTCTAATATTATTATTATCAGGAATAATCTATAAGTATTTTTTTTATAATTTTATTTTACATAAATGTTTTAGGAGTTGTTTTATTTATGTTTTTTAGATGGATTTTTTGCATGAAACATAATAAAATTCATTTGGTATAAGAATAATTAGAACATGTCCATTGGGATGAGTATAGAGTAGATCCTATAAAACTGTTATTAGATGTAGTTGATGAAAATTTCTACTGAATGCAAGATTCATTGAATCTAAATATTGGAGTTGTTACTACCTCCATTTATAAATATTAATTTGAGAACAAGGTGAAGAATAACATAAAATGATAAAAACAACCTGTTGATTTCATACATTTTAAAGTACAAAAATTATCATTACATTGAGTGCTTCAATTTGAAATATTTTTACAGTTTTTCATCATTATAGGATCTATATTTGGGTATTAATTTTAAATTTTATTAATAACTTATGTGGTCATTTTGTATAAATACCTAGAATATCCATGTAATATTTTTTAATTAAATGGGAATTTTATGACTATGTGAAAATTGACGGCATGTGATTTCGAGGCCTGGTGTGCCCAGAATGTATTTCTGAACATTTTTTTCGAGAACATTTAGTAAACATTCTCGTTGGATTTTCTAACTTTTGAACCGGTGCTCAAAATTGAAATCTGAGGTCAATGTTTAACATGTAGTACCAGTATTTGTTTAAGGAGACCTTCACCTCGACCGCAGTAGGTCGAGGGTGGACGTTATCTTTTCACATATTCGTGAAAGAATAAAATGAAATTAAATGGTTTAACATTTTATTTTTATTTTTCTTCTGAAAATTCCATGTGGATGTTTTATAGGTGGGGACCACCTGAAATAAACCTCCCATGAGATGTTATGGTGGTGGGGACCACCTGAACTAACCTCCCATGAGAGGTTATGGTGGTAGGGACCACCTGAGGCCAAAACCCCTAGAACATCCTCTTATGTGTGGGGAATCCTCTTAAACTTCCCCCACTTTAATAGTTCCACCCCCTTTAATTTATTATGCCATCCACTATTTAATTAATTAATCCAATTTGAAATTGCGCCAATAATTAAAATTGGGGAAACAAAACAGTTGGATATTTTGATTTTGGGCGAATGTATTAGAAAATGGGAGAGCTCTGGGAGGACTGTTTTCTCCAACGAAGAACTTCTTCCACAAAGAACGTTCCTCCATCGAAGAATGTCGATGCACGGTTTCGACTTTTTCCTCGGGACATCCTCTAACGTGGGAAGTCTTCAATTGAAGATCATCTTTCCCTCCTCATCACCAAAAACAAATGAATGAGGTTTGGTGTCTATTTTAAATAATTCCCTTTTTCGTTCTTAACAACTCTTTGTAATTCAAAGAGAGACTATAGTCACTTGCTACCACTCTAATGTGGAGAGTGCAGGCCAAACAAACATGGCATGTCCTCTCCAAAATTAATGTGATGATTTTCGGTGTTCTTAGCGATGTAGAAGGTAGTGACCTGTGTCAGCGGTTGGCACCGGTGGAACCCAGGAACCGCAACGAAGACGATGAAAGCAATGAAGGAACCGACACCGCCCAGGGCCCCCGTCACACGTGGTCGCTGCCACCCGCGGCCTCTATTCCCCATGGTGCTCCACCGCTCAAGGCTCTCTAAGCCGCCCCACTACCTCATGCCACTCATGGCCTCCGGTGGCCACCGCAACCCCCTCGTGGTTCCGCGACCCCCATGTTACCCTCTTGGTCCCACGGCTTCACGCCGCTCGCGGTCTTCGAGGCCTATTCCACCCCATAGGCCATTGCCTAAGCAGAGCCTCCAGGGCGGGCTGCCCAGCATGGGTTAGGTCAGGCCGTGTCAGACTGGACACCGACCCACATCGACCCATTTAAACATCATGGCCATATTGTTGTCCACGGGTGTCCGTTTGATGAACTGTCTATGGCACCAGGAACCATGGAACGAGGAGGTTCCTTTGGTATACCCCACTAGAGATTTGGATAATGTTGGGGAATGGTTAGGTGTGATCGAACATGGTGGTCTATGGAAATACTTCTTCGTGAGACTTTATGGTAGTTGCAGTATCGACCTATGGCTTGTGGATCGAACCATTATGGAGATATGTGATCATATTGTGGGGACCCTGTAGCTGGCTGTGATATGAAGAATGAAGAGCTATAATGTTTGGGTCAGCACCATGTGATCCTGTGTGGGTCAATAGTTAGTGATACGATGTGGGTCATCCCCTAGAGATCCTATGATGGGCAGCACTGAGAGATCCTATGTGGGTCAGCACCAGCGATCCTATATGGCTATGCCTCTAAACAAATTAACATGGTTCAGTAGTTACTTCTAATCATCTCTACTAATGTAATTAAGGTATACCTGGTGTGTTCTGAGTTTGTACTTCTTTGGTACATTCCTACGTGGTAATACCTTTGTGGAATTATTCTATGCGGCGTACCTATGTGGTACTTTCCTTTGTGGTTTTACTTCCTTTGTGGAATACTTGATCTTTTGTCTTTTGATTTAGACTATGGGATTCCTCATGATTTAAATGGGTAAACATGATAACCTAGGTATATGTATGGGAATATTGCGAAGTTGAGTTGTCAGTTGATTTCATTTTTTATGGTTTATCCTTTGTGGGTTTTGTGAGACCATGAGGTTCGCGTGGTCCCTACTGAGTATCATTATACTCACCCTTGCATGGGCAATGCCTGCACCATGTTGTGTTTGGTCCAAATGATGGACAACACTAACGGAGGACGGGAGTACTAGGACTGGATATAGGTTAGAGGTGGACCATAGACGAGGCGTACTGCAGAGGCGATCATTCAAGAGTTGTACCTACCCTTCATGTAGGATCCTTAGTGGGTGATTGCAAGATATTTTTCAGTATTACATGTACTTTTAGTTTACTGTACATTCCAGTTGTTCTTGTATTCGGGCCCCTTTTACATACTATACTCACTCTATTTACTATTTAGTTTACTTGATTTTGTATCTTACTGTGTGATTGGTTGTGTGTTTTGCAGGTTATATTGTCAATGCCTTCCCAGTTTCATAGAATACACATTTGGTGCTAGTCGCCATCCCCTAGACTATGGAAGGCGGGCTTGGGTTAATCATATCATGGGCCCTGGGGGATGGGTCGTGACAAATTGGTATCACTAGTGTTGGTACTACCGTAGAACATAAGAATTTGATGTTTTTAATGGTAATAGTATTATGTGTAGTGATTTTGGTTATCATTTTATAGAATAAAGTGTTATTGTGGCAGCCGACATATCCATACACAAGGACCCTGACTTCTAATTTCTGATTAGTGCATGAATACACTGATTGAGTGTTTGTTCTGAATAGTCTTCTTTGTGAACTCTTTCAGTGAGCTCACCAGGTATAACTTATTGACTGTGGCGCACCGATTTTTTTTCTGGATGCTTCCACATAGATAGCCAGCTAGGGTTTAGAGATTCGTACACATGGATATCCCACCGAGTAACGAGGCCTTGGTGTAGGGCCATCTTCTCGTAGAGGCACCAGCTGTACCATTATCTGTTGGGCCACCAATGCCACTAGCCCAAGCAGTAGAGGGAGCATGCCGCTTGAGCAAGTTGCATTAGTTCCAAAGCCCGAGGCCACCCAGGTTCATGGGAGAGACATACCCATAGGCATCTGGGGATTGGTTGGAGGCTGTAGTGATAGTTTTCCTATAGGGAGGGAAACTAGCTAATCTTATGGTGATCTTTGCTGCCAACCTTCTATAGGTAGTATCCGGCAGATGGTGGAACTTGATGCTCCTGGTTCACAACAATGCGACACTTCTCTGGGCAAATTTCTAGAGCCTATTTCCGGAAGAGCTTGTTCCAGCGACTCTTCACACAGTGTGCATGCAAGAGATACTTCATTTGTATTAGGGAGACATTAATTTGGATCATTACTCAGCGAGGATCACTGACATCTCACGATACTCCACAGATATGGTGAGGGGTACATTTATCAAGGCTCAGACCTTTTAACAGGGACTCGGGTGGGAGATCAGGGCTTCGATGTTCTCAGTTAGCATCCCAACGCAGGCGGGGTGTTAGAGAGATCCCTCCTAGTGGATAGTTTCCTTCACGAGCAGCCACTAGCAGTGAGAACCTCAACCAGTCATCACGTAGCAGAGTCTTTTGCAGCTAGAAACATATAGATATCTCATAGGTCCAAGAGGACCTGACCTACAGGTGGATGACCGTACGATTTGGGATCAGTTGTGTGGGGGAACACGAGGTAGATATAGTCATGCCAAGAACTGGTAGTGTTACGCATGCGGAGGGTAGGGTCACCTGGCTAGTGACAGTCCAACCCTCCATATGGATGATCAGCAGGAGGTCGAAGGACGACCCAAGTAGAGATAGAGATTTTAATGGGGAGGTCTGCAGGGAGCAGGCGGACATGGAATAGGAGCTGGCCATGCAGCTCGTGGTGGGTGATGATTCGATATATTACCACCACTGCCACCAGATGGTCCACCCCAACCCCAAGGTGTAGGAGGACAAGGGTGATCCTAGCTCCAGGAAGCTGAGGCCTATGATCACGGCGCTCCGGTGATGATGTGAGGTATGATCTATGTCAACTCCATCGTAGCTGCAATACTTATAGAAATAGGTTCCAGTCATTATTTTATTTCCACTACTATCGTTCGCACCTCAAATATTCTGACAGAGCTGTTGGATCGATCCTTATGGCTAGAGACTCCTACGGGAGTGGATTCGATGATTACACACTAGTGTCGGTAGTGTGATCTTACTCTAGGAGGCATAAGTTTGGCTGGGATCTCCTAGTAGCGGTGTTGAGGCCTTGTGACGTCATCTAGGGTATGGACTAGTCATCTTCTGTCAATGCTCAGATTGACTATATTAGGCACAAAGTGCAGTGTCTTCACACAGATGGGACCAGTTTTACCTTCACCAGAGAGAAAGGATCCTATGAAGCACATAATGGACTTACCCTGAGGAGAGTGTAGTCGATCAATCATCAGTTGGCTAGCCATAACCTTGGAGCTATGGATGGGGAGAGATCAGGTTATCTTCTAATGGTGGACTAGTACGCAGATATCTTCCCTAATGATGATCTAGGTCTACCTCCTTGTAGAGAGGTGGACTTTTACATTGACATGTACCCTGGGTTGCACTGATATCTACAACAACATATCGGATGGCTCCCATGGAGAATCGTGAGCAGCAGGTATAGATGGAGGACTTACAGAGGAAAGGATTCATCCGGCCCAATGTTTCCCTTTGGGCAGCCCGGATTTTATTTTCCAAGAATGAGGATGGGAGCTTTAGGATTTTTTTACTATTGGTGCCTGAACCAGGTGACCGTGATAAACAAGTACCCACTTCCATGGTTTGACGTCCTCTTTGATTTGTTGAAGGGAGCACGATGGTTCTCGAAGATAGACCTCCGATTAGGAAATCACTAGCTCAGATTACAAGATGAGAATGTGTAGAAGATGGTTTTTAGATGTCGGTATGACCATTACGAGTTCCTAGTTATTCCATTTGGTGTAACCAATGCTCTATCAATGTCCATTGGAATCATGAAATGGATCTTTCAACCATACCATGATCACTTTGTAGTAGTCTTAGTCGACGACATATTGATCTAATCTACTTCTATGGAGGGGCATGCCTATCAATTGAAGGTAGTACGGGAAACCCTCTGAGAGCACTAGCTTTATTGTATGCTCTTGAAGTGTCAGTTCTGGATTTGAGAGGTTCACTATTTGGGACATGTCATATTGGAGGCTGTAGCTGCAGTAGATCCAGGGAAGATTGAGGTAGTACTTTCTTGGGAGACACCCGAGATTGTGATGGAGGTATGGAGTTTTCTAGGTTTGTCTGGATACTACCGGAGGTTTGTGCTATATTTCACCAGAGATGCAGCACCTCTCTCAGCATTGAAGAAGAAGGGGAAACCATTCGTGTGGTTATAGAGACACCAGCAGGGTTTTTAATAACTGATGTAGAGGCTAACTAGTGCCCCCCTCTTTTGGCTTCCAGAGGAGGGTGTAGGTTACATAGTATACTATGACACATCAGGGTCAGGGATCGGATGTGTCCTAATGTTGTACCGAGTAGTTATCACTTATAGTTCTCGACAGTTGAGGAATCATGAGTAGAACTACGCTACCTATGACCTGGAGTTAGCAGTAGTTGTCTTCTCCTTGAATATGTGGCGACATTACATGATGGGTGACTGTTTTACAGTATGCTCTGATCACAAGAGTCTCAGGTATATCTTCTCATAGAAGGAACTGAACCTGAGACAACGATGTTGGCCTGAGATACTCTAGGACTATGATATTTAGATAATATACACTTTTGAGAAGGGTAACACTGTAGAAGATGCACCTAGCAAGAGATCAGGTATACAGCTGCTATGTGAGGCAACCGAGCAGCTTGCTGCTTTGCGGATATCCTTTGTGGAATGTGATAGAGTAGTTTTCCTTTAGTCTCATACTGTCAAACCCTCACTTCATCAGTGAGACAGGGAGGAGCAATGTGGTAACACTGACAATGAGACCCGACGTGATTAGATATCCATAGGGTAGGCACCTGTTAGATTTTCTGAAGGTGGGGAGCACGTCCTCCTCTTTAAATGATGTACCATGTTACCAGTGTCACTTCGGGAGGAAGTTTTGAGGGAGTTCCACACATCACCACTAGAGTTACATCCAGGAGTGGTGAATATGTATTAGGTCCTCTGACGACAACACTAGTGGCCAGGAATGAAGAAAGCAGTTGTAGAGTTTGTCTCTCAGTGTCTCACTTATCAGCAAGTGAAGGCAGAGCATCAGTTACCAGTAGGCTTGGTTCATCCCATAGTGGTTCCAGAGTGGAAGTTGGATGGGATATCCATGGACTTTGTGATAGGACTTTCATATACATCCAGAGGTCATGAATCTATCTAGTTGTTCATCGACTGACTCACCAAGTAGGCCCACTTCCAACAAATCAGAGACAAGGGTTTAGTAGAGAGCTTGAGACGCCTCTATGTGCAGTAGATTGTGAGGTTACGTGGATTACCCTCGATGATTGTCTCTAATTTTGATTCATGTTTCACTTCCTAGTTATGAAAGAAGTTGCAGGAGGCTTTCAGGACATAGTTTCGTTTGACCATTGCCTTCCTTCCTCAGACCGAAGGTAAGACGAAGCAGGCCATTCAAACTCTCAAGGATATGCTGTGTGCTTGTGTCCTTGACATAAGTCGTAGCTGGGAGGATCACTTGACTTTGGTGGATTTTTCATACAACAACAGCTATCACTCCACCATTGGGATGGCACCCTTTGAGTTGTTGTATAGGAGACCCCATAGATCACCTTTGTGTTGGACTGACCTAGGGGAGTCAGCCCTCGTGGGACCAGAGATGGTATGGGTTACCACGGAGAACGTAAAAATCATCCAAGAGGGGATGAAGACTACACAATGAAGGAAGATGTCTTATGACGACAGGAGATGGACACCACTGGAGTTCGTGGATGGTGACCACATATTTCTACGGGTCTCACCCCGACGAGGTTTGTAAAGATTTTTCTGAGGCGCCAAGTTATCTCTGACGTTTATCATACCCTTCTAGGTCCTTAGTAGAATTGGAGAGGTGGCTTACAACTTATCTCTTCCACCTCAGCTACACTAGGTGCATGACGTCTTCCACATATCCCAGCTGAGGAGATACATGCAAGACCCATATCACATCATCGACCATGGAAAGATGGATGTCGATGATGGGGTGAATTTTACATAGTTTCTAGTAGAGATTGAAGATCGACAAGAGCAAGTCCATTGTGGGAAGTGGATACCTCTGGTGCACCTTCATTGGCAGCATGAGAACTTCTAGGAGAGCACATGTGAGAGGGAGTCTCAGATTCATGCTCAGTACCCCCACTTGTTTCCTTTGTTTTAGTTGTGGCTTATAGGGAATGAAAGCCCTGAGGTGGGGAGAATTTAAAGACGCAGAATCACCACGTAATATTTATTAATGAAATGGGAATTTACAAGTCAGTAAAAACTGGTGGTTCATGATTCCGAGGCCCTGTGTGCCTGGAATGAATTTCTAAACTTTTTTTCGGGTACGTTTAGTAAACGTGCGAGTGGGATTTTCTATCTTTTGAACCTGTGCTCAGGATTTAAATCTGAGGGCACCGTTGAACTCGCAGTGATCGTATTCACTTAAGGATACCTTCACCTAGACCGAAGTAGGTCGAGGGTGGATGTTAGGTTTTCACAAATTCATGAAAGAATAAAATGGAATAAAATGGTGTAACAATTTATTTTAATTTTTTTTTGAAACATCCATGTGGTTGTTTTGTAGGTGAGGGCCACCTGAACTAAACCTCCCCTAAGAGGTTATGGTGGTGGTGACCACTTGAACTAACAACCCTTGAGAGGTTATGGTGGTGAAGACCACCCGAGGATAAAAACAATTGAACTCCCTCTTATGTGTGAGGAATCCTCTCAAAATTCCCCCACATTAATGGTGCCACCCTCTTTAATTTTTTATGCCAACCACTATTTAATTAATTAATCCAATTCGAAATTGTGACAACTATTAAAATTGTGGAAACACAACAATAAGCTATTCTGATTTGGGGTAGAAAGTACTGGAAAAGGTGAGAGATCCTGGAGGATTTTTTTCTCCAACAAATACCTTCTTAAATGAAGAACGATCCTCCAATGAAGAAAACTGACACACGATTTCAACTTCTCCCTCAGGACATCCTCCAATGTGGGACCTCTTCAATAGACGATCATCTTTCCCTCCTCATCAACAAAAACAAATGAACGAGGTAGGGTGGTTATTTTAAATTCTTCCCATTTTCATTCCTGACGACTACTCGTAAATCAATGAGAAATTATAGATTCTTGTTATCACCCTAATGTAGAGAGTGTGGGCCAAAAAAATTGACATTTCTCTCTGATATTTGTGTAATGATTTGTGGCATTCTTCATGATGGAGAAGGCAGCGACCAGTGTCAGCGGTTGACACTGGTGGAACTCAAGAACCACGGCGAATGAGAACAAGGTGACAAAGGCTCCAGCACCGCCCACAGCAGTCGTCACCTATGGCCACTACCATCTGTGGCCCGTGCCGCTGCCCGAGACCTCTATGCCCTGCGGCCCCCATGGTACCCTTGCGGTCCTACATCCTCATGCTTCTTGTGGCCTCTACGACCTCTACCACCCCTCGGGCCATTGCCGAGGCCAGTCCCCCATGCCGGGCTGCTCGGCATGGGCCTGGCCCTCCATCGCGAGCTGGGTCGGACTAGACCTGGACTCACTTCAACCCATTTAGGAATCCTCGGTCATATCATTTGCATCGTGCATCCTTTTGAAGAACCGTCTATGGTTCCATGATCCATGGATCAATATGGTCCCTTTGGTATACCCCACTAATTATTTGGATAATGTTGGGGAATAGTCGGGTTGGATCGAGCATGAATTCAACTGAGCCCTCAGGAGTAAAAGGATAATAACTCATAGACTGAGCATCTGATTGACACACCATCTATTGCATTGAGACCCCTATGACGTGGAGGTCCAATGAGATAATTCTTCATGAGACATTGTGGTAGTTGGAGTATTGACTAGTGTCTTGTGGAGCAGACCCTTCCAGAGACATGAAAACATAGTGCGGGTACCCTGTAGCTGGCTGTGATGTGAAGAATGAAGAGAGATCTTGTTTGGGTCAGCACCTTGAGATCATGTCTGGGTCAGCACGTAGCGATCCTGTATGGTTCATCACCTAGTGATCCGAGTTGGTTCTACACCTTGCGATCCTATGTGAGTCAGCACTTAGAGATCCTATGTGGGTTTGTACCTATCCATCCTATGTGGGTCAGCATCAAGAGATCCTGTGTGGGTCAGCACCAAGCAATCATGTGTGGCTCTTCCTCTTAACAAAGTAAGATGATTAAGTAGTTACGTATAATCATCTCTAATCTTGTACTTAAGTTATACCTGGTCTGAGTAGAGTTCGTACCTGTGTGTTACTTTCCTTCATGGTAATAACATGGTGGTATTCTTCTGCGTGGCGTACATGTGTTGTACTAGCCTTTTTGGTTTTACATTCTTTGTGGAACATTTGAGCTCTGGGATTTTGAGTTGGACTCTCTGATTCTTAATCATTGACATGGGTAAACCTGATAACATAGGTATATGTGTGGGAATATACCTATGCTTGTTTTTCAGTTG
The DNA here is from genome assembly GCA_963277665.1 of Viscum album. Lineage (NCBI taxonomy): Eukaryota > Viridiplantae > Streptophyta > Magnoliopsida > Santalales > Viscaceae > Viscum > Viscum album. The sequence continues at coordinate 1,059,008 of OY728121.1, forward strand.
ATTTCATGCTTTGTGGTTTATCCTTGGTGTATTTTGTGATACCATCAGGGTCCCAGGGTCCATACTGAGTATCGTTATACTCAACCTTATACACGCTATGCCCCCACCTCATTGTGTTTGGTGCAGACGACGGAGTACGCCGACAGAGGATGAGAATACTAGTACTAGAGGAAGCTCAGAGGTTGACCTTAGACGAGGAATATCATAGAGAAGATCATTTGACAGCTGTACCAACCCTTTAGGTAGGATACTTGGTGGCAGATTGTAGGAGATGCTTCAGTATTACTTGTACTTTCAATTCCTTGTACTTTCTGGTTGGGCTTGTATTCTGGCCCATTTTACTTACTATACTCACTCTGTTCACTATTCAGTCCATGTGAGTTCGTATTTTTTCTTGTGCTTGGTTTTGTGTGTTACACATTATAAAGGCAATGAATTCCCAATTTTAGGTAATACACCTTTGGTGCTAGTCTCCATCCTCTGGCCTATGGAAGGTGGGCTTAGGGTAGTCACGACACGGGCCTCAAGAGACGGTTCTTGTCATTTTTGTTATTCTGATCTTTGAGAACAATGTATGTAACACCCCGAGATTTTATGAAGAATATTCTTATAATTTCATTGATGTCTTGTGTTGTACGCTACACCAAAATGGAGATTGCACTACACACAACCCTGACCAGGCTTCCATTACACGCAATCACAACCTTCCTCGATAACGTGTGTTGTACGCAATACCAGGTTTTACTAAACAACGATATATGGTTATAATATTATCATGAACTAGCCGTTATGAATTGTATTAACTACATTTTGAATTTTATAACATTATTATTCATCTTACTCATTTTCTAGAACATGGCATGAGAATAAAATATATTTTTCATGTAAAATAAGTATTTTTTAAAAAATGCATTTTTGCCACCTTCTAATGGAGTTCCCACATTAAATCTAGTTTTTGAAATGTTTATAAGTTAAATTATACAAAATAAAATTATTCTTTGGAATCAGGATATAAAATTTTACCTTGGATAAATTTTTCATATTATTCTGATAACTTTCATATTTTAATTAATAGTAAAAACATGATATATTTTAATTAAAAACATCATTTTTCATAGTAATAATTTATGTAGTTAAATTATAATATTTAATGTTTTTAAAGTATAAATAGTATATATTTTTACCATTTAATATAATGTATGTCATTAACATTGATTTTACATTAAATTTGTAGGTTAAATCAATTCAATCTTTTCCAATGTTTTAAACAAAAACCTGTTTTCGTTCGACAATAGGATTAATTTAAATTTAATTTATGAAAATTATGTGTATTGAATTTGGAAAAATGGATTCCATATTTGGAATCAGTGATTCCAAATTATATTAATAGACTACTTTTTATTTTTGGTCATTATGAATAGTAACTAAGGTAAATTTTATTTACCAGTCTAAAAGGTAAATCGGGTAATTACGAGTAAATATAATATTATAGAATTACCCTAAAACTTGTATTAATGCAATTGGATGATTATATTTCATCCTAAGTTATATTTGGGTTGAAATGGAATCCATTAGAACCCACTTGGAGGTGATTAAGACCTTTAGTTTATTTTATTTAAAGGAAAGTGAAATATGTCTCACTGAAAATTTAATAAATAAGTATTTTTAATATAAGGTTATACAGAATACTAATTCGGTTATAAATACTCATTTTAAAGATAAAATGTTTTTCTTTATCATGGTAATTTATATGAAATTTTTATGAGTTATTTAATTACCTTATTATCTTATACATTAATGATGCAGAAATTATTTATTTAGTAAAAAAATACATAATATTGTTTTTATTGAAATAGTAATACATATTAAAGGGCACAAAAACCTAACCAAAACATATTTTTAGTGTATATATACACCATAATCATCCAATTACCTAATATATGACCGTTTGTAGTCTTATAAAAAGTGACTATGACACTTAAATTGTTTTATTTTATATGAAATCAAAGTTGTCAACTTCATAATTTAATAAATATAACATTTTAAAATTTAGGTGTTCTAGAAGATAAATCCAACTAAATGTATTCTTATTAAATATATAAGATTTATCTTCATCCTAGTATTTTATTTTTAATTGTTATGAAAAAAATAAGTATATTTAATAATTATTCAAAAATGTTGTAGTAATTATTTTATTAAGAGAAATATCAAATAAATGCTTTCACAAATTGTAAATTAAATATTATATGAACTATTTAATGTTCTCCACTAATTTTATATATTACTATGACATGTTAAAAACATATTAAATATTTTATTTCAAATATATCCTCTATGTGGATTTTATTTAAATTCAAATAAATGAATAGTGTCAAAATTGACACTATTGTTATTTTATAAAAATAACATATTATTAAATTGTTTAAAAATCACAAAAATATTTAAAAATTATAAATTTAAATTTATATAGTCTAAAATTTCATAAATTATCTAATTATGGATAATTCACAGCACATAAGTAATTATTTATAAAAATTTATAATTTAGAATCTTATTACCACAAATAAAATTTAATAGATTAAATAAGGATAAATCAAGATGATAATGTTTAAAATAAATTCCCTACATGTCTAAATTTTATTGGTTGATGATATTACAACCCTATATATTCTAATATTAGAATCTGAGTCATTTTGGAGGCTTTTAAGTGTGGTTATATTTATTATAAATTAATATTTTTAAGATTTACAAAGGTTCTCCTCTCCTCCCTTATAAAAAGGGAACCCATTCCCACTTCTCTTCACACCCTTTTTAGCCATGAAGCTTGGGAAAACCATGAAAATTCCTCTTATAAACCTCTATAGTTATATCATATAGGTTCTGGTCTTCTCAAAAGTCCAACCCTAGTTCCCTACGAAGAAGTTTAAAGGAGATGCGTCGAAGAACAGGTAATCTCTTCAACAGATTTTTTCAACCTTCTTTCTTCTTCAACTTCTTCTTATTTAGTTGTTTCATTATAAATTAATACCATATGTATCACTAATATAATTATATGTTATTATAAATTTTAAAAACCCCCATTTCACCTTCTATCCATCCTACGGAAAATGAAATCATCGCGTGTGCGTACATTCGGAATACTGTCTCCACGCCATGGTGTAATCTGTTTTTCCGACACCACCTTACTCGGATGGGTATAATGGTGTAATGAATATCTATAAATAGTTATTATAAAATAATAAAGATTCTTATATATTTTATCATCCACTACAATTAAATTCCATAATTGTGGGAACGATATCATCGCTCGTGCGTACGTACAGACTACCGTTTCCACAACGCGATGAGATTCATTCTCCATGTTAACCATTCAAGAATGATTATAAAGTATCTATAAGCAATAATAATGAAATATATGACATTATAAAGCTACTATATTTATTTATATATATATATATATGTCATCTACTTACTTCAATTCAAGTCAATAAGGAAAGTAAAGCATCGTTCATGCGTACGTACGGCCTACCGTCCCCATGAACGGTGTGTTTCATTTCATTAAACAATCTATTATATATATATACACTGAATATATATGATATATAAATCATGTTTTAAATTTTGGAAGTAAGTAAATCATGATATAATTAATAATAATATTACTAACAACAAGTCCAAACACATACGATAAATGAAATGATTTTACCCAAAACGCTACTTTAACATGGAATTGAAAAATAAACGGGTAATATAAATACCTAAGTGAACCATATATGATATAATAAAAATTAATATGATTCTTTAGTAACTCAATGAAATTATTTATATCATTATATAAGAGGTTCATATACATTCGAAGCAAATCGAACATAAGGTAAGGGATAACTATTCCAATCTCGTTCTTATCCGAGATTGTTTATTCGTAAGTATTTACTGGGGTTATTATTATCATCCATGTCCATGTTTTCTAAAAATGTTTTTATGTATTCTCAATGTCTTTTTTACCCATTTTTTACTATTACTACATGGTATGTAAGGAATCATTTTTATTTTTTACCATATGAGGTACTTTTTTACTTTTCTGACAAAAGTACAAGAAGAATGTTAATTTTAACTTATACGGCGTGAACATATTTTTATGGTTTCATAATGCCTCATTTTCATGAAGCTTACTCTACAATATTTTATGACTATTTTCAACAAAATAATTTTTTTTAAATTTCTTGAAATTTTGTGAAAAGAAAATGATTTTGAAGAAGAAAGGATTTTTTCCTCAAGATTTCATTTCAAATGTTTTATTAAAACCAATTTCCATATACTAGGACATTATTTATTATGTGTATGTTTTATGTTTAATGTCTCTATGATTTACATGGTTTCACTTTTTTTATGATGAAATGTCCATTTGTTTTATATGGATTATGAGATGATGGGATGATGTTTATGAAACCCATTTTATTCTTTGGGTTATGATGAATGTTTTAAGTTTATTTTGTGGCACAAGTAAGAATGATTTCATTATGAGATGTGTGGGACCTATATCTCCCTCCAATACATTGGGTAAATATTTATATCTCATGAGATAGACATGGCTGGAGTGGTAAGTTAATCTAGTTCAGTAATACAGGACAGGAACGAGGAGTGAACTCGATTCAGAAAGGGACTTTGTCCCCTAAGATGGTCTTGGCAGCAATTCCTTAGCTACTATGGAAATCATATCATGTGATTAATGGTTTCCACAATCACTGTTTTCTTCCCATGCTATTTTATCATGATTTAAGTTCCTCTATGACATATTCCTTACGTACTTCCAGGATTTATTTCTTTTCTCAAGATTTTGATGATTAAACATTATGTTCATGTTTTTAAATTCAATGGTATATGGTTTGTTTTATTTTCTCCATGATTACCCTTACTGAGAATTTGAGCTCACCCTTTATATATTTTCTTTTCCCCAGGATTTCAAGAATAGTTTTAGGTAATAAAACAAAATTTGAAGATCTTTATTGGTGTTGTTGAAGATCTTTCACCATGATTAGAAGATTATATTATGAGTTTCCAAAGACAATAAACTATTACAATACTTGAGTTTTGTTTTTTTTATGTATTATGTATTCCGAAAAAGTAATGTATTGTCCATGTACATCAAGCTTTGGGTCTATATTGTTGGTATCAAAGGAAATGTTTAGTCAACCTTTGGAAACTAGGATGTGAAAACTTTTGTGAGATCCCTAGAGATATTTCTATGGAATGTCTAAGGATGTCCCTAAGGTTATGTATAAGTATAGGTTATAGTCCTAAAATTACGATAACGATATTAGAATTAAACCTAAAATGATTATATGTCGAAGGTACTCCCCCTTGATTAAGTTATTTTCCTTGTATGATTTTTGACACTAACAAAATTCTTTTTGTGTTTTAGTCAATGGGGGGAACCAGAAGGAATCCGGTAAACATTGAATCCAATGGGAAAATTGGTTACTATGAGAAACAACATTTCGTAATTCCTAGAGAGAAAGATATTGTGATTATGCTGAATCAGTCATCGCGATATATGATTAACAAGGTGAAATTTGTTGCTATTCTTAATTCATCAAATAAGAGGAAGATAGACTTTTATGCATGTTTGTATGTTGAGGAGCATAAAGAAATGAAGGTTGATATTTCTAAAGAAGGTAAGAAGAACCTTGATGAATACATCAAATGGAGGGGAAGATGTTATCTGTGTGGAGAGAAGGGTCATAGAGTGAATGACAGTTATGGAGTTCAATGTCTTATCTTTGGAGAACACGAGCATTACCCAACTTAATGTCTAGACCTAAGAGGTTACTTCTAAATCAAGGATGGACTTATTCCATGACAATCATTAAATAGGATGGATTTAAGTGTTTATGTATTGGTATTAAGGAATAATGTTGTTGAGGTACTTTTATGGTATATTGGAATATCTATATATTGGTCAATTGTGGTTTTCAATAAGAATATGGTACTGGTAACCATGAAAAGTTACTGAAAATTTTTTGGAAAGAAAATGATATGCTCATAATGAATGGATAAAGAGAAAATAATATGTTTGATATTATTCATGAGCTCATGACTAATATAAGGACAAAGTGATAACATTGTTTGAGTATATCGAAATTTTGGGATTTTGGTACGTGGAAAGAGTTAACTTTTGAAAGAATTCACGTTTTTTGTAATGTTCAATGGGTATTCATTTTTTCCAAGAATATAATATTACGTTATTCACATGTTTGGAATGAGATCAAAAAGATATATCTTGTGATATATGAGGTATAAATGATGGTATTCATGTGCTTGTTATATAACCTTTTTAGTAATCATTCTCTATATACTATAAAATTAGACAGAAGTATTTTTGAAAATCCTAAATGTTGGAATGTGTTAATTTGGACATCAGATAGTATTGTTTAATGATAGATCTTTTTGATATTATGATAGTATAGTTTTTGAAAAAAGTACAACCTGCAGGGCGGGCGACAACCCGTCGCGTCGGACAAGGTTGTAGGAATCGAACCCACAACTGAAGTGCGACAAGCCTTCATTGCCTACCACTGGCCTACAGGAAGTCCCTGGTTTGTATAAATTAGTTTTATTTTATTACGTGGTATGATAGATGATGTATAAGTCCATTTTTTGAACCATTTATGATTAACATCACCATAGATGGACTTGTGTATATTTAATATCTTATACTGACCTTTTATTGTGATAGAGATAGATGGAATGACATAACATTCTATCGTGTGATCTTCTAATACGTCAAGAATTTCAAATTCAACATCATATATGTAAATAAGAGTTGAAGCAGAAATTGTTCGTGGAATGACCAATGATGATTTTACAGTTAAATTCAGTAAGTATTTTTCCTTATACAATAAAATCATCAGCATTAGGGAAATGGTCTTGAAAACCAAAAAAAAATTCCAAGTACTCACATATCCGATTAATCTGATTTTACCTTAAATCATCACAAATTTATGGCTTTATGATTGTTGGATTTTTTATAGCCACATTCTCTACCACTCTCCATCAGAACATGATGGTTAGATTTCTCTTCCATATCTATATTTTTTACATATGTTCTCATATGTGAAAACCCAGTGATTAGTTAATTTGGGTAACCGTTGCGTTCCATAATTTAGTTTTTAAAGTTTTTTTTTGGTATTCCTTTTTATGATGTGGGTTTCTATTAAAGAAACTTTCAAGTAGTAAACCATTTATAACCCTGACGAATTTCGAGGGCGAAATTCTTTTTAAAGGGTGTAGAATGTAACACCCGGATATTTTATGAAGAATATTCTTATAATTTTGTTGATGTCTTGGGTTGTACATGATACCAATCGGGAGATTTCACTACACACAACCCTGACCTGGCTTGCATTACAGGCAATCGCGACCTTCCACGATTGCGTGTGTTGTACGCAATACCGGGTTTCCCTAAACAACGATATATGGTTATAATATTATCACTAACTAGCTGTTATGAATAGAATTAACTACATTTTGAATTTTATAACATTATTATTAATCTTACTTATTTTCTAGGACATGTTATGAGAATAAAATAAATTTTTCGGATAAAATATATATTTAAAAAAAATGCAGTTTTGTCGCCTTTTGATGGTGCACCCACATTAAATCTAGTTTTTGACATGTTTATAAGTTCAATTTTACAAAATAAAATTATTCTTTGGAATTAGGATATAAAATTGTACCTTGGATAAAATTTTCATATTATTCTGATAACCTTCATATATTAATGAATAGTAAAAACATGCTATATTTTAATTTAAAACATCTTTTTTCATCATAATAATTTATGTGGTTAAATTATAATATTTAATGGTTTTAATGTATAAATTGAATATATTTTTACCATTTAATATAATGTATGTCATTATCATTGATTGTACATTGAATTTGTAGGTTAAACAAATTCAATCTTTTGCAATGTTTTAAACAAAACCCCATTTTCCTTCGACAACGGGATTTATTTTAATTTAATTTCTGAAACTTATGTGTATTGAATTTGTAAAAATGGATTCCATATTTGGGATCAGTGGGTCCAAATTATATTAATAGACTACTTATTTTTGTAAATTATGAATAGTAACTACGGTAAATTTTATTTACCATAGTAAAAGGTAAATCGGGTAATAAAGGGAAAATATAATATTATAGAATTACCCTAACACTTGTCTTAATACAATTGGATTATTATATTTAATCCTAAGTCATATTTGGGTCGAAATGGAATCCATTACAACCCACTTGGAGGTGATTAAGACCATTAGTTTATTTTATTTAAAGGAAAGTGAAATATGTCTCACTCAAACTTTAATAAATAATGTATTTTTAATATAAGGTTATACAGAATATTAATTCGGTTATAAATACTCATTTGAAAGTTAAAATGTTTTTATTTATCATGGTAATTTATTTTAAATTTTTAAGAGTTATTTAATTACCTTATTAGCTTATAAATTAATGATGGAGAAATTATTTATTTATTAAAAAATTCAATAATATTATTTTTATGGAAATTTTAATACAAATTAAAGGGATAAAAACCTGAAAAAAACTTATTGGTAGTGTATATACAAACCATAAGCATCCAATGACCGAATATATGACCGTTTGGAGTCTTATAAAAGTGATTGTGACACTTATATTATTTTATTTTATATGATGTCAAAGTTGTAACCGTCATAATATAATAAATATAATATTTTAAAATTTGTGTGTTTTAGATGGTAAATCCTACTAAATGAATTATTATAAAAGATATAAGATCTATCTTCATTCTAGTATTTTATTTTTAATTTTTATGCAACAAATAAGTATATTTAATAATTGTACAAAAATTTTGTAGTAATTATTTTATTAAGAGAAATACACTACTGGAAAACTAACCTATACCAACGGTTTGGAACCATTGGTATAGGCCTCTAAACTGTTGTTATAACTGATACCAATGGTTTGGAGAACCATTGCGAAGTAAGCTGTTGGGATAGGTCTATACCAACGGTTTTCCCAAAACCGTTGCTATAGACCTATACCAACGGTTTTGAAAACAGTTGGTATAACTAATATGAAAATCTATACCAACGGTTCCATAAAATCGTTGGTATATGTATTTCAAAAAAACATTCGCTGGGATTTAATCCCACAACCCCTAGTTTATCATTGAACGACCTAACCACTAAACTAACATGAATTTTGTGAACATAATTTCACACATATATATATGTATTCTCATAATTATTTTAAATTTTGGTTTATATATTGTTCTCGGTGAGAATATCTGATAAAAAATCAAAGGACCTATACCAACGGTTGTCAAAACCATTGCAATAGGCCCTTTTGTTTCTGGGGTGATGTTAGAATTTGGGGGATCTTTCCCAACATTTTGAAATGGTGTACCTATCCCAACGGTTTGGAGAAACCATTGGGAAAGGTGGCCACAAATTGGATTTTCCCAATAGTTTGGACAAACCACTGGGAAAGACATACCCTTTCCCAATAGTTTGGCCAAACCATTGCGAAAAGTTTCCTCAAAGTGGGATTTCCTAATAGTTTGTCCAAACTGTTGGGAAAGGGGACCTATACCAATGTTTTTTACAAACCGTTGGTATAAAAGCGTTGGGAAAGGTCATATTTCCAGTAGTGATATCAAATAAATGGTTTTACAAATAGTAAAAAAATATTATATGAACTATTTAATGTGCTCCACTAATTTTATAGATTAATATGACATGCTAAGAACATATTATATATTTTCGTTCGTATATATCCTCTGTTTAGATTTTATTTAAATTCAAATAAATGAATAGTGTCAATATTGACACTATTGTTATTTTATAAAAATTACATATTATTAAATTGTATAAAAATCACAAAAATATTCAAAACTTATAAATTAATATTTTTATAGACTAAAATGTCATAAATTATCTAATTATGGATAATTCACAGAACATAAGTAATTATTTATAACAATTTAAAATTTAGAATCTTATTTCAACAAATAAAATTTAATATATTAAATAAGGATAAATCATGTTGATAATGTTTAAAATAAATTCCCTACATGTCTAAATTTTATTGGTTGCGGAGATTACAACCCTATATCATATAATATTTGAATATGAGTTATTTTTTGAGGTTTTTAAGTGGGATTATTTTTATTATAAATTTATATTTTCAACATTTCCAAAGGTGTGCCTCTCCTCCGTTATAAAAGGGGAACCCCTTCCCACTTCTCTTCACATCCTTTTGAGCCTTTAAGCTTGGCCAAACCCTGCAAATTCACCTTCTAAACCTCTCTAGTTATATCATATAGTTTCTGGTCTTCTCAAAAGACCAACCCTAGTGCCCTAAGAAGAAGTTTAAAGGAGGTGCGTCGAAGAAGAGGTACTCTCTTCAACCGATTCTTTCAAGCTTCTTTTTTCTTCAACTTCTTCTTCTTTAGTTGTTTTATTATAATGTAATAACATCAGTATCACTTATATATTTATATGTTATTATAAATATGAAACAACCCCATTTAACCTTCTATCCATCCTACGGAAAATGAAATCATCATGCGTGCATACATACGAAATACTGTCTCCACGCCGTGGTGTAATCTGTTTTTCAAACACCACCTTACTTGGATGGGTATAATGGTGTAAAGAATACCTATAAATAGTAATTATAAAATCATGCAGATTATGATATATTGTATCATCCACTCCAAATAAATTCAATAATTATTGGAATGATATTATCGCTTGTGCGTACATACGGACTACCATCTCCACGATGTGATGAGATTCATTCTCCATTTTAACCATTCAAGAATGATTATAAAATATATATAAGAAATAATAATGAAATATAACAAATTATAAAGCTATTTTATTTATTTATACATATATATATCATCTACATACATCCATTCAAGTCAATAATGAAAGGAAAACAGCATTCATGCGTACGTACGACCTACCATCTCCATGAACGGTGTCTTTCATTTCATTAAACAATATTATATATATATATATATACACTGAATATATATGATATATAAATAATTTTATAGATTTTTGAATTAATTAAATCATGATATAAGTAATAATAATATCAATAACAAAAAGTCCAAACACGTACGTTATATGAAACGATTTTATCCAAAACGCTACTTTAACATGGAATTGACAAATGAACGGGTAATATAAGTACCTAAGTGAACCATATATGATATAATAACAATTAATAAGATTATTTAATAATTCAATGACATTATTTAAATCATTATATAGGAGGTTCGGATACATACAAAGCATATCGGACATAAGGTAAGGGATAACTATTCCAATCACGTTCTTATCCGAGATTGTTTATTCGTAAGTATTTACTAGGGTTATTATTATCATTTATTTCCATGTTTTCTAAAAGTGTTTTTATGTATACGTAAAGTCCTTTTTACCCATTTTTGACTTTTACTACATATTATGTAAGGAATCATTTTTTTTTACCATATGCGGTACTTTTTGACTTTTTCGACAAAAGTACAAGAAGAATGTTATTTTTAACTTATACAGCGTGAAAATATTTTTACGGTTTCATTACACCTCATTTTCATGAAGCTTAATCTATAGGATTTTATGAATATTTTCAACAAAATAATTTTATTTTAAAATGCATGGTATTTTGTGAAAAAATAATGATTTTGAAGAAGAGAGGATATTTTCCTCAAGAATTCTTTTCAAATATTTTATCAAACCCGTTTTCCATCTAAGATGACATTATTTGATATGTCTAGGTTTCAATTTTAATGTCTCTATGATTTACATGGTTTCACTTTTCTTATGATGAAAAGTCTGTTTTTTATATGTATTTTGAGATGATGGTATGATATTTATGAAATCCATTTTATTCCTTGGGTTATGATGAATGTTTTAAGATTATTTTCTGGAACAAGTAAGAATGATTTCATTATGAGATGGGTGGGACCTATATCTCCCTCAAATGAATTGGGTAAAGTTGTATATCTCATGACATAGACATGGATGAAATGGTAAGTTAATTAGGTTCAGTAATACAGGACTGGAACGAGAAGTGAACTCGATTCAGAAAGGGACTTTGTCCACAAAGATTGTCTTAGTAGCAATGCCTTAGCTACTTTGGAAATCATATCATGTGCTTAATGGTTACCAAAATCACATGTTTAATTCCCAAGCTATTTTATCATGATTGATGTTGCTTTATGATATATTCCTTACTTACTTCCCTGATTTATGACTTTGCACAAGATTTTGATGTTTAAACATTATGTTCCTGTTTTGAAGTTCAATGGTATATGGTTTGTTTTATTTTCTCCATGCTTACACTTACTGAGCATTTGAGCTCACCCTATATATGGTTTCTTTTCCCCCGGATTTCAAGAAAGTTTTTAGGTAAGAAAACAAAAGGGGAATATCCTTATTGGAGTTGATGAATATCTTTCACCAAGATTAGAAGATTATATTCCGAGTTTCCATAGACACTAAACTATTACAATCCCTGAGTTTTGGTTTTTTATGTATTAAGTATTCTGAAAAAGTAATGTATTGTCCAAGTACGTCAAGATTTGGGTCTCTACAATATCTCATTAGGGGAAGGATAAAAATGCCATCCTAACAAGGTGAGATATTCTTATTTTAGAAGGTAGATAGAAAATCGTTCTCATAGGGTATATTTATGTATTGTAGGGTTTTCCAATATAAACATTCTAATAGGTTAAAGATAATACTTCACATAGTTTATGGGTTGTAATTTTGTGTTCCTATATATATAGATTTTCAATTTTTATATATTGAATCTTAGTTATTTTTTTTATAAAATCCCATAGTTAATATGTTTTTCACTTGTTAGAAGAATGTATTAAAAATTTATACTCAACATATCGAAAGTTTTTCATTAAAAAGTTTATAATATCATGTTTTCTTTTATTTTTGATTCAATATTTTAAATTGTTTAGTAGTTCATAGTACGATTATACCCATCCCCCTCTAGTAGTATATACGTCCTATATTCCTAGGAGACAAAAAAAGTATAACGTTTCACATGATAAATTGATCACTATTTTATTACAATAACTTGGAACATTACATAATTTTCATAAAAAGACATTATAAAATTGGAAATGGTACAATAGGGAAATGTATATTAGTAAAAAAAAAAGTTTAAAATGATATTATGGGGAATCACAATCCCATCAAATTATCATGAACATGAATGAAAAAACTAAAAAATAAACAAAACATTAATGACATGCTGGAAATTTTGAATGAAAATAATATAGATCCTTTATAAGAATTATATTGAATAATGACTGATGGATATAATAAGTAATTTTAAGAAGTGTAATGGTTATATGAATGTTATATTTATGAAAATTGGAATAGAAATCGGATAGTTCGAATAGTAAATTTTTCCATAGAATTGTAAAATAATATTTGGTTACATGTGAGATAAATGTATTATAAATTTATATCACTATACAGTGAAATATATTTTTTAAATATGATAAAATAAATAATTGACATAAAGAAAGTATAAAAGTATTTTTGGGGAATAATGTTTTATTTTTATTAAAAAAAAATAATTATATATTAAAGAAAATTTGAAAAAAAAAATTATTTTCAAAATACTATTTTATAAAATACTTGTTATTTAAATATAGGTATAATATTATATTATGTTTCCATAAGTATTTTTTGGTTCATAAATTTGATCATTTCATAAAAATTATTATTTTCGCGAAAAAATAAATTTACTAAAATATTATATGTCCCCTATTTAGAACATTATTTTTATAAAATTGATTTAATTTTTAGGATTAGAATATAAAAATTTTGTTAGAGTTATTTTTTGGTCTGTTTTAAAAATAATGAAATATGAATCGGGATGGAAAATTCATGAATAAGCACTATATTTTTTTAAAACAATATACGAACCAATTATTTAGTTTTCTAGATGATAGAAAATTAATAGAATATGTCTATTAATATTAAATCACAATACAAATACTATTGGATGGAAATATTGATCCCCATTTAAAGATATTATATTTTATTCAAATATTTTATAGAAAAACACCATTCTCCTCCCCTTATAAATACCAATATTAATTACCACAATTCTCCAACCAAAATTTTTATCATTAGCTTGTAAAAAGTATAAAAAATATCATCCAAAATATCCAATAAAATTTCTAGCATTATTTTATAAATAAATTCCTCCAATCTATGGAAAAATTCAATTAACATATTTGTCTTCCCAAGAAGTGAGGTAAGAACTCCAAATCACAATTTCATTTAGATTAATTTAGTAATTCTTCTTATACCAAAAAAAAGAGATATTCATGTTTCATTGAATAAAATTTATGATATTATTATACTAAAATATTAATAATGAAATTATATAATTACCAAATATTTGTTTTCATAATATACCATATGTTAATCCTTGTTATAACTATCTATATAGATATTTTTTTTAAATAACATTTAATGAATTCATGGATGGTTATAATAAATAATTGTATGTTTAAAAATAAACATAATAATTATTTATCAAAGTTTTTAATATACATTAATTGTTAAATGATCATAAAAAATTAAATTAAATTTATTCACAGTGACCAATAAAACATCCCAAAATTAACAAACCATTAATCCCCAACATTTAAATTTCATGAAACACAATTCTGTTAGTAGAAAGATGATTTTTTGGATCCATTTATTCTTGTGAAATTAAACTAATATAATATCATCACACTTATTGATTCCATGACTCATTTTTCAATAACTCCCATCATTATCAATAAACAAAAGTAGCCTTGGATCCATGAAAAAGGAATCTTTGAGATGATGATAAAAAATATAATATATTAATAAAATGATCATAAAAGAACAAAAAATAATGATAAGTTAAATATACATTAAATTCTTTTAAATCGTATATATAAGAAATTTAAATTTTTTATTCAAAAGCTTTAGTGCATGTGAAAAGGGATTCGAGACCTGAGGTAAGGGAACTCCAAAACTACAATAATTTTCTTTGGGGTTGCACTTTCGCTATCATTATTTCAATTTTATTCACATTTAAATATTAAATATTATATTTTTTCTTGTATATACACAATTTTTATTTTCCATTTTTTTGTTTAGGATATATATTCTTTTCATGTTCTCTTCGTAACATTTTATTAATTGCAAATACAGTTAAATAGAACATTTATGTTCTTTATTGCTTTTAATATATCACTATATTATGGTATATCCCATCCATTTATATTTATAAATAATAACAATTTAATGTAAAACTATTTTGAGTTATTAAATTTTTTAGTAAAAAAATTATGTTTTAACCTTCTCTAGAGGTTCATTACTCATTTCTCATACTTTTATTTAAGTGGCACTTTTCTATACATATTTCTCTACTCCTTTATTATGATTTTTTCTTCACATCCACTACATGTTCAATAACTATTCATTTTTAATAAATTATAAACATCAAAAAGAAATTAATAACATATTTAATTTATAATCATCATGATATATCATTTGGTTGTCATTTGAGACAAGATTATATAACCTTTTTCACTCTCATGGGTTTTCTAATGCTAATTATTTATGTATGATTTCATTTATACAGGTTACATTCATATTAATGTAATAATTGTGATATTGGGGTGGTAAAATATTTATACATCTGTATAATTCATTTAATAATGTTTTCATCACATGAGATACCATGTATGGTACATTGTCCTGGAGCTTAGGACTCTAGGTTATGTTGTCTTTATAGTTTTCCTTGACCTATATTATGATGTACTATTTTAGGATTCTGTGACATTATTACAACAGAATGATCATCTAATATCATATCCTTTATATAATTGTTATATTTTATTATATATGTTGATCGTCTTTATTGAAATTATTTCATGCATCTTTACTAATATGTTATACTTTATTATCATGTATGTTCTATTATCAGACCTTATTAGCACATTATTTTCTTCTATTTATCTCACAAGATTATACTTTTTAGTTAACAATTAAATAAAAATCACACTATGTAGATCTATATTTATATGAAATTTTTTATTTTTATATAGTTGTATTATGTATCTAATATTCCAAAGACATTGGACCTATATATTTATCGGTTATTTGGTTAATTTTATTAAAATTGATTTTATAATTTATTCATTACATATGGGTTTTCATGGTTGTTATAAGATCAAGGAAATGTTATTTTTATGGATTATATTAGAGAAGATAAAAGAATATAAACCATGAATAAAATAGATTTAAATTTAAAAATCCATAAGCTATTATATGAAATCCATTTATATTATATTCATTTAATGTTAATAGGATTGATTTTACAAGATTGTTGATATTTTTATTCTTATCAAAAAATTTCCTAGAGTTTTATTAAATTATTTAAACTACATTTAACGGGATAATTGTCCCCTTTTTGATTATTCACACACATTATATGTATTATTTTTTTATTATTGTATATAATATTTTATATCAAAAATATTTTTTATAAATATTCACACACTCCCTCGGAAAATTGTAGTTAAATTATCATTGAAATCACCAAGTAGGGAAAATATTGTCACAATTATATAAATCATCCCCAATTAATTGTTTTTTTCAAAATATCCTAGTGAAATTTTTTTAACTCACTTTGGTATAATTAAATTTTTTCCATGGAATCGATTGGTTGTCATTATATAAACTAATCATTAAATATCATGATAAGGAATTTTCTTTTCGTATACAAAATCATCCTCTAATTCATTAAATGTTCATGGATTGTGATGAATATTTATAGAAAATCTTTATGAAAAATGTATATTTCTACGTTTTATGAATGAATATAAATCACAAATGATTTATATATAGGATAGTATCATCTTCAAAGAAATTCCCATTGTGAGATAAAATATTGTTGGTTGGAGGCCAGTTGTATAAGACTCAATAGGGGTGAATTGAGTTGTTGAATTTTTATTAGGTTATAAGATGAATCTCATTAATTTATGATAAGTTAGGATAATTTCATAAGACATTAATTAAATGAAAATTTATTCTTAATGAAAAATATCAATCATTATATATTTATAGTGGTTCAAGTAATAGATATCACATACTCTACTCTATCAACGTTCAACTACTTGAGCTTAGTGATTTTCACTAAAACCAATAATTTTATCTGGGGCTATCAGACTTATTATCAGGTACATCATAACAAAGTGAAATAAATTAACACATTGTAAAATAAAAAGAGATTTTACCTTTATCTATTATAAATTTAAAAAACATCATCCTTGAATGTTCATTTACCAGGAACCTTTGATGTATATAACAAAACACTAGCATATATCACAACTAGTGTGAATAATTAAGGAATATAATATTATTGTCACAATAGGTATATGAAACTGACAAAATAAGATAAATCTAAAAGATAAAAAATAATAATGAAAATAATATTTATGAGATTTTTCATAAAATAGTATGATATATCTTTGAATAACTACAATGGAATCCTAAATATTCTTCTCCTTTATTTGAGAATTATTTGACATCATAAAATATTTGAGATATACAGTTGAGAGTGAATTTCCTTCTATTCAGCTATATTTTCTATTTATTTACATTATTATTTTAATACTATTTTAAAAAATTCTCATTTCATTTTGTTTTATGAGATTCATGAAATTTGATCAGGAATTAAATTATAAGTGTCATTTTTTGAAAATATATGAGTAAAAGGTATGATCATTAAATCATTATTTTAATTAATTCTACTAATAAAATATTAAACCTTTTTATAATCGATTTTACCATAAAAAATATCCATATAGTTACTTCACTAATAACAACATTAAATTCCACCTAAAATACTCCAACCATAATAAATATGTAAGTTACAGAAAAAAGTACCCTATACTACATCAAGATATAGCTTTATTATTCATATTTGATTTCATTTTTCAATATTAATCCATATATTCATTCTTCAAATTTTTTATTTAATCATTAATATGAATTATATATTTTTTATTTGGGTATATTAATTCTTCTTGTGGCCTTCTCACTCAGGAAGCCACATTATGTAGTTGTTCTTCGCATAGTTACGTTAATCACGTAGAATTCTCACTCATCTAGGAAAATTATGTCTACATTAGTATTTCATCAATTTGGAAACATGTATACAATTACACCATATACCCTATTCGTGCATCTATTTACTCCAAGAATCCATTTGATTGATGTATCCATTTTCTCACATATGTTATTCATCGACATAGGTGATTTCAACATAGTAGTTTTCATGATATAGCAGATTTACATATGTGTTTCATTCATTTATTTTATTTAAATAGTTTATTTTCTAATACAACTAAATATTAAAATTGTTTATTACCTCACATAGAGAATTTTCAAATTGTTGGTAAATTTTTAACAAAAACTATTATAATTTCACAACATGACAGAATGACTAAAAAATAAAATCAATAAGATTAAACTCGGTGAGAACACATAAAAATCATTAATAATATTTGAAAGGTATTCATGATCATCAAAAAATAACAAACCAGGGATATGTTGGATCAATATTATTAGTGTAATAATCATCCTATTCTTTTTTTTCACAAAACACATTAACCAATAAACCAGAAATTTGAAACGACATAAATGATTTTTAGAAAATATATATAATATAAATATATTTTTAAATTTACATGATTATCCTTTATTATCCCCAATAATAATAATTCTACCCCTTCAAAATAGATGAATTTTCCACACAATGTTACATCTCTACCATTTTTTATTAAATGGGAAGGGTAATGAGAAAAACTGCTATTAATGAAGCTATTCATGTGATAAAAATCGTAAGTATTGTAAAAATACTTATTCTGATTTAGGGAACGAATGAATTTCATAAAATTAAAACAAATAAAATAATTGTTTTGAAATAAAATAAATGAAAAAAAATTCATAATAACCAAAAACAAAACAAAATTTTATTAATTAAGAATAATAACCAAAGAACTGACATAAATATAAACTATATTAAATGAAAATATGTGCATTGAAATACAATAAAGGGACAAAATATGTATTTTATTAATGATGAAATATTGTTCAAAATTGTAAATATCCAACAAAAAATAACCTTTAATTAGTTATATCACGATGTTTTATAGATTGGATCAAAATCCGAAGAGGTTTGGTTGGTGTCTTCTTGAATGTTGGAGAGGGTTCAGAGGTTGATGGAGGGTCAACCCCAGGAGTTGAAGAAATGCTGCCAATCTACATTGGACAACCAGCCTCTCTCCAAAAACATGATATATCATGTCGTATCCAGGTTGGAGTTCTCAATACCTTCAAAAGATTAGTAAAATAAATTCTACGATCATAGGTACTAGTAGGGACAAAGCCTATTTTCCTTGTATGTACTGATGAAATTCCTTATTTCCATGACTACATAGCAGTAAGAGTATCATAATTCATGTATTTTTTTCCTAGAAATACAGGATGGATGAGTAAATATACTCATTTATTGGATTCTCTTAATGTATTTGGAGGTGCAAGACTAAGAGATCTTATTCCTCTAATATAATTCATTGAATTTTGATGTAGATCAATCCTTTTAGAGACCCGAAGCCTGACGTACATGGGAATTACATTACTTTTGCGGAATACTTAGTACATAACAAAAACACACACACAAGGACCGTAAAAGTTTAGTGTCTTTTGAAACGTGGAATATAATCTTCTAATCGTGGTGAAAGATCTTCAACATCTCCCATAAAGATCTTCTTCTTTTTTAATACATAAAAACTTTCTTTATATCCTGGGGAAAATAAAACATAAAAGGGTGAGCTCAAATTCTCAGTAAGGGTAAACAAAAGAAATATCAATCACATCATATATATAAGCACATAACTTTTTGAAATCTTAACCTGCAAAAGAGATCATAATTTCATAACATGGGATAAATCATAGAAGTGAAATGTAATCCCAATAATCATAAATTAAAACATGAAACTTTGTGTCATACACACATAGTCATAGATAATCATATCTTATTAGTCAAGACTCATTGCCAAGACTATCTTAGTGGACAAAGTCCATTTCTGAACCGAGTCACCCTTGTTTTAGTCCTGTTTCACTGAACCGGTATAACCTACCGTTCCAGCCATATCTATCTCATGAGATAAAAAATCCTTACCCAATTCATTGGAGGGAGATATAGGTCCCACCCATCTCATAATGATACCATTCTTATGTGTTCCACAAAATCAAAAATCATACATCATTGCATAACCCATGTAATAAGAATGGGAATCTCAAACATCATGACATCATAAAACAATTCATATAGGATAAAGGAGTTCATAAAAATAATTCCATCACAACATAATCAAATCAATGTAATAATATGGATTTAAACAGAACCCTATATTATCTTAGATGGAATTTTTTTTTGATAAAACACATGAACTCTATTCTTGAGGAAAATATCCGTTCCACTTCAAAAACACTTTTCATTTCTTAACATGTCATACAATTATAAACTAAAAGAAGTTGATTAAAAATAAACATGATAACTTGTAAAGGAAGCTTCTTGGAAATAATGTTTTAAAAATCCATTCATGCTGTATAAGTTAAAAAAACATTCTTCTCGTACTTTTGTCGAAAAAGTCAAAAAGTACCTCGTACGAAAAACGATAAAAGATTCCTTTCATATCATTATTAAAAACTCACCGAAGGGTAAAATTGGATTTAAACTATTTTAGAGGGATATAAATATTACATATTGAAGAAAAATGGTTGTGGATGATAAAATATTCCCCAGTAAATTCTAATGTATAAACAATCTCGGATAAAAATGAGATTGTGATATTTCCCTTACCTTAGGTCCGATATGCTTTGTATGTGTCCGAACCTCCTGTATAATGATTTAAATAATGTTATTGACTTATTCCAGAATCATACATATTTTTATGATATCACATTTGTTCATATTCTTAGCTTCTTAGTAGTAATATTTCATTGCTACTTGTTATTCGGGTGTTTATAGCTTTTTGTTCTTATGTGTGTCTTGTCGAATAAATTCTTATTCCTAATTTGCAGAATGGTATTAGAGTAATATATATCATATTCAGTAATTCAATTAATTTATATAATCATTATGAAATGAAGATCATGTAGAACGAGTCACATCACATCGTGGAGACGGTATTCCGTACGTACGCACGAGTGATGATATCGTTCCTATGATCGTGGAATTGTATTGGAGTGTATGTTTACTGTTTCAGAATCAGTATCACTTTATAATAATCATATATAGTCATTATTTACACCATTATTCCCATCCAAGTAAGGTGTTGGTGGAAAATAGATTACACCACAGCGTGGAGACGGTATTCCGTACGTACGCACGCGCGGTGATTTCTTTTTCTGTATGATGGATAGATGGTGAAATAGGTTTGTTTCATACTTATAATAACATATCAGTATATGAGTGATACTTATGTTATTACTTCATAATGAAACAACTAAAGAATAAGAAGTGGAAGAAGAAATAAAGATGAAAGAATCGCTAACGGACATTACCTCTTCTTTTAAGTGCTTCTTTGAGACCTCCTTTTAGGGCACTAAAATGGGTCTTTGAAGAAGACCAGAACCTCTAGGATGTTTCTAGAGAAGTGTAGAGAAGAAATTGTCAGGGGTTGGCTGAGCTTGAATGCTCAATGTTGTGTGAGGAAGAGAGGGAGGATGTGCCCTTTTATAAGGGAGGAGAGGGGCACCTTTGGAATAACTAAAAATATTATTTTATTATAAAGTCAAGTTCGGTTTTAAATAGCTCCAAATTGATTTATTTCAAAGCTAAGGTGGGGATGGGTCGAAATCCTGTCATCCAATAGAATTTAGACAATTTTAGGTTCCTATTTTAACCTTATCATTTAGATTTAACATTAAGTTAAATAATTTTACTTTTACCGTGTCTTCTTGTGTTCTTACACTATAAGGTTAATAAACTTACTATAAGAAGCCAAAAGAACCCCAAGTTATTTATTATTAAAATATATAACCTTATCTAAGTCATTTTGCCGAACCTTAGATTTTTAAGAATAAAATAACAATTAATAATATAATATTTTTTTAAAAAACTATTTTATGTCAATTTTGACTCTATTTAGTAATTGATTTTTGTGAAAATCATAACAGAATGATAAGTTTGAAACAAGTTAATTAAATAAATAATAACATGTCATATTAACCTATAAAATCAGTGGGATTCATAAAAAGTTTCAAATTATATTTATTTGGGCATTTATAATTATGTCAATATTTCATTAATAAGATAATTACTGCATCATCGTTGTGTCATAAATAAATTGAATTATTTAATGTCTAAAAATAACAAATAAAATACCATTATGTAGAAAATCTTTTTATCTTTCTAATGAATATTTATAGTCGAATTTATCTTATGTATAACCCCATATTAAAAATGATTTACTTATTAAACATTGATTTTAACTATTTTAACCCTTCTTTAAATAAATTAATAATAAACATCCTAATCTAATCCATGTGGGCCTAAATTGTCATATATTATTCCGAAGGTTGTTTTTGGTCGAATTACACTTATCTAGTAGAATTAGGACATGTGTTAGGGTAATAATAATAATATTTTTTCTCTTAATTACCCTATTTACTTTTAACCATGGTAAAAAAAGGTAAAAAGTTACTATTTACCAAAAAAAAATTTCATCTCATTGAACCAAATTTTACTTACTGACATCTACCGTGTCTCTTGGATTTTCAAAATTCCACTCACAGAAGGGGTAAAATTATGTTTTATGAAAAATTCAGTTTTTTAACTACCACTTAGTGGTTTCACTATTCATCAAAAAATTAAAGTTTCCAGAAAAATACCAAAAATTAGGCCTAAGCTATATTTGATATTATGAACTCAAATATGATGTCTATTTTACCAAATTTAAAAAAATCAGTTTCATTAATTTAAAAATTAATTCCCGTCGTCAAAACAAATAGCGCGTTCTTAAGAGATAATAACTATCAAAAGATTGACACTTGTTTATGTCTGGTTTAAATGTAGAATTACATCCAATGACCAACATTGTATTAAATTGTAAAAATATATTCTAAATATACATTAAAACCACTCAAATTAATAATTTATCACTATTAATTATTTCGATTAAAAAAGATGTTTTTAATTAAAATTTAGTAATTTTTACTATTCATCAAAATATGAAAGTTATCCGAAAAGTACCAAATTTTCACCTTATGCTAAATTCGATACTCCGAATCCCAAAATGAAGTCCATTTTGAGAGATAAAATTTCTAAAATTTTAAAATGTGGTTATTACTATTCATAACAGCTAGTTTTAATAATATTTTAAAAGCATATCGTTGTTTAGTGAAACTCGGTATTGCGTACTACACACGCTATTAAGGAAGGTCGTGATTGCGTGTAATGCAAGGCAAGTCAAGTATGCATGTTGTGCAAGCTTCTTTTGGTGTAGAATACAACACAAGACATTAATGAAATTAAAAAGATTATTTTTCATAAAATCTCGGGGTGTTACAATCCTTTTGAGGATATATTTTTTTGTAACTCCTAGATGTAGGTCCTTACTTTTCTACGCATATGAGAAATAAATTACATACCATTATTGAGTATACCATTTAATCTTTCAACCAATATGTAAGAGAATATATAATAACTTTGAAACAAATGAATGTTGACTATGGACATGAAAGAGCAACAGGGGGTCCTATGTGTGAATTATGTTCAATTTGGTCTAGTGATTCTTGAAATCAAATTATCCACCCCTATAAAAATGATGTCTTCTGATCTATATGGGATAGATTCTATCAATTAAGATACTTATTGAATAGTAGTCTTAGGTGCATGAGTAACTGAGGCACTAGAAATATGTGGCATTGGAGCACTAGTAGTAAATACTATTACCATTGAAATTGAATGAATATTATGAAATAGTTATTACACTGTAAAAAATCCTCCTGTAAGAGTATCATAAATTGTAGGAACTTCCTCTGAATATTAGGAACTAAATTTCACTTATGATGATTATTTATGAAGATCCTAACCGCCATCCTGAATCTTGAGTAGCATATGTGTAAACCACAAATTGTGTTTATTGATGGGGTTAATAAAGCTTGAAACCATATCCCTACATAGATAAACTAAGGTTCTATTACACTTGACAACTAATAGTTCGCTAAATTTTTCCTACCATCCTATCTAAAGAAACATTAGTCCTAAGACCTGAACATATGATAACAACGTTGATCTCTTGAAACATAGGTATAATGTCCCTTTTAAATTCTAGCATAATAAAAGGGGTGAATATAACATAGTTTAAAATTGGATATGATATGTTACTTAATTAGTATATGAAATCACCTATTCAAATTGATTCATGGAATCATGAGCCACTGACTTTCAAAATCATCTGGTGTGGAACAGGGATGACCCTTTTTGGTAAACTCAAACTTCATTATAACTCCACATCATAAAGTGTTCAATATCTCATTAATTTCTATCATTAAAATATTATATATCATAAAAAATCATCTTGAGACATATCAAATTGAACAGTTGAAGGATTCTTAATCATGTCCCATTGAAATGAAATATTAAAATAATTCTCATTCATCTTTGACAAAGAAGAATTTCTATTTTACAACACACCCTCTTGTTCTCTTATATATATAAGGTCTTATACATTAACCTCTATGTAACTTGTTTCACTGGTTATATTTGTTGATGGTTTTTTTAAATATTATTTATGTTGTTGTAATTGGATCTATATTTTCAAAATTGGATCTATAAAAAAAAATCTCCTAGAGAAACCTCATCTCAATCTTTGAAGACATAATCTCATTCTCAAACTCAACATAATATCTTTTGATATTATAAAACCCAAATATTACAATAGAAGTAGATAAATGTATCTGATTTTCTACATTATAACATTCATAAGTTTTTCTCATGGATTGGGTATCATCGTACACTTGGTGAGGTGATGAAATTATCTCTGGAGTATATGAAAGAACAACAGCTTTATCAAAATTCATTTCGTCGGTTCAATCACTATCAATAGGTGGTCTATGAGGTATAAAATTATCTATTTTATTCTCAAAACCATATTATAATCTTTCTAAAACATGTATAACCGATGGAACTATTTCAATTTGATACTCCATATGAGTTACATCAGCTCTCTCAATAGTTATCTCAATATGTTGAATAGATTCATCAGCTCTAGTAACATCATCCATTGATATCTGGACAACCTCTTCAACAACAACTTTGAATTTTTGAACGTGATGCTATGATCTGGAAGAAAATAACTCCTTTACTTGCCTACAAGGAACCCCCTAAACATGTGCTTCATCATTAGGTGGTGATGTTGTGTATGGATCCACTTGAGCGTGTGAAAGTTGTTATATAATCTCATAAGTAGTTGAATCATTTCCATAAAGTCTGAGAGATATAGAAGCAAAATCTATGTTATACCCAACGATTTTTAGTGGAACATCCAAAAGGGTATTACTCTTATTAAATATCATATCTTATCACTCATTGAGATCAATATCTTTCTCCATTAACACTATGTATATAATCCTTCAATACGGTTTGTAATTCAAATTTTCTTTCCCTTGGAAACAGTTATGCATAAATTACATCATATATAGAGGAAAATTAATCATTATGTTTTTTATCATTCGAAATAATAGATACATATACTGAAAAAAAACACATTCTCTATCTCACTATATCTTTAAGTAATCTTATAAATAATAAACTTATAGGGTACATTCCACTTAGGTTCCATATTATTAAAAACCTCCTTCTAAAAAGTATAAGTTCTAAATAGAAATATTAATACTATAGTTATCCCACTATACTCATATAAATTTGTGTCTAGATATCACTAAACTCGCCCTCAATGTGATAAATAAATACTTCATCCATTTCCAAATACTAAAAAAGATCAACTTTTCCATTCAGGTTTGATAATATCACCTCCCATCCTTTACTAAACTAAAATAATGAATTTTCTATAAAATCATTTAATTCATCCTAAAATAGGAACATTTATTTCCTCTCTTTAAAGAAAAACTCATATCCTTGGAATTAAAATACATTATTTTAACACAATTTATTTCCTCTTATTCAATACAATTCTATATACTTTTAATATATGAATTTCCTTGGTGGAGCACATATATTCACATTTATAGAAGAACTAGAACATCCATCATCTACATGGAAATAATTGAAAATCATAGAAGGGTTAATTAGAGGGTGATTTAATTTTAATTGAATGGTGGTGATGGTTTGTATTTTGGGAGATGGGATGTAGGTGAAAGTTGTAACACCATTAGATATTTTTTATTTTGTTTCAAACTAATTTTAACTTTTTATATTTTATATTTCACGTATCAGTAAATATATTTTTTTAATAAGAATGCACTTAGTGTAGATTGAATTATACGCCACACTAGGTTAATATTAGGAAAAAACACATAGATTACCTTCTGTTATATGAAACACAATGTTTGTCTTGTATTAAACACAATTTCAAGTCCCATCAATATATTGTGTTAAACGCAAGGATGAGTTTTAATGAACTAAAGGATACTATTAATATTATAATTAAAATATTTTCATAGCTACGACCAAGCTATTGGTGTGGTTCTTATAAATAAAAATAACTATCATTTAAAAATATTATTTATATGTGAATATAAAATGAATCCATTGTTTATAAGTAGAAGTGAATGAAATAACTATACGAAAATAAATTAAAAACATTTCTCATAAAAAAAAATTTCTATGTAAAAAACTATTTTATCACAATTAATAAATTAAAAAATTATGAAATAATATTTAAAAAACGTTATAAATTAAATTAATATTTTTTATACTCATCTAATATATTTGCTAAGTATAAGATAAGAATAAATCCAATTTTATGAATAAAAACATGTATTTTCTAAAAGGTAATTTGAACTCACATTAATAGAGATCACATTTTAAATATGATTTTTGAAATATTCATATTTTTTATTTGAAAAAATGAAATTCATTTGTAATGTCTAATATAAAATTTTACTATCAGAGAATTTTTTTTATTTTTCTGAGAAATTTAGTTTTTTGATGAATAGAGAAACACAGGGAATTCTAATTCATATCTTCTTTTTAATATAAATTATTTATATATTAAAATTATATTATTTTTGGTTTTAATGTGTAATTAGAAAAAATTGAAATCATTTAATCCAATATAGTTTATTTTATTCCAATAGAAATTGAAATTGGATCTAAATACATATCAAAATTTTCAACAATTTTTACTTTAATAACTTGTCTTCTTGTCCTGTTTGTGGGATTAATTTTAAACTAATTTATAACAAATATGTGATTATAATTTGGAAAAATGTATTAAATATTTATAATATACATTGTTTATAATGAATAATAATTTCAACTAGGTTTTTTGCCAAAAATATTTGTGACAATGATTAAAATTAATTATAGTGATTAAGAGAAAAACAAGCTTAACAAATGACTAATCTGTAAACTTTAGGCCCATAATTACATATAAACTTCTCAAATATACATTTTTTAGATTTATTTAATCCCCATAAAATAATTTATTTAAATATTATCATTACTCGTGCCATGGCACATGGAGAAAACATGGGTGAAATTCCATTTTAAAAAATTTACATCAAAGTCAATCCTCTTCCACTATAAAAATTAAAGCACTCCTTAAACTTATTCAAACATATCTAGCCTTTTTTATCATCCAAAAATCTTCCCAAATAATCTACAAATATACCAACCATCATCTTATAAAACAACACATTATAATCAATTCATCCAAGGAATCCCTTGGCTAGGAAACAAATGGAGTTTCCGAAATAATAGCTAACATCCATCATCAATATCATTTTTATTATTTTAATTCTACACAACTGAAACCCTACTTATTATATGAATATAAAATATCCTAATAATCCAAAATGTATTTAGAAGATGCGATTCTAATGGTTTGACATATACTTATACAGACTTTGATCTATAGAGTAATGAGTGTAACATACTTTTATACAGAGAACTACTGCCTCACAAAAATCTGTTGTTCATTATTATATGATATTTAGGATATTTATTATTCCTTCAGTATTATTGAATTAATATAAAAAAATAACTTTATGCAATCCATTTTCAGTATCAATGATAATTTCATTTTTTGATGTTTCGACTACCATCATCTCCAAGCGATGTGATTCATTCACACATTACATTTAATTTATTATGGGTTTAGTAAATGTTTGTTATATTTATATGAAATAAAATTTTTACTATAATGATAATATATATATGTGATTTAATTTATTTCATTCAAAATGATAATTAAACGGAGACAACTATCATGCATACATACAACCTACCGTCTCCGTGAATGGTGTCTTCTATTTCATATTTATAAAATTTTATGATTATTATAAATATTTTAGTACTAAATATATATGAAATTTGTATCCTAATTTAAATTCATTAAAGAATTAAATTATGATCAAAGTAAGAGGTTAAAAAATAATAAATCAGAAGATGTACAAAAAAGAAAGAGGATATTACCAGAAGCCTGTCATTAACTCGGAATTGTTAGTAAGCAAGTAATATAAATCAACATATAGTGTTATATATAATAATATGGTTTTTTGGTAGATTTATAATGATTTTATATTTATTATACATTAGGTTTTCGCTTGTATGAATAAATTATAGACTTAATGTAAGGGTTTTCTAGACTCACTTTTATTTCCTATGAGTCACAAGCCATCTTCACCTCCCATTTTATTATATGGGGTAAATAAATCCCTTGAATTCATTATTTAATTGATATAATTATATTTATGTGTATTTACATATTGAATTTATTATATTTATTTCCAGGGTCTTATGTTTAGATGTTACCAAATCTGTAATGTAATTATGTATCAATTTTCCTTCTTCGAGACACATGCCACATTCTGCACCAATATTTTTCATATACATCCATTGAATTATTTTATCATGAATCTCAATATTTTCATAATATTTTATACTTATTGTAATTTTCATCTTTCTATTTTATTATTATTCAAAATTACAAAAGTGTTAAGAGTTTATTTCTACTATCTCACTATTTATCGAGATTATTTATGATTATGCTTCAATTAATGAAATATTATAATCCATAACTCCAGAAATCTCTTCAAATTTTTTACCGTCTGCTTATTCATGATATATAATATTAATTTAACCATTTTCCATTTTTTTTGTAATTATGATAATTTGGAACAAAAAATTAAGAAAATATGACTTCATTTCACCTTTCTTCCAAAATATTATTATATTACAAAACCATGTTTTATAAAAAAAATTATGAAATTTTTTAAAAAATGATTATTTTGTTATCCTAATATGTTTATAAGAAATTTTTACAAGTGTATTTAATTTTTATGAAATTATTTTAAATGTAGTTTTCTTTTTGTTTACCAATCAAGGAACTTTTCTAAACATTAATTTTGTTAAATAAAATTCGAACATGTTCAAACTTACCCACCATCTTGACCATCATTTACATGAGTCTTAATTTGTAATCATACAAATTTATTCTTTTAAATAATAATTTATTCATAAAATTATGTAAATTTTGTGATTATAAAAAAGTTCAAAAAATGTTTTTTCAAAATAAATTTCATTGAGAAATTGGTTTCGATGATTTTCAAATATCCTTTTTCTTGTTTTCAAAAAGATTCTTTCAAAGGAAATGATTTCAATGGTCTAAAATATTATTTCAAAACCTTTAAAATTATTTTCAATGATTACATTTTTCAAAATGTTTTTGAGATTATTTTTTACATTTTCAAGGAAAAAAGATTGCAAAAAAATTTCATGCATATTTTTTATGTTTTTATGGAAAATGTTTTTCAAAATTGTATCAATACACTTTAATAAGTATTCATGGAAAATGTTTTTAAAAAATTTTCCTGATTCTTTATAAAATTTCAAGGATCCCTTCATGGAAAATGGTCTTCAAAAATGATTTATGTTTTACAGAAAGGTTTTTTAATGAATAAAGGATATTTTATTCAGGGAATGTTTTTAAATATGTTTCTTATTATTTCCCATATAAGAATAAATATATTGGTGTTACTCATTACTTTATTAGGAAATGATTAAATGGTTCCATTCATATGGTTTTGGGAGGTGGTTTTTGTTTTTTAGGAATTATGCTTATGACACCCGTTTCTTATTCATAGGTTAAATGTTTATGATACACACTTATTTTTACGGGTTTTGATTTAGTTAAATGATTATGAAACACATTAATATTTCAAAGGATATGTTTTTTTGAATGTTTATTAAACCTATTTAATTTAATGGGATATGATATTATATCATATGATATTTTCCCATACATGTGTATTATTTCATTATGGGATGGGTGGGACCTATATGTCCCTCCAATGAATTAGGTAACGATTTATATCTCATGATATAGACATGGATGGAATTTGGACCGAACTCTGTTTGGTAATGGTATTTGTCTATTAATATAGTCAATGGAGTGAAACATGACTACTAATATGGCCTTGGGAGTCAACCATGACTACCAATATAGTGTGGCAAGTAAACCTTTACTACTAATATTTCTATGGTACTGATGCCTTGTCAACTATGGAATGAATATTATATTTTTATGTGTCTGCCAAAGTTGTATGCCTTATTCCTATGTATAGTATCATAGATTATACTCTTGATTTAATTTTTATTCATGCCTTATAAAATTCAAATACTTATTCCATGAATCATGTATATGATCTTTCATATGCATGGTATGATCTTTAAATTCTATTATCATGTTCTCATACCCTTATTCTCATGTTATATTTATGTATCTCTTTTGTTTACCCTCACACATCATCTGAGCATACCCCATTATTATGATTTCATTACCCAACTTATTAAGATTATTTTTACCTAGAATTACTAAATGAGAATATCTTAGGGAGAAACATTAAAGATCTTTCACCATGTTAGAATATTTTGTTCCATGTTTCCAAGTACACTAAACTATTACGGTCCTTGGGCATTAATTTTAATAATATGATGAGTATTCATCTAAAAGGATGTAATATCCATGAATGTTATACCAAGGTCACTATAGATAGTATCATATGACTATTTTAGTCATCATTTTCAAACTAATATGAGAAAATATTTTTGAGATCCAAATGTATATTTCTATGGATATGTCTGGTGATTTACTGATGGATATTTATAATGATATGTTATGTTAGGGAAATATCCAATAATTTTGTTAAAGGATTGAGAGATTGGTTTCAATAAAATATTTCCCAGTATAAATAATACAAGTGTGTGTTGCTTTGGAATAGATGTACATTGGGTTAACCCAAAAACACTGCCTTGAGAAAGACTTGATCGAGGACTAGTTCAAGACAACGGTTCATGCTACACAAAAATTTTGACACTCCTGAGATATTTTATTTTAAAATTCACAAACTCTTTTTGAACCATAATAAAATATTTAAATAGAATATTACTATGAATAAACTAGGATAAACCTATGGTGTCATAGGATGGTGTCATTATTTTGACATCCTAAGAGTGATTTTTATTTATTATTTTCTTTTTGTCCCAAATAAGTGATGCTCAGAATATTCATTTGGGATTTTCCTCTAGAAGGATCTATATGGAATTGGATTATTATTCAAGATGATGGAAATTTTTTTTGATGATCCATCATGTGGTATTATAACAAGAGTGATGGATGTTGTTATTCTGCCTATTCAGTTTTCATGGAACATGATTAATAATGTATACCTTAACCAACTCTCAGAATCAACATGGAGGAGATGGAATGAGTTAATTGAGAGTTCAGGTGATAGTTACCATGGAGAAAACAAGATTAAATTTCCATTGTGTGAATAATATAGAGATAATTAGTTAATTGAATATATTAGAGGAACAATAAGATGATTTGAGTATGGAAATGAAGGACACAAATAAAGTAAGTTCTTAATAAGTATGAAGATTTTGGTTAATTCAATGGATGGGAATATTTTCCTCCCAATATCATCATTGAAGATTGAAAAAGTTAAGTGTGGAATGAATAGTCATTATAAAAATCGATGTCCTAATTAGAAAGATCTAAAATAGACTCAATAAGGTGATACTAGTAATGGTTATATTACTCATGATAATGAGACTATAGATGAATTATGGAAAGAAATACGTACTAAGTAATAGCATGAGGTATCCTTTTTAATGGCTAAATGAAAAAGTTCAATAATTGAAATTTTTATGTAATGGGATTCAAGAATAATGAATGGTGATATATATAAGTATTTTTCAGTTTTGGTTATTTCATTATGGATTTACAAGAATTTGTAGAATGGTTTTAATAGAATAAAATATATATTTAATTATACTGTTCTATTTATGGAAAACACATTATTAAGTGAACAATAACCCATAACATTTTCCTTATGTTAAGATATTTTTTTAAAACAATTTATTGGTAATTAATACGTAAATTGGACGTCACTAATACCATGAAACTAATTAAAGACTTTTTGACAAGTTGTTTGTTCTATCAATTATTAATTTTATAATAGTTTCATATTTATAAAATATATCCAAACAAGATTGGAATAAGTAAACCTTAATTTGTGTTAATTCATTTAATTACCATGTTTCGATTGATTCATATTCTTTATTTATTTATTTATTGAGAGAAGGAAAGTATTGGGAAAAAAGGGAATATCAAAAAGAACTTGTGGAATAAAATGGTGCAATATAAGGGAATCCCCTCTAATAATGTTAACCCCTCAGCTTCCAAAAAGTAAATTTTTTTGAAGTAGTAAATGCCTATGTCATGAGACGCTAGAGAGGCTAGGTGGTCTTCCACATCATTCCCCTCATGCCATGTGTGAACCATTCACATATTGGTGGATAGAATACCTCAACATTTTCTGAAGATATAGGCAATCGACCAAGGAATAGACCTGATGCCATGTAGGGAATTGAGGAGGATACGGGTGTACCTTCCAACTTCAGAAATGGAAATGTTACCCTGGTGGAAAAGGTAGAGGCTAGTTAGGAGGGAAGGATATAAGGCCCCAGCCTTAAACCTTACTTAAACATGAGTTTTTACAAGATTACACATTGAGGATCTTTTCAGGTTCAGTGTTTTAGAGAATTAGATCATAAAACTTGCATTATATTTTACATTTAAATAAAGTGGTTGCATAAAAGATAGTATTCATTTTTTCCCATCAATGGAAACATATTTAAAAAAATTCATGGATTATTTCTTGACATTTCCTTGACACTATCATCATATCATGTACCTTTCCCTTGACCTGTAAAAAACATTTCAAAAAAACATGGGATGAGCATAAAAAGCTCAGTAAGGGTTATAAAAAATATGGAAAGGAAACATGAGTTCATATATACAAAAGAATGAAATCATACTTTACCCATAAAACATAGGCACTTTAACATACCTCGTCAAATCATGAATAAATCATAGAAATCATAAGACATAAAGGTAACTTGAGGCATTCATAACATTCTTACATAGGGAGTAACCCTCTTGGTTACGTTTTGAATACCCACCATAGTATATTCCCTAAATCTCTTCAGAGAAACCTTAAAGTTTCACTCCTTCGAGTTAACCAATGCATTGGAGAGCTATATGAGGCTCACCCGCCCTTAGTTTATCATGGAACCACCCGTCTTCATAACAATGCCCAAGAACCACAACATAATCGTATCACATAAAACATGCATAAAGGAAACATAACATTTCCACCTTTCAATCACAAGATATCAATTAAACATATTGATATAAAAACATTATGAAAACCATTTTCAATACCAAAATAAAAAAAAGTAAAACATGGTATTTATTTTTCTTTTAATTAAAGGTATGGCTTGTAGAGGAAGCCGGAACTCAAATAATGGTCACGGCGGCGGAGAAGTCATTTTCGCCGCATACGTACAACAAAAAAACATTCCTTTTGTCCTTTAGTAAAACGAATCGTATAAAAAAGATTCCTTTGGAATAAGCATAAAAATCAAAGGGTTTTATACACTGTATAAAAGATAGTTGTGTATAAAACAAAATATGCCTCAATGAATTGAGATTGAGATTAACTCCCATACAAAGACGATATCCTTGGATTAAGGATAAATCAATTACACAATTATGTGTGACAAATGAATGCACGAAATATAAGTGGATATTAAGTTTAAAATAGTCAGAGGTTATTCACACATATTCATAGAATGACATATTCAAGGAGTACAAGTTTATCTCAAAGAATCAAATTTGGGTTAAGAAGTTCCCTTGCAAAAATTTGACATCCTAACCGCGTCACTACAAATTTCAGAAAATGAGTGAATGATAGATAAAAAGGGTATCTCATCACATGGACATAAAATTTAAATCAATAAGGATATAGAATAACATATCCCAATATAATATTATGTGAATTAAAAGACGTAACAAAAGAAGACTTTTAAAAAGTGGAGGGTGAAAGGTTCCCTTACCGACATGTGTATCTTTCGTGACATGCACCTTGTGAAAGAAGGACAATACAAAATTAATGTAAAAACTCATAAATGAAATAATATTACAAAATGAGTAAAATAATGGGTAGTACATACACCACTCAATTGAAATTGTGGAAAATCTATCATAAATCTCACGGGAATAAAAGAGAGATGAAAAATCCCTTACGAAAACTCGGCAGGCTAACGGTGCCACTTAAAACTTCCAAAATCGATTGATGAGAGAAAATAGGGTATCTAATCATATTAACATAAAGTTTACAGAAAAATGAATATAAAAGAACATCTCCCAACATAACAAATAGGATCTTAAAAGAAGTTACATAAAGGAGAGTACTTAAAAAAAAGAGATAGGTTAGATCTCTTATGAATATTCGGCAGCCTAACGACGCCACTCAAAACTTCCAAAATGGATTGATGAGAGATAATAGGGTCTCTCATCATATTAACATAAAAATTACAGTAAGAGTAATATAAAAGAACATCCCAATAACAAGGAATATGAGATTTAAAAGGAATGACATAAAAGAGTGTACTTAAAAAGAAAGAGAGGAGTAGGATCCCTTACGAAAATTCGGCAGCCTAACGGCGCCACTCAAAACATCAAAAATGGTTTGATTAGATAAAATAGGGTCTCTTATCATATGAACATAAAAATTAAAGTAGTAGTAATATAAAATAACATCCCAATCATAAGAAAGATGAGCTTAAAATTAATGACATAAAAGAGTGTACTTAAAAAAAGAGAGAGAGGTTGGATCCCTTACCTCAAGTCCAACTTGTCTTGTTCATTTCATTATATTCCTAAATAATAAACTTTGGTAAATTTATAATTGATTAAGGAACTACTATAAATATTATTATTCAGTTCATATCACATATTTTAATGTTATAATAATTTGTTAATAATATGAGTTCATATCAGACGTTTTTGTTGATGTTTGGTACAAGAGTCAAAAATGAACTTGTTTGAAAAATGATTGTTCATGTAGTTATAAGTAAATAATTTACAGAATAGTATTAATGATTAAAATATCATATATATCCAGTGAATATTCATTTTATACTATTCCATATCATATGGAGATAAAAAAACGAAAGGCATCGTTCATGGAGACGGTAGGTCGTACGTACGCATGAACGCTACTTTCATTTTTTCATTGTCATATTAATGGAATTAAAAATAAATTTTATATATATATATTATAATTCCTGTATAATATATATGTTATATAGGTCACATATGTTCATTAACTTCATTTTTTATACATTCCATGTATTGCATGTACGAGTCACATCACTTGAGGGGGCGGTAGTCCACACTTCCTCATATGAAATTATCGCATTTACACAACATGAAAAGAATAAAGGTATGGTTTAAATATAAAATAAAAAAGCATATAGTAAACATAAATACCATATATATCATATATAAAATACAGTGACATCATAATGGCCACCTTTAAAGGTGTTAAAATAATATTGAACAGTCATTGTTTCGTGGGGCAGAAAATCGCGAACCACAGAAACAGTATGTTCTTTAACCATTAGACGAAGGTGTGTGTATGTGTAGCTTGAATCCTTCTTATAAAAACATCCTAGTATATTGAAGATACTGGAGTTGTTAGAAAATAAATTAATAAAAAGAGTTTAGGGGGTTGGAGAGCAAAATAAAACAAAAGGACACAAGTGAAGACATTACCTTAAAATCGGGTAACTCCCTTTGGTTTGAGCTCAAAGGCTTCCTTGGGAAGACTTCTGCCCAAAGTGAGGCTTATAAGAGTTAGAGAGGTATGTGGAAAGACAAATTGGGTAGGTTGTGGCCGAGACAAAGGCTTTGGAAGTGTGGGTAAAGAGGTAGAGGTGGGGGGCCTTTTATAAGAGGAGGGGAGGGGCACTCTTGGAACGTAAGGAAATGATACATTATTTTACAATGAGTTTCCGATTTGAATGTTCCCACAATGATTTGTTTCGAGTATAAGGTGATAAGGGTTCTAAATCCACCAATCCAATAGGTTTTAGACATGTGTAGGTTTTAGATTTTACATTATCTTTCCATTTTATTAAAATCGTTAAATAATGAGGTCATCACTGCATCATCATGATGTCATAAATAATTTAATTTATTTAAGGTCTAAAAATTATAAAAAAAATACTATGATGTAGGAAATATTTTTAGATTTCCAATTACTATTTACAGTAAAATATATGACTTGTATAACCCCATGTAAAAAGTGTTTTAGTTAAACAACTCATGTTTGTGACATTTTAATTTTAACTTTAAATAAAAAGTTATTTATGTCATTTTCCTACCCAAGTGGCTCCATGGGGTCCCCAAGATGACCCATGGATTTTCATGGTCGGTCAGGACACATACAATGTGGGTAGGATATGTTTCTAGGTTATTTCATATTCTTAAAATATTATTTTTACCTTAAACTACACTAATTACCTCTAATCGCGATTAAAAACATAGTAAGTTACTATTCAACAAAAAATTATTCTAATCCCATTGAACCACATTTTACTTCTTAATGACAACCATGTATGTATGATTTTTTAAATTCTAAACACAAAGATGGAAAAATTTCATTTAAACGGAAAATCAGTTTTTATAAGTACCACTTAGTGGTTTCATTATTCATCAAAAATTGAAGTTTTTCAGAAAATTACCAAAAATTCACCCTAATCTATATTTGATATTCCGAATTCAAAAATTATGTCTATTTTAAAAAATTCAAAACATATAAGTTGCATTAATTAATTTAATAATTAATTCCCGATGTCAAATCAAATAGCGTGTTTTTATGAAACAAAATGTATCAAAAGATTGACACTAGTTTAAGTCCGATTTAAAAGTAAAATTAATTCCAATGACCACTATTGGATTAAATGGTAAAAATATATTCTAATTTCACTTTAAAACCAATTCAAAAGATAATCTAATCATATAAATAAATTATATTAAAGAGAGGTTTTGAATTAAAATACAACATTTTTCACTATTCATTAAAAATTGAACTTTTTCGGAAAAATACCAAAAATTTACACAAAGTAAAATTTGATGTCCCGATTCTAAAGAAGAATTTTATTATGTCAAATATAACACATAAAATTATCAAAAATTGGATTTAAAAGAGGTTCGCCATCAAAAGGCGGTTAATCATCCTTGTAAATAATATTATAAAGTTTACGCTTAAAATTGGATTCATTCGCATTTTTAATCCTCTAACATTTATTGTAAAATGTAAAAATATTTTACAAACATATATAATCATTTTGTAGTTAGTTCTGTTCATTCTTTCCATTACAACGGCTAGGATTTAACTACTATTTAAAATAATATTATTTTATTATTAGAGTGAAACGTAAGATTCCCAAGAAACTCGTTGTTGCGTGTTGGGTACGCCATCGAGCATAGCGTCCCCTTAAAAGTCATATTAATATTTTATTCACAAATATGGATAAATGTGAAAGTGTCATACTCTTTATTTACCTGGGGTGTTACACAGGAGCCAATACCTTTCAGGAATATTCGCTACTAAAGTGAGCAATGGACGCCATGATGACTAAACCCTTGGTTCCACGGACGGCCCCTCCACCTCTAATGACCCCCATGATAAATGACCCTCAAGTTTTAATCTTAACACCCTAGTGGGGAGGGATCCAAAGGATCCATTGTCTTCGCAAAGAGGTTCCACCGAGTTGAGAGACATAGATGTAGGAATGATGTAGATGAAGTGATAGAGAATCCTACCATTTCCTAGGGATCCAAAAAATATCAATGAGGAGATTCCTGACTCTAGAGATGATGACTATTACCATTGAGAGAATCCCCTCATACCTCACATTTTTTTTGGTCTCCCATAAGTACAAACAAGGTAGCATGCAAAATGATGGAACAAACTATTTTCTCTGGACCCCTATCACCTGAGGCAACAAACCACTACACCCGAAACGAATCATCATGTTGATTGCGGGTGTAGAATATAGTAAAATCGCTGCAAAAGTACCAAACATCGTGTACCCATTCACCCTATAAGAAAAGGTGGGATACACTTTCCACTTTATGGTTGGCATAGTAAGAGAATTGGGGAACCATATTGATAACGCATCTTATAATGTCATCATTGGTGCAGATCACCATTTTCCTAAGTCTCCATGTATGAAAATTAAACTTCAAGCGAATTTAATTCATTCAAAGAACCTCATTCTAGTTATTAGTATTATCTTGGGGATAAAGATAGTGGTGGTAGTCCTTTGTTGAGAAGTCCCCTAAGGATGATGGAGTAAATAAACACATATCCTGATCGGAGATGAGGTCGGTAAGGATAATCACGACCTAATTTAATTCATACTTAACTTCCATGATGAATTCGTAGTAATTACTAGCCTCCCATAATTATATACTTTTGGCTAGGCATCTCGGGAATCTGTTGTCTTGATTGAATACATGAAGATGTTTTTCACATGTTTGGTATGAGAAAACCAAGAGATAAATTATGATATATGGGGCATAAATTCTAAGATATTTTTGGATATTTAGTGACATTATTTATAAGGTTTTTTACATCTATATTTTATAAGGATTATAAGGTTAACCAATTATGGAATGTTTTATGCTAAAAGTAGGATGATTTTTTAGAGATTAAAGTAGTATCTCAACATATGAGCATTTATGGAAATTGGATAACTTGTTCTAACCAATTATATTTATGTTAAATAACGTCAAATGGAATGATATATCTTTCCATGTATCGATATCATGATCTTCTAATGCCATAGGAATTGAAAATTCACATTCATTTCATAAAATAATGGGGGAAGTGGATGTTCATCAAGGAACAAAAATGGGTAAGGATGTCCTAAAATCATGTTAGAATATCTTTTCATTAATGATCAATATGTTTCAGGAAAAATATATTGAAACAAATAATATTATCCTGGTACCTACATTTCTAAATAATCAAACGGCCCCTTAAGTAATCGCAAATTTATAGTATTATGTTTGTTAACTTCCTCCGAACCATGTTCTATATCGGTCTCCATCAAAACATGATAGTTATATTTCTCTACCATGTCCATGTTGTTACTTTCCACCTATGTTCCCTTATGATTAAACCAGGTTATGAATTACATTGGATAAATATTATATTTCTAACATTCCCTATGAAAGGATGTTTTGGTATTTATTTTTTCAATGTGGGTTTCTATGAAATTATCATTCATATATTATACCTTTAATAAACCATAAAAATTTCAATGGTGAAATTCATTTTAAGTGTTGTAGATTGTATCTACCCTGGATTTTGTGATATTTTGTTTTCCAATTAATTTAATATTTTGATATTTTAAATTTCACAGAACAATAAATATGAATTATGTTTCATAAAATCACTCGGTGTGCCTTCCATAATACACATCACCATGTCAAGATTATGCTACACACAATACATAGATTAGTAATCAACACACTCAACACTACATTTTCCTTTAATTACACACAATTTTGAGTCTCTTTGATATATTTTCTTACGTGCCTGGTCCAATTCT
This sequence comes from Viscum album, assembly GCA_963277665.1. Taxonomy (NCBI): domain Eukaryota; kingdom Viridiplantae; phylum Streptophyta; class Magnoliopsida; order Santalales; family Viscaceae; genus Viscum; species Viscum album. The sequence goes on from OY728121.1 coordinate 1,099,373, forward strand.
TCCAAACTAAGGGATACTATTGATATTAATATAAAAATATTATAATAGATACCACATGGAAATTGGAATGTAAGTCACAAATAATATTAACTAAATTGTGAAAATATAATTTATACATGCATAAAATTTTAATACTTTGGTTATAAATTGGTATAAGTGAAGAAATAAATCAATGAAAATAATAGAAATACTTTTTTGAGAAAACAATTTTTCTAAGTAAAAACATAATTTTATCTCAATAAATTAAGAAAAAAACTCCTGATAAAAGTTTTAAAAAAATTATATATTCAATCAATATATTTGAAACACAACTAATAGATTTTATAGGTATATGATAAGAATATATCCAATTTTATTAATAAGAATACATATTTTTCTATAAACTAATTTTACTGACTATTAAATGAGAAACCATTTTTAAATGATTAGGACACTTTTTTAATTACTAGTTGAAAAAATAAACTTTATTTTTTAAAGTTAATTTTTTCAACTAGTACTTTGGGAAAATTATTGGTTTATTCTAAGGGGATTTATTTTTTAATGAATAGTGAAAACAGTGAATACTAATTCCAAACTACTTTTTTGTGTAATTAAAATATACAGTTTAATTAAATTTTAACAATGTTTTAAATATTAATTATATCAAATATTTATTTATTAATCCAATTTATGAAATTATAAAAAAATTCAAATTGAAATTGGATATAGAAACTTATAAAACTTTTGAGCATTTTTACTTTAATAACATGTTTTGTCTTCCTATCAATAGGATTATTTTTAAATTATTCTCATCCAATTTTGGGAATGGAATTTAGAAAAATTGACTCCATATATGGAATAAGAATAATGTATATTTAAATATAAATTCTACAATGTTTTTTTTTTGAAAAATTTTAGTCAATGTGATTGAAATTAATTACAAAGATTAAGAAAAAAATTACCTTAACAAAGGACTCAACCTTAAATGTACGGACATAAATGACATATAAACATGTCCAAAATACATTTTATGGCCATAGTTTTACCCTATACTCCACTTTATATAATATTTACCTTTATTGGATCCAATTTACATGGTTAGGACAAGGGTGTTATTCCCTTTTCAAATATTTACCTGAGTTCCACTCCTCTTCCACTATAAAAAAGATCTCACCCCTCCAACTTATCCAAAACTCTAAAACACTTTTCATATCACAAATTATACTCATATATGATCTCAAAAACCCTCAAATAATCTTAGAAACCTCTCTATAGTCAAAACTCCATCCAAGTATTCTAATTGGTGCAAACCAAAAGGATTAACCTAAAGAAGAGGTAACATCCTTCTTTACACTCTTTTGTTTTATTTTCATTCTACACGCCATCAAAATGTATAATTCTAGGATTATATAATAACATGATATTAATATATATACTAATATTATTTTATTATATGTTTTTTACCTCTACTTACACAGACATCAATCAAATGGGTAATGAACATACCGTTCTTGTGTATAGAAAACTACTGCCTAACAAAATGATGTTGTTGTTTTTTCCTTTAACGCCTCTCATGGTCGGAAATTATGATGGAAAAACCATTTTATATGATATATATATATATATGTTATTTTCTATTTATTTATGCTTATTTAATTATAATATAAAACATACATTCATGTTTTCTATTTTTTGTAAAAATGTAAACTTCGTTTGTGGATGTATAAACTACTGTCTCTTCAAAGCGATCTGATTCATTCAAAATTTAAATAGAATGTATTAAGGATGGGTTTAGTAAATGTATAATATATATATATATATATATTTGTGTGTAAAATTATAATTCAACTATAATGATAATATATATAAAAAAATTTATTTTATTAACATACTTTCGTTCAAAACAATAATTAAATGGAAATAGTGTTCATGGGTACATACGTCATGTCGTCACCATGAAAGGTGTATTCAATTTCATATTTAAATAATTTATAGATAAATATAAATATTAATTTACTGAATATATATGATATTTATATCATTTTTTATATTATTTAAATAATTAAATCATTATATATGTAAGAGGACTGAGAATATTAAGTCGAAACATGTATAAAAATAGACCAGGTATTAAATGATGTATAACATTAAAATGAAATTGTTAATAAAGTGGTTTAAAAAAATATATATTATTTTATATATAATAATATAGTTTTGTGTTAGATTTATAATATTATTATATTTATTATATTAGAGGTTTGAATGAGTACGATGAAATTCAAGAATTATGGTAAGGGATTTCTCATCTCACTTTTTCTTCTATGAGTGAAAAGCCATGTTAAACACATATTTTTGTATATATAATATATAATTCACATGAATGTATTATATTATTCATATAATGAAATTTTTTGGTATTTCAATGTCCATTTTAGGATCTTTATTTCTTGCTATTTAGGTTTCAAAAGCTTCCAAATTGGTAATGTAATTCTTTCTGAATTTTCTTTCTTTGAGACATATGCCAACTTATGAACCAATATTTTTCTAAGAGGTGTATATATTTCCATTAAAATATTATATCATGAATTTATATATTTTCCTGAAATTTCAATATTTATGTAATTTTTATTCTTTCCATTTAACTATGATCATATCTTACCAATGTTGTAACGATTTAATGCAATAGTCTCATCGTTTATTTAGATTTTTTATTATTATTCTTACATTAATGAAGTATTATTATCCATATCTCAGGAACACTAATTAATTTTCCTAAAATCATGTTCTTAATATTATATAAAATTAATATTAAAATTTCTATAACCATTAGTAACTAAGATAATTAAAGAATATATATGTGAAATATGATTTCATTTCTCCATTCGGTCAAAATTATGTGTTCTTTCATTACAGTTTATTCTAAATATATTTTCAAAAATGTTTTAATATAATCCTATGATGATTAAATAAAATTTTTACTCATTTTATTTCTTTTAAATGAAATTTAAATTAATCTTTTTGTTGTTTTATGATCAAGGCACATTTTTAAAACTTTAACACTCAAAAAAGAATGTTCGGCATGTACGGACATACCCATTGTCATGAAAATAATTTACATGATTCTTAATTTGTATGTTTAACTGGTTATTTTAAAAAATCCCTAATATTCTGGAAATATTTTTTAACAAAAATCAATGAAAAAGTTTTTCAAAAAAAATATATTTAGAAAGTTTTTTAAATGATTTTAGAATCTGATTTTTCATGTTTTAACAGGGTAATTTTTAAATTAAAGGATTCAAATGATCTCAATGATTATTTTATATTATTTCAATGTATTTTAAATGGAAAGGGTTTTAATGTTTTTTCTATCCTGTTGTACTTGTTTCCAATGTAAATTGTATTTGAAATTTTTTAATCTTTTTTTATGTTTTCAAAGAAACAAAATTAAAAAAAATCATTCTTATTTCATAATTTTTCAGAAAAAATGGTTTCCGATTTTTTTTAATCATCTTTATCAAACTCAATATTATTTTCTTGGAAAATTCACTTCAATAAATATTTATGTTAAAAAATGTTTTTGAAAGAGTAAAGTATATTTTTATTAAGAATTTTTTATGTATATATTTAAAAATATTTTCCATCCATGATAAAATCTTTTAGTGTTACTAACTCTTTTCTGGGGAAATGATATGAAGGATCCATTAATATTATTTCTCTAAATCTTTTATGTTTTTAAGGAGTTATTTTTAAAAAAAATTATTCTATTATAGTGTTTGGGTTTTTATATAACCTTCTTCTTTTTACAGGTTATGCTTTGATGATATGATAATGAAACCTTGATCATTTCCATTGTTTATGGTACGATTTCATGTTTATGATACCCATTCCATTTCATGGGATATTATATGATTTCTTTATATATTGTGCTACACATATGTATGATATCATTTTTAGATGTGTGGGACCTATATCTCCCTCCAATGCATTGGGTGAAGATTTATATATCATTCTATAGACATGGATAGAGCAGGTAGTGAACTCGATTTATTAAAGGACTCATTCCACTATACTAGTCTTGATAGTGTTCCTTGAGTACTAATTTAGTCATGGGAGTGAACCCTGACTACCAATATGGTGTTGGGGGTAAACTCTTTCTACTAATATGGAATTGGCAGTGACTCTCTGACTACTATAGATATCATTTTATATGGTCATGTGTCTACAACAAATTTTATTGTGTTATTTATATACAATGGTTTCAAAGATTATGCTCTTTCTTTTTTCACAATTAATTTCATGTGAACTACCAATATTTATTCCATGACTCAAATATATGACCTTTTTTATGTAGTTTATGATCGTTAATTGTTATTATCATGTTCTTGTACCCTTATCCTCATGTTATTCTTATATATCTCGTTTTTTAACCCTTACTATGAATTAGAGCTCACCTAATTCTTATTTTTCCATTCCCTAATTTATGAAGAATGGTTTTAACTATAAATACTAAATGGTTTTTTATTTGTGAGGAATAAAGATGAACGTTCACCAAGTTAGAATATTTTTTTCCATGTTTCTGAAAACACTAATCTCTTCTAGTCCTGGGGCATGTATTTTTTCAATGTTCTAATTATTCATATAAAATGATTTAATAGCCATTTATATTAATCCCATGTTGCTATAAAAGGTGAGTAAGTTAAGGGATAATTTTGGATTTTAGCTCACATATTCTATTCCAAATATAAATACATAGTCACTTTTGATTTTAATGTCGATTCCAACATATAATAAATTAAAAAACATGAAAATAAAATAAACACAATTTATTTTCTCATATCAATTTAGGATTAACAATTTATATAAGTAAAATAAATTTTCCAAATAAACTAAAAAATAAATTCATTTAATTTCTATAATGAATTAACATATAGATACATTAACAACAAATGTATAAATTAAAACATAATAAAAATAAAAAGGCATTAAATAATTTAAAATCATTTAAATTAAAACAACCCAAATACTATTATAACAAAATCAAAAAAAATACCATGTAAATGGAATAATAGCGTATCTGTAAATTGCTTCTCATTAGTGATAAATTCAAGAATGATATCAAATTTTTTTAAAATGATCTCTCAAAAAAATGATTCCATAAATCTATATTTATTGTACATGAATGGTTTATAGGTTTTTTGAAATATTTATATCACATTTTTTATCAAATATAATTGATACTTGATTATAATTGAATCCAAAATCCAATTAGGTGTATTTCATCAACTTAACTTGTGTACAAAAACTACAAGAATCTATATATTCTACTTCAGTTCTAGATAATGAAATGAAGGGTTATTTCATATTTGATTAGGCCATTATTGATTTCCCAAGAAAGTGTAAAGCTCCTATAGAACTCTTAATATCAATTTTAAACCCACTAAATATAGCATCATAATATTATATCAAATTAAAGTCATAGGTTTTTATAAAAACTAAGGAAAGTGAAATTTTTCTTTGAATATACCTTAATATGATTTTTTAAGATTTAAAATGACATTTCATGAAATTATCATTGAATTTAGAACATAAAAACCCTAAAAATAATAATGTATGGTCTACTATTAATTAGATATAGTATACCCTGAATTTATTCCTCAATAAAGATTTTTGTCAACTGTTTTCACAGCTTCATCCAAATCATGGTTCTCATTAGAACTCATAGGGAAATGGAGAGCCTTTGAGCAGGTTCTCCCTCTCGAATCTCTCATGTTTAGGATACCTTATTGTTGAATGTTCTTTCACTGATCTCCCAGTCAGTTTGATACGAGAGAATCAAATAGGCTCTTAATAGAGTTATTCAGATTAGTAGATGGTGTTACATGAGGTGCATCAATCACTTCATTTGTTCTCAGCTGCAGTTTTTCTTGTAATATGATGCAGATCATTAGTATGGTAATTGGGATGTGTTTCTCTAGTAATGGTTCACTGATGGTGATTTTTGGAACATTTGATAGTCCTTTCATTGGTCTTGCTTTAGGTTGTAGCCTCAATTTACTCAACTTATGATTTGGATTCCAATTCCATCACTCCTCCTCGTGATATTATGGTGTGATGGTTCCCAATGGGGTTTTTGGATGTGTTGGTTGAGTAGCCAATAGGGTCTCAAGAGATGATTCATACATTGTATTTTAATCTTCTTCTAGGATTCCATTGTGGTTTCTATTGGATGTGGTGTTTTTTGAAGAAATTTTATGCTTGTAGTTTATAATCTACTTCTATTCTACGATCCATTTCTTCATGCTGGTTTTAGAGAGGTTTATTCATCTATTCTATGATGGTATATTGTGGTTTTTTACAGCAAGATCATTGGGATCTAGTGGACAATTCATCATGTTTGTTGTGAAGCTGCATTGAATGGTGTAGTGTTTGTTTTTATGGTTTTATAAAGTCTGGAAATTTCATTTTTATAGTGGTGATGCTGATGTGGTTTATTATGATGAGATTATGGTACAATGGATGAGTTATCACTAGTGATGGTGAGGCAGAAATATAGAGCATCAGGGTGTGCAATTCATGTGGTTCAGTTGAGAAAAGTAAAAATGATGGTGGTGTTTGAATTTTATATTTTGATAATCATATGTTAAAGTTGTTGTTTTGGATGGTTATTTAGTTAAGATGTTGTTGAGGAGGTATTGATGGCTGTAAATTGGTCTGTCTTTCTCCAAAATTCTAGTTTTTGATGTCTTCTGATGTTTTTGGTTTTTAAGTGTTGTTGTATTTAAATTATTAAATGTTTGGTTACCAATAAACCATTAAGTGGCATCTATAAATTAAAAAATATATTCATAATATTATAACTCATAGTATTTCTGGTACTTTTCCATTTTCATGTCCAAATATCTTTTGTGAAGTATGTTTGTAGATTAATTCCACAAATTCACAAAGTATTTTTGATAAATTTTAAAACCCCTCAAGTAATTTAACTCACCCATCTGGTTAATTTAAAATTACTTTATCATGATTTTTGAAAATTCCTTACACTATATTTTTAACAACAAAAATCATCATGAACGTAAACATGAACAAAAATATATTTAATGGTGAATTTTCCTTTAAAAGAGTTGGAACTACCACTCATAATGAAAATCCATTAGATAAAAGAAAAAATAATAAACATTCATACAAAGTTATACATTTTTTTAGTCCAATAAGAGCCTTGCTATGTATGATAACTGAATTTGGAATTTAGTGAATTTTAAATATAATTGGCTGTTTAATATAACAGTCATTCATTTGAAAACAAATTAAAAATGTTTATTTTACATATATGAAATGTAATTTGAAATTATTATATGATTTATAGTCGAGGTGAACCCTAGGGCTTCTTGTTTATCTATATCTACAAAGATCTCTTACCTTATTCGTGGTTATACCCTTTTTCTTCTAGTAATGAATTATTTAGGTTTATCATGACATAATAATCCTATTTATTTCTAAACCCTATTTTGTTCCTAGAAAAATATAATCATAGGGTCTACAAAATAATACTTATAAATGTCTCATATTGTATTGGTTTAACTCTTATGTCATTGATAAAGATAAAATATCACAACCAATTCTTACTCGATAGTTTAATATTTTTTTTGAAATAAAAATGTATAAAATTAAACAAGGAGTCTTGTACTTCTTCTTGTCCTAATCGCTTTATCTAAGTTTCATATCATTGTTTCTGAGGGATGTTTTTCCATGTTTATTGGTTCTCTAGGATAAAGAATTTCTCTTTTACATCTACCCAGCCATTTGGGATTTTTAATCCAAAATCACTTTCAAATCATCATAATTTTTATTTTTTAACATTTTTAATGGTCTCATGTATTAAGAAATCAATTTTATCATCAATTTGAGTCATTTTATGATCAAAATGATAACTTTATAAAATTCCCATGATTTGATTCTGAAACAATCATTTAACTGTTTTTTAAAACAATATAATCCTTAAAATTAGTAGAATAAAAATGGATTATTCTTTATTCTACTTTTGGATCATTTTTTCCAAAACAATCCTTGATGTTTATAATATAATGTTTTCATCCAAATAATTTTTGCTATCAATATTTTTTTTCTATTATTTCACAACTCATGTGGTTTTCCTTCAATAAAATATTATAATGACTATGTTTATGACATAAAATGTTGTATTTATATCTTTATCTCAATAATGTGTGTGCAGGTTATATTATCAAAACATAGTCCTATTCATTTCATGTATGCTATTATTCCTCTTTTCAAATACCCAATTCAATAGAGGTGTCCAATTTCAATAAAAATAATGTTTGATTCCAAATTTTTAAAAATAAGAATTTATCTCATGGATTTCAAATTCTCTTCCATTGACACTTCATAAAAAATAATTTTGGATTCTATATATTTTTAAACTAATTTAAAAAACATATAATCATTGAATGATATTTACTATTTATGCTCCAAAAAAGAAAACCAGTGAAAAATAAATATATCATCAACTCACAAATAAAAAACCTTTTCTTCTTAGTCATTATATTATAGATGGACCAATCATATCAATAAGGATATGTTCTAGAGGCCTAGATATAGGAAGCTATTTCATTGGTATAAAATTTGAATTCTCTTTCTTTCATATTTATAATTCATCAAATAGTTTCTCTTTATTCAATTTCTGATGAGGTAAATCTAAAACCAAGTTTTTCATGAAAAAATTTCTCAAATATTATATATTATAATGCAATGTTCATCTATACTACATCAAAGCTTCATTTTTTCATCATTTAAATGGTTTAATTTTTTAATACTCAATGAATTTTGAACCTGAGTATATACATTCTATCATCAAGTTTAATTAAATTTTAAAAATTTATAATTATAAATAAAAAATGAATTATATGAAAAATAAACTAAATAACCTTCATTAAAATGCTGTGAAATAATTTCCATATTTTTCTTCAATCCTTCCATGTATAGAACATTGTTGATGAGGACTGCAAATAGAAGAAAACTTCATCTAACTACCCTAGTCTTACCATTGTCATTTCTACCAATTGTGACTTAGCCTCCATAAATTTTTCATAAGTATTAGAAATTAAGAAAATATACATTCACATATCATCAAAATACATTATACATTAACCATTTATTATTAATGATCGTTGACCATTTCCCATACAATGAAAAGAAAAACAAGAAAATATCTCTACACACATATTCTCATGGGACTGACAATTTTAAAAACAAATGATTTTGGAACCCAATTCTTCTTGTGTTGCATATAATGTTTAAACATTAATTTCATAAAATATTTTGAAAGAAAAATAAATTAAACAGAAAATTGAGGATTTATTAAGGTACAAATATTATCATAATTCCATGTTTCAACCAAGATAAAAAATTATTTGGAGAGGTTTTTATTATTGAAACAAGACATATAATAATTCTTATATAGATTATATATTTAACCTTATCTTAATATTACAAATTTATCTGTATGGGAATTATTATTTCCTAGAATATGGTTGAGTTAATTTTCAGATTTTTTTAAATACACTAACATCATCATTAATGTATTGGAAATCCATTTTCAATATTTTATTTTTGTTATCAGGCTCATCATATGAATCAAAAAATTGTTCCATCTTGGTTCTCATATCTATTTTTTAAGACCACATTATCAATTAAAACATCAAAATAAAATAATTTTAGGGTTTTATATTTCTTTTTATGTCATTCATATTTTTTCCCATCAAGATATATTTTTTACTTAATTAATCAAAATAAACCTTTTCCTTCTCTTACTCAGAATCGTATGCTGAAGAATAAAAATAATATACCCCATTTGATTGTATCAAAAAATATATATCATCCTTTTGGAATGATATCTATTCTTGTATTACCAATTATGTATCTTCACTAGAATATTACGAAGTTATCCTTATTTATTTCATGTATTTTTTAGATTTCTTCATGTAGACAACATTCATGGAATAGATTTTCATAGATTTCTTATTATTTTAAAATTGACATTATTTTATATTTTTGAAACCGAGATTTTTACACTCATATAGTATGATCTATTTAGAGTTTCTCTCATGATTCTTGTTCTTATTGAAGGAAATTTTTAAACATATACTTTTTTATATAAATTTTTTAATATTCTACAAAACTAATAAGGTCTATAATTTGATTTAAATTTTTATATGGTATATTATTGTCAAGATGATTAAAAAAATTTATATTTTTTTCTCTTTATTTTGAAGTATAAAAATCAAGGTAGTAATTAACCTTTTTTTAATATTTTTTTTCACCTATCCTATATTTCATTTCAGGCACATACATCATATTTTTATCAATAAGAAATTTTATTTTTAAATATTAGAAATATGTATATTTCCTAATATCAACATAGATTCAACTCCATATGGGAGGTATAATTCATAGGGTTTCTATTTATTGATATGGATTATAAATAGTTTACCCAAAAGTATTAACATTTTTTATAACCTTACTATGTCTTCCATCTAACAGATTTATGATTTTAACTTCCATCATTATAAAAGTATTAAACATAATTTTGGTATTATTTTATCAAGGATCTACCAAATTAATAGTTCCTTTATAAGGGACACATATAGTAGTCCATGTATCTTAATCTATTGCATATTGTGAAACATTGTTAAAATCATTAGTAATTAGTCCACATATGATATCATTCATGGATTTGGATTTCTGGTCATGTTCTCCTTCCAAATTAGGATTCTAATTATATGGATCTAAATTAATAATAGTATAGGGCTTTAGGGATTTAAAATAAAAAATTAAAAAATTATTAAATTAGATTATCATATATTCATTCCAATAACCATTGTTTAGGCCATTTATGTCGATACCTCTACCCATAGACAGACCTTCTCATTTATTAGAAATAGAATCCATTTTGAATATGATCTTAATAAATAACACTTTTATAGTTCATAACTCAGAAGATGCGAACATTGATATGAAATATTGGTCAAAACCCAGCTTCCCAAACCTCGATGGGGTTGGGGTGAATTGAGTTAATGAAATTTTCCTGGCATAAAAAACCACCCTCTTTATGATATGGAAGTTATGATCATTTCATAATACATTAAAATAGTGATAATTAGAGATGAAGAAAGATCGGGCATTATAGATTTATTGTGCTTTGGGGTAAAGTAACCCCTTAGTCCACTCCACCATTTCTAAACTTCTAGATCTTGGTGAATTTTAGTAGTACAATCCCTTTTATAAAGGACCTCCCATTCTATTACAAGGGACTAAAAATATGATCCCAAATAAATAAAACAGTATAAAATACAATGAGATATTATTAGGCTGATACAAGGCTTTATAAAACACCATCCTTTAATTTTTTTCTACCAAGAACATTCACAACATATAACAAGAATCTGATACATCCAATAATGAGAGTTGAAAATGAAGGATCATAAGGTAACGATCTTAGTTTTAAGAACAAGCTGGAAAAAGTGAATAAATATCCTTGAGATGCAATAATTTTAAAAATAATCTCAATAGTATTTTTTAATAATAATTTACAGATAGATCATTGAATTGTAGCTTTATAAACATGAATCGTCATCTTCATTAACTCCAAATATAATAACAACATGTATCTTCAAGAGAGAGAGTGTGTGTGAGAGAGTAGAGAATTTAAGTGCATCTATTGTTTTTTATATTCTTAGTATTTTTCTTCATATTGGAATACTCTGGTAAAAATTTATCTTTTTATTAGGATTAATGAGATAGATAAAATATGGAATTGTAATTAAATTCCAAGTTTCCATTTTTAAGAAATACATTGCAACATGTATGTGCATTAAATTATTTTTTTAATTATTTCTTCTCTGGGTACAAGAATCCTTTTTATAATTCATTTTACCCTAAAAATAGTCAAATAGTTAATTAATCGACATAAGCATTTATTTTTACCTAAATTACTAAAAAAATAAACAAATAAAAATGTTTCACAACAAATATCTCACCTATCATCACCACAAAACTGAATTCTTCAAATTTTAATTCATATATCATAATTGATCCATGAATTCATTATACATGTAGTTGATTTCATCATGTGGAAACATTATGTAGGGTTTCTTCATGTAGCTAATTAATTCATGTGTCCTTCATTATCATGAACCCAAATTAGGTAGGAAATCTAAAAATTAACATTTGGAAACATGAATTCAAATTCACCCAATATTAAATTTACATATCAGATTTCTCTGTATAGTCGTTTGATCTGTGTAGTAATTTTATCACATAAGAAATTAATTTCTATATAGTATTTCCATATATATTATTTCATGATATTTCTCATTCACATAGTCTTTTAATTCATATTATCGATGGATGTATATGTTTTATCGATGTACCTAAATATCCATATAGCTTATTACTTCACATAATAAGTTTCACAAACATAGGTAAATTTCAACCAAGACATAAAAAATATCATGACATAATATAATTAACTAAAAGTGACTTTAATAAGATTATATATTATTTCCACTCTTAAAAAAATAGTAAAAAATTAAGTGTATTTGAGAACATCAAAATATATAGTAAAAGGGATATATTGGAATAAAATTATTAGTCCAAGGTATATTTATCAATTCCATGAAGAGTTTATTATTATTCTTGTAATGTCCCAACCCTACTTACCAAGATTCAATGCATTATTACAGAACATTGGAAGCATAATAATAGATCATGTCTCGAAAGGCCAATTATTTTATTATCCTTGGATGTACTAGATACATATATAAGTTTTACATTACATCATGAAATTAAAAAACAACATTGTGTCCCTTTTGAACACACTCATATCCCTTAGCCTATACCTCCAGGTCAATCATAATATACTTATTCACATCTTAGGAAAATAAAGTCATAAGAAAGGGGTGATCTCAGATTCTCAATAAGGCTAACAATATTGTAGAAACTTTTATAAATAAGTATAAATATTTAAGGAAATATATAAAACTAAAACACAATACATTTAAACAGAAACATCAGTATAATATAGAAAATATAAATCAAATAATTCCATTTACTTATTAACATTAATATTCTACTAGTCAAATAATCACATGTAATATCAATAGCTAATTTCATAATGATGGAATGCTTAATGTCGGACATCATAACCGCATAGTCAAGGGATCGTACCAAAACTACAAATAATAATTTTTTCAAGGCCTGGGGTCAAGACACTAGTTTGTCTCAAGAGACCTACAGATGCATGGAGGAGTTATAGTGGGACATGCCCGTCACTTACTAACTCCAATTCATTTTTAATATGAAAATGATGAAACACAATCAAAACATTCATATTAAGACTATCATATTAAATGGAAATAAATTAACAAAAAACCCGGAAGGGTATATAAATATAACATCCATGGTAAAACAAAACTCATTAAATACAATATGGAATATTATATTCTAATAAATCAACTTCAATCAATAATAATATACAATTAATAATACTGTCATAAATGAAAATAGTGAGACAAACTATTTGAGATAAATATCCCCTTTTCCTGAAAACATTTAAAGGTCACACTATTTATCAAAGAAGTCAATTAAAAGAGATTTTTTAATAGAAGTATCCCATACCATTTTGAAGCTATTGAATGGAATGTTAATTTTAAAACATTCTTGTCTATATAAATAATTCTCAAAAATAATTTTTAAAACATGGACATTAATGAGAAATATTCAGAAGAATAAATCATCAAAACATGTGAAACCTTATTTTAGTTAAAGAGTCCCTAGCCAAATAAAAGACATTTAAATACAAAAAATTGAGTAATAATATTAATCAAAACATTATAATACCACCAAAATAAAGGGATTCATTATATAATTTGTGAAAGGATAGTATATACACCATATAAAAGTAAATTGTCACATAACAACAAAGAAGTATCAATGGAATATAAATTGAGATGAAATCACCTATAAATAATGTATCATTAGATTAAGGGTAAATAAATTCCACAATTATGTGTGAAAAATATAAATACACTCAATATGATTGGATATTCAGTGTAAAAATATCAAAGGACATTCCCAAATATTTTTGTAAAAACCAAACCAATGACTTGGATGTTTAACTCAATGAATGGAAATTGAGTTAAGATTACTCTTATCAAGTTCATATCAATGACTTTAGAATTTATAATTGGAGTTATTATGTGTATAAAAATTTTATCCACACAATGGGTAGTGTAAATTACTACATAAATAAATAAATAGTTATTTCACAAATAACCTTGCAATAAAATAATCAATGAAGTGTGCGTAAAAGTAAATGAGTTGAAATTAAAATTAGATGTTCCCTTACCAATTTGGTAACTTGAGAAACATACACTTCATGAAAGAATGATCATTCAATGAAGATTTTATTTACAATAAATTAAATTATATTACACAAATAATACAATCATAAGCAGTATGTACACCACACAAGTGGAAATAATGACCAATAATGCATGAATCTCACGCGAATAAAAATTGAGATGAAAATGACTTACTGGTAGTTTTCCTTAGTAGAGGTTAATTTAACCTCATATATAATAGTTAAATAATACTTATTTAATTATAAAAGAACAACATACATAAATATGTTATCATATGACATCTTCTAATATTTCTTTATAAATAATATTTCAGTAGTATCATTGTTTCCGGTGTTAACTGATTCGTTTTCATTTATACGTATTATTATGTAAGTTGTGTTTGTTATGGATAGGATGTATTTGATTCAAATACAGAATTATATTATGTTATTAAACATTGTTTCAAACCGTAAAATAAAAATTATTCTTTAATGTTTATGATGTGAAATGAATCTCATCGCGTTCGTGGAGGCGGTAATCCGTACATACGCACGAGCGACAATATAATTCTATCGGGGGAGAAATAATTTGTAATTGGATATTATATCATATATACATAATAATTAACATTTTATATTTATTTTTTACATAAATTATACCCATTATTATAAACATCCAAATAATGATGTTTTCAATAACAAACTACACCACGACATGGATATGGTTTGTCGTACGTAAGCACGATTGGTGACTTTGTCATTCATAGGATGGATTGAAGAATGAATATGGTTGTAAAATATTTATAATAAGATGAAAGTATGTAGAAGGTACTGGAGTTATTATTTTTTTATGGAAACAACAAAGAAAGAGGAAGTGGAAGAAGAAAATATCATTGAAAAAGATGGTGAAATTATTACCTATTCACCAGGTGCTTCCTTTGGATTTGATCAAAAGGACTCCATATGATAGATTTATGATCATATTAAGGCCTCTAGGTTCCTTTGAGGGTATATGGGAGGATATTTGAGTTAGGTTTGGTCGGGCCAAATGGCTTTGGAGGTGTGATTTTGAGAGAAGGGGAAGTACCTTTTTATAAGAGAGATGAGGGTCACTTTAGAAAAATCGTGAAATATTATTTTATTATAAAATCATTTTTTGTTTATAATGGATCTGAAAGGATTTATTTAAAGGATAAGGTGGGTATGTGTTGAAATCCTCTCAACCAATAGGTTTTAGGCACATTTATGTCACTATATTAACCATATCTTTTAAATTTAATTCGAAGTTTAATATTTTATCTTTTATCATGTCTTCTTTTATTTCTATATTACATGGTTAATAAAAATAAAATTGAATTCCTAGAGAACCTAAATTGGTTCACTAATGACATATATATCATTATATAAGTCCTTTTTCCAAATCTTATATTTTTTTAAATATTATAACATTTAATAATATAGTATTTCTTTTAAATACTCATTTATGTCAATTTTGACAGTATTTAGTATTTGGATTATGTTAAAGTCAAAAAAAATAATTACTTTGAAAAAAATACATTAAATAAAACCTAAAACGTCAAATTAACCTATAAAATTAGTTTAATGCATCAAAAGTGTCAATTTACATTTATTTTTCTATTTATAATATCATTAGTTTAATCATTCATTAATATGTTAATTATTGCATCATCATTCTATCATAAATAAATTTAATTATTTAATGTCTAAAAAATATAAATAAATTACCATGATTTATAAAATATTTTTATCTTACTAATGAATATTTATAGTCGAATTTATCTCATGTATAACCATATATTAAAAAAATATAGTTAATAAACTTTGAATTTAACACTTTTAACTCTTCATTAAATAAAATATTAATAATTGTCTAAATCTAATAAAAGTTGATAAAAAGGATCATATTTTATTCAAAATTATTATTTTTTTAGAAATAAACTTATCCAATAGAAACATGGCATGTTTTAGGATAATTATAATATCATTTTTTTCCTTTAATTTCCCTATTTACTTTTAACCGTGGTAAATAAAATTCAAAAGTTACGATTCAAAAACAATTATTTTCATTCTAATGAACCACATTTTACTTACTGATGTCAACTTTGTCTCTCTGATTTTTAAAATTCAATTCACAGAAGTGGAAAAATTATTTTTTATGCTAATTTGTAAATGTTCCTAGAAGGTGAGTAAAAGTCAGTTAAAAGTTCAATAAAATTTTAT
Organism: Viscum album; assembly: GCA_963277665.1. NCBI lineage: Eukaryota > Viridiplantae > Streptophyta > Magnoliopsida > Santalales > Viscaceae > Viscum > Viscum album. Next base: position 1,116,006 of record OY728121.1, read on the forward strand.
ATATCTAATATTATTATAAAATGACTTAAATGGATTACATTGGAGTAATATATTTATTATTTATCTATTTTGACATTAAAATAGATTTAAATTAAAATTAATTTTTTAAATAAAAAAGACGGTGTTAAACAATAATGCAGTGTTTTTCATTATTCCTAAAATAGTTAATGTCTTTAAAAAAATAAAAAAATTCACCCAAAGCTAATTTTGATATTCCAAATTCAAAATTGGTGTCTATTTTACCCAATTAAAAAATAGAAATTTTTTTAATAAATTTATAAAAATATTCCCATTGTTAAAATGAGAAAGCGGGTTTTTGAGAAGTAAAAACTATCAAAAAATTGATATGTGTTTATGTCCAATTTAAAATTAAAATTAATTACAATTATAAAAATTGAATTAATTGATAAAAATATAATCTCAATATTATTAAAAACCATTCAAATGTATAATTTAACACTATAAGTTATTTTTATTAAAAAATATGTTTTCAATTAAAATTTAGTATTTATCACTATTCATTAAAATATGAAAGTTATCAGAAAAGAACTGAAAATTTATCCAAACTAAATTTATATGTCTCGATTCTAAATAATAAGTTTATTTTTTTCATGTAGAATATATGAAAGTGTCAAATATTTGATTTAAAAAGGGTTCTCCATTAAAAGGCGGTAAAATTAATTTTTTTAAAAAATACTACTTTTATCTGAAAAATTGAAATTTTTCCAAATATTATGTTTAAGAAACATATAATATGGATGTTAAAATTATATGTAGTATATAATATTAAAAATTAAGTTAATTCTATTCATAACCGCTTATTGAACGACTAGTTTGGTAAGACATGGTGTGCTCGAACTCAGTGTTGCGTGTAGCACATGCTATTGAATTACTTAAAAGAAAATAACATACTATGAAATCTCCGGGTGTTACATTCTTCCCCCTATTTTAAATTTCACCCTTTCAACTTTAAAATTGGTATTGGTAACTTCATTGATAGTCCCACATTGATAAAAAATAGTCAATAAAAATATCACTTTAAAAAAGGAACGAGAAGTACAAAGGTCGCCTAAGATAACCCATATTAGGATTCCATGTAGGAGAACAAGGATATGGATGATGAACTCGGTATTTTGTTCTTATGGAGAGTGATAGAAAACACAATTAAGAGAAATTTAATAACAAGAAAACCAAAAACTTGTGATGTTTTAAATGGTCATTAGTTTCCTAGTAGGAAAAGTACATTAACAATGTTATTTGTTTTACATTCCATTTCATATTGTTGAGGAATTTATTTATGAGATTGACAAAGAACATAAAGATATATACATACTTTTCAAGTATAGTTTCATCCTTTAATAAATTTCTACCACTATCTCATATTTTTTCTAATAGATGTATTTTCAAGATGACTTGGTAACACCTGAAGTGCTAGAATCAACTTCTATAGAATCAAATAATCCACAATGGATGAACTATATATCTCTTTTGTATTTGGATATTAAAAAAACCATAATGCTTAGTACTAGATAATATGATCCCTAAAATGGATAATCCGTTATAGAGAGAAATACTTATCATAATTTCCAAAAATAAAAAAAGAATACCTAAAGAACATTAAAGACAATTCAATAAACAAATGTCCATATAGTCCTTCTATATAATTCAAAATAATATTGAAACCCAAAACTTAGAAGAATTTAATAACATTGTCTTTCATAGTTAGACTTAACATTATTCTCCAAATAAAATCAAATAATCATAATGTATCATACTGAAATGTAATTTACCAAATCAACAATTCTCTATGATAGGTTAATAATTTCCATTAACAACCTAAATCTATATAAAAACATAGATTCCTCCAAAATAAAAATCCACCATTCCTCCTAAAATGAAATCCCATAGTATTCTATTTCCTATAGGAATATTGTGTTCCCAATAGAGGGAATGTCTTCCAAAATAAAACTTATCACTTAATCGCCAAATAATTTTCCTATAATAAATATAACAATTTGATAAAACATAAGATCCCAAATCAACATATTATTTGTCAATAAAATTATTTAAATAAAAATAATTACTCACAATAACTAGGGACTTCATGCAGTTCAGTGGTAGGCAATAAATCCCGGTAGCACATTGTTTGTGGGTTCGATTCTTGCATCTTTGTTCGACGCGGCGGGTTGTCACATGGTCTTCATATTGTCCTTTTTTTAAAATAATATTTTATAACATTCCCAAAATGAGGTAAATTTTTAGAAATGACCATAACATAATTAACCACAAATGTTATTTCATACCTTGAATTTTCATCCCAAAAATTAATAACCAGTAATTTCCACATATTCATGGATCATATAAACCCAAATGGTTTTTTATAACTATATCTGAAAAATAAAATATAATTATTTCTCAAATAGAATTTTCAAAAAACAAACTGTAGAGTTTCACATACAATAGAAATGTCTTCCAATGTCATCCCATAAACAAATAGAATTAATACTTTTAAACATTTCTCCATCTATTTATTTCCACATAGGTTCTTCTTTAACCCAGTGGTTATCCTATTGATTAGGAAATTTACTCAGGTTATTCCAAGGTCCCCTACATTTACATAAAATCACGATAAATGGATTCATAGGATCATTTTTATTTTCATCTATAGTACTCTTAATTTTTCCTCAGAAATTCTTTACTTTTTTTCCATTCCAACAAATAAACATTCCTTTGTTCAATTAATACACTTTCCTAGATTTCTACTTCCACGTTTCCAACATGATAGATATTGAGATGTCTTTTTTCTATGGTCTCCACTATTGGTATTCCTCCTAGACACTCAGATCTATGATCCTATATCGGCATGGTGCTTTATTTATTTCCTTATTATACACCAAATATAACCAGGATTGGGATCCTCTATTTCATCCATTAGAGAGGGTTAGTATTCCCCCCCCCATCAACTCAGGATTGAGATCCTCTATCTATGGATTGTCTTACATGTTAGTTCAGCATACACCCTGACTACTAAGGTAAGGGATAATCTACCCAAGGAGTGAGTATTACACTCAACTAGGAGTGCATTTGGTATGGGATCTTCCACTATAGTTATTTTTTGATACAACTAAGGTATCTTCATGTGAGTTAAAAATCCTCCACATTCGATTTTTGTGATCTTACATGGATTTTTTGCCTTGGTGGTTATACATCTTGATATGTTTAATAAATTTTATGAATCAAAGGGTGAAGTAATCCTAGGGATGAGGTATCTTCTAGAATGGTGTGGGTCCATCATACTATATATGAGTGGTATTCCATTGATATAGTTAAAATTACCACCATATATAGGGATTGATATGGTCCCATCCATGACTTGTGTGGTCGGTTCACCCCTCATCTGTTCATGGAAACTCATTAAGTTTCAGGTCTATATCAATTATTTAGATATTGGTAGGATTTGGGATTATTAATGATGATTGTTTGTGATCCCAAAATTGAGAGCATGACTCTAGGATAATCAATCGATAGGTGTTGGTGTAGTATATTAGGTTCTATCACATTATGGATGAAGGGTGTGATAAGTAAAATGACATGCTTAAGATACTTGGATGGATGGGATATTCCTCCAATGTATGTGTAACATATCCTTTCTATGATTATCTTGTCTCATGGGATGTATACAGATAATGGATGATGATCGTCATGATAACTCTCATCTATGGTGAACTATATAGTTTCCTTTGATTGGGTAACACCGGGTGTGGGGCAAGGTGCGATCTAAATCATTTTTCCTCCAACAAAAATATATTTTTGAACATTATAGTGTTATTAACTAAAATTATAATTGATTAATCTAGTCCATATTTCACAGTTTATTCTTTGGACATGCTCTTTAGGACTGATGACTTTTGTTAGTCGTCACCCTCTACACCATCCATGCCATGAATTTGAGAGGGTTTCGGAAGAGTTGATTTCATTAGATTCTACTATAGATAAGTGGGGTCTATTAATGATATAGTTGGATATAAATGATCTATCAAAGAATAATTTCTGTGTGGATGGCTATAATTTTCCAATTTTATATGATCAATCAAATAGGTTGTGATTCACATTTAATGGGAAGTGTGAACCGGGCAGTGAGAAGGACCAGCCCTTATAAAGTTAAATATTTATTTCACTAGTGATCAAAAATAGATTTTAAAGACCCATAAATTTCAAGGAATTTTTTTTTCTTAATTTCTATGGAATTTTACGAGTCTGTGGATTTTGACGACACTTGATTCCTAGGCCCGGTGTGCCCGGAATCAATTTTCGATGTTTTGTTCAAGTACGTTCAGTAAACGTATGTGCTGGTTTTTATATCCTTTGAACCAGTGCATAGAATTGAAATTTAAGGGCACCGATGAACTCGCAGCGCTGATAATTGCTTAAGGTAACCTTTACCGCAGTTTCATTTTATGCAGGTTGAACGTTAAAATTTGGAGATTAGTTAAAAAATTAAATAAAATTGTTTTGAACAATTTTATGCACCATAGTGGTTAAATACTACATGGGGAAGTTAATGGTGGGGCCCACCCCCACATAACTTCTCATGTTTGGATATTTATAAGGGTGGGCCCACACGAGCCCCAACCTTTCATCTCCCTTGAAGCCCCCCTCCCCCATAAACTCCCTTGCATTTATTGTGACAATTTTTCTCTTTATTAAGTGTGTTAAACTCTCCACCTTCCTCTCAATTAAATTGCCAACACATAATAATTAATTAAGGGGATTATCCAATTAATTAATTATAGTGTTTGATTCATAATTCAATTTTTGTGAGAATAAAATAATAGGAAGAGCTATTATATTAGTTGGGAAATTGTGGTGTTGGAGGAAACCTAGGAAAGCTCAGGAGATTTAGATAAAGAAAGTGTTCTTCTCATCGATGAAGAACGCCTCCAACGAAGATCGACGCCCTCTCCTCCACAATTCCGGTTCCATGACGAATGACGATGCGACTTCCTTTCTCTTCTCCGTGACGTTGTTCTTCACGAAGCCATATACCATGACCTTCGTCCTCCGCGGATTGACGACATGCGATGCCTTTGCGAGGTAGGGGAATATTCTATATTTATCATTTATGTGGGTTATACCCTCGAGCTGTAGAGTTTATTTGTCGGATTTTTCATTGAGTATTCCTTACCCAGATTTAATTTCTCCTGATGAAAGCGAATTAAATAAATTAATTCACAGATTGATAAACAATTGATTGAATTAATTTTCTTTGTGTTTATCCTGAATTTGAGGTTCTTAAAGTATGATAAATATTTAAATTTCCAATCCCCCATGCTCTTGATTCTCAAAAATGATGGCCAAACTAACACAGCTATCGATCTTCACTTAAACAGAGATCCCTTCTTATTCATGGTCCGTGAATTCTTCGTGTGTTCTACATCCCCAAATAATTAAGTGCACTGGAAACTCATTGTTTTGTTGAGTGCGGCATACAGACGTGAAGGTCTCGACACAAGGATCACAGATCCACTTCAGTCTCTTTTTTTCGAGTTAAATCGACCCCAGAATGGCATGCAGAACGATCCCGTGGCGTGGGTCCGACGAGGGTTTCGACTAGTGTGGGTTAGGCATGGTGGCCAGCAGCGGTGCGGGTGATCGGCCCGGCGGTGTGCAGTTCAGGCTGGGCAGGCCGAGGCGGCATCCAATAGTGAGATAGTTTGGAGGTGCGGCAGCACTAGTAGGAGGCGGTGGAGAAAGTTCTGGTCATGCGGTAGAAGTCCAGGTTTTTGTGGGAGAAGATTAGAGATAATTAGAGAGAGAGAAATCAAATTTAATAATGATATATTAATCCAAATAAATGAAAAGGCTGGCCGGCGTGTGTTTGAGGGGAGGCCATGCCATTAAATATATAAAGATCTATATATATATTATATGAATAATTTGTTCAAAAAAATGAGGAACGAAGAAGATATGTATAAGGGGAGGCGTTAACCGCATGCACTAAAGCATTATGTGTGAATCTCAAATGAGATTGGAGGGAGAATTTTCAATCAAATGAAATAATAATAATATAATATTATTATTATTATTTATGGTTGTCAAAACCATATTTCATCCATAATTTCATCGTGAGACCTCGGTTTCATGAACCCTCTCTAGCAGTGCACCCCTGATTCCAAGATGGAAATTCCGAGTCCAATATTGAATGTATTTTTTGGGTTTTTGGATCAGGTACCCGAAGCGCACGAAAAATAATAGAATTAATATTATTATTTAATCTCCGACCCACCATAACTCATGCATGTGATGTCCGATTAACTGTTAATCAGTGGTGACATGACCGTATCTTTAAGACAGTGGATTCAAGTCTAATGTTCAATCCTAAATTCTATTTCGTGGCCCTGGTCCACAAAACACCCAATGATAATAATAATATTATTATTACGGGATCTTGTATCTAACATATCTCTCTCATACGGTGTCAGAATGACGAACCGTCTATGACGTTGTGACCCTGGAATTAAGACGGTTGTTTCAAAATCAATTTTGAATATTTATGTCGAGTTTGAGGCATGGGCCCCACGAGACCCGGTTCGCGCGTGTTGCTGCGAAAAGTAACATTTTCACCAGCTCTCCGTTTGGGACCAATGGGTATTCCATATCGTGTGTTTTTTGGTATATATCACAATGGTGTGACCTATTTGGTTAATCGTTGTCATTTGAAGTACTACTGGGTTGGATCGAACATGAATCCAACAAGGCCCTCAGAGCAGAAATGCTCATAACTTAAGGACCGAACGTTTGATTAACGTGTCATCGACTATGTTGGATTCCTATTAATGAGAGGGTTCATTTTACATACTTCACCTAAGGTTTGGACGTAGTTGGAGTATGGATGGGTTGGATTGTACCTGAAATCCAACTGGGCCCCTAGAATGGAAATGCTAATAACTCACATACTAGGAGTCCGATAGACGCGTCGTCTATTGAGTTGAGACCCCTTTGACCAGGAGGATATTTGTGATACTTCTTAGTGGGACTTTGTGAAACTTGGAGTATCGACCAGTAGCTCATGGATCGGATCCTCCCAGAGATGAGTGTACGGAGTACGGAGACCTTGTAACTGGCTGAGACAAGATGACTGCTTGTCCAATTTGAGTCGGAATGACTTGACTAGCACAGTGGGGAGCACTACTATGTTTGGGTGGCAGGACCATGGTGGGGAGCACTACTGTGTTTGGGTGGCAGACCCATGGTACTCGACAGAAGGAGTACCTCTGTAGGCTATTAGGGGGAGCACTACTGTGTTTGTGTGGCAGACCCAGAGTGGGGAGCACTACTATGTTGGGGTGGCAGACCCGCAGTACTCGACAGGAGGAGTACCTCAACAATCTAAGGTTAGAGAGTAGTGTCTCGGAGTTGTGACAAGATCATTGTACTTGACAGAGTAGGGTCTCTTCAGTAGGTGTTGTTTTGATATCAGTAATGAAAATCATGGTTTGAGCTTAGTCAATGACCTTTGTGTTTTCCTTATGATTGAGATAGGTTACTTGATAAATTAGATATATGTATGGGAATATACCTATGTAAAAGTTATATGTTTAGATCCTTCTTTTTGGTTATCCTTGTTAGATTGAGTGAGACCTTGAGGGTCTCAGGGTCCCTAATCTGTATCGTTATACTCACCCCTGCATGGGCTATGCCTGCACCTCGTTGTGTTGGATGTCGATGATGGACAGCGTTGACAGAGACCGAGTGTACGAGGACTGGATGGTACCCGGAGGTGGACCTCAAAAAGTGTCAGTACCCGGAGGTGGACTTCACTATGAGGCGGTACTCCGAGGAGGTTGGTGGGTGAGAGCATTGAGGAAGCTATCTGTACCTACCCTTCAGGTAGGATCCGAGGTGGATGAACCCTGAGCTGCTTCAATCTTCCATCTATTTGCCTTTTCTGTTGTACTTTCATTCATTTGTAGTTGTTATTTTCAGTTGGGTTTGTATTCTAGCCAATTTACTTTTCAGAAATTTCTTTTGTACTTATTGTATTACTTCCTCTTGTACACTGGTTTGATGTGTTTCAGTTTTATTAATGCAATTCCTTCCTAGTAATTGGGATTTATGCCTTTGGTGCTAGTCACCAGCCCCTGGCATATGGAAGGCAGGCTTGGGGTAGTCACGGCACGGGCCCTGAGGATGGGTCATGGAAAATTGGTATCAGAGGAGTCGGTTCTACAGCAGAACTTATATCTCTGATATTTCGTTTTTGTGAAGCAATAGTGTTAAGGGTATCGAGTGTTGTTTTCAGTTTAGGGAGTCCAGTGTTGGTGCGGCGGCTGCCGTATCCATACACCAGGTCCCTGACTTCTGATTTTTGACTCTCTGCATGAAAACACTGATCCTTTGTGTGTTTCCAAAATATTTTTTTAAGTCATCTCAAACCAGGTCAGTTCACCAGGTTTAAATAGTTTGATCATGTCGCAACTGTTTAGGATGTCACCACACAGACAGTCATTTGGAGTTCCGAGAAAGAGTACCCGATGATGGCCCACCGAGCGATGAGGGTCCAGTGTAAGTCCCTCTTTCTATGTTGGCACCTTCGGGTGGTGTACCAGCAGCACCACCACCCATTGGGCAGTAGATGCCACCAGCTGTACCAGTGGATGATGCATGCTAACGGAGCACGTTGCAACAGTTCTAGTAGTTGAGGCCTCCGAGGATACGAGGTGAGACATATTCCCAGGCAGTAGTGGACTGGATGCAGGCGATTGCTATAGTTATACACCTAGTTTAGACACTAGTAGAGCATATGGTGATCTTAGAGATGAGGATTCAGTACGTGGATCGATGCATGAGATTGTACCTTTGGATAGTGTGCCAGCTATATCACTACCTAATGGTCAGCAATCACAACCGGCGGTACCAGTAGATGACACAATTAGGCTTAGTACCTTACATGTGTTTCAGCATCAGATACCCCTTTGGTTCCAAGGCAAGCCCAACTCACAAGAAGTTGAGGACTAGATTGAGGAGGTGGATGAGATTTTTCTAGAGCTTATATAGCTTTGGTAGGATGACAAGTCGGTATCTGAGTAGTCATCGAGGCATACCAATCATTCTTGGTACTTGATGACTACGATACGATTAGTGATTTAGGGCTCGATACTCTAAGTGAGGTGCGTTTAAGGATATCTGAGCTAGCACTTTTTCCTCTAAATAATTCTTAATAATCTTAGGATACTAGAGAGAAACTTTGTGGTTGAACGATCTTTGGCTGATCGAATACAGCCAGTGAATGTTAGTAGTGGGAAGGCAGGAAACTAGTGCCAGTATCAGAGACATGGGCATGTAAAATGTTTCAGAAAGAGAATGTTTTAAGGATAGATGAATCTGCAGATCAACAGACGTGGAAGAAGAGCTATGAGAGAAGCATGAGGTGGTGTACATTTCAACATGTTACAACCACCCACCTTTGTAGTCCCCACCAAACTTAGGGAGTAGGAGGGCTGGGGATGAGAGTAGATGCATGTGGTCAGGGATTGTGTCCCAAGGTCTCTAGGAATGATTTGAAGTATGTTATGTGTCTACTACTAGCTGCCGTAACAATAGACATTAATGTGAATGATCCCTTCCTTCCACAAATCTTGTCTCAGAACTAGAGTTTTTGATTCAGCCATTGACATGACCCTCGTGTCTGGAGATACCGTTGTGGTGAGACTCGATAATCATGCTTACACCGATGGTGTGATCTGACCCTTGAGGCGAGAGGTTCGGCTAGAACCTCTTGGTGCCAGTGTCAAGGCCTTACGACGTTAGTTTGGGTATGGACTAGGCAACCACAGTTCATACATAGATTGACTGTATTAGTCAAAATGGTTGCAGTTTATCTAAAATATTAGGATTGGGTTTTCCGTTGGTCGGTGAAAAGGGAATCCCAGACAGCATGGGAACCTTTAGAAGAGCACATGGGAGTGGGAGGCTCAGATGCGTGCTCAGTACCCTCTTTTGTTTCCCTAGTGTGTGTTGATGCTTTATGAGGAAGTAAATCCCTGAGGTGGGAGTAATTTAAAGACACATAAATTTAAATGAAATTTATTTTTTTAATTTCTTTGGAATTTTACGAGTCTATGCCTTCTGAAGACACTTATTTTGGAGGCCTGGTGTGCCCAAAATAAAATTCCGAAGTTTTGTTCTTGTACGTTCAGTAAACATACGTGCGGGTTTTTCTATCATTTTAACTGGTGCTCGGAATTGAAATCTGAGGGCACAGATGAACTCGCAATGCTTATAATTGTTTAAGGTAACCTTTACCATAGTTTCATTTTATGTTGGTTGAAAGTTAAAATTTAGAGATTAGTTAAAAAGATAAATAAAATTGTTTAGAACAATTTTATACACCATGGTGATTAAATCCTACATGGGGAAGTTAATTGTCGGGCCCACCCCCACATAACATCCCATGTGTGGATATTTATAAGGTGTGGCCCACATGAGCCCCAACCTTTCATCTCCCTTGAACCCCCCCCCCCCCCCCTTAAACTCCCATTCATTTATTGTGACAATAATTCTCTTTATTAAGTGTGTTAAACTCTCCACCTTCCTCCTAATTAAATTTCGAACACATTATAATTAATTAAGTCTATTTTCCAATTAATTAATTATAGTGTTTGATTATTAAAGCAATAGTTGTGAGAATAAAATAATAGGAAGAGATATTATTTTGGTTGGGAAATTGTGGTGTTGGAGAAAACTTGGGAATGCTCTAGAGATTTAGATAAAGAAAGTGTTCTTCTCTTCGACGAAGAACCCATCCAACGAAGAATGATGCCCTCTCCTCCGCGATGTTGGTTCCACAAAGAACGATGAGGTGACTTCCTTTCTCTTCTCTGTGACGTCGTTCTTCATGACTCTATCTACTACGATGTTCGTCTTCTGCGGATCGACAACATGTGACATCTTTGCGAGGTAGGGGAATATTTTATATTTCTCATTTATGTTGTTTATACCCTCGAGCTTGAGAGTTTATTTGTAGGATTTATCTTGGTGGATTCCTTACCCCAATTTAATTACACATGATGAACGCGAATTAAATAAATTAATTCCCGGATCGATAAACAATTGATTGAATTAATTTTCTTCTTGTTTATCCTGAATTTGAGATTCTTAAAGCATGATTAATATTTAAATTTCCAATCCCACATGTTTGTGATTCTCAAAAATTATGGGCAAACTAACACGTCTATCGATCCGTACATAAACCGAGAACCATTCATATTCATGGTCCGTTCATTCATCGCTTGTTTTGCATCCCCAAATAATTAATCACACTGGAAGCTCATTGTTTCGTTGAGTGCGGAATACGGACGCAAAGGTCTCGACTGAAGGATAACATACCCACTTTCGTCTCTTTTTTCCTAGTTAAATCGAATACGGAATGGAATGAAAAAGGATCCCACGGCGCGGGTCCGACGAGGGTTTCAGCTGTTGCGGGTTAGGTATGGTGGCCAACAGCGGTGCGGGTGATTTGTCCGGCGGTGTGCAGTTTAGGCTGGGTAGGCCAAGGCAGCATCCAACAGTGTAATAGGGTGGAGGTGCGGCGGCACTAGCAGGAGGCGGTGGCAGATGTTCTGGTCGGGCGGTAGAAGGATAGGCTTTGGTGGGAGAAGATTGGAGATAATTGCAGAGAGAGAAATAAAATATAATGATGATATATTAATCCAAATAAATGAAAAGGCTGGCCGGTGCGTGTTTGAGGGGAGTCCATTCCATTAAATATATAAAGATATTTATATATATCTTATTTGAATTATTTGTTAAAAAAGTGGGAAGGAACAAGATATGTATAAGGGGAGGTGTTACCCATATGCACCAAATCTTTTAGTGTGCATCTCAAATGAGATTGGAGAGAGAATTTTCAATCAAATGAAATAATAATAATATAATATAATTATTATTATTTTTGGTTGTCAAAACCATAATTTGTCTATAACTTCTTCGTGCAACCTCGGTTTCATGAACCATCTGTGACACTGCACCCCAGATTCCGAGACGGACATTCCGAGTCCAATATTGAATGTATTTTTTGGTTTTTTGGATCGGTGACCTGAAGCGTTCGGAAAATAATAGATTTAATATTATTATTTAATCTCTGACCCACCATAACTCCTACATGCGATGTCTGATTAACTGGTAGTTAGCAGTGGCCTGACCCTGTCTTTAAGATGGTCGATTCAAGACTAATGTTCGATACTAAATTCTGGATCATGGCTCGGGTCCACAAAACACCCAATGATAATAATATTATTATTATTACAAGATCATGTATCTGACATATCTCTCTCAGACGGTGTCAGAATGACAAACCATCTATGACATTGCAACCCTATTATAGAGACCCAAAGCTTGACGTACATGGATATTATATTACTTTAGCGGAATACTTAAAACATAACAATAAAATACACACTAGGATCGTAATAGTTTAGTGTCTTTGGAAACTCGGAACATAATATTCTAATCGTGGTGAAAGATCTTCAACATCTCCCATAAAGGTCTTCCTAATTTTGTTTCCTTACCTAAAATCTTTCTTTTAATCCTGGGGGAAAAGAAAACATAAAAAGGGTGAGCTCAAATGCTCAGTAAGGGTAAGCATGGATAAAATAAAACATACCATATACATTTGAACTTAAAAAAACATGGACATTAAATATCATGAACAACGACATAAAACATGGAAGTACATAAGGCATAGATCATAATGGAACATAAATCATGATAAAATAGCATGGGAATAAAACATGTAATTTTGGCATCCATTAAGCACATGTAATGATTTCCATAGTAGCCAAGGCATTTCTGCCAAGACCATCTTAGTGGACAAAGTCCCTTTCTGAATCGAGTTCACTACTCGTTCCAGTTCTGAAATACTGAAACGGAATAACTTACCATTTCGGCCATGTCTATCTCATGAGATATAAATCTTTACCCAATGCATTAGAGGGAGATATAGGTCCCACCCATCTCATAATGAAATCATTCTTACATGTGCCATATCATAAACATAAATCATTAATCATAACCCAAAGAATAAAATGGGTATCATAAACATCATCCCATCATAACATAATCCATATCAAAAAATGGATATCATTTCATCATAAGAACAGTGAAACCTTGAAAATCATAGAGACATTATACTTGAAACATACACATATAAAATAATGTCATCTTAGATGGAAAATGATTTTGACAAAACACTTGAAATGAATTCTTGAGGAAAATATCCTTTCTTCTTCAAAATCAATTTCTTTTCACAAAACATCATGAAATTTTAAAAGAAAATGATTTTGTTGAAAATGGTCATGAAATATTTTGGAGGAAGCTTCATGAAAATAAGGTTTTATAAAACCGTAAAAATCCGTTCGTGTCGTATAAGTTAAAAAGACATTTTTTCGTACTATTGACGGAAAAGTCAAAAAGTACCTTGTAACGTAAACAAAAGGAAGATTCCTTACATACCATGTCGTAAAAGTCAAGAATGGTTAAAATGGACTTTAAAAATACATGAAAACACTTTTATAAAACATGTACATAGATGATAGAAATATCCCCAGTAAATACTTACGAATACGCAATCTCGGATAAAAATGAGATTTGCATAATTATCCCTTACCTTAGGTCTGATTTGATTTGTAAGTTTCCGAACCTCCTGTATAATGATTTAAATAATGTTATCGAATTATTACAGAATCATATTAATTGTTATGATATCATATATGGTTCACTTATGACTTTATATTACCCGTTCTTTTGTAAATTCCATGTTAAAGAGCGTTTTGGGTAAAATCGTTTCATTTTTCGTCTGTGTTTTGACTTATAATTATTCATATGATTACATAGATCATGATTACATACATCCAGAATGTAAAAAATGATTTATATATAATATATATTCATAATATAAATATATATAATATATTGATAAATGGAAATAAATACATTGTTCATGGAGACAGTAGGCCGTACGTACGCATGAACGTTGTTTTCGTTTCCTCATTGAATTGAATGGAATTAATTGGATGACATACATATATATATATATATATACATAAATCCAGTATCATTATTATTTCATATATTTCATGATTACTTATTATATATACTTTATAATCACTTATGAATGGTTAATCATTGAGAATGAATCGCATCGCGTCGTGGAGACGATATTCCGTACGTATGCACGAGCGATGATATCGTTCCCATGATCGTGGAATTTTATTGGAGTGTATTTATACTATTACAGAATCAATATAACTTTATAATAATCATATATAGTTATTATTTACACCATTATACCCATCCATGTAAGGTGGTGGTGGAAAATATATTACACCACGGCGTGGAGACGGTATTCCGTACGTACGCACGCGCGGTGATTTCATTTTCTGTAGGATGGATAGATAGTAAAATAGGGATGTTTCATACTTATAATAACATATCAGTATATGAGTGATACTGATGTTATTACTTCATTATGAAACAACTAATGAAGAAGAAGTGGAAGAAGAAATAAAGATGAAAGAATCAGTAACGGGCATTACCTCTTCTTTGAAGCGCTTCTTTGAGACCTCCTTTTAGGGCACTAAAATTGGTCTTTGAAGAAGACCAGGACCTATAGTATGTCTCTAGGGAAGTGGAGAGAAGAAATTGGAAGGGGTTGGCCGAGCTTGAAGGCTCAATGAGGTGTGAGGAAGGGAGGTAGGAGGTGCCCTTTTATAAGGGAGGACAGAGGCACCTTTGGAATAACAAAACATATTATTTTATTATAGAGACAAATTCGGTTTTAAATAGCTCCAAATTTATTTATTTCTAAGATAAGGTGGGGATGGGTCTAAATAATCTCATCCAATAGAATTTATACAAGTTTAGATTCATATTTTAACCTTATCATTTAGATTTAACATTATGTTAAATAATTTTACTTTTACCGTGTCTTCTTGTGTTCTTACAATATAAGGTTAATAAACGTACTATAACAAGCCAAAAGAACCCCAAGTTGTTTATTATTAATATATATAACCTTATATAAGTCATTTGGCCGAACCTTAGATTTTTAGGAATAAAATAACAATTAATAATATAATATTTGTTTTAAAAACTATTTTATGTCAATTTTGACACTATTTAGTAATTGATTTTTGTGAAAATCATAACAGAATGATTAGTTCGAAAAAAGTTAATTAAATAAATACTAACATGTCATAGTAACATATAAAATTAGTGTAATTCATATAAAGGCTCAAATTATATTTATTTGGGTATTTATAATATCAATTATTCTAATTTTTCACTATTATGGTAATTACTGCATCATCATTGTGTCATAAATAAATTAAATTATTTAATGTCTAAAAATTATAAATAAAATATCATTATGTAGTAAATCTTATTATATTTCTAATGAATATTTACAATCTAATTTATCTTATGTATAACCCTATATTAAAAATGTTTTAGTAAATAGACATTGATTTTAACTCTTTTAACTCATTTATGAATTAAATAATAATAAAAGTCCTAATCTAATCCAAGTGGGCCTAAATGGTCATATTTTATTCCTAAGGTTGTTTTTGGTCGAATTAAACTTATCCAATAGAATTAGGACATTGTTAGGGTAATAATAATATCATTTTTACCCTTAATTACCCTATTTACTTTTAACCGTGGTAAAAAAAAGTAAAAAGTTACTATTCACCAAAAATTATTTTCATCTCATTGAACCAAATTTTACTTAATGACATCAACCGTGTCTGTTGGATTTTTGAAATTCCACTCACAGAAGCGGTAAAATTAAGTTTTATGAAAAATTCATTTTTTTAAACTACCACTTAGTGGTTTCACTATTCATCAAAAAATGAAAGTTTCCAAACAAATACCAAAAATTAGGCCTAAGATATATTTGATGTTATGAACTCAAAAATGATGTCTATTTTACCAAATTCACAAAATATCAGTTGCATTAATTAATTAAAAAATTAATTCCCGTCGCCAAAACAAATAGCGTGTTTTTAAAAGATAATAACTATCAAAAGATTGACACTTTTTTATGTCTGGTTTAAATGTGAAATTACATACAATGAAAAAAATTGTATTAAAATGTAAAAATATATTCTAAATATAATTTAAAACCACACAAATTAATAATTTACCACTATTAATTATTTCGATTAAAAAAGTTTTTTTTAATTAAAATTTAGTAATTTTCACTATTCATCAGAACATGAAAGTTATCCGAAAAGTACCAAAATCCCACCTTAGGATAAATTTGATACTCCGAATCAAAAAGTGAAGTCCATTTTGAGAGATAAAATTTCTAAAATTTTAAAAGGTTGTTATTACTATTCATAACGGCTAGTTTTAATAATATTTTAATAGCATATCGTTGTTTAGTGAAACTCGATATTGCGTACTACACATGCTATCGAGGAAGGTCGCGATTGCGTGTAATGCAAGGCCAGTCAAGGTTGCATGTTGTGCAAGCTCCTTTTGGTGTAGCGTATAACACAAGACATTAATGGAATTAAAAAGAATATTTTTCATAAAATCTCAGGGTGTTACATTCTACCCCCCTTAAAATGAATTTCGCCCTCGAAATTCGTCAGGGTTATAAATCGTTTAATATTCATAGAAACCCACATCGTAAAAAGGAATACTAAAACTTAATTTTAAAAATTAAAGTATGAAACGTAATGATTAGCCAATGTAACTCATCACTGGGTTTCCACGTAGGAGAATATAGGTGAAAATATGGATATAGAAGAAAAATCTAACCATGAAGTTATGATGGAGAGTGGTAGAGAACATGGCTATGAAAATTCCATCGATCACAAAGACATAGATTTGTGATGATCTAAGGTACCATATGATTTATCGGATATAAGGGAACTGGGACAACATTATTGGTTTTCAAGATCATTTCCCTAAAGTCGATGAAATTAGAATTAGAAGAAATACTTTCGTGATTTTGGTATAGTCTCATCGTTGGTCGTTCTTTGGACAATTTCCACTTAATCTTTTAAACAAATGAAGTTGAATTTGTCATTCGTGAAGTGTTAGCAGATCATGTGATAGAATGATGGGTCATTCCATCTGTCAAAAAAAAGGTTATAAAAATAATAAAAAATACATAAGTCCATCTATAGTGCAATTAATCATATAGGGTTCCTAAAATGGACATATACTTCATATATCATTCTTCTTAATATAATAATACTAGTTTCTACTAAACAGGGACTTCCTGTAGGCCAGTGGTAGTCGATAAAGGCCAGTCGCACTTCGGTTGTGGGTTCGATTCCCACAGCCTTGTCCGACGCGATGGGATGTCGCCCGTCTTGCAGGTTGTCCTTTTTCTAAAACTACATTACTATAACATCCCATAAATAATATCGAAAAAAAACTTCTATCCTTAAACAATACAAACATATGTCCAACATAATCCATTCCAATCATTAGGCTTATCCAAAATACTGCAGTACACTCTCATAATATAGTGAAAACGATTACCAGAGATTTCATATAACAAGGAAGTTAATACCATCGTTGATCCCCATATAACATAAGACATGTCTTGTTTGTCACATTCCAAATATTCTAAGGCCTTAATCATGTATTCTCTTGAAAATGAATACCCATTGAATCTTAGTAAAAACATGAGTGCTGTGAAAAGTTAACTCATTCCACATACCAAAAACCCAAAATTCTATATACTCAAACCATGATTAACTATTTCCTTATATCAGTCAAAAGCTCATGAATACTATCAAACATTTAATTTTCTCTTTATCCCTTCAATATGCGCATATCATCTACATTCCAAAAATATCTGAATAACCTTTCATGGATACTGGTACCATTAATCATACACTTTCAAAACTCAAGGAAAGACAACAGTGTAACAATCCTTAGATGTCTCTTTATTCCATAGTACCATGAGATTACTTATACAACATTACACATGATAAACATGTAATCATTCCACTACATTCTTAAACCATTGACCGAGCATCAACAATTCTTTCATCTCACATATCATTTGTAGTCTCATCATCATCATCAACATAAATACTACCCATACGACCATATTGATTCTCTTCATGAGAATTTCCCTTAGGTAATTGGTTTGCATAATTCCCGTACATTCCACATTTAAAACATTTAATCATTGTTGATGTCGTAGAAATACTATTATCCTCATCCCTGATGTTAACTGAACCTTTTCCTTTGCACTTACTGGCTTTGTGTCCTTCTTTTCCACACCCAAATCATCTTCCAGTTCCTTTGAAACATTCTCCTTGATGCCTCTTCCCACATGATTTACATAGGGGAAATTTAACTTTATTTCCTCTATGATCATCATGAAACTCCATCTTTCTCTTATTAGCCGAGTCAGGAAACATACCAAAATTTACTTTATTGATCATATTATGAGATTTCTGATTCGGAATAATAATGATGTTTGGACTTCCAAATCCCATTTCATTTGGTTTATAATGAAGAATATCATTCCATTGTCCATCATATCCTCCATTATCGTGAATCATCTTGTTTCCAGCCATTTCCTAAAACCCGAAAAGAATAGTGTGAGAGAAAAAAATCATAATAAAGTGGGAGTTACTTCAATATCTAACATCTTTGGTTTAATCTAATATCGTTACCATAGTTCTAGGACTACATCCTGTACGTATACTTATCCTTAGGGACATCCCTAGACATACCATAGAAATATCTCTAGGGATCTCACTAAAGTTTTCGCATCCTAGTTTCCAAAGGTTGACTAAACTTTTCATCTTATACCAACTGTTGAGACCCAAAGCTTGACGTACATGGATATTACATTACTTTAGCGGAATACATAATACATAAAAATAACAGACACACAAGGATCGTTATAGTTTAGTGTCTTTGGAAACTCGGAACGTAATCTTCTAATCGTGGTGAAAGATCTTCAACATCTCCCATAAAGGTCTTCCTACATTTGTTTCCTTATTTAAAATCTTAATTTTAATCCTGGGGGAAAAGAAAACATAAAAAGGGTGATCTCAAATGCTCCGTAAGGGTAAGCATGGATAAAATAAAACATACCATATACATTTGAACTTAAAAAAACATGAACGTTAAAAATCTTGAACAACGACATAAAACATGGAAGTACATAAGGCATAGATCATAATGGAACATAAATCATGATAAAATAGCATGGCAATAAAACAAGTAATTGTGGCATCCATTAAGCACATGTAATGATTTCCATAGTAGCCAAGGCATTTCTTCCAAGACCATCTTAGTGGACAATGTCCCTTTTTGAATCGAGTTCAGTCCTCGTTCCAATCCTGAAATACTGAAACGGATTAACTTACCATTCCATCCATGTCTATCTCATGAGATATAAATATTTAACCAATTCATTGGAGGGATATATAGGTCCCACCCATCTCATAATGAAATCATTCTTACTTGTGCCACAACATAAACATAAATCATTCATCATAACCCAATGAATAAAATGGGTATCATAAACATCATCCCATCATAACATAATCCACATAAAAAAATGGATATCATTTCATCATAAGAATAGTGAAACCATTTAAATCATAGAGACATTATACATGAAACATACACATATGAAATAATGTCATCTTAGATGGAAAATTATTTTGATAAAACACTTGAAATGAATTCTTGAGGAAAATATCCTTTCTTCTTCAAAATCAATTTCTTTTCACAAAACATCATGCAATTTTAAAAGAAAAGGATTTTGTTGAAAATAGCCATGAAATCTTTTGGAGGAAGCTTCATGAAGATACGACTTTATAAAACCGTAAAAATCCATTCGTGCTGTATAAGTTAAAAAAACATTCTTCTCGTACTGTTGCCGGAAAAGTCAAAAAGTACCTCGTAACGTAAACAAAAGAAAGATTCCTTACATACCATGTAGTAAAAGTCAAGAATGGTTAAAAAGGACTTTAAACATACATGAAAACAATTTTATAAAACATGTGCATGGATGACAGAAATATCCCCAGTAAATACATACGAATAAGCAATCTCAGATAAAAATGAGATTTGCAGAATTATCCCTTACCTTAGGTCCGATTTGATTCGAAAGTGTCCGAACCTCTTGTATAATGATTTAAATAATGTTATGTACTTATTACAGAATCATATTAATTGTTATTATATCATATATGGTTCACTTATGACTTTATATTACCCGTTCTTTTGTAAATTCCATGTTAAAGAGCGTTTTGGGTAAAATTGATTCATTTGTCGTCCGTGTTTTGACTTGTAATTATTCATATGATTACTTAAATCATGATTACATTCATCCAGAATGTAAAACATGATTTCTATATAATATATATTCAGAATATACATATATATAATTGATTTATAAATGGAAATAAATACACCGTTCATGGAGACGGTAGGCCGTACGTACGCATGAACGTTGTTTTCGTTTTCTCATTGAATTGAATGGAATTAATTATATGACATACATACATATATATATATATACATAAATCCAGTATCATTATTATGTCATATATTTCATGATTACATATTATATATAATTTATAATCATTTATTAATGGTTAATCATTAAGAATGAATCTCATCGCGTCGTGGAGACGGTATTCCGTACGTACGCACGAGTGATCATATCGTTCCCATGATCGTGTAATTTTATTGGAGTGTATGTATACTATTACAGAATCAATATCACTTTATTATAATCATATATAGTCATTATTTACACCATTATACCCATCCAAGTAAGGTGGTGGTGGAAAATAGATTACACCACGGCGTGGAGATGGTATTTCGTATGTAGGTACATGCGGTGATTTCATTTTCTGTAGGATGGATAGATAGTAAAATAGGGTTGTTTCATACTTATAATAACATATATGTATATGAGTGATACTGATGTTATTACTTCATGATGAAACAACTAATGAAGAAGAAGTGGAAGAAGAAATAAAGATGAAAGAATCAGTAACAGGCATTACCTCTTCTTTGAAGCGCTTCTTTAAGACCTCCTTTTAGGGCACTAAATTGGTCTTTGAAGAAGACCAGGACCTCTAGGATGTCTCTAGGGAAGTGGAGAGAAGCAATTTTCAGGGCTTTCCCGAGCATTAAGGCTCAAAGTGGTGTGATGAAGAGAGGGAGGAGGTGCCCTTTTATAAGGGAGGACATGCGCACCTTTGGAATAACAAAAAATATTATTTTATTATAAAGACAAATTCGGTTTTAAATAGCTCCAAATTGATTTATTTCTAAGCTAAGGTGGGTATGGGTCGAAATCCTCTCATCTAATAGAATTTCGACAAGTTTAGATTCCGATTTTAACATTATCATTTAGATTTAACATTAAGTTAAATAAGTTTACTTTTTCTGTGTCTTCTTGTGTTCTTACACTATAAGGTTAATAAACACACTATAACAAGCCAAAAGAAACCCAAGTTGTTTATTATTAATATATATAACCTTATCTAAGTCATTTGGCCGATCCTTAGATTTTTAGAAATAACATAACAATTAATAATATAATATTTGTTTTAAAAACTATTTTATGTCAATTTTGACACTATTTAGTAATTGATTTTTTTGAAAATCATAACAGAATTATTAGTTCGAAAAATGTTAATTACATCAATACTAACATGTCATATTAATATATAAAATTAGTTTAATTCATAAAAAGTCTCAAATTATATTTATTTTGGTATTGATAATATCAATTATTCTAAATTTTTACTATTATGGCAATTACTGCATCATCATTGTGTCATTAATAAATAAAATTATTTAATGTCTAAAAATTATAAATAAAATATCATTATGTAATAAATCATATTAGATTTCTAATGAATATTTACAATCGAATTTATCTTATGTATAACCCTATATTAATCTTTTTTTAGTAAATAAACATTGATTTTAACTCTTTTAACTCTTCTTTGAATTAAATAATAATAAAATTCCTAATCTAATCCAAGTGGGCCTAAATGGTCATATTTTATTCCTAAGGTTGTTTTTGGTCGAATAATACTTATCCAATAGAATTTGGACATGTGTTAGGGTAATAATAATATCATTTTTACCCTTAATTACCCTATTTACTTTTAACCCTGCTAAAAAAAGTAAAAAGTTAACATTCACCAAAAATTATTTTCATCTCATTGAACCACATTTTACTTACTGAAATCAACCGTGTCTCTTGGATTTTTGAAATTCCACTCACAGAAGCGGTAAAATTAAGTTTTATGAAAAATTCATTTTTTTAAACTACCACTTAGTGGTTTCACTATTCATCAAAAAATGAAAGTTTCCAGAAAAATACCAAAAATTAGGCCTAAGATATATTTGATATTATGAACTCAAAAATGATGTCTATTTTACCAAATTCAAAACATATCTGTTGCATTAATTAATTTAAAAATTAATTTCCGTCGTCAAAACAAATAGCCTGTTTTTAAAAGATAATAACTATCAAAAGATTGACACTTGTTTATGTCTGGTTTAAATGTGAAATTACATCTAATGAAAAACATTGTATTAAATTGTAAAAATATATTCTAAATATACTTTAAAACCACTCAAATTAATAATTTACCACTATTAATTATTTCTTTTAAAAAAATTGTTTTTAATTAAAATTTAGTAATTTTCACTATTCATTAGAATATGAAAGTTATCCGAAAAGTACCAAAATTTCACCTTAGGCTAAATTTGATACTCAGAATCAAAAAATGAAGTCCATTTTGAGAGATAAAATTTCTAAAATTTTAAAAGGTTGTTATTACTATTCATAACGGCTAGTTTTAATAATATTTTAATAGCATATCGTTGTTTAGTGAAACTCGGTATTGCGTACTACACACGCTATCGAGGAAGGTTGCGATTGTGTGTAATGCAAGGCATGTCAAGGATGCGGGCTGTGCAAGCTTCTTTTGGTGTAGCGTACAACACAAGACATTAATGAAATTAAGAAGAATATTTTTCATAAAATCTCGGGGTGTTACACCTATAATTAAGACGGACGTTTATAAACCATTTTTTGATATTTAAGTCGAGGTCGAGGCACGGGCCCCATGAGGCTCGGTTTGCGCGTGTTGCGGTGAAGTGCAACTTTTTTATAGGTTATCCATTTGGGACCAATGGGTAGTCCATCTCGTGTGTTTTTTGGTATTGATCACAATGGTGTGACTGGTTTGGTTAACTAGTTTCATTTGAAGTACGACCGGGTTGGATCAAACATGAATCAAACCGGGCCCTCGAAGCGGAAACACTCATAACATAAGGACCGGACATCCGATTGACGTGACGTCGACTATGTTGGATTCCTCTTGATGAGACGGTTCATATGACATTCTCCACCTGAGGATTGGACACAGTTGGAGTATGGTCGGGTTGGATTATACCCAAAATCCAACTGGGCCGCTAGAACAGAAATGCTAATAACTCACAGAAGAGGCGTCCAATAGATGCATCATCTATTGCGTTGAGAAACATTTGACGAGGCGGTCCATTGAGATAATTCTTCATGGGACTTTTTGATACATGGAGTATCGATTAGTAGCTCGTGGAGCGGATCCTCCCAGAGACAAGCGTACTGAGTACCGAGACCTTGTAGGTGGATGATACCTGATGACTGCTTGTCAAATTCGAGTCTGAATGACTTGACTAGCCAAGTGGGGAGCACTACTGTGTTTGGGTGGCAGACCAGCAGTACTCGATAAAAGGAATACCTCTACAAGCTATTAGGGGTAGCACTACTGTGTTTAGGTGGCAGACCCAGAGCGGAGAGCACTACTGTGTTGGGGTGGCAGACCTACGGTACTCGACCAGAGGAGTACCCCAGTAGTCTAAGGTTAGAAAAAAATGCCTCGGAGTTGTGAAAGGATCACTGTACTCGACACAGGAGGATCTCTTTAGCAGTTGTGGTTTCAATATCATTAATGAAAATCCTGGTTTGAGCTGAGTCAATGACCTTTGTGTTTTCCACATGGTTGAGATGGGTTACTTGATAACTTAGATATATGTATGGGCATATACCTAAGTAAATGTTATTTGTTGATATCCTTCTTTTTTGTTATCCTTTTTGGATTATTGAGACCTTGAGGGTCTCGGGGTCCCTATAGAGTATCGTTATACTCACCCCTACATGGGCTATGCCTGCACTCATTGTGTTGCATGCCGACGACGGACAATGCTGACAGAGACTGAGTGTATGAGGACTGGACGGTACCCGTAGGTGGACCTCATGACGAGTCAGTACCTAGAGGTGGACTTCACTATGAGACGTTACTCGAAGGAGGCTGGCGGGCGAGAGCTTTGAGGAGGCTATCTGTACCTACCCTTCAGGTAGGATCCGAGGTGGACGACCCATGAGCTGCTTCTATCTTCCAGTAGTTTGTCTTTTCTATTGTACTTTAATTCAGTTGTAGTTATACTTTTCAGTTGAGATTGTATTCTGGCCAATTTACATTCCAGCACATTCTTTTGTACTTAGTGTATTACATCTGATTGTACTCTGGTTGGATGTGTTTATGTTTTTTAAAGGCAATGACTTCCCGTTTATCAAGAATTACACCTTTTGTGCTAGTCACCATCCCTTGGCCTATGGAAGGCGGGCTTGGGGTAGTCACGGCACGGGCCCCGAGGATGGGTCGTGAAATAGATTTTTGGTAGAAGTTGTTCCAAATAATGAAACATAAAATTATAGACTACGAGTAAGATATTCTCCCTATGAGATGTCTTTAGTTAGCATGGAGAGATGAGTGTGAGAATTTTGGGGCTTGAATTCTTCTATAATTTTTATTGAGATGGATAAATGGTTTAAGAGTTCTCTCATTCTTTGTTTCAAGATTATTATACCATGGGAATGGTTCTATGTGGGGTCATTATCATTGGTACTCAATATATATGAAAACATAGGTGGGTTTTTAATTTAGAAATAGCCTTTAAGAGTATTATATTTACTATTGTCATTCATCTCAATTATTCTTCAACTAAAGTAGTGTGGCGATGATGTAATAGGAGATTCCCTATATTATTTTGGGATATGTGATGATGTGTAGTTCTCTAAAAATTATGGTTTCATACATTTTATTAAGGTCATATTTAGACCTTTTTTCCTAAAGTTATGAATTGGAACGTCATTGGTGGATGAGAACCTGACCAAGGTTAGTCATTCCAGTGTTTACATTACAGTTATTTGAGATAACGGTGAGTTGATATGATTTATGATAATTCCATAATATATGTATATATATTTTGTGCATGATTGTAATCTATAGATATGCATTAAGAGAATAAAAAACCCATGTATGGTGTTGTGGAATTCTTATTTAATCACTCAATGATGAAGTTCAATGGGGTTAGATTTTATAGATATGGAACTCTTTGAGGAATTCATTTCTGAAGGTAGGGAGTACGATTCCTTCATGATAAATTGCATGAAAAAAACAAATCTGAGGGATGTTGATGGTTCATGCAAACAATTTGTGATTACATGGATGGGAATTCCAAGGATGGAGTATATGTATTTAGGTGGAAAGCCTTGAAGATATTTGTTAAGAGTGGGTTGTGATTATGTTGAAATATTCACTTGTATTGGGTTATGGTTTATGGAATTCATAGAGAAATGAGATTCTATGATTCATTGTTCCATATATGACAAATATACAATGGATTCATTTTAAATTTGGGTTCAATTCAATATCCTTATGGTTATTTAGACCATCAAAATCATAGGGATCTCATCTTCCTTCCTTTTATCCCTCTATGTGAGGTTGTCTTTTGAGCCTCTTGCATATTTTTCTTGGATGTTTCCAAATTGAGGATGAAATCTTCAAAATTAGGGAGGATATATTGACCATTTCTTCCTGTGTAGAAAAATTATTGTTTCGAGCACAGCGAAACTGCATTGGTGAGTTTTCCCAAAATTAATTTTTTCCATTAATGATGTTTATTCTGAGATCCATGATGATTATAAAAATCCAGATATTCTGAATATAATGAATAATGAATGAAACAATGGAGTCTCGGAACCATAGAGAGGATCATAATATGTTGGTTATAATTAATTTAATTAAAATAAAAGAATTAGCTTCATGGAATTCTCTATCCATTGATAGTTCTGGTCATGATCAGATGTGATCCCTCATTACGTTGTAGAATCCATGTGTTGGATTACTCTAGCGGTGGTCCACATGTCCTCCATGTATCTATGGATGTTGCTGAAGAGATATTTGGGTGCTAGCATGGAAGAACGATCGCTTTAGATTTCCACCTTCGACCACCTTGATCCGGTGGAGAAGCATCACTCTCTTGTTGCATTAGAGCATTCATGGAAGAAAATAATTCTCTCTTCGCATGAGAGTTTTCTCTAGATCCGTTATGCAAAACCACCAAAAAATGTAAGGCTAATGAGAATTATATAATTGGAATTTTAATTACATAAAATAATAAAATTGATTAATTATGATAAAGTATTTATTCATTTTATTTAATTCATATAAATGCCCCAAGTCTCGTAATAAAAGTTTAATATTATTATTACAGACATGCACCTAGAGAATTACACCTAATATTATTTAATTAAATAAATAATATTATTACTCATTAATTTCTAGAAAAAAATCATGGTGTGTATATTAATATACACAACATGTACTTTTATTTTTCAATTATCTTTATTTCCTCAACCACATTTATTAGACCTTGAATAATAGTTGTTTATTTCTAAAATAAATATCACTTAATTACCCACAATTAAATATATTATTTCAGCCACAATATATTCTATCGAATAACTATTGCCAAAATAAATTTGATCATGCATCCTTAAATAATTATTAAACCAAAATCTGGAATAATCATTATAAAACTTATTAAATTAATATTTAACTGAGATACTTGGACACGATTAGTGTGTGACCCTCTAGGCCTCATTCTTAATGGGTTAAGGGGGAGCCTACCAAAATTCCAAGGATAGCATCTAGAAACAAGCCAAGGAACCCATTGAGAAAGAAGTAGACACTGTAATGATCTGTCACCTCCTACAAACGCATATCATGTAATGTGATTCATTAGTCTGAATATCTCAAATCAGGAGGGTTGGATGATAGTGACATCAACCCATGTACTCGATTGTTATTTCTTTTACTCGGTGGAATTGAACTCACCCATTCCTTACCATGTCCATGGATTTATTTAGGCTATATCAATTCCATCAATGGTCCTGAGATATCTACTTTCATTATGAATTAGACGAGACAAATCCTTTCTCGCATTATCTATTAATGCAGTATAACTCATGACGCCCCCAACATATCATACCTCGCTGCGAACTGTGTGTCGTCACAGTTTTCGTCAATAAATCATAGTGCATGATCTGTAATACCCATTAAGAATAATATAAATTTCTAAGGAACAATAAACACATCCGCTAATAGAAACATCCAATGGCACTATGAAATTTGGATTTTCTACTGGTGGGTCTCGTTCTCATAATATCCTCTTGGATATTACAAAGGGTGCCACCATGAGAAGGTGCCTCATGGTTTTTTGAGTCCTCACCCCTACTGGCCTGTATTGTTTGTGTCCCTCAAATAAAATCATACGACCATAAAACATATATTCAAGAATAGTGTTATGGCACTTTCAGATTCACATTGTAGTAGGGATCAACTATGACCCTTCAATGAAACAACTATCCATAGGAAAATATCACATGCATTGTCACACAGAACAACAATCGAGATGTTATAAGGTATTTAATAAGGAATAAAGTACAAAATACTTGGTTCGAGGCCACTAACTCTAATAGACTCCCACTTGGACTAGACCCAACTACTACAACATTTAACCCACTATCTCCCACATGATATTCATGCTTCTACTGAGATATTCCTTTAGTCATGGGGTCTATCACGTTCTCTTCTGTGGACAATATATTTACTACAACTTCACCCCATTTATTAATATCCCCCAAGAGGTGATACATCCATAGTATGTGTTTTTACTTTGATGTGACCTTAGTTCTTTTGAAAGCACCATTTCTATAGTATTATCACAATACAATGTGATAGTATCTTTACTGCATGGCACCACATCGAGCTCCTGGATAATGTTTGGAGTCCAAAAGGCTTCCTTGGATTCATCAAAAGCCTCTATATATTCAGACTCCTATATAGAATCGGTGACAACTGGTTCCTTTGAACTCTTCCAACTCAATGTTCCTCCGTTGAGACAGAAAACACAGAGAGATTGTAACTTCAAATCGTTTTAATCTATCTAAAAATTAGCATCAGCATACCCTCTAATGAAAATCTCCTCATCCCATCCATTCACTAAGAAAATATCCTTATTTCATCTCAGATACTATAGGATAGTCTAAAAAGATTCCCAATGTTGTTCATCTGGATCTTATTTATATCTTCCTACCATGCTCAATACATAGGCAACATCGGGCCTGGTACATAACATGGAATAAATGATGGATCCTATAGCCGAAGCGTATGGGATCATAATTATTCTATCATTCTTCTATTTTGTCTAAGGACACATTTTCATAGAATGAAATAGGTCATGTGACACTAGAACCAATCCCCTCTTGGATTGTTCAATACTAAATATCTTTATTATATGGTCAATATATGTACCATGTCTTAGTCTAATAAGCCTCTTGGATCAATCATGAATTATCTTAATCCCTAGAAAATAGGCTGATTCACCCATGTACATCATGGAGAAACACTTGTTCAACTAGTCCTTTACTCACTATAATACTGGTACATAGTTTCAAATAAGTAATATGTCTTCAACATACACAACTAGGATAATGACTTCCTTCCCATTAAATCGCTAATAAATACATGGCTCACATTCGTACTTAATGAATCCAAATTACTTTATGGACTCATAAAATCAATTGTTCCATGACCAAGATGCTTCCCTTAATCCAGAAATGGATTTCGACAACTTGAAAAACAATTTGGCTTCACTTTATGTAACAAACCCTTCTAGTTATGTCATATAGACATCTTTTGGAAGGTTCTCATTAAAGAATGATGTTTTGACATACATTTTCTAAATATCGTAGTAATGGTAAGATGGTATAAAAAGTATGATTCTTACGGATTTAAACCTAGAAACTAGCGAAAAGGTTTTATCATATGCAATTCCTGGACGTTTTCTGAATCCTTTATCCACTATCCTTGCTTTATAGTTTAACATGACCTTCCATGCCCATCTTTCTCTTGAATAAACATTTACTTCCAATAGGCATAACATCAATTGGATCGATGACCAAAACCCATACATGGTATTGATACATGGAATCCATCTCATAATTCATATCTTCTGGCCATCTTGAGGCTTCAAAGTTTTCTACTGCTTCCTTATAGGAGAGAGGATCATCATTTTCATACAAAAATGGTTTACCATACTCAGTCACTAGAAAACCGAATCTATCTGGTTCGCTTACCTCTCTTGAGCTCCTATGCAGTGGTTATGTTTCTTGAACCTCTTCCATGGGGACCTTTGGAACTTGTTCCTATACCTACTCCCATGTAAAAATTGTTTTAGTAAAACAACACGTGTTTGTGACATTTTAATTTTAACTTTAAATAAAAAGGTATTAATGTCATTTTCCTACCAAAGTGGCTCCATGGGGTCCCCAAGAGGACCCATGGATTGTCTTGGTCGGCCAGGACTCATCCAATAAGAGTAGGACATGTGTCAAGGTCATTTCATATTATTAAAACATTATTTTTACCTTAAATTACACTAATTACCTCTAATCGTGATTAAAACTTAAAAGTTACTATTCACCAAAAAAATTATTTTAATCCCATTGAACCACATTTTAAATTCTAGTGACTACCATGTATGTCGGATTTTTGAAATTCAAATCGCAGAAGTGGTAAAGATTCATTTAAACGAAAAATCAGTTTCTAAACTACCACTTAGTGGTTTCACTATTCATCAAAAATTGAAGTTTTTCAGAAAAATACCAAAAATTTACCCTAAGCTATATATGATATTATGAATTCAAAAATTATGTCTATTTTAAAAAATTCAAATCATATAATTTGTATTAATTAATTTAATAATTAATTCCCGTTGTCAAAACAAATAGCGTGTTTTTAAGAAACAATATCTATTAAAAGATTGACACTAGTTTAAGTCCAATTTCAAAGTGAAATTAATTCCAATGACCACTATTGGATTAAATGGTAAAAATATATTCTAATTTCACTTTAAAACCACTTCAAAATATAATCGCATAATATAAATAATTTAGATTAAAAAGAGGTTTTGAATTAAAATACAACATTTTTCTCTATTCATCAAAAAATGAACTTTATCGGAAAAATACCAAAAATTTACACAAAGTAAATTTTGATGTCCCGATTCTATAGAAGAATTTTATTTTCTCAAATATAACATATAAAATTGTCAAAAATTGGATTTAAAAGAGGTTCTCCATCAAAAGGCGTTTAATCGACCTTTTAAAGAATATTAGAATGTTTACACCTAAAATTGGATTCATTCGCATTTTTAATCCTCTAACATTTATTGTAAAAAGTGAAAAATATTTGACAAACATATATAATAATTTTTTAGTTAGTTCTTTTCATTCCCTTCATTAAAACGGCTAGGTGTTAACTACCATTTAAAATAAAATTATTTTATTATTAGACTGCAACGTAAGATTTCAAAGGAACTCGTTGTTGCGTATTGGGTAAGCCATCGAGCATAGCGTTCCATTTAAATTAATATTAAAATTTTATTCAAAAATAGGGATAAATACAAAAATTTCATATTCTTTATTTACCTGGTGTGTTACATCCTTCCCCCTTTTGGGAATTGCATCCTCGCAATTTTACAATTGGGCTCAGAAACATCATTGAATGTCCCACATCAGAACAAGAGTCAGTAAAACAATAACATTAAAAGAAAGAAAAATAAGTACAGAGGTCACCAAAGTTAACCCATACTAGGATTCCATGTAGGAAAATTGATATGGAAGAAAATGAAAAGGTTCATGCTATGAGGGAGAGTGAAAGAAAACATTTTTAGGAGAAAGTTAGCCACATGAAAATAACAAAACTTGTGACAGGTTAAACGGTATTGGATTGCCCAGTAGGAAAAGTTAACGGAAATCTTTTTTGTTTTAAGTTTCTTTTAATTGAGGAATTTATTTTTTAGGTTAACTAAAACGTAAGGAAACATACTTACTTTTCATGTTGACTTTCAACTTTTACTAGATTTCTTACACAAACTCATATTTTCTTCGAAAGATGAGTATTTAGGATGACTTGGTTCACATGAAGAGAGCTATAATCAACTTTTAGAGAATCACCTAATCCAAAAAAGAGAACTATATACTTCCCATGTCTTTAGACTTTAACCAAAACCAAAACCAAAAAGCTTAATACAAGATTAGATCATCCAAAAAAGGATAACCCTTTATAAAAACAAAATCTATTATTAATCTCCAAAATTTGTCCAACAAAACCCAAATTTCAACGAAGACCATTCGATAGACAACTTTTCCATAAAATTCTTCAATGTAAACAAAACTAAGATTGAAATCCAAATATTTGAAGGATTTAATCACATAGTCTTCCAAGGTACAAATTAACACTTATCTCCAAATAACATCAGTTTCTCTTAATGTCTAATATTGAATAGTAATTAACCTAATCACATATCCTCCGTGATAGGTTAATAATTTCCATAGATAACCCAAAATCAACTTACTCTTAATTCATAAAATCATCTATCTAAAAAGAATAAGTCATACTAACTAGGTACTTCACGTAGTCCAGTGGTAGGTGATAAATATCAGTCGCACTTTGGCTGTGGGTTCGATTCCCGCAGCTTTGTCTGACACGACAGGTTGTCACACGGTCTGTGTGTTTTCCTTTTTATAAAACTCCAAAAATAACCCTAACTTGTTTTAACATCAATAGTTTCCTTATACCTCTCATTCTCATCCAAATTCATTACGATCTCAACATCTTAATTCTTGTAGTCTTATTTCACCACCATAAGATAAAATAAAACGATTCCCAAAATGAATAACAGCATACCTTGATCCTGGTATCCACTCGGTTTCATCTTCATCTTGTTCATGTAGGTAGAATTCCCATTCATGACAAAAATGATTTATAGATCCTTCAAAATCATTTTCTTCCACCATCCAAATACACCTTGTACAACATGGGTCATATGGGTGTTCACAGAAAAAACAGTTTTGGAAAATAATCATGTATGACATATAATTCCAAAGCATCTGATAAAACATGATTTCTATAAAATAGTCGGACAAAATTTGAGTTTAAAATTTCTATTATTGGTCTTTTTAAAATACCATAAGTATGTGCTGAGAGACTATATTTTAAAATAAAATATAAATAGGTTGTTCAAGGGTGTCATTCCTCAGCACCATTTTTAAAATCATAATTTGCATCAAATTCTTGTGATAAGGAAAAATATTTGAAAATACCTTGATAATATTTACCTTTCTTGAAAATATGAGAATATTGTGAAAATAGTATTTGTCGAAATACAACCCATGATCCACGATGATAACAAGGTATAGTGGAGGTGTTTGATATCTCAAAAAACTGCTTGCAAGTGAGTTGTATGCTAGAAAAAGTTTCACAATCATCCAAACATGTCTTCTCAATAATTATTACAAGCATATCATCAGGAAGAGATAGGAATGTCATTTGAGATCCTTCTCCTTCCATTCGTAACTGACTTTACTTGACCTGAAAAAAGTTATAAAATAACGATTTAACTGAAATAATAGACATAGGGACTAACCATGTGTCTAACAAAAACTCATAATCCCTAAAGTTGTCTAAACCGACCTCTGATACAAACTATAAGGCCTCGGCCTTAATACTTACTTAATCTTGAATTAAATTGAATAATTCAAATTGATGATCTTTTTAGGTTTATAGTTTTAGAGAATTAGGACATATATATTACATCTCAAAGATTACAAAGTAGACAATTCTACTAATTTATCATTTTTTCCACAAAATAAAAACTCTTGAACAAAAGAGTCATGTCTAGTTACTTTTTTTAGACATCCTGACATTTCCTTGTTCCCATCCTTGACCCAATTCAACTTTATGTCCTGTTAAAACATTTAAAAAACTTGGGGTGATCAAAAAAGGCTCAGTAAGGGATACACAAAGAAGGAAAATTGTCAGTTATTCAAAACAACAAGTAAATCATGAATACTTTATCAAAGTAATAATTTTCACCTTTATGAAGTGGTAAAAAACACCTCACTAAATAAAAGATCATTTCATACCCTTTTTGTAACCAAAATATTACCATAAAACCCATATATAGAACACATAACTTATAATGGTATCTTTGGACATAAACATACTTAAATGGAATAACCATACGGTCGACTTCCACACATATCACATAATGGAATAGCCATACGGCCGACTTCCCTACCAAATGCATTGGAGGTTATAATGTAACGACCCATCTTGGTATTCGCAGCACCACCCGTCATATGGTTTATCACATAACCACCTGTCAAATGTCCAAGTACCATTATAAAATCATAAGACATAAAACAAATATAATGGAAGGAAAACATTTCCACATTTTGATCACAATATATCACTTAAATATATTTACATAACAAATACATTATAAAAACCATTTTCATTACCAAAATAAAAGAAAAGTAAAACTTGGTATTTATTTTTCATTTAAAAAAATGTTATGGAATGTAGAGGAATCTGAAACTCAAATAAGGGTCACTGCGGTAGAGAAGTCATTGTCGCCACATACGTACGACAAAAAGTCATTCCCATTTGTCATTTAGTAAAAAAGATTCATATAAAAAGATTCATTTTTAATAAAAGTAAAAGTCAAATAGTTTTATACACCATATAATGTAATGTTTTGTATAAAACAGAAGACGCCTCAATGAAAGGAGATTGAGATGAAGTCCCTTAAAAAGACAGTATCCTTTGTTTAAGGATAAATCAATTACATAAATATGTATGACAAACGAATACACCAAATACAAGTGGATATTAAGTGTAAAACAATTAGTGGTTATTCACACATATTCATAGAATGACATATTCAAGAAGTACAAGTTTATCCAGTTGAATCAAAATTGGGTTAAGAAGTTCCCTTGCAAAAATTTGACAGCTTAACGGCGTCACTTCAAAATTCAAAAAATGAGTTAGTGAGAGATAAAAAGGGTATCTCATCACTTTTACATTAAATTTAAAGCAATAATGATATATAATAATATATCCCAACATAATAAGATGTAATTTCAAATACATAACAAAAGATGTCTTTTTAAAGAAGAGGAGGGTGAATGTTCCCCTTACCGATTTAGGTAACTTACGAAATGTACACCCCATTGAAGAAGGGTCATAGAATGAATATGTAAATACCCATAAATGAAATTATATTACACAAAAAGTATAATAATGTGCATTACATACACCACTCAAAGTAAATGGTGGCAAATGTATCATAAATCTCGTGGGAATAAAAGTGAGATGAAAAATCCCTTACGAAAACTCGGCAGCCTAACGGCACCACTTAAAACATCCAAAAAATGGATTGATGAGATAAAATAGGGTCTCTCATCATATTAAAATAAAATTTACAGCAAGAGGAATATATAATAACATCCCCCAACATAAAAAAGAGGTTCTTAAAAAAAATTACATAAAGGAGAGTACTTAAAAAGAAAGAGAGAGGTTGGATCTCTTACGAAAATTCGGCAGCCTAACGGCAGCACTCAAAACGTCCAAAATGGATTGATGAGAGAAAATAGGGTCTCTCATCATATGAACATAAAGAGTACAGTAATATTAATATAAAATAACATCCCAATCATAAGAAATATGAGGTTAAATGGAATGACATAAAAGAGTTTACTTAAAAAGAAAGAGAGGGGTAGGATCCCTTACCTGAAGTCTGATTTGTCTTGTTCGGTTCTTTATATTCCTGAATAATAAACTTTGGTCAATTTATAATTTCCTAATGAAATCTTTTAAAGATTATTATTCAGTTAATATCACATATTATAATGTTATAATAATTGTTTAATAATGTTAGTTCATATCATACGTTTTTTCCGATGTTTGGTACATGAGTCAAAAATGAACTTGTTTGAAAATGATTGCCCATGTAGTTATAAGTAAAACATTTCCAGAATAGTATTAATGATTAAAATATCATATATATCCAGTAAATATTCATTTTATACTATTCCATAACATTTGGAGATAAAAATGAAAAGTACCGTTCTTGGAGACGGTAGGTCGTACGAACGCATGAACACTACTTTCATTTTTTTGTCATATTAATGGAATTAAAAATAAATGAGATATATATATATATATATATTATAATTACAGTATAATATATATGTTATATATGTCACATATGTTCATTAATTTCATTCTTTATACATTCCATGTATTGCATGAACGAGTCACATCACTTGAGGGGGTGGTAGTCCACACTTCCTCATATGAAATTATCGCATTTACACTCCATGAAACGAATAAAGGTATGTTTTAAATATAAAATAAAAAAGCATCTAGAAAACATAAATACCATATATATCATATATAAAATACAGTGAAATCATAATGGCCACCATTAAAGGTGTCAAAAGAATATTGAACAATCATCGTTTCGTGAGGCAGTAATTCTCCATCCACAGAAACAGTATGTTCTTTAACCATTAGACAGATGTGTGTGTAAGTGTAGCTCGAATAATTCTTATAAAAACATCCAAGTATAGTGAAGATAGTGTCTTTTTTACAAATTAAAGTAATAAAAAAAGTTTAGGGGGTTGGAGAAGCAAAATAAAACAAAAGAACACTAGGGAAGACTTTACCTTTAAATCGGGTAACTCTTTTTGATTAGAGCTCAAAGGCTTCCATGGAAAGACTTCTGCCCAAAGTGAGGCTTATAGGATTAATAGAGGGATGTGGAGAGACATAATGGGCAGGGTCTGGCTGAGCCAAAGGCTTGAGAGGTGTGGTAAAGGTGGTAGAGGTGGGGGCCTTTTATAAGAGGAGAGGAGGGGCACTCTTGGAATGTCTTGAAAAGTAACATTATTATAAAATGATTTTCGGATTTTAAAGGTCCCAAAATTATATATTTCTAGGATAAGGTGATAATATTTCTAAATAAACATATACAATAGGTTTTTTACAAGTATAGGTCTTAGATTTTATATTATCTTTTCATTTTATTTAAATCGTTAAATAATGAAGTAATCCTTGCATCATCATGGTGTCATGAATAATTTAATTTATTTAATGTCAAAAAATTATAAAAAAATATCATGATGTAGTAAATCTTTTTATATTTCAAATTAATATTTATAGTCAAAAATATTACTTGTATAACCCCATGTAAAAAAATTTTTAGTAAAACAACACATGTTTGTGACATTTTAATTTTAACTTTAAATAAAAAGGTATTATTTTCATTTTCCTACCAAAGTGGCTCCATGGGGTCCCCAAGATGACCCATGGATTTTATTGGTCGGACATGACTCATAAAATATGGTTACGACATGTGTCAAGGTCATTTCATAATATTAAAACATTATTTTTACCTTAAATTACACTAATTACCTGTAATCGCGATTAAAACATAAAAGTTACTATTCAACAAAAAATTATTTTAATCCCATTGAACCAAATTTTACATCCTAATGACAACCATGTGTGTATGATTTTTGAAATTAAAATCACAGAAGTGGTAAGATTTCATTTAAACGAAAAATCAGTTTTTAAACTGCCACTTAATGGTTTCACTATTCATCAAAAATAGTTGTTTTTCAGAAAAATACCAAAAATTCACCCTAAGCTATATTTGATATTCCGAATTCAAAAATGATGTCTATTTTAAAAAATTCAAAATATATAAGATGAATTAATTAATTTAATAATTAATTCCCGCTGTCAAAACAAATAGCATGTTTTTAAGAAACAATATCTATTAAAAGATTGCCAATAGTTTAAGTCCAATTTCAAAGTGAAATTAATTCCATTGACCTATATTAGATTAAATGGTAAAAATATATTATAATTTAACTTTAAACCCAATTCAAAAGATAATCTAATCATATAAATATATTAGATTAAAAAGAGGTTTTGAATTAAAATACAACATTTTTCACTATTCATTAAAAATGAACTTTATCGGAAAAATACCAAAAATTTACACAAAGTAAATTTTGATGTCCCGATTCAAAAGAAGAATTTTATTTTGTCAAATATAACACATAAAATTGTCAAAATTTTGATTTAAAAGAGGTTCTCCATCAAAAGGCGGTTAATCGACCTTTTAAAAAATATTAGAATGTTTACTCTTAAAATTGGATTCATTCGCATTTTTAATCCTCTAACATTTATTGTAAAAAGTAAAAAATATTTGACAAACATATATAATCATTTTGTAGTTAGTTCTGTTTATTCCTGTCATATCAATGGCTATGTGTTAACTACCATTTAAAATAAAATTATTTTACTATTAGATTGCAACGTAAGATTTTAAAGAAACTCGTTGTTGCGTATTAGGTAAGCCATCGAGCATAGTGTTCCCTTTAAATTAATATTAACATTTTATTCACAAATAGGGATAAATATAAAAATGTCCTATTCATTATTTACCTGGTGTTTTACAATTTAAATTGGAAAAAGTTGAATTGTTCCCTTACATAACCACACCTTTAAGGGAAATCCACCCTAATATCCATTAATGGGTCTTTCCTAAACCCATTTCTCAACCCTATATAGCTATGGAATATATTATTCAATATAATGTGGATAATTTCTTTGTTAAATCTTAATAAAATTTAGTACCCATAATGAATTCAGTTTAACATTCTTATTTATGTCTCATGAGGAGGTTATATACTGGATAAATAATCACTTCTGTAAATAAAAATTAAAGGGGTATTATGTTATGGATTTAGAAAAGGTTGAAAAATTATAATCACACTAAATGTATGTTATAAATAAATGGTAACAGTTATATATAGGAAATAATTAAAATATATGAGAAAAATTAATTGGGATTGTAGTAGTGGATAGGTTTTTAGAGTCGGTTGTTCCCATATATATTGTCTATAAATTTTACCAAATATAATAACTTAATGAAAACGTATAGACGTAAATTACACTCCTAAATTTCCTAGAAAAATATTAATTTCTCAAATATGGGTGTTTATCCAATAATAAATGATACTTTAATTCCCAAATTCTTCTATGAAATCAAAACTAATTGAAAAAATTGTACTCAGGGTTGAGGCCCCACTCAATAAATTTAAATAGCATGAACAATTACATTAGTCAAATAATATGAAAAATAATATCTATCAATTTAGATAAAAAATTATATCAATAAATAAAAAATATTATCCACATGAATAAATATTTCATAACAATTCAAAAAGTGTTTAGAAATATGTACACAAATATTCAAAATATAAATATATTTAGGTATCTACTACGAGAACATATTAGAATTTAAGCTTTTATAGATTGATTAATCCATTTTATCTCCCCTATACTCGTTAATATTGAACTTAAATAGTTTTGTCCTCTCTCTACCCCTTCTAATGGTAGAGGAAAGACATATTTATAATGAAAATGTGAGGAATACTTTCCCTCCAAAATAAGTGCATCAACATTTATGGCCATTACCCCTTTAATACCCCAAAATATTATGTGTTGATAGAAAATATATTATTTCAACTATTTATTCTATGATATTCTACAAAATTTGAATTATTTTATAAATTTTGATAAAAATTTATGTCTTGGTTACTATGGTATTTTTTTCTTTTCGAAGAGACTATTTTGTTCTCTCAACATTCACGCATCTATATACTACTTTAATGATCAACTATTTCTGTTTTATTGAATGGAATAATTTTAGGTCGTCTTATATTTTGTTAAAATGTTAAGGAAAATAATATAGTGGGGTGTTTCTTATGTTATAGATCATTTAACTATGTTCGATAGATTCTATCCCCCAAAAAATTTTCCAATTTATATTCATTATTTCATCCATATGTGTTTTGATTTAGAAACATGTCCAATTGATTTAAATGAAGACCAATAAAAATAGTATCCTAAAAAATAATTTTCCAATTTGGATTATTCAAAAAAATTATGTAAGAAATAAAAAAAATTAAATCATTAGTTTTTTAATTTTTAATATACTTCCCAAAAATAACCCTAAATCTCAAAAAAAATATTCAATTTTACATAACATAAAAAATGGTGGTTATTAAATAAGTAACATTAATGAAGAAGTTATTAAAACTAAGTATCTATCAATACCCCCACACGTAAAACCTAGAATCCAAGATAAGTAAAAAATCAAATTTCATACTGAAGAAAACTCAATACACATTCATATGAGATCCACTGATTCAACAAAAAATAACGAAAAAACTTCTTGCATCTTATTTTTTTGAAATTATAAATTTGGTTTATTAAATGAATTTCAACATCACTAATCCTATAATGAACCTAAAATACATACCTTATAACAATTTTCTCCCTATACATATATTTATATTTTCAACTATGATTTTTTTCAACTAAACACATGTATGGGTCATTATAGTGTGGATAGATTCCCAAATATATACCCATATCAGTTGTTTACTTTTTATATGAAAAGTTATTTTAGGGATATTAAGTGGTTAAGAGTTGTTTTATTTTATATATAAAAAATATATGTGACAACATAAGAAGGTTTGGATATTCATGAAGTAACAATGCATGATTCGATTTAGAATCAATAACGGTATCCCCTCTAATAAAATATTATTGAATCCAACTCAAAAAATACTAAAAACTCTCAAGGATAGTCTACACCCAATTTTTTATTCAAAAATATAACATCTCCTAAAATTACTACCAAATAATTGAATTTTTAACTTTGAGGTTTCAAATTTTGTGAAAATTTATTTATAAATGACATGAGTGTTTTTGGAATTTGAAGTTTTTGGGTGACATAAAAACCTTCTCTTGAAATGAAATACATCCTTTTATCTTCTCAGAATTTATTTTTCTTTGTTTTGACATCAATTTCAACACATAATATTGTAAAATGTGTTAATTTTTTAAAAACAACTTCAAAATAGCTTCAGAAAAAACAATTCTAAACACATTCTGAACATATTCTAATCATATTACTTTCATCACAAATCAGCCTCAAAATATTTGAAAAACCATTAGATATGAATCCCTGGCACTTTTGTTCAAATAAATCTTGAAATGTAAATTCTTGAGATTGTTTTTATAGGTATTACATGTATCTAATATGGCTATCTAATAAAGAATTTCACGGATTCTACGGGATTAATAAAGGCCATATAAATGTGAAAACGAAAATGAAATTATTTTTTAAAAAATAAATTCAAATTGTTCCTTTGTCTTCTCAATGCGTGTTTTATAATTCCAATGTTTTGATATTAGTAATTAAAGGTCTATATAGATCAAGTATTGATTATATCTCCAAAATATAATGGGAATGTAAAAAATAATTTAAAAATGTACATTATCTATAGAGGAAGTTCACTCTGAAATTTGGATACTAATTTGGGGGGTGGGATATAAAATTTTAGGGCTATTATATAATCCAATAAATTATTTCAATAAAAAAATTCCATTTAATAGTTCGATTAAAGTTAGGTTTATCGATCATATCAATTCACTCATCAGCAATGATTTCAAAAATTATAATGTTATTCAATTTATGCTCATAGGTTTCAAAAAACACAACAATTTTTAAATAAAAACACCTAATTTGAAACAAACACATCAAAAACTAAAATACAAAAAATAGACAAAGAAAAGAAAACTAGATAAAATTTATAAATAAAAATAAAATTTATTACATTGTGTGTGCCTTTCCTTAACCATATATTTTGAAATAATAGCATTTTATAATATTTTTTATGACAAATCAGAATTAAAAACTAAAAGAAACTAAAAAAGTATAAAGGTAACCCAGAACATGATTTTTGTTGTGTTAACATACTCATGAGTTATTAACCTTAATGATGCCAACTATAAACTGGTATGAAAAAAAGATACAATCTGTAAAAAATTTATTGAATTTTTTTTAATAAATAACTATAGAAGGAAAAAATAGGTCTTGGTTTAAACCCTATGTGGGTTATTTTTTAAAACAATCCATAGAAAAAGATATTAAGTCCGTTATTCTTTAGTTTTTAAATATTATAGAATCTCTCATATATTGATTTCATTAGGCTACCTTCCTTGTATTTGAAATTCTCATGAATTAATTAAAGATGTTAAAAAATGTATGGTATCCTCGATCACATTTGGATTTTAAATTTTTATGGAAATGCTTTGATAAAAAATTGAATTTTTTATTATTCAAATATGGGAAAATAATCTCGTCAAACCATGAAAATATCCATGAGTTTTAAAGTGATGAAGTCCAAGGGAATCCCCTACAACAAAAATACTACATTCTCAAGGAAGAGATCACAATATTGAATAAACAATCAATGGTTCCCCTGGCCTACTCCCCTGAGAAAGGGCATCTACATAAAATTTGGCCTCTCTTCTAAAATGTTGAAGAGAAAATCCATGATTTCTCTCCAAAAATAACATCGGACTATGTAAATCAAGTTCCATAGAGGATCCACTTTTCAATGTAAATCAAAAACCAAGATCTATGAATCTGTTTCCACCTCTGATAATAACAACAAGATGCTCCTGCAAAGTATGAAACTAGTGTGTAACTCTCTCAATTCCACACCTAAAGAGTTCCCCTAACAATAAAATATAATAAAATAAAATATCATTGAACCTTTTTTGTCACTTAGAAGACCACCCCCCCATGCATCTGTACATTCATATATGAACCATATACATTATGCATGGAACCATTCACTGATGATTGCAATTTAACCCAACATCGTTGGGAGCTAGGATGAACCATTGTCCTATTAATGAAACTAAAATGGAGATAAGAGTGTTTTCCACCTTTAAACAGCAATCAAAAATCACGAGTCAGTGCCTTTAATTTAACATGATGAATAGAAACTAGAGGCCACACATCTATTGTTTTTTTATTAATTTCATCCCTAATATTCCAATAAATAGAAATGACAATGATTCCAAAGATCATGGACTATCTATCATGGAATTATGAACCCAAAAACCAACTAAGATGGAAATCTTGCTTGGAAATTCATGTTGTATTTATGATTCTCCACATACCCATAACAGACCAAAGGCTGACGGACCATGCACTCCTAATAAAAATGTGGAAGGCTGACTTAGAAAGTTGGTTAATACAACAATACCAATGATAAACCATATAATTCCCCTTCTTTTTGATATTATCATCTTTTGGGATGGCTTAATTTTGCACCCTCTATACTAGGATGTCCATATTCATGGGAACCTCCTTGCACAAGAACTATTAGGACCACTCATCATGGTCCCCACCAGACTAAAGAAACCCATGATAATCATGGCCATTGAAATATCATGAACAGGACCCTGTAGAGCATCCCCAATCATTCTCTTTTGTAAACACAATCTCTTTGATGGTGGCTATCTACTCCTTTCTCAAAATGGATTCAAGAATGCTGGGATACCGAATATCCTCTTTAACATTCAATATCAACATAATATAGCCAAAATAATTCAATTTTTGTGACATATCTCAATATAATCATGGATTCATCTTTTTATTGGGCGTTGGAAGATTCTATAAATGCTTCATTGAAATAATAAAGTGGGTCATGTTTCTACCTTTATTTATCAATGATGAATAAGAAAAGTGTTTATTACAATTTATCCAATGATAATATAATACTTCTTATTTTTATCATCAAAATATGGAGTTTCAAAATGATTTTTATTTTCAATAATGGAAAGGAAAAAATGTCTAAATACCCTTTTTTTCCTTAATATAAATAACTTATAATTAATTCCATAAATTGATAAAATAGAAAAATATGAGTCTAATTCATTGATCATCTCACCCACCCATAGTTCCTTAATAAAATATTTGGTGAGAAATGTTTTTTATTTTTTTGAGCCAATTTTTGTGCCGAAAATTATTTTAATTAATTGGAATAAGTGGAAAGGATGTCTATTTGGTTACATTCTTCGTATATTATGAAATATGTTT
Source organism: Viscum album (assembly GCA_963277665.1). Lineage (NCBI taxonomy): Eukaryota > Viridiplantae > Streptophyta > Magnoliopsida > Santalales > Viscaceae > Viscum > Viscum album. The sequence continues at coordinate 1,159,308 of OY728121.1, forward strand.
TTGGAATTTTAAATTAATAAACTATTATTTAATAGAATCTTCTAATTTTTTATAAGTAGGTCAAGCATATGAGTGGCCACAATCAAAATCCATTTTTGAAGAAAGATCTATAATTTTGGTTAAAGACCCTATTATTCCTAAAAAAATTAAAAAAAACGTCATCAACCACCCATTCAACTGTTATATTTTATGTGGATACATTATTCAGGATTTCTCAATAAAATTTTAGATTCTTAAAGAATAATGTACAATGGACTCAGGGTTTTCCCATGGTTTGGTTTCAAACCTTGTTAGAACAACATTCAATATTATTAATATGTTAGTGTAAAGGTCAATAAATTGGGGTTTTATAAATTGTAAAAAAATGTTAAATAAAACTAAAAATATGTTATAAATATTTTTTCGAGGTAATATATGGTATATATTTGAAAAAAGTTGAAACCAAAATTGAGATAGAAATAGTTGATATGTTTAGACCTTTTGATATTCCCTTATTTATTTTCTAAAAATGTTACCCAATTTAATTTATCAATCTAAAAATAAAGAACAAAACATATATATATATCCTAGAAACCATATCAAGTCCTAAAATATGGTTACTTATACTCTTAATAATGTTATTTTATTACCCAAATTCCTATGTGAACCCAAATCTATTTAAACATGTCCTAATCAAGAGGCACACCCCAATCAAGAAATTTACACAAAACGAATAATTACAATACTTCCACAAGTCAATGAAATATCTAGAACAATTAAGAGTAATATGATTTAAAAAAAAGGAAAAGAAATTTTGATGACATGAAAATAGATTCTTCAATAATTCAAAAATAGTTTACAACTAAATATAAAAACACATAGATGTGGAATATCCATGTGTTTCCACATCAATTACATCATGAAATTTATCCCTTCTTGGATAAATTAATCTGGTGTAAATCCTATCTATTTAAACATACACCTTTTTGTGTTTTTTTATTTCTATAAGATCTCAAATATAAGTGGACACATATATTTTTAAATAAAATTTGAGGAATATTTTCCATCCAAATTATATTTATTAAATTCTAATTCACATTCAAATTTAATGACTAGTCAATCATGAATATCTACAAACTATAAATTTTATCCTTTATGAATCCTCTATGCTTCAAACAAATTTCAATACTTTTGTTCATGGAAAAATAAAAGTGTGTTTAAATTACTATGGAAAATATTTATAGCATAAAAAAATTCTATTACCCTCCACTAGAATGTGTTCATTTACTACCCTAATGATCAAATAATAAAATGATATTTAATAGAAACAGCAATTGTAAAGTTCTCCTTAAATTTATTATTTAACGATGGATGGTGAATTTTTTATATAAGATTATTCTAATTTAAATTATTTATTTAGACCTCATATGGTTCGATTTTTTACAGGGTCTAGTTTAGTGAAATTAATCCCTAAAAATAGAGTCCTAAAAAATAATTATCCATATTTGGATCAATTTAGAGAATGTTATGGAAGAATTAAATAATTATAAACACTTAAAATAATAAAAATCATTTTTAACAATAATTTTTTAACCATCCCTAAAAAATATGATTCAATTTACCATTATATGATACATATTTGGGATTAAATCATTGAAATTCAAGGAAAAATGATGAACATTCAATCATTATCATTATATCTCCTTGTAAAAAACCATATTGGTTTGAAAAAACTACTATGTTGCAATCAATGTGAAAAAATACTTAAGATAATCTATCTATTTATTGAAAAATTGAAATAGATAGAAACAAGAATTTTATCATATCAAACACATGATAAATTAAATGAACAGTCTCATGGATCATTCCATGTGTTAAATTTATGTTCCTAATATTGTTCGTGAATCATTCAACTCAATATCTAGCTCATTATAATGTGTTTGGATTTTCAATCTGACATCTACGTTGATAGTTACAACTGATGCAATAATCTTCAATAATATTAATTTTAATTATATTACCATTATTTTTAATCTAATATATGTTTATTCTAGTAGGGAAAATTATAGCATCCCCCCCTTCCACCTCTATCACTATTAAAGTCAACCCAATCTTCAATTTATGTTATTATAATTTAAAATTCTTTTCTATACTTTTTTATTACATCATATATTCCAAAAAATTTACACCCTTAAAGGTTGGATCACATTCCTATATTCACCATTTCCATGTAAAAAGATCAATATTATTTTCAGCCACTATGGTTGAGACCTTAGTCACCATCTAGTTGGTTACTACCATTGTACACCATGTTATAGACCACAATCTATAAGGACCTGGCCCTAAAAATTTCATATTACGGAATTATGTTAATAATTCACATTGAAGATCTTTTCAGGTTTAGAGATTTAGAGAATTATGTCATAACATATACATAACAGCTAGGATATTACATCTATACACATCTACTAAGTTTCCATTTTTTTCAAAAAAAAAAATATTCTTGAAAAAAAAGAGTCATGTCTAGTTCCATGTTTTAGATATCTTGAGTTTTATTTGATCCCGTCCTTGAGCGTATTCCACATTATATCCTGTGAAAAGCATTTCAAACACATGGAATGAGCATAAAAAGCTCAGTAAGGGTTACACAAAGAAGGAAAAATGTTATTTTCACAAAACAACAAGTAAAACATTATTACTTTTTCATAAGAAATAATTCCCACATTTATGTTGTAGTAAATACTCTTCACTAAATAAAATATCACATATTAACCTTTTCTAACGAAAATGTTACCCTAAAACCTATTTAAAGAACATATAACATATAAAGATAACATGGGACATAAACATACTTAAATGGAATAACCATACGGTCCACATCTACACATATCACTAAATGAAATAGCCATACGGCCAACTTAAATAACCAATACATTGTAGGTTATAATGTAACCACCCATCCTGGATTATGACGGCACCAACCGTCATTTGGTTTATCATGTAACCACCCATCAAATGTCCATGTACCATTATAAATTTATTAAAAATAAAATAAATATAAAGGAAAGATAACATTTCAACATTTTAGTCACAATATATCATTTAAATATATTAAAAAAATTCATTATCAAAACCATTTCCAATACCAAAATTTTTAAAAGAATATATGGTATTTATTTTCCATTTAAAAACATTACAGCTTGTTAAAAAATCAAAGGGGAAAATAATACCTATGAGGGTGAAAATGTCATTGTCACTGGTTACGTTAAAATAAAAATTTCTTTTTGTCATTTAGTGAAATGTTTCGATGAAAAATATTTCCTTTGATTGAAATGAAAAGTCCAAGGTTTTTATACAACGTATAAAATAGAGTCATGTATAAAAAAAATATGCTACAATGAAAGGAGATTGAGACAAAGTCCTCTAAAAAGGTCATTTTATAAATAAAATAGATCAATTAAGTGTATTCAATATAATCACACATAAAAAATGTATAAATACATGATAAGATATAAAATTTTATTTCTCAAGTAATCCAATAACGACATAAACAGGAAAGAGAAGATCAACCCAAAGAATGGATATTGGGTTAAGAAGTTCCCTTACCTTGTGCCCGACATGACCCGTTGGTTCTTTAATCTCCTGAATAATAAACTAAATTTAATTTATACTTTATTTGGAAATTTTTTAATTTTATTATTCCTTTTATATAAATTATTACAATGTTATAATCATTACGTAATCATTTAAGTTAACAATGGTTGTTTTGTCGATATTTGGTACTTGAGTCAAAATTGGACTTCTTATAATTACAAGTTGTTCATAGGGTCAAAAGTTCATTATTTCCAAAATTATATTCATGATTTAGATTTCTTATATATAATATATATCTTTTATATGCATGTATTTACAATAGTAGATAACATTTTGATATAAGAAATGAAATGCACCGATCATGGAGACGGCAAGTCGTACGTACGCTTGAACGCTACTTACATTTCTATTTCATTTTGTAATGGAATGAAAACATAATGAAACATAATTATATTATAATTCCATTATAATATCATATATAATTTCATTAACTCTACCCTTTATATGTTACACATATGTCATGAACGTGTCATATCACTTTGAGGGGGCAGTAGTCCGCACTTCCTCAAATGAGATTATCATAATTACCCACTACAGAAACCATAATGGTATTCTATAAATGAAAAATACAGAATCATATAAACAATATAAATATAATAAATATAATATATAAATATAGTTCCATCATAATGGAGTCTATGATATGTGGTTGGAGCTATTTGGACAATCATCGTTTCGTGAGGCAGTAGTTTTCCATCCGCTGAAACATTATGTTCTTTAACAATTAGATGGAGGTGTGTGTAAGTGTAGTTTGAATAATTATCATACAAAATACCTAGTATATTTAGGATATAGGTTTTGTTATAAAATAATGGAATAAAGAGAGATTAGGGGGTTTGAGAAGTAGAATAAAACAAAATAAAACAAAAGAATTTAAGAGAAACAGTTACCATTAATTCGGGTAACTCCCTTTGGTTTTAACCAAAAGGACTTCGTGAAATACCTTAAGCCTAAGTTAAGGATTGTAGGAGGAGTATATGGATGTAGGTAGATTAATTGGGAAGAGTTTTGATGAGCCAAGCGGCTTGAGAGGTGTGACGAATGGGTTAGAGGTGAGGGCTTTTTATAAGGGAAAGGAGGGGCTCTTTAGGAAAGTGTGAAAATATTAATTTATTATATAATTATTTTCTCTATTAAAGGACCAATACTAATTAAATATTAAGATATGATGACTCATTGTCGAAATAAAATCATCCAATAAGAATTTGATTGGTTTTGGAAATTATTTTAATCTTTGTAATCTTATTTATTTAAATCATTTATTAATGAGGTAAACACAACAACATTATTGTGTCCAAAATATTTTAATTTATTTAATTTTTATAAATTATTAAAAAAATTATCATGATGTAGAAAATATTATTATCTATCTAAATAATATTTATAGTTAAAATGCTAACTTATATAACCCTATGTAAAAATAATTTTTCAAAAAGATATTTTTTTATGTCATTTTTGTCTTTACATTAAATTAATTAATCTAAATTGTCATTATCACTCTCATGTGGCACCAAGGTGTCCCAAAATCGAACCAAGGATATAAATTGTCAGAAATGACTCATAAAATACGGTTAGGACTATAATTTAGGTAATTTTGTATTATTATGACATTTTTTACTTTGAATTACCATATTTACATTTAACCGCGGTAAATAATAGTCAAAAGATACTTTTTACCAAAAAATATATGTTCATATTATTGAATCTAATATTACTTACTAATAACATCCATATATGTTTGTTTTTTGATATTCAATTCACATAAGTGGTAATATTTCATTTAAGTGAAAAAGTTTGTTTTTTAACTAATACTTAGTGTTTTCACTATTCATCAAAATTATAGTTTTTCCGAAAAATGCCAAAAATTCAGCATAAGATATATATGATATTCTGAATTCAAAAATGATGTCTATTTTTCCAAATTAAATATATAGAATTTTTATTAATTAATTTAAAATTAATTCTCGTTGTCAAAACAAATAGTGTTTTTTAAGAAACAATATATATCATAAGATTGACACTTTTTTATGTCCAATTTCAAACTGAAATTAATTCCAATGAACACCATTGGATTAAATGGAAAAACTATAATCTAATTACACTTTAAAAACAATTAAAAATAATAATCTAACCATATATATAATTAGGATTAAAAGGCAGTTTTGAATTAAAATACAATATATTTCACTATTCCTTAAAACAGAATTTTATCAAAAAAATTCCAAAAAATTTCCCAAAGTAAATTTTGATGTCCCAATTCTAAAGAAGAATTTTATTTTTTTTCAAATAGAACATATAAAAGTGAAAAAAACTATATTTAATGAGGTTTCTCTTTCAAAACGAGTTATACCAACCTTTTAAAGTAAATTATGCTTAAAATTAGATTAATTCACATTATAAGCCTCCAACTTTTATTGGATGAATGTAAAAACATTTAACAAAAATGTATAATCATATTTTAGTTATTTTTGTTCATTTCCCCAAATACAATGTCTAGGCGTTAACTACCATTTAAAATAATAATATTATAATGTTAGTGTGCAACGTAAGATGTTAAAGAAACCAGTTGTTCCGTATTGGGTCTTCCATCGAACATAGAATTCCCTTTAAAGTAAAATAAATATTTAATTCAAAATTATTAATAATTATAGAAATGTTATATACCTTTATTTACCTGGGATGTTACATCCTTCCCCACATTTGGAAATTGACCACTCATAATTTTATTCACTTATCAAATAAATGGGGGAATTTATCCCTCATAGAATTTTCATATTCCCATGTTGCCTCTTCAACCATATGGTTATTCCAGAAAACCTTTCCCTCGTGAATTACCTTATTCTCTAACACTTGCTCTCTATGCTCAAAAATCTGGACTGGTTGTTCCTCATAAGAGATATTCTCTTCCAACTGAACTACCTATGGACTTAAACCATGAGATGGATCTGGAATATACTTTCTCAACCTTGAAACATGAAACAAATTGTGTACCTAGAAAAAACATAGAGGTAAAGCCACTCAGTACACAATTGATCCATCTTTATATAAGATTTCATAAGTCCCAATGAACCACAGACCCAAAATTCTATTCTTACCAAAATTCTTCACACTTTTCCATGGGAAAACTTTGAGAAAGACTTTGTCACCTACATCAAAAGAAAGATTATTCCTATGGTTATCCACATAACTTTTCAGCCTACTTTGAGCTGTTATCATGTGCTTCTGAATCAACTGAACTATTTCATCCATCTATTCTACCAATTCTGGTCCCATCAGTTTCATTTTAACTACTTCATCCCAAAATCTAGAGTTCGAAATTTCTTCCCATATAATGCCGCAAAAGGATCCATTTGTATACTGGAATGAAAGCTGTTAATATGTAAAAATTCAAAGAAAGAAAGATGTTGGTCCCAACTTCCTGGGTAATCCATTGAGAAATCACGTAACATATCCTCTAAGGTCTAGATTGTTCTTTCTGATTGCCCATCTGATTGAGGATGAAAAGTTGTAATAAAATTTAATTCAGTACCCAATGATTTATGAAGGCCTTTCCAAAAGTTAAAAGTAAACCTGGGATCATGATCAGATACAATAGAGAGGGGAACAACATGTAACATGTCTATCTCTTTATCATACAATAGAGAATGTTGATCTGGATACAAAGTATCTCGAATAACACAGAAATGAGCCAATTTAGTCAATCGGTCAATAATAACCTAGATTTCAGTATCACCACGAGATGTCTTCTGTAATCCCACAACAAAGACCAAGGATATATTTTCCCATTTCCACTCTGGCACTAGTAAGGATTGAATCATCTATTTTAGTAACTGCCTCTCTACTTTAACCTGCTAATAGGTCAAAAAGTTCAAAGTAAAATCAACAATATCTTTTTTCATTCCATCCCTCCAGTAATACTCCTGAAGATCACTGTACATCTTAGTACTACCAGGATGAACTGAAAATGAGGATCTCTGAGTTTCACATAACAACTCATTCATCAACTGTGAATCCCAAGGAACACATAATCTCTTCAAAAACATCAAAATTGAGTCATTATCAATGTAAAAATTAGGAAATTTAGTCTTCTGAACCAACTCTACATTTTTCTGCAACTAACTATCTCCCTTATATGCTTCCTTAATTATGTTTGATAAGGATGATCTCTCTGACACCTGAAACAAAATAGACTAATTTCTTACACCAAATACTTCTATGCCAAAGCTCATCAAATCAAAAACCACAGGATCTCGTTACAAACATAGCATGGTTAATGAAGCATTACTTTTTCGACTCAAGGCATTAGCCGCATTATTTTCCTTTCCTAGATGATAATGAATCATGCAATAATAATCCTTGATTAATTCCAACCATCTCCTCTGTCTCATGTTCAATTCCTTCTAAGTGAATATATACTTCAATCTATTGTTCTTAGTATATATTTCACATTTTACTCTATACAAATGTTGCCTCCAAATTTTTCAAGCAAAAACAACAACAGCTAATTCCAAATCATGTGTAGGGTAATTTAACTCATGAGGTTTCAACTGATGTAAAGAATAAGCAATGACCTAATCATTATAAATTAGGACACAACCATGTCCTTTTAGTGAAGCATCACTGTAGATAAAAACATCACCATTTTTTGGAAGGAAATTACAAAACTACAGCATTCACCAATCTTCTTTTCAATTCCTAAAAACAATCATCACATTCTTTTTTCCAAATGAACTTCACAACTTCGATTTAACTTTGTCATTGGACCAGATAACAATGAAAAAATTCTAACAAACCTTTGGTAATAGCATTCAAAACCAAGAAAACTAAGGATCTTGGTTATATTTGTGGGTCTTGTCCATTCTTCAAAAACTTTCGTTTTTGAAGGATAAACATTTATGCCATTTTTTGAAATAAGGTTACCAAGGAAAGAAATTTGTTGAAACCAAAACTCACACTTACTAAATTTCCCAAATACTTTATTTTCTTTTATGGATTGAAATACAACACATAAATTACTTTCATGCACCTATTTAATTTTAGAATAAACAAAAATATCATCAATAAACACAACCACCATTTATCACCTGAGTCAATTGATCCATCACTCCAACAAACAGTTCTGTTTCGATTTCAACCATCTCAGGTTGCTGATTTGGAAGGTTGTCTTCCTCCTAATGTCATCCCAACATAGCTGCCATATTTCCTCATTTAAAAACCATTATGAACACAGATATATCTTAGTCAAAGAATCATGGTAATATTTAAATGAAAAATTATATAAATATTATCATAAATGAATTTATGGATATTAATTTAACAATACACTAACTCCTAAAGTTGTCTAAACTGACCTCTAATACAAACAATAAGGGCCCAACCATAAACATTAAATATTCTTAAATTAAGTTAATAATTAACATTTAGGATATTTTCATATTTAGATATTTATAGAATTAGGTCGTAACATATACATAACAACTTAAATATTACATGTAGACACATCTACCCAGTTTCCATTTTTTCACAAAATTAAAATTCTTTTAAAAAAGTGTTATGCCCAGTTCCATGTTTTGGACATCATGAATTTTCCATGATCCCATCCATGACCCTATTCCACTTTATGGCATATGAAAAACATTTCAAATACTTGGTATTAGCATACAAATTTTAGTAAGGGATACACAATGAATGAAAACTGTTAGTTTTATAAAACAACAAGTAAACCATGATTGTTTAACATAGGTAATACTTTTTCACATTTATGAAGTAGTAAAAACTCTTAATTGTATTAAAGATCATTTCTTACCCTTTTGTAAAAAAAATATTACCATAAAACCCATATAAAGAACACATAACAGGTAAAGGTAACTTGGGACATAAATATACTTAAATGGAATAACCCTACGGTCAACTTCCACACATGTCACTAAATGGAATATCCACATGGATGACTTCCATACCCAATGAATTTGAGGTTATAACATAACCATGCATCCTAGATTATCACTACACCACCTATCATTTGGTTTATCATGTAACTAACTGTCAAAAGTCCGAGTACCATTATAAAATGATAACACTTAAAATAATTATAAAGGAAAGATAAAATTTCCACATTTCAATCACAATATATCATTTAAATATATTAACAAAAAAATCCATTATAAAACCCATTTTTAATACCAAAATATGTAAAAGAGTTTATCGTATTTATATTCCTTTTTAAAAAAAATTGTCTTGTTAAGGAAGCCAAAGAGAAAATAATACTCACAGCGGCGGAAAGGTCATTGTCACCGCGTACATTAAAAGAAACATTATTTTTTTCCATTTAGTAAAACAATTTGTAGAAAAATATTACCTTGGAATGAAATGAAATTTCCAATGTGTTTATATAGCATATAAAAGAAATTCGTGTATTAAAACAAAATATGCCTCAAAGAAAGAAGATTGAGACGAAGTCCCTTACCATGAACATTTTGTAAATAAAATACATCAATTATGTTTATTCAATATATGAACACATAAAGAATGTATAACCACATGATAAGATATAAAAATTCATTTCTCACATAATCAAAAAACAAAATAAACAATAAAGAGAAGATCAACCAAAAGAACGAAAATTGGGTTAAGAAGTTCCCTTACCTCGTGTCCTACTTAACCCGTTCATCCTTTAATTTCCTGAATAATAAACTAAAGTTAATTTTTACTTGAATAATCACATTTTTCAAGTTTATTATTAATTTAATATCAATTTTTACAATGTTATAATTATTATGTAATAATTTTAGTTAATAATGGTCATTTTATCGATATTTGGTACTTGATTCAAAAACGGACTTCTAACAATTTAAAGTTGTCCATGTGGTCAAAATTTAATTATATCTACAATGAAAATCATGATTTAGATGTAATAAATATCATATATATCCACTATATACATTTATTTACAATAGTACATAACATTTGGAGATAAGAAATAAAATGAACCATTCATTGAGATGGTATGTCGTAAGTACACATGAATGCTACTTCCATTTCAATTTCGTATTGTAATAGAATGAAAACATAATGATAAATAATAATATTATAATTAATTTATAATATCATATATAAATTAATTAACTCAACACATTATACTTTCCACATAAGTCTTGAACGAGTCATATCACTTTGACGGGGCGGTAGTTTGTACTTCCTCAAATGAGATTATCGTATTTACCCACTATGGAAACAATAAAGGTTTTCTGTAAATGAAAAATATAAAAGTATAGAAAAAATATAAATATAATATATATAAAATATAAATATAGTTTTATCATAATGCCCAACATGAGAGGTGGTTGGATATATTTTAACGATCATCATTTCGTGAGGCAGTAGTTCGTCATCAACAGAAATAGTATGTTCATTACCCATTAGACAGAGTTGTTTGTAATTGATGTTTGAATCCATACCATAAAAAAAACCTAGTCTATTTAGGATACTATTTTTTTATAAAATAAAGTAATAAAAAGATTTTATGGGTTTGAGAAGTAAAATAATTGAAAATAAACAAAAGATTTTAAGGGAAATTGTAACCTTTAATTCGGGTAACTCCCTTTGGTTTTAAACAAAAAGAATTTTTTTAAGTGCATTATGCCTAATGTAATTCTTCTAGGAAAAGTATAAGGATGTAGGGTGCTTAATTCGGCAGAGTAGGGATGGGCCAAGGGGCTTTAGAGGTGTGAGGGAAGGGTTAGAGGTGAGGGCTTTTTATAAGGGGGGAGGGGCTCTTTTGGAAAGTGTGAAAATATTATATCATGATATAATGATTTTCGGTTACTAAAGGTCCAAAACTGATTAAATTAGAAGATAGGATTACTCATGGTCTAAATAAAATAATCCAATAAGAATTGGAAAAATTTTAGATATTATTTTGATCATTATATTCTTATTTATTTAAATCATTTATTAATGAGGTAAACACTACATCATTATTGTGTCGTGAATATATTAATTTATTAAATGTTTAAAAATTATAAAAAAATTCATGATTTAAGAAATATTTTTATATTTCCAAATAATATTTATAGTCTAAACAATAACTTACATAACCCTATGTAAAAATTAATTTACCAAAAGATATTTGTTTTTTTCATTTTGACTTCACTTTAAATTTATTAATCTAATGTGTTGTTATTACTCCCAAGTGGTTCCATGGGGTCCCAAAATCGACCCAAGGATTCCCATGGTTGTCCATGACTCATCAAATAAGGTTAGTACAAGTTTTAATGTAATTTTTTCTTATTATGATAATTTTTTTACCTTCAATTACCATTTTAACCTTTAACTAAAGGTCAACAAAAGTCAAAGGATACTATTCTCCAAAAAAATATTTTCATTTTATTGAATCCAATTTTATATACTAATAACAACCATGTATATCGGATTTTCAAAATTCAATTCACAGAAGAGGTAAAATTTCATTTAAGTGAAAAATTCACCCTTTTAACTACTACTTAGTGGTCTCACTATTCATCAAAAATTTTTGTTTTTCAAAAAAATACAAAAAATTCATCCTATTCTATATTTGATATTTCGAAATCAAAAATGATGTATATTTAAAATAATTCAAAACATATATGTAGGATTAGTTAATTTAAAATTAATTCCCATTGTCAATAGAAATAGCGTGTTTTTAAGAAACAATATCTAACAAAAGATTGACACTTATTTGTGTCCAATTGCAAAGAAAAATTAATTCCGATGACCACCATTGGATTTAATGGTAAAAATATAATCTTATTACAATTTTAAACCAATTAAAAATATTATATAACCATATAAATAAATTTGTTTAAAAGTTAGTTTTGAATTAAAATACAGTACTTTTCACTATTCCTTAAAAAATGAATTTTATCAAAAAAATACAAAAAAATTACCCAAAGTAAATTTTGATGTCCCGATTCTAAAGAAGAATTTTATTTGGTCAAATAGAACATATAAAAGTGTTCAAAACTATATTTAATTAGGTTTCTCCATCAAAAGGCGGTTAATCAACCTTTTCATGTAAATTATGCTTAAAATTAGAATCATTTACATTTTATTCCTCTAAATTTTATTGGATAAATGTAAAAACATTTAAAAAACATGTATAATCATATTGTAGTAAGTTCTGTTCATTCTCGCCAATATTTTGGCTAGGCATTGACAAACATTTGTAATAATTATATTATATTGTTAGCATGCTACGTAAGATGTCAAAAAACCCGTTTGTCCTTATCAGGTACGCCATCGAAAATAGCATCCAATTTAAAGTCAAATTAATATTTAATTCATAAATATTAATAAATATGAAAATGTCATATTTCTTTATTTACCTGGGATGTTACACAATCTATGTTCGTATGTTATCAAATTCCACACACGATTATCATTTCCTTGATCTCCCCCTTCCCTAACACCAGTCCCCCACCCCGAATATTTTCAAAGACCATGGTTCGGCTTGAATCCCTTCATCCTCCAATAATAAAGTCAGAAAGGGTATTACGAGAAGATAGAGAGAGAGACTGATAATATATAGAGGATAAAATAGGGTTTAGAGAAAATAGAGTCATAAAAAATTAATACATACAAAAAATACAAAAGGAATTATAACGAAAAATAATATGGAAAATAATCTGATCAGTTATATTATAAAAATACTATGTGTGAAAATAAAGGAATGTTGTAATTCTGATTATCTCTAAATAGTGATTGTCAATAAATTAGTAAATATGGAAAATGAATAATCTACCATTTTTTATTGATAATGAGAAACTATTTTGTTTCCATAGTCCAATATATAATTAGAAGAGTGAAGTAAAAATTTCACATAACGATGCATACCTACTAGAACAAGGTTTCAACTCTGACTCATTGTACAAAAAATGTTTGTATCATCACAGTGATCACAATTACACTTTTTCTTCATTATATTACATCAATCCTTCCATAATCTGGTCTCCCTCCCCTCCCACACTCCATCGATGATTTTCATTGATAGAAATGGATATTCTAATAATAAATTCATGAATGGGACTAAATAGAGAGGTTTTTTAGGGATTCTCCATGAATGATTTAATTAATAAATTAATTAATTATATCAATTTATTTTTGTAATTAATCCATCCATGTTAGCCTGATATCCCCAACAGATAAACTATGATATGAACCTATATTGTAGTGCTCCTAGGGTAATACCATCATCCCAAATAAAACCATAGTTTCATTTTCCTATATGATACCATGTTTAAGATATATTAGCATTTCCGGATAATTAGTAAAACATTAGATAAAGATTACATTTTTACCTATAAAATATTTTTATCAATGCCATATCATGCCTATAATTCTACATTAACTCAACCTAGTGTTAATCATCACACCCTTGAGAAAAAAACCATCATATAATTTTTTAGAAGTTGAAAATTGGGGTAAATTTACCATTTTAATCACTGTGAGATCTCTAGACATTTGAACTCAAAATTAAAATTTTTCTCACCCTAGATAACTCTAGTATCTATTTCTTTCCTTCCATATATTCCTGAATAAAACTCTGGGGGTGACTGGGGTGATTTCTATTGCATACCCTTTTTGAGTAATGATGTAGTTTCATTTTATACACCACAATGTTTTAATAACATTTTTTACCTCTGAGGTTTGTGGGGTACCTATCTTGGATGAGCAAGAAATAATTTACCCCTATAGTAAATGAGGATGCAGTTTCTTTCTTATGAGGTATGGGATTAACTTATAGGTTCCTCATTCTATGTACGAAAAAGATATTTGGGGCTATCCTTTATATTTACAAATGTTATATTATCAAATTTATATTTGGAGATAATGTTTTGGATTCTTCTCTGATAGGCATTTTCCCTCTTAGTTGAGTCGGGTTGATGTTTGGTTCTACCCCATGGTTATGTGATGACCTATGTCCATGTGTCCCATTATGTTTTTCATGTATCCTTTTGTGTATTTTTATGCTCACCCCATCACAAGAATTTTTCCAACACTTTTTATGTATGTGAAGATAGTGCATAGGATGATGGTGATATCAGTTAGCATAGAGTTAGTGCTGGTAATTAAGGTAGTGGTATTTGTGTTAGGGAGTTCTTGGGAAGATTTGGTGTGACATAATGATTCTCTTCAATCTAGTCACTCTAGGTTTAGTGTAGTTCATATATTTTTGGCCATGTATTGTAATTATTTTTTTAGGAATTTATATTATACACCATAGATTGTTTAGTACATATATGCATTAATATCTCTATTTTAGTTATATTTGTAATCCATATAAGGTTGTAGATTTTTTTTTCATTAGATAATGATGTATATTTACTATAGGTTGTATATGATAAGTACCTCCATCTATGTATTATGGATTTATTTTGTTGGTCACTATCCTCTACCCTATTAATAATTGGCTTGGGGTTAACACCCATATCAACACTAGTTTATGAGAGGTACCAGTGGGATGATTCATGTAATGTCATCAAAATCAGGGGATATATATGGATCCTAAAAATGATAAATTTCAAGGAATAATGGCCCAAACCAACATCTATATTGAATATTTGTAGTATCCTCGGATTATTTGTGTACTATAGAAGACTTTTTAGGAACGTCTTTCAACTTTCAAACCCATTAACCATGATAACTCTAAATAGTGTAATGTTTTTTATTGATGAATTTGAATGGACCTTAAAAAGTGTTGAAAATGAGTTAATCACAACACCAGTAATCACCCTACTAGTAAGTGAGGAAGGATTTTTAATATAATATGATTCATCAAACAACATATTAGATTGTTTACATATGTAAAATGATAAATTTCTAGAAAAATAATTAATATAATTTATGTTAAATGAGTATAATTATATTTTTCATGTTTTTGATTCTGATATAGTCATCCTAAAATTGATTATTGGGAGGCCTTATCTCAATAGGGAATATAATGAAATATATACAGATTATAGGATCTTGAAGCATATATTCCAATAGAAAGAGCACAACATGTTCCAAGAAATATGGTTGTAGATTATCAAGGACTATGATTTCTTAATCCATTACCATCTTAAAATGGAAAATAAAGTAGAAAATTCTCTATGTAGAAAATATTCGGCAAACATATCCATGATGGGGATTGAGAATGATATAATATTCTTATATATGAAAAGGATGGGAATGGTAATCATTTTGGAATAACAAAATCATATATTTCATAAACAATTTCCCATCAATCCATTTTGAAGAATGTTATGAAATATAAAAGTGTGGATGTGGAAATAAAATAGAAGGTGGATTTAATAAGGAAGGGGAAATCCTTAGAGTTAAATATAGACAAAATATAGAGTTGTAAGATTTATCTCTTGATTATGTGTACCATCATAGCCTATTAAAAATAATGAGGTGTTTAATGATTCACATTTCTAACCACTATTTATCCACCCAAGGTGTATAATGATGTATAGATATTAATGGGAACATGAATTGGGAAAAAATATGAATAATGAGATTCAAGAATATCAATCAGGGATATTGTATTGTTATCAAGTTGAGATATAGTGGTAAAATTACTAGGGGTGATGTAACTAATATCCATACCTTCCTTGGAAAATGAGAAAATTGCATTTTATTTTATCATAGATCATCCCAAGACATCCAAAAATAAAAATTATAAATGATTTATTATGGATTGTCTTACAATGTCTACTCACATGATCACTAGGAATGGAACAATACAATCAATTATATACAATAGATATCAATGAATCATCTAAAATTATTTGAAATCTTCAACATTATTTGAACACAAGGATTGACATTAACAAAACCGATAACACCTATACTAATGGAAAATCATAATGAAATATCCATAAACATGATGATATGAAACATGATTGCACTACAAACTTAATTGGAATCTGGGATCAATATTTTCCTCTTATTGAGTTCTCATAAAACAATAGCTTCTACTCAAAAATTCAGATGTACCCTTATGAATCACTATATGGAAAGAAATTTATAACTCCAATATGTTGGGATTAAGTTGGAGAACATAAGCTATTGGGACCCAAACTAGTAGATGAAATGTCATAGAAGGGGAAATACATTTAGCAACACATTAAAGGATTTAATATTTGATAAAAGAGTTATAATAACAATCATCATTGGGATATGTAGTTTCAGATATATATAATTAGTTCCTTCATATATCTTGATGGAAGTGATTTATGAGTTCTGGTAATAAGGGAACGCTAATTCCGAGATACATTATTCCCTTTGAGATTCGTGATCGCTACTATGTTAATGACAATATACCTAAACTCTTACCTAACCTATTTCAAGTGCATGATGTGATATATGTATCCCTATTTTGGAAGAACACACCAGATCCATCACATGTAATAATTCCATATTGAATTGTGTTGGAGAATGAACTATCTTTTAAGGACTAGTTGCTGAAGATATTATACTATAGATACAAATCTCAATCAATCATGATAAATCATACTGTATAATTATTTTATAGAAGTCTTATGTGTAAATAGGAAACATGGGATCCTGAGGAAGTGATAAAAAGAATACCCTTATCATTATTCATATTATATTCTAAAATAAAATTTTTATAGTGAAATTTATAAACAGTGAAATGTAAATAACTATAATTTTCAATATGAAATTTCCATATCAATATATTTTACTCTTATTCATAAATAAATTATAAATCACCCCGAAGAAATAAACACTATTTATTATAGTAACATAGTGGATTGTATAAAATGTACAAAAATACTCCATATAATTTGAAACAATATTATAAGGAAATAAACACACGAAAAAAATAAAAATAGAAATCAATATTCGTGTACAATTTGTCTCACACAAATAATCACAATCATGATAAAAATTTAAAAAAATTTAAACATTTTGGAATATAATTTCTATTTTGAAAATTATGAATATAAAAACATTATAAGAATTATATTTAATGATTAATTTTAAATATAATAGGTGTTTATATGAATTGTAAAGGATATATCACCATTGGAATAATAACATGGTTGTTAGAATATTAACATAACCGAAATAATAATAAATATTATTATTCCATAATATGAAGAAAAAAATCTAATGAATATCATAATGAAATTTAGTGAAATTTTTATATATGATAAAATAAATTTTAGTCAAATATAAATTGTAATTATTTTTTTGGGAAATCATTTAGATTTTTTTTCATTAAAATTATTTTTTATGATAAATTAAAATTTTTGAAGTAAAATATAATTTTAATAAAATTGATTTATAAAACGCAAATTATTTTTATATAAATAATGATATAATTTTATGAAATCATTAGTAATTTTTCAATGGGTTAGAAATTGGATCGTGTTATAAAAATTAGTATTTTTCATTTATAAATTATTTTAATTTGAATTTACATTTGAAATAATTATAAAATTATTTTGAATAAACGGTTTTTATTTTTGGAATCATCATATCAAAATCATATTACAGTGATATTTTTAACATTTTCATAATCAATGAAATACAGAGACAAATAATATAATAATGTATAAATACTATTTTTGTAATAGTATATATGAATGAATCATGGATGTTTTGTGAATAAATGTTTGTATTTTAAGGTATGGATTATTATTGTACCACAATATCATAGTATTTAATCACAATTTAGATCACAATTTGCAGATATAATATTTTATTCTAATATTTTGTTCAAAAATACCACTCTTTCTCCAAATAAATACAACCCTTCACCACCCCGATTCTAGTCAAACCATAATATTGTTATATTTTATAATCTATCAAAAATATATCACCAACTCTCATAAACACATTCAGGTGGTACCGGTCTCATAAAATTTTCTCTCTTTGAAGGCATAATTCCATTAGAAATGGAGTCATCCCAAGGGTATCGTAACTACTCTTAATCACCATTTTAAATTTGTATTCCTTTAAATATTATTATTTTACCCCATAAACCTAACATCTAAATTCTATTTAATAATATTTATGGTAATAGTATACTGTAATATTAATATTGAAAACATATACTGACATAATAGTTGTTTCCATAATCATGTATCTATTAATGGAAGGTATAACCACCTATAAGGATGTTGTTTTTTCATAAATACTATAGGATTCATGTATGGTTATAATAATCCATTTTATTAATAAATAGGACCATAACAATGATATTTAAATCCAATTGAAATTTTCTAATTAATAAGCAATCATAAAATTAAATAAAATAATATAATATCATAATGGTGTTTAAATATGACTAAATAAACAAACAAAAAAATAATAACATTTATAATCAATTATCCTTGTCTATTTAAAAACACTTGTTGTAATTTGGACCCATTTAAACATTTTCAATGACATGAAAATGATTTTATTGCACATATAGAGTTATAGATGCATTTTATAAAAGCATTCATCATTACCTATGAATGATTGAAGCCTTGGAAACATGAAATAATCATCATAATGAGGTTAAGAATAAAGAAATTTCCTTAGTTAAATGATTATAAAAAACCAAAAAATACAGATAAATAATAAAACATACATTAAAAGGGTTAGAATAATGTATTTTATAAATTTAATTTGATTATTCGTGATTTAAGATGCATGTATCGAATAATTCATGGACCGAGGTAAGGGGAATCCGAAAACACCAACTTTTTATTTTTTTTATACTCTATATCTTTAACTAATACTTTATATATTTTATTCACATTTATTTCTTATATTATATATATTTTTGTTAAAAACCCATATACCTAGCCTATTTTCTGTTTCTTTGTTGGGGATATTAAAATTATTTAGGCTCACTTCTCAATTTTTCATTAATTATTTCCTAATTGAAAGTAACTTTTATATTCCTTATTCATTATAACATTCCACTTATTTAAATTTTTTCCATAAAATGACTCCCAAAACATATTATGTAAAAATAATCTTGTTAATTATTTTATTTGAGGAAGACATTATGTGCGTACTTTGTTTAATATCTCTTTACACATTTCATAAAACATCATTTAGGGGGTTAATTTTTATACCTACTAATCCAAACCTTTATTTTTATCTCCTCTTCATATATTCATGAAATATGAATATTTATTTAATTATGAATATCCATTAACCATTAATCACTTATTTTAATTGTAATATATGTTATATATCATTAGTTTATTCATTCATACAAGATTCTGTAAATTATTCCCTTATCATGGGTTTTCTCATGCATAAGATTTATTTAAAATTTCATTTCCTTATTTTAAACACATATATATTTACATCTTATTATATGAGGGGGTCATATATTTATTAATCTTCTTAATAATTTGGGTAATTTTTTCTTCTCTTGATATACCATTTATGGTTATTGGGAAGTAATACCAATAAAATATATTTTGTTATCTTAGTAGTATGGATTAACCTATTCATATGATGAAATGTTATATATTGTTAAAAAATTATTATAATTCCATAATGATATGTTATTATCTCAATTATACCATGATTTAATGTGATTATATACTAATCTCCTCCTTTATGAAATCATGTTATGCCTCTTGAATCAAATGTTATTCTTTAGTCTCATGTTTATTGTCTTATTGGGCATTATAAGATAAAACTTTTCATTAATTTTTTTCCCAAAGGCATCCTTTAATATAATATAAAAACAAAATTATTTAAAAGAAAACAATAAAAATTGAAAAAAAAAATTAGCATAATTTATTTTTAGTTGATTTATTATGTAACTAATCACCAAATGACAAAGATTTATTAGTGTTTATGGTAAATTATGTTAAAATATATATTATATTATGTCTATGAGATATGGTACATTATATTAAAGGACATTATAGTGATTTTTCGTAATGATCTATATGAAATTATCCTTTTTGTGAAAATTGGATTGATAAAAATTATTGGATTTAATAAATTAAAAAACATATATATTAGAATTGCAAAGTTAAAAGAAAATATTAAATTAATAATTATAAGAACTTATTAACTATATTTAAGTTTTTCCCAACCATTCATGATTAAAAGGATATAAAATCATTCATGTCGGTTATAAAACTAAACAAAAAATGTGTAACAATGAATGAATGGCTAAGAATAAGTCGTTGTATTACTTAAATATCACTTTTATAGAAGATTAATGATTCCAAAAAATGTTATTAAAGTGATAAATATGATTATAGAAGCAGTGTATGATAAAAATAAAGAAAAAATATTAATGAGAAGTTAACTCTTGCATTAGAGGGATGAATATTTTAATGATGAATCTTTATTAAATAATGGATTTTAGGATCCTTCTTATGACTACATATAACTTCCCTAGCATTTTTAGACATATTATTACATGATTTTAAGAAAAATTAACCATCAAATATTGAAGTAGGATTGTAAATTCTAGTGTATTTGAAATATTAGGTATAAAAAAAATAGAAAAAATGGAACTAAAATAATTCATCTTTATGATAATAATCCATAAACAGTACCTAAATGTTTTTGAGATCCCACATATTCATAGGATAACCTATGGTATACATAGACAAGATGGATGAGGAAAAAATCTCAGTAAGGGGATAAACATAGGAATAAATCCTATGACATGGGATAGAAGGCATAACATCCGGAAATAAAAAGGAATGAGACCTAGATAAAAATATGGAAGCATAAAATATAGATCATGGGATTGTGTAATCCTGGAAATAATGGAATGTGTCATCAACATACCACATAACAAAAACATGAGTCGATGCTAACATACAAGACTATTCCACATGGTTGATGAAGTCTCAAAAAGGAATGAAGATTACTCTTAATCCCAACATGACACCTCATGAGAATAAACATTACCCAATGCATTGAAGTGTAATTTAGGTTTTCCCATCATAACAATTTCATGAATATGTCTTCAATATGGAGAATCAAACATAACGGGAAAACATAAGGTTTACCGATTTAAATAAATGAGTATCATAATCATGTCACATGGAATGAACAAAGAGTGTATAAAAATGGTTTACAAGAAGGAATGGATTTAAATAATACTTGAATTTTCATAAGGTAAAATATTCATATCTCAAGAAAAATTATGTCAAAATGAAGTGAAATCATTTACAAAGAGTATTTAATAATCTTTTGAAATGATCCACTTTAGTGTTGTTTGAGGGAAAATATTTAAAGATTTTTTCAAGGGAAAAAATAAATATTTGATTTTATATTATAAAAAAGGATATAAGATATTTTATCATGATTAAATAGTTTTTTCAATCAAATATCTGTGTCTTGAAATATTTTATGGTGTGTACATGAATATTGGAATGAAATTGGGAAGTTCCCTTTAATAGGGCTTGTTTATTAGGAGGAATTGAAAAGGGAACCTTATAAAACATGTATTTCCACATAAAATAAGGAATAATTTAGTAAGATACATATTTTTGGAGAATAAATAGATATTTAATTAATATTATATATTTATATTGGGGTAACTAGAGATAATACATAATCTGAATGAAAAATCGGGGCTTAGATAGTGTCCCTTAATTTATGTCATAAAGTGTTCTTCACTTGTACTCATTGTGTAGGATAATCATATTAATTAATTAATTAATTAATTAAGAATTTATTATCTTTGTATTTTATTTAGTATAATTTTACTAAGTTCATTTATGTTCTATTTATGAGTTATAAGATTCAATTTTTTTGTTCCAAGAGCATCTATTTTCTTGGTTTTCATGAACAGTTCACTTGTATACAAGTATGGATGCTCATGTAAAATCTGAATAATTATATAGAATAAAAAATATATTTTATTAATGAAATTATATAATTTCATGTTTATTTATATTCCAACTTGTTATATGGAAGGAGAATTATTAATTAGATAAAATTTCAATGAAAATGATTTAATTTATTTTGGTGGTTTTTGTGGCCATCATTAACATATATCATTTTATATAATATAATGTTTATATGTTGGTTATAAAACATTATATAACTTATAATATGTATAATAAAATCTTATTTAACCATAATAATGGTTTTTTTCCATCCTTGAATATGGTAATGGAAAATCAAAATGCCTCATCCACGACAGGGGTAAATTGACACATTACAGACGATGTTTTGATTTCTAGAATAAAAGGGAAAGGATAAGGTTTTTGATGATGGATATTCCATTAACATAATAAAATTAAAGAATATATAATATAATGTAGTTATCATGTATTTTTGTATTGAGGAAGTATGGAGAGGATAAGAAAAGAAATGAAATTCAAAAAATAATAATGAAATGGAAAGAGGATTTCACCTCTTTAATTTATTCTCAATGAGAACCTCCTTAAGGAACTTTGGTTTTAAATTATGTTGATACCATAATCTCTTGGATGTGCTTTATTTTTGTGAAAATATTATTGGTTTGGATATATAAAATATTATAAGGATTGGGGGTTTGAGGAGAAGAGGTGGTGAGAGGTGGTATTTATAAGGGCGGAGAGGGTTGTTTTTTATTATTATATTCATTTATATATTATTATGGTTCTAGACTACAAATAGTGTTGAAAAATATCACTAAATATATTAAATAATTAATTATATTTCGTTTTTATTTGATTTCATCATCCATACAACATCCTTGACTCAAACATTCATATATTTATCTTATATCGTAAATTGTCATATTTCACTATTCACTAAAAAATATACTATTTTAAAAAAATCCAAAAAAACCCTAATAATTGTTTGACGTGTATAATTGAAAAATGGTATCAATATTATGAAAAAAATTCTAAATATGTGAAATTTAATATTTAATTAAATTAATCATTTCTTCGAAAAATAATGATTTTAATATTATAATTGATTTTATGGAACCCTGAAAATTTAATTAAAGTCCCATAAAATTCTATTATAATCATAAAACAACCATAAAATATTTTAGGAATAAATTTTATGAAATTAAATTTTCTTTTAAATTATTATATTTATTATATAATTATAAATAAACATTTACATAAAACAAAAATACCAATAATTAATTTTTCATTTTTAAAACATTTAGTTACATATTCCATGATATAAATATGTTATATTTTCATTCATAAGATACATATATATTTTATATTCTTTCATAGGTGAAGTTACTATTCTATTGGATGGGTTACAATTCCTAATGGTCACATTACTATTCCAATGGACAATTTACTATTCCATTGGTATGGAATCCTAAATATTTATAAATGACATTTATTTCATTCATTCATCAATTATAATGTTTTTAATGTGTTATCTTGGTGATTTTATATTACTTATAAAATATTACGTAATTATAAGAAGGGAATTTCCATTGATAAAATTCAGTGTCATTATATTCTTCCCCCTTATGAAATTTCACCCTCGAAATATCATTTTTCAAACTAAGGTAAAAACTAGTGAGGTTATTTCTCTTATTTCTATAAATTAACTATAAAAGAATAAAATAGGTGGATTTAATATTTATATAATAATAATATGAAAATTAAACTTTCAACATTGGATGCTAAATATATAAATGAATAGTATATCCATCCTTCCAACATCAAATGTTTATTAATGATAATCCAACAGTACATAAGAGGAAGAGAAAATAAGGGAGATAAAACTGTAAACAATCCTATGGGGGTCTAAAATAATGGAGACATATTCCATCTATTCTAATCATATTTTCTCCCTCCGGCATGAATGGATGTGTGTTAGTGAATATATTTAACCTTGAATCTACCATGGAGGAAAGATAGTCTGCCACCTTGTTCCCCTCTTTCCACGTGTGAGCCACCTTCATATTTATGTTAAGAAGATTTTTCCACTTTCTAACCATATATGATATGGACCAGGGGAAACGTTTCATCCAAGAAGAGCATCGTGGAGGGTCAAAGAATCAGTCTCCACTTGGTATATCTCTAGCTTCTTCTGATTTCAAATAGATTAACCCATAAGAATATCCTTCACCTCATCTTTAAGAGGGTCACCATTGCTGTATGTATCATTGAAGGCTAGAATAAGTTCCCCTCGAGTGTCCCGCACCACGCCCCCACCTTTCATTCTATCCATGATGTAGGATCCATATATGTTAAGCTTATAACCATCTCTCGCAGGTGCCAGTAGACCCATTGACCCACTGCATTATTGCAGGAGACCTGGGCTGGCATGACTGGTAACTTGAGTAGGTTATTCAAAGGAACATAGAATCCATCTTTGAAGAATGTGTAAATGTTGATCAATAAATTCTTGATCCTCAAAATGGTCATCCTTGAAGTTTTACTGGAGCCCACATACTTGGCTAGGTTTATAGCCTGCTATAGGCCCTGATAGACGACGCTAAAGATGATGGACCTCGCCTCCCGACTAGGACCCTCCTCTGTAGTCCCAAAAAACCAACTATCCAAGAAGGACTCCCCATCGTGACCATGGACCATGAACATATTGAGTCCACCAAAGAAAAACCAGACTCTGAGCCCACTCACCTTTAAAAAAACAGGTGAATGAAAAGTATATCATATCTTCTGATTCCCTAAGTCTTTATTCTAAGTTATACATGGTGATAGAATTATTGTTAGGGTTATTACTAATGTTATATTGGCCTAATATCGAAGAATAATTAGACCATGATCTGATACCTAATAAAAAGGACATATCCTTTACACATAATATTACATTATTTTTAACATAACTGAACATTTAATACAAACCAATGATCATAAAGTCTTGCGTATTTGGAAGATTATGTACATAAAAGTGAAAACATGGAACTAGAATAAAACATATTTATATTAGTCATCCAAAATGAGATCATAAATTCCATTGATCTCCTATATTTTTATAGTATAACCTTTGGAATACATATACAAAATTGATGATCTTAAAATCCAAGTAAAGGAATAAACATAGGAATAAAGCATATCACATTGGTTAGATGGAATAACATAATTAAATAAAAAGTATTGGAACATGGATAAACATACAGAATAATAGAATATAGATATTTGGATCATGTAATAATTTAAACATATGAATGTTGTAGAAACATACAACATGACATAAACATGATTCAAGGCTATCTAACATAACTATTTTACATCATTTACAATGTCCCATAAAACAATTAGGTTTACTCTCTATCCCAACATGCGGTATCAATAAAATAAAAAACACCCAAATAATCGGATCAATATTTATGAAAGCACGTCATACCATTTTTATTCATATCATTTCCACATTAAGAACAAAACATATGTGATAAAGATAAGTGTTACCCCTGGAAGAAAATGGGTATTATAATCATGTCATGTCGCATAACCAAAGTGCATATCATAATGGTATACAAGAATGAATGGGTATAAATCATACTTGTACCTTCATAAGGAAAAATGGTATTATATCATGATAAATTATTTCCAAATGAAGTGAATACATGTAAAAAATGTTTTTTAAGAAACATTATAAATGAACCACTTTAGTGTGCTTTGAGGGAAAATATTAAAGAGTCATTAAAGAGGAAAATTGAATATTTGTCTGCATAAAACATGAAATTAAATAATATATTTTTTATAGATAAAATTATTAATTTTAGAAAAATATTATTATCTTAAAATGTTTTATTTATTACACATGAAAATATGTAACAAATTTGGAAGTTCCCTTTAATCGGATTTTCTTATCTTGAGGAATTGAAATGAGAACATTGTAAAACATGTATTTTACCATAAAAGAATGAATAATTGATGTAGGTACATATATTTTGAGCACAATACCAAATTTATTAATAAAAAAGTATTATTATTAATAATTAAATTTAGTTAAATATATAGAAAGAGTAATCTGAAGGAAAAATTGGGGGTCCAGAGAAAATCTCATACCTTATATTTGAAAGTGTTATGTACTTGTACTTAATATGCTCGATAATAAAATTAAATAAATTAATTATTTAATAACATTTATGCATTTAATTGTTTTATAAAAATTTTATAAGTTCATTTATGGTCTTGTTGATCAGTTATAAGATCCAATTTCGTCATTCCGGAAGCATCCATTTTCTGGGTTTTCAATATCTGTTTACTTCTATACAAGTATGGAAGTTCATATAAAATGGGAATAATTATATAGAATATAAATTGTATGTTAATATTTATCTTACACAAGTTTATATTAACTTATATATCATTTTGTTATATGGTAAGAGAATTATTCATTAGATAAAACATTAATGAAAATGATTTAATTTTTTTGGGTTATTTTTACGACCATCTTGAACATAAATCATTTTATTTAATATCATGTTAATATGTTGGTTACCGGTCATTATAAAAATTTTATTTTATTTATAATAATATATTATTTAACTATAATAAGGGTTTTATGACCATCCTTGAAGGTGGTAAGGTATAACGAAAAAGCATTGTCCACCATGGCAGTAAATAGACACATCAAAAATGATATTTTCAATTATAGAATAAAAGAGTGTTTCCAAGGGTTTTGATGATAGGTATTTCATAAAGTAAAACAAAATTCCATTATATATACTATAATTGTGTTTTTAATCCTTTTTTTACAGAGTATGTTTAATGATTATAGGAAAAGTAAATAAATTAAATAAAATTGAAGGAGAACAAAAGATGATTCTACCTCTTGAATTAATTATCCTTGAGAACCTCTTTAAGGAACATGGTTTTGGTCTTTAGTCCAGACCAAAATCTCCTAGACATTTAGAGAGTATTGGGAAGAGTATTTATAAGGACTCTTCCTTAAACCTTACTTAATATTGAATTAAAAGAATAATTCGAATTGAGGATCTTTTCAGGTTTAGAGTGTTATAGAATTAGGACATAACTATTACATCTCAAAATATTACAAAGTAGACACTTCTACTAAGATTCCATAAAATAAAAACTCTTAAAAAGAAACATGTCTTGTTCCATGTTTTAGATAGCATGACTTTTACTTGATCACATCCGTGACCCTATTCCACATTAAGTCCTGTGAAAAACATTTCAAAAAACATGGGGTGAGCATAAAAAGCTCAGTAAGGGATACACAAAGAAGGAAAAATGTTAGTTTTTCAAAACAACCAGTAAACCAAAAATAATTTATCAAAGTAGTAATTTTCACCTTTATAAATTAGTAAAAACACTTCAATGAATAAAAGACCATTACTTTCCATTTTGTAATCAAAAGATGGCCATAAAACCCATATAAAGAGCACATAATGTATAAAGGTAACTTCGGACATAAGCATACTTAAATAGAATAACAATACGGTCGACTTCCACACGTATCTCTAAATTGAATAGCCATACGGCTGACTTCCATACCCAATTCATTGGATGTTACAACATAACCACTCATCCTGGTATTCACATCACCACCCGTCATATGGTTTATCATGTAACCACCCCTCAAATGTCCATGTACCATTATAATATCATAAAACATAAAACACATATAATGGAAAGAAAACATTTCCACATTTAAATAAAAATATACCACTTAAATATATTGACATAAAAAATCCATTATAAAAACCATTTTTAATACCACAATACATAAAAGATTATATGGTATTTATTTACTTTTAAAAACATTACAGCTTGTTGAGGAAGCCAAAGTCCAAATAACACTCACAGCGGTGGAAAAGGTTGTTGTCACCGTGTATGTTAAAAGAAACATTCCTTCTTGTCATTTGGTAAAATGCTACGTAGAAAAAGATTGTTTTTGTATAAAATTAAAATTCAAAGGGGTTTATACACCATATAAAAAATTCTTGTATTAGAACAAAATATGACTCAATGAAAGGAGATTGAGACGAAGTCTCTTACTTCGTGTCCGACGTGACTCGATTCCTCTTTAATATCCTGAATAATAAACTAAAGTTAATTTATACTTGATTAATAACCTTTTTCTAGATTATTATTCCTTTTATATAACTTATTTCCATGTTATAAACGTTATGTAATCATTTAAGTTAATAATGTTTGTTTTGTCGATATTTGGTAATTTAGTCAAAAATGCACTTCTTACAATTACATGTTGTTCACGTGGTCAAAGGTTAATTATATCCATAATGATATTAATGATTTGGATATAATATATATCATATATATATCCAGAATATTCATGTATTTATAATAGTACATAACATTTAGACGTAAGAAATGAAATGCACCGTTCATGGAGATGGTAAGCCGTACGTACACATGAATGCTACTTTCATTTCTATTTCGTATATAATGGAGTGAAATCATAATGATATATAGGTATATTATAATTCCAATAATATCATATATAATATCATTAACTCTATCCTTTATACGTCCTACATATAGCATTAATGAATCAAATAACTTTGAGGGGCGGTAGTCTGTACTTACTAAAATGAAATTATCGTGTTTTCCCATAATGTAAATCATAAAGGTATTCCATAAATGAAAAATACAGAAGAATAAGGAATAAATAAACCTAACATATATCATATATAAATAGAGTGAATTCTCAATGGCCACCATGAGAGGTGTTACAAGAATATTGTACAATCATCGTTTCGTGAGGCAGAAATTCGCCATCCACAGAAACAGTATGTTCTTTAACCATTAGACAAAGGTGTGTGTAAGTGTAGCTCGAATCCTTTAAATAAAAACATCCTAGTATATTTAAGATACTGGTGTTGTTACAAAATAAAATAATAAAAAGGTTTAGGGGTTTTGAGAAGCAAAATAAAACAAATGAACACAAGTGAAGACATTACCATTAAATCGGGTAACTCCTCTTGGTTTGAACCAAAAGGGTTCCTTGAAGAGCTTTCTGCCAAAGGTAAGGTTTCTAGGATGAGGAGATGGATGTGGAGAGATAAAATGAGTAGTTATTGGTCGATCCAAAGGCTTGAGAGGTGTGGGTATGGAGGTATATTTGGGGGCATTTTATAAGAGGAGAGGAGAGGCACTCTTGGAATGTTATAAAAGGTTACTTTATTATAAAATTATTTTCATATTTTAAAGGTCCCAAAATTATATATTTAGATGATAAGGTGATAAGTGTTCTAAATACACCCATACAATAGGTTTTTGACATGTTTAGGTCTTATATTTTACATTATATTTTCATTTTATTTAAATCGTTAAATAATGAGGTAATCGCGACATCATCATGGTGTCATCAATAATTTAATTTATTTAAGTTCTAAAAATTATAAAAAAAATACTATGATATAGGAAATATTTTTATATTTTCAGTGAATATTTATAGTCAAAATTATTACATGTATAACCCCATGTAAAAATTGTTTTAGTAAAACAATACATGTTTGTGACATTTTTATTTTAACTTTAAATAAAAAGCTATTAATGTCATTTTCTTACCCAAGTGGCTCCATGGGGTCCCCAAGTTGACCCATTGATTTTTTTGGTCGCCCATGACACATTCAATAAGGGTAGGACATGTTTTAAGGTAATTTCATATTATTATAACATTTATTTTTGCCTTAAATTACACTAATTACCTCTAATCGCGATTAATAAACTTAAAAGTTACTATTCACCAAAAATTTATTTTAATCCCATTGTACCACATTTTACATCCTAATGAAAACCATGTATGTCTGAATTTTTAAAATCAAATCACAGAGGTGGTAAAGCTTCATTTAAATGAAAAATCAGTTTTCTTAACTGCCACTTAGTGGTTTCACTATTCATCAAAAATTGAAGTTTTTCGGAAAATACCAAAAATTCACCCTAAGCTATATTTGATATTACGAATTGAAAAATGATGTCTATTTTACAAAATTAAAAACATATAAGTTGGATTAATTAATTTAATAATTAATTTCACCTCTCAAAACAAATAGCATGTTTTTACGAAACAATATATATTAAAAGATTGACACTAGTTTAAGTCCAAATTCAAAGTGAAATTAATTCCAATGACCACCATTGGATTAAATGGTAAAAATATTTTCTAATTACACTTTAAAACCAATTAAAAATATTATCTAATCATATAAACAAATTAGATTAAAAAGGGGTTTGGAATTAAAATACAACATTTTTTACTATTCATTAAAAATGAACTTTATCGGAAAAATAGCAAAAATTTACACAAAGTAAATTTTGATGTCCCGATTCTAAAGAAGAATTTTATTTGGTCCAATAGAAGGTATAAGTGTGACCAAAACTATATTTAAAAACGGTTCTCCATCAAAAGGCGATAGTTCGACCTTTTAGTGAATATTAGAGTATCTATGCCAAAAATTGAATTCTTTTCTTATTTTAAGCCTTTTTATTTTATTGGATAAATATATAAACATTTATAAAAAATATATAATCAAATTTTAGTTATTTATATTCATTCTTCCCAATACAACAGCTACGTGCTAACTACCATTTAAAATAATATTATTATATTACTAGTGTGCAACATATGATTTCAAAGAAACTCTTTGTTGCATATCGGGTACACTATCGAACATAACAACCCCTTTAAAGTAAAATTAATATTTAATTCATAAATATTATTAAATATGAAAATGTATTATTCTTTATTTACTTGGGATGTTACATCCTTCCCCCCTTTTGGGAATTGCGTCCTCGCAATTTTATTCACTTATCAAAATAAGTGGAGGTATTTATCCCTCATAGCATTTTCAGATTCCCACGTTTCCTCTTCAACCATATGGTTTTTTCACAAAACCTTTACCTAGTGAATTACCTTATTCCGCAACACTTTCTCTCTATCGTCAAGAATCTGGACTGGTTGTTCTTTATAAGAGAGATTCTCTTCCAACTGAACTACCTCTCGGCTCAAAACATGAGATGGATCTGGCATATACTTTCACAACATCAAAACATGAAAAACATTATGTACCTAAGATAAACTTGGAGGTAAAGACACTTGGTAAGAAACTGATCCAACATTCTCCAGAGTTTCATATGGTCTAATGAACCTTCGACTCAGCTTTCCTTTCTTACCAAATAGCATCACACTTTTCCATGGTGAAACTTTGACAAAAACATGATCACCTACCCCGAAAGATAGATCCTTCCTCCGGTTATCCACAAAACTTTTCTTCCTGCTCTGAGCTATTGTCATATGTTTCTAAATCAGCTGAACTTTTTCTGCCATCTCTTCTACCAATTCTGGTCCCATCAAATTCCTTTCACCTACTTCATCCCAAAAAGCTAGAGTTCAACACCGCTTCTCATATAATGCCTCAAAAAGAGACATCTGTATACTGGAATGAAAACTGTTATTATATGAAAATTCAAAAAAAGAAAGATGTTGGTCCCAACATCCCTGATAATCCATCGAGCAACCACGTAGCATATCCTCCAAGGTCTGAATTGTTCTTTCTGACTGGCCAACTGATTGCGGATGAAAAGTTGTACTAAAATTTAATCCAGTAACCAATGACTTCTGAAGTCCTTTCCCAAAGTTAGTAGTAAACATGGGATCACGATCAGATACAATGGAGAGGGGAACTCCATGTAACCTGACTATCTCTTTATGATACAATTGAGAAATTTGATCTAGAGAGAAAGTATCTAGAATAGGACGGAAATGATCATATTTAGTCAAGCGATCAACAATAACCCAGATTACATTATTACCTCGAGATGTCTTCGGTAATCCCACAACAAAGACCATGGATATATTTTCCCATTTCCACTCTAGCACTAGTATAGGATGAATCACCATTTTCAGTAACTGCCGCTCTTCTTTAACCTGCTGACATGTCAAACACTTCACAGTAAAATCAGCAATATCTCTTTTCATCCCATCCCACCAGTAATACTCCCGCAGATCTACGTACATCTTTAAACTTCCAGGATGAACTGAAAACAGGGAACTATGAGCCTCACATAACAACTCATTATTAAACTGTGAATCACCAGGCACACATAATATCTTCCCAAACCTCAAAACACAATCATTATCAATGATAAATTCAGGAAACTTCCCTTCTGAAACAGCTCTACCATTTTCTACAACCCACTATCTTTCTCTTGCGCTTGCTTAATTCTGTCTGACAGAGATGATTTCACTGACCCCTAAAACAAAATAGAATAACTTCCTGCACCAACAACTTCTATGCCAAAGTTCATCAAATCAAAAACCAAAGGATCTCGTTCCAAACGTAGCACAGTAAATGAAGCATTACATTTTCGACTCAAAGCATCCACCACTTTATTTTATTTTCCCAGATGGTAATGAATTGTACAATAATAATCCTTGATTAATACTAGCTATCTCATCTTTCTCATGTTCAATTCTTTCTGAGTAAATATATACTTTAAACTTTTGTGATCAGTATATATTTCACACATTACTCCATACAAATGATACCTCCAAGTTTTTAGAGAAAAAACAACAGCAGTTAATTCCCAGTCATGTGTAGGGTAATTTACCACATGAGTTTTCAACTGACGTGAATCATATGAAATTATCTGATCATTCTGCATAAGGACACAACCATGTCCCTTCAATGAAGAATCACTATAGATAACAAACTCACCATTACTAGAAGGATGTGCCAAAACTGGAGCATTCACCAATCTTCTTTTCAACTCCTGAAAACGATCATCCCATTCTTTTTTCCAGATAAACTTAACACCCTTCCGAGTAAGCTTAGTCATTGGACCAGATAACCGTGAAAAATTTTCAACAAACCTTCATTAGTAACCTGCCAAACCAAGAAAACTACAGATCTCGGTTACATTTGTGGGTCTTGGCCTTTCTTCAATAACTATTGTTTTAGTAGTATCAACAGTTATGCCATTTTTTTAAACAATGTGACCAAGGAATGAAATTTGTTGTAACCAAAAGTCACACTTGCTGAATTTTCCATACAGTTTATTTTCTTTTAAGGTTTGCAAGATAACCCTTTATTGACTTTCATGCTCCTCTTTACTTTTAGAAAACACCATAATATCATCAATGAAAATAACCACAACCTTATCCAAGAACTCATGGAAAATTCGATTCATAAGATCCATGAATACAACATGTGCATTGGTTAACCCAAAAGGCATAACTACAAATTCATAATGGCCATATCTCGTATGAAAAATAGTCTTCGGAACGTCTGCTTCTTTTACTTTCAACTGATGGTACCCCAACCTCAAGTAAATCTTCGAAAAGTACCAAGCTCCCTGGAGCTGATCAAACAAATCATCGATATGAGGCCAAGGATACTTGCTCTTAATAGTGATATTATTCAAGGCTTTATAATCAATTAATAGTCTCATTGAACCATCTTTCTCTTTAACAAACAAGATAGGAGCACCCCATGGTGATGTGCTAGGTCGAATGAAACCTTTATCTAATAACTCCTGAAATTTATTCTTTAACTCTAAATGTTCAACTTGAGACATTCGATTATGGGGTTTTACAATTGCCTTAGAATCAGGAACTAAGTCAACAATAAATTCAATTTCCCAATCATGAATTAAACCAGGAAAAACATCAAGATACACTTTTACTACTAGCACATCATTAATCTGAACAGTTCCTTTATTTTCAATAATATGTGCAAGGTAACATTCATTTCCATCTTTTACTAGTTTCTCAACTTCCTGATATTTTATCAAAATCAAGGGTTCATTCTTGTACACAAACTGAAAATATTTTGAAAAGAAACCTATTTAGTTTTGTAGTCAATCATAACATGATAAACAGAAAGCCAATCCATTCCCAAAATAACATCAAACTTTTCTAAAGGAAAAACGATAAGGTTTGCAGGTATATTCTTTCTGCACACAAGGATAGGAAGATTCTTATTATTTCTTTTTGTCTCAATGTTCCCTCCAGGTGTTTTTACAATAAGTTCAGGATTCATATCTTGAGATGGAATTACCAATTTACCATAAAACTTCTCAAAAATGAAAGAATGTGTAGACCCTGAATCAAACAACACATTGACATAATTTGAACAAACAAACAGTGCACTTGATACTACTTCATTCGATGGCCCAACATCTGCTGAAGTAGTTGCAAAGGATTTCACCACCCCTTTATGCTTTTAGTTTGGCTGATTTACCCTAGTTGAGTTCTTCGTTAGACACTAATTTTCATAATGACCCATTTCATTACACTTAAAACATCTTACTGCTTGCTTTTCATTGCCTTCTTGATCATCTTTTTTACAGTTATGAGCAATATGACCAGAACTAACAGACCAAAAGCACTTTCCAGACTCGGATAAACATTCTCTAGGATGAATTTTACCACACTTATCATAGGATGGATATTTGGTTTTCATACCTCCTTATTTCTTTGTTGAATTATTCCCCTTTTCCTACCAACTGGACCTCTTATTCTGTTGTTTGTCAAAGAACATCGGATCATCGGCAAACTCCATTTCCACCTTCTCTACACATAAAAAAAGTTTTTCATAACTTTTGAACTCACAAGAAGCTAAATCCCTTTGATACTTTGGATTTAACCCTGATTAAGAATGGTTGATTTTACTATCAAGATCTCGTATGATCTTTGGAGCATACCTTGCCAGTCGGGTGAACTTTGCTTCATAAGCAGCCACTGAGCCATCCTCCTGCCTCAATTCTAGGAATTGTTTTTCCATCTTAAGACGAACCACATTAGGAAAATATTTCTCAAGAAACATACCTTTGAATTCTTCCTAGTGAAGATCATCAATCTCATCACTATCCCTGATATTTTTCATCATCGACCACCACTGATCTGCTTCACCTTCAAAACGGTAAACAGAAAGACTAACCTTTTGATGTTCTGAACAGCCCATGACAACAAAAATATTCTCCAGTGCTTTAATCCACCCGTCAGCTAGCACAGGGTCAGATGATCCTCTGAATGATAGGGGATGTTGCCTCATTAAATGTTCCACCACTGACATGTTCCTCTGTGGTTGATCGGGCTGATCTCGTGCATGGATACCACCACCATTTACAGCCTGAGTCAATTGTGCCATCACTGTAACAAACTGTTCTATTCCAATTCTGACCATCTCGGGTTTCTGATTTGGAAGGTTGTCTTCCTCCTAATTTCATCCCAAAATAGCTGCCTTGTTTCCTCTGAAAAAACCATTCTGAACACAGAAATATCTTAGGTAAAGAAACATGGTAATCTTTAAATGCTATATCATTTCAATCATAACATAAATTAATTTATAAATTTAACAATTTATATCACCTAAGTTGTCTAAACCTCCCTCTGATACCAACATTATGGACATGGCCTTAAACCATACTTAATATTGAATTAAATGAATAATTAACATTGTGTATCTTTTCAGGTTTAGAGTTTTAGAGAATTAGGACATAACTATTACATCTCAAAAGATTACAAAGTAGTCACTTATACTAAGCTTCCATAAAATAAAAACTCTTAAAAAGAAACATGTATAGATCCATATTTTAGATAGCATGACTTTTCCTTGATCCCATCCTTGACCCTATTCTACATTAAGTTCTGTGAAAAACATTTTAAAAAACATGGGGTGAGATTAAAAGCTCAGTATGGGATACAAAACAAAAGGAAAACTGTTAGTTTTTCAAAACAACCAGTAAACCAATAATACTTTATCATAGTTGTACTTTTCACCTTTATAAGGTAGAAAAAACTCTTCACTGAATAAAAGATCATTACTTACCCTTTTGTAATCAGAAGATGACTTTAAAACCCATATAAAGAACACATAATGTATCAAGTTAACTTGGGACATAAACATACTAAAATGGAATAACCATACGGTCGACATCGACAAATATCACTTAATTGAATACCCATACGACCGACTTCCATACCCAATGCATTGGAGGTTATAACGAAACCACCCGTCCTGTTATTCATGGCACCACCCATCATATAGTTTATCACGTAACCACCTGTCAAATGTCCAAGTACAATTATAAAATCATAAGACGTAGAGTAAATATAATTGAAAGAAAACATTTCCACATTTCAATCACTATATATCACTTAAATATATTGACATAAAAAATCCATTATAAAAACCATTTTCAATACCACAGTACATAAAGGAGTATATGTTATTTATTTACTTTTTAAAACATTACGGCTTGTTGAGGAAACCAAAGTCCAAATAATACTCGTGGCGGAGGAAACGGTCGTTGTCACCGTGTACGTTAAAAGAAACATTCCTTTTTTTTTTGTAAAATTCTTTGTATAAAAATAATCCTTTTGTATAAAATTAAAATTCAATGGGTTTTATACACCGTATAAAAGAAAGTTTTGTATTAGAACAAAATATGCCTTAATGAAAGGAGATTGAGATGAAGTCCCTTACCCCGTGTCTGATGTGACTCGATTTCTATTTAATCTCATGAAATAATAAAATAAAGTTAATTTATACTTTCTTAAGAACATTTTTAAAGTTTATTATTCCTTTTATATAACTTATTTCCATGTTATAAATTTTATGTAATCATTTAAGTTAATAATGTTCATTTTGTCGACATTTGGTACTTAAGTCAAAAATGGACTTCTTACAATTACATATTGTTCACGTGGTAAAAGGTTCATTATATCCAAAATGATATTAATGATTTTGATATCATATATATCATATATATCCAGCATATACATGTATTTATAATAGTACATAACATTTAGAGTTAAGAAATGAAATGCACCGTTCATGGAGACGGTAAGCCGTACGTACGCATGAACACTACTTTCATTTCTATTTCATATTTAATGGAGTGAAATCATAATGATATAAAGGTATATTATAATTTCCAGTATAATATCATATATAATATCATTAAACCCATCCTTTATATGTCCCACATATGAAATTAACAAATCAAATCACTTTGAGGGGGCGGTAGTCCGCACTTCCTAAAATGAAATTATCGTGTTTTCCCATAATGGAAACCATAAAGGTATGCGATAAATGAAAAATACCGAAGCATAAGGAAAACATAAACATATTATATATCATATATAAATAATGTTAAATCTTAATGGCCACCATGAAAAGTGTTAAAAGAGTTTGGAACAATCATCGTTTCGTGAGGCAGAAATTCACCATCCACATAAACAGTATATTCTTTAACCATTAGAGGAAGGTGTGTGTAAGTGTAGCTGTAATAATTCACATAACAACATCCTAGTATATTTAAGATACAGTTTTTGTTACAAAAGAAAAGAATAAAAATAGTTTAGGGGGTTGTAGAAGAAAAATAAAACAAAATAACACAAGTGAAGACATTACCTTTAAATCGGGTAACTCCTCTTGGTTTGAACCAAAAGGGTTTTTTGAAGAGCTTTATATCAAAGGTAAATCTTATAAGATGAGGATAGCTATTTGGATAGATAAAATGAGCAGATATTAGTCAATCCAAAGCCTTGAGAGGTGTGGGTAAGGTGGTAGAGGTTGGGTCCTTTTATAAGAGGAGATGAGGGGCACTCTTGTAAAGTTATAAAAGGTTACTTTATTATAAAATGATTTTCGGATTTTAAAGGTCCCAAAATTATATATTTCTAAGATAAGGTGATAAGAGTTCTAAATCCACCCATTCTATACTTTTTTCACAAGTGTAGGTCTTAGATTTTACATTATCTTTTCATTTTATTTAAATCGTTAAATAATGAGGTAGTCGATGCATCATCATGATGTCATTAATAATTTAATTTATATAAAGTCTAAAAATTATAAAAATAATAATATGATGTAGGAAATCTTTTTATATTTCTAATGATTATTTATAGTAAAACTTATGACTTTTATAACCCCATGTAAAAATTCTTTTAGTAAAATAATATATTTTTGTGACATTTTTATTTTAACCTTAAATAAAAAGTTATTAATGTCATTTTCTTACCCATGTGGCTCCATGGGGTCCCCATGTTGAACCATGGATTTTTTTTGTCGGACATGACCCATCCAATAAGGTTAGGACATGTGTCAGGGTAATTTAAAATTATTATAACATTATTTTTGCCTTAAATTACACTAATTACCTCTAATCTCTATTAATAAACTTAAAAGTTACTATTCACCAAAAATTTATTTTAATCCCATTGTACCAAATTTTACATCCTAATGAAAACCATGTATGTAGGAATTTTGAAACTCAAATCATAGAAGTGGTAGAGTTTCATTTAAACGAAAAAACAGTTTTTTTAACTGCCACTTAGTGGTTTCACTATTCATCAAAAATTGATGTTTTTTAGAAAAATACCAAAACTTCACCCTAAGCTATATTTGATATTCCGAATTAAAAAATGATTTCTATTTTACAAAATTAAAAACATATAAGTTGCATTAATTATTTTAATAATTAATTTCTAGTGTCAAAACAAACAGTGTGTTTTTAAGAAACAATATATATCAAAAGATTGACACTAGTATAAGTCCAAATTCAAAGTGAAATTAATTCCAATGACCACTATTGGATTAAATGGTAAAAATATTTTATAATTTCACTTTGAAACCAATTCAAAATATTATCTAATAAAATAAACAAATTATATTAAAAAGTGGTTTTGAATTAAAATACAACATTTTTCACTATTCATAAAAAATGAACTTTATCGCAAAAATACCAAAAATTTACACAAAGTTTATTTTCATGTCCCGATTCTAAAGAAGAATTTTATTTGGTCCAATAGAATGTATAAGAGGGACCAAAACTATATTTAACGAGGGTTCACCATCAAAATGTTATAGTTTGACATTTTAGTGAATATTAGAGTATCTATGCCTAAAATTGAATTCTTTTCTTATTTTATGCCTTTATATTTTATTGGATAAATATAAAAACATTTAACAAACATATATAATCAAATTTTAGTTATTTCTATTCATTCTCGCTAATACAACGGCTACGTGCTAACTACCATTTAAAATAATATTATTATATTACTAGTGTACAACGTAATATTTCAAAGAAACTCTTTATTGCGTATTGGGTACACTATGGAACATAACAACCCCTATAAGGTAAAAATAATATTTAATTAATAAATATTATTAAATATGAAAATGTATTATTCTTTATTTACCTGGGATGTTAATGTATTGTTAATAATTTGAAAAAAATCAAGGATTTGGAGATGTTAGGAGAATAGGTGGTGAGGGTGGTATTTGTAGGAGAGGAGAGGGGTGTTTGTTATTATTATATTCCTTTGTTTATTATTTTTTATCAACACATTAAATTGTCCTCAAAATTATTACTAAATATATTAAATAATTAATTAAATTTCATGATTATTGGCTTACAAAATCCATAAATCATCCTTGACTCAAAAATTAATTTATTTAGCTTATATTTTTAAGTAACATATTTCACTATTCACCAAAAAATCAACTATTTTAGAAAAATCTAAAAAAATCTCCCAAAATATTTTTAGACTTATAGAATTCAAAAATTAACCTCATTTTATGAAAATCAGTTTTCAAAATTTGTGAAATTGAATTTTTAATAAAAATTATAATTAATTCAAAAAATAATCACTTTAGTATTATATCAAATATTATGAATCCTTGAAAAATTAATTAATGTTTCAAAAATATATCTTAAATTCATTAATCAAAAAACTAATTTTCTAATTGATTTTAGGAAAATAAAATTTATTTTAAATAATAATATTAATTATAACATTGTAAATAAACATTTAAATTTCATAGGAATACTAATATTTTATTTATCATTTTTGAAACATTCAATTTATTATTCTATGACATAAAAATATTATATTTTAATTCATAAGATACCAAAATTTTATTTTTGCATTGATAGGTTAGGATTCTATTCTATTTGATGGGTTAATAATCGTAACGGCCACATTACTATTCCAATTTCAATGATACTATTCCATTGGTATAGATTCATTAATTTCCTTAAATACCTTATTTTTCGTTCGTTGTTTAATTGTACTGTTTTTATTTTATTAACTATGTGATTTTATGTGATTCATTATATATGACATTATTATAAAAAGGGAATTTCCATTGATAAAATTATGGTTTGTTACATAAGATGTTCCAAAACATGGTATAGGATAATAAGAGATGAAATTTGGTAAAATATTACAGAGAAAAAAATATTGGATCTCTCTTGGAAAGGGTAGTATAAGTCACCTTTTATAATAAGTATCTGATTGAAATTTCATAATTATTCAATATTTAAGGGATAATCATGCCATTTTCTAGTGTAAATTGTATCATAAATAGAAAATATATTATATTTTGGAAAAATTCCAATCCATAATTAACTCAATAAAGTGTTTTTTGATATTTATTAATTAAAAAATCACTTTTAACATTAGATATTATTTAAAGTAATTTTTTGGGTTATTCTTGCAATTTGACTTTAAAAATATAAAGATAACATTGGAAAAAATATTTAAATATTCAAATAATTTATTATATATCATGTTTACCCTTTAAAAAAACAGAACACTATAATTCAATCCAAACATATAACTTTAATTATTTTGAAACTATAGATTTTACTTTTCTCCTACTTAAACATGCAATGTGTCCACATTAGATAAGTATATTGGATAATTATTCTAGTTTTTTATTTTATTAAAAATTATTAATATAAGGATAATTTATTATTATTATTTATCATTTAAAAATTTATAAAAATTATTATTCCCATTTATATCAAGATAAAAATTTAAGATAAAAAATTCTAATTTTCTTAATTTTTGCAATAACTCGGTAAGAATTTGGATTGTTATCATATTAAATAATTTTATAGTTAAGAAATATGAATCAAAACCTTTGATTAGTCTTCTAATTTACATCTAAATGTGTAGAAAGAACTTATAACTTGTCATTATTATCACTTCCTCCATTAATTTTGACCTCCCCTTTGTTTTTCAAGCACTTTATCTACACTGATAAATGTCGTCAAATTTATCTTCACATTAAATTAAATTTATATTATTTGGATAATAAAATTATGATATATTGAATAAATTATCATCTAATACACTTTCCATAT
Source organism: Viscum album (assembly GCA_963277665.1). Taxonomy (NCBI): domain Eukaryota; kingdom Viridiplantae; phylum Streptophyta; class Magnoliopsida; order Santalales; family Viscaceae; genus Viscum; species Viscum album. Next base: position 1,201,001 of record OY728121.1, read on the forward strand.
TTTTTATAATTTATACGTCATTTTATATAAAATTATAACAATAATATTTTGAAATCAATTTAAACTCTATTTATTGTTTTCAACGTATTTTGAATTCAAATGTATTACTATAATTTTAAACACATCGAAAATTTAATAAACTTTTACTATAAATTTTAAAAGAAACAACTAATATACATCAAATTTACAATAAATTATCATAACTTATTATTTATAACATTTTAATGAAAAATACCATCCACCTAATGAAAATTTCAAATATGTTATTGATTTTAAAAAAATAAATTAAACATTGTTAAAGAAACTGTAAAATTAAAACAAAATATATTTTAAAATAATAGGTTTTTTACAAAAATTATATTTATTTTTCAAATGAAACCCAATATTATTTTTTCCTACATTGATAAAATTATTTCTACTATTATCATAATAATAAATTTAAATATTAATTCAAAATATTAACATAAATATCTATTTATAAAATATAATAATAAATAATTATCAGAAAGATTAATTTAATAGATAATATTAAGAAAATTAACATAATAATTTACATATTGTATGTCATGAAGTAAACATATTATTGTATTAAATTTTAAAAAGGTGTCTAATTAATAATATTTCATTTACCTAATTATATAATTGGTATCATAAGTATTAATTTTCGGATCATATAATGGTATCCCAAACATATATATAACAGATACCAACAATGGAAACCCTAACTGATATATAATAATGACTAATAATATCTAGATTTCCCTGAATATACATAATTAATTATCTATCTCATTTCTACACCAATTTTGTTTACAAAATATCTAATGTTGTTTATTGTTTCAATAATTATTATTAGGGTAATGGTCTTTATTGTAGATTGTGTTGAATAAAATTATTATGTCATAGTATTTTAATTTTACTGTGGTTGTATTCATTTTAAAATTTTCTTAATTATGATTCATTTAGATGTATTATAATCTCATGTTTAATTTAATATTTTACCACAATTTAATTTGGTTTTGTTCATCTTATATTAGTGTTTTAATTTAATATATGCTATTTAATACAAGATATTTATTTAAATTAAATTTCAAACAAATTGTGGTGTTCAATCCCCCCACCCCACATAAAACTTTTACTCTATAAATTTCATGACTTATTTGAAAAGTAATGATCATAACTATATTTCATCTTATCATCAGGCTCCCTTTTAAGTTCTTAAAACTTATAATTTTTTCACAAAATATTGACTTGGTGCATTATATTTTTTCATATTACTTTGTCATTAAGATCTATGATATCTACTTGTTGTTCCTCATAAGAGATATTTTCTTGTAATTATAAAAAATTTGAATTCATTACATGTAGTGGATCAGGTATGAAATTTCCTTAATGTAATACTTGGAACACATATTTCAATTGATAGAGATTCTGTGGAAGTGCTAATTGATAAGCTATAGTCCTCACAGTTTCCATAATCTCAATGGAGCCGATGTGTCTTGGGATTATATTTCTATTTTCAATGAATATCATAACCCTATTTTAATGTGATATTTGAAAGAATGATTTCTCAAAAACATCAAACTCCAAATCTCATCGATGATTATATGCTTAACTCTTTTATCAACAATGTACATCATTTATATTTCACAAAATGGTTTGAAAATTTTCTATCATATCAGGAGGAATATAAGTTTATAAAAACAATATCCAACCAACATCATCAAAATGTATTAATTTTTTACAAATCCACACCTATTTATCCTCATATTTGTTTCATTTTGATTTTATAGTGGAAATTTTTGTTATATAATAACTCAATCAATGGAATTTGTTGATCCTATCCACCTCAAAAAACCCATTAGTAAGATCATAGAATATCCTCCACTGTCTGAATGGTCCTTTCATATGGAACACTAAGTTGAGAATGATATTTTTTTTTAAATTCAAATATATATCCAATACTTTATAGAGACTTCTTGAGATCCTTCATGTATAATAGGGATATCAATTAGATATAATTGAAATTGGTACTTATTAAAACCATACAACATACTTAATGTATATCAAATCAACTTGATTGAGTGATAAATATTTCTAAATAGAAATGAATTGTTTCAACAATGTATGTTGATCCATCACTACCCATATGGAATTGTTACCTCTATAGGTCTTGGGAATACCTATGAAAAAATCCATTAGGATGTTATCATACTTATAAATTGGTATTCTTAATGGTTAATTAATCCCTTTAGAATTATATTATTTGGAATTAACTTTTATAATTACTAGACATTAGGATATATACTATGAAATATCCATTTTCATGTTGTCCCACCCGAATTTCTCCTTAAGAACACCTAACATCTTTATTCTACCAGAATAATTAGAAAATTAAATCTATTTGAATTATTCAATATTTCCTTCTTCAATTCGAATACTGAATGGATGCGTGTTTACTTATTGAATCTTATAATTTCAATATTATAAATTATTATGCTGATATATTTCCTACCTTCTACTATAGAATTCTATCATTCTTTTGTGCAAATTTGATCTTTATGAGGATGAGTGGTTATGCATTCAATTACTATCAGTATGATTACATCCCCCCTTATCATTTCTATGTGAAATCATTAAATGTCAATTAATATCGGGTTTCATTTGATCCACATATTGGATAAGGTTGCATGAGATATCACCTTTTAATTTTTCATAATGAAACATCCCAACACATTCATTAATACATAATATTATATCATAATTAATTATAAAGTACTGGGTAATGTAATTATAGGTTTAATGACAAACATCGAAATAAGTTCCTTAACATTTTGTACTTATTATTCAATCTAGTGGAACATTACTCTACTCAATATTCACTTGTTTATAGTATTTTATATTCATGATAAACTTCTCACAAAACATTTATAGTATCTAGCCAAAAAAACTATTGATATTTGTTATATATGATAGTTTAGGCCATTATTTAATCACCATTTGATTTGAAATATCCATAAATATACCCTAATTTGTGATTAAATCAACTTATAATGATACCTCCTATATCTATAATTCACAATTCATAATTATTTCATAAAATATATCCATTATTATGTTTTGTAACACCATTCTAAACATCTCATAATTCTCTTCCTTAGTCAAGGAATATTTAATAATATAATTTATAAACACTACTACAAATTAATCAACATAATATCTAAAGAAATTTTTCATCAACCCCAAGAAGATGGATGGGAAAATTTTAAGTATGAATGGAATCAAAATGAATCATTGTGTCTGTAACATATATAAAAGGTTATATTTGGAGAATATTACTTCTTGAATCATAGTTTATGAATCCGATATCTAATATCTACCTTTAATTATTATATAAAACATCTAGTTTAATAATCAATATCCTCAATTTGGGGTAGGTGATAATTTTTTTATCATGATTGTATTAACATCATGATTATAAATTTTGAGATGCATTCACTGGTCATTATTTTTAGTAAATATAACAAGAAAACCCCTTGGAGAAGAAATTGAGTGTATAAATTCCATATTAAATTTCATTTGTAGTAACTTATCAAATTACCCTAAATTAGGGGGAATATAATTTATAGACTCATAAATATCAGAATGAAATTGGGTATGAGTATAATTAAAAAACCAACCTCATATTTCATGGGATTGCATTGAAAATATTTTTGACATGCATCAACATATTCTAATATAATTGGTATATCTTCAATTTTGAGTTCACCCACAACCATTTTTTTTATCACCCTAACTGTAATACACTATAGCCTGCGGTTATTATATCTAAATGATTAAAAATAAATATATTTCAATTCATAGGATCGATAATTTTATTAGTATCATGAAACTATAAATTTAGTTGAAAATTACATTACATTGAAAACCTAAGATACATCAAATGAGTACATTAAAATTTAGTATTCCTCCTTGAAAATTCATATGTATCACATAGTATTCGTCCTAGTTTCCAATAGAAATGTTGAAAAAATATAAATGGGATCTCATGTTCTTAGTGAGGGGTAACATACGGTGGAACCTATAGTACATAAGCATGGAATCAATAATTTTACAACATTAAATAAATTCCTTGATAAATATATACATGGATTATATAAAAATAATAAAATACATGGATAAGAATAAATTATACCATAGTGATGGAATACATAATCTCATAAATCGTAATCAAATATTCAAGGCCTCATGAAATGGCAACATAAATAAACGGGTAAGTATTTATAAAAATTACCCAACTAGTTTGTGTCGTGGGATATATCGAACATCAAGGTGAAATATAACTTTGTTCCCCACCTATCACATAAGAATTCAAATGCATCTATAATAATAATATAATCGTTAAATAATAAATATCATAGTTCTATCCAAATAATATCATAGATAACCATGGATAAGTAATCAAGATTTTTTCATAGGGGATTATTCAGATATGAAATATAAACAATTCCCCATCCAATGGAACAATATAGATGTCATAGCTAATATCCCACAATCATAAAATAAACATTATGATATCAAAAATGTAATAGGAATTAGCTTCATCAAGGGAATGATAATAGGGTATTATTGAATATTAATTTCACGGTGTGGGGATATCAATAGGAAGTAATCCTTTATTATGGTTTGAAAAGATCTTATTAATCATTTAATGCATATCCATCAAGAGTGTCAACCCAGCTATCTAGTTTGTCCTAACAGTTATACATTGAGTTAATATTTAGTCAATACCCAACCAAAACATTTTAGGGTTATCACCCCTTTCTGAATTTTAGGTACAACCTATATACACTTATTTTTATCCAAAAACGTATGGAATTTCTTTGAACCCACACACTCATTACATCACCCAAATAATAGAATCTATTACATATATGAGAATTTTAGGGAATTATAATTCTTTATAAAGGTACGATAATGAAAGGGAATGGTATTATATCATTGATAATATAATAATTAATTTTTTGAAATGAATAATAACAATATTTCCCCTTGAAAAAAATGAAATTGTAACTATTCTAAAAATAATGGTAAGGAAGAGGTTTGGAACCCCTACCATGAAAAGTATCTTTTTAAAGCATGAAAAGAACTACATATAAACTCCATGGAGATAATATTGAGTGGAAAAAATGGAGGGAATTGATTCTAATACGATTTGGAATGGAGGGGAATGTGAGAATGATTGGGTATTAATTGTAAATGAAGTGGATCTAATTAATAATTTCAAATCATACGTCATTGACCCTAAGATTGAATGAAATAGAAAACTATTAGCCATACCATGATTTTAGGACATGGAATATGAAATATAGGAAATATTGTTTGAATTTAAATTATTAATGAATCAATCCGACCTTAAAATATATTATTTTTATGTGGAAAAAATCCGTTATTCATAAAAAATTTGCTTTATATATTAAAATATACATTTGGTATTGGATGATTCTTTATATGTTTGGAAAATTAATTTTATGATTTTAAAATTCATTATTTTTATTACTAATGTCATTTTTGGTTGATAAATCCGTTATATTATTTACATAATCATTTTTATATCATTAGGATTACATAATATATAACGTTTATTCATTCCAAATTTAACTTTTTACCCATAAAATTGAGTATCTTTTAAAATTAAATATAATTCAACTTTGGTAAATATTAATGTGGGGATTAAAAAATTATTGTATTTTTTAAGATATACTTCTCTATATATGTGAAATTAATTATTAAATAATACATATATATTTAGAATGACATATTTATCGCATAAAATTTAAAAACCCTTCTTCTTGCAAATTTGATTTTATTCTAAAACATACGTTTGTGATTATTTCAAGAATAAATTATTCAAATAAATTTTTAGTAATTTTTTATAAAATTATTTAATAGAATTTATTCAAAACATGAATAAATATTAATTATGTTACTATATTTGAATATCATGTTTTACAATTTGAGATAAATATTCTACATTATTGGGTATTATAACCCATATTAAAGAATTTTTTCCAATTGATGTTTATAATCATTATTGAACTAATATTTGATCACCTGATGATTTAAGTAGTTAAGTTATATTTTCATGTCATGATCATTGATATGAGATCTAGGAAGAGATATCCAATCCATTCCCAATATCACATCAAATTATAACTATGGGAGAATATTAATATTTATAGGATGTATCTTTCCACAAACAGCAATAAAAGAAGAGTTTTAAACATTATATATAATCATCATCATACTAGGTGTTTCAATAAATAATTAAATATCTAGTATTTTATGTAGTAAATTAATAATCTTATTGAACATGAATGATATGACAGAATGAGAATAACTAGAATCAAAAAAGATACTTGTAGTTCTTAAGTGTATAATATGTATACCTTTAACCACTTCAGTTTTATGATCCACCTATGATGTTGCGATTACATAATCCCTCCATTTATCCCTTGGTTATGGGTGTTGGTGATGTAGATTCTCCATAGAAGGAATATTATTTATGAATTTATATTAATAATGCCAAAAATATTTACATTTGAAGTATTGACGTGTTTGTTGTTCATTAGTTGGGGCCGTTTAATTCACTATTGGGTTAATTGGTCCTTATATATTTCTTTAAAAAAATTGCTTAATGTCCAAATTTACCATGCATAAAACATATTCCTCTTCACTTGACCTACATTTATGCCTACTTCGTCCAACATATTTGGAAAATAATTGATTGAATTTTCTATCATCCATTTGTTTTATAATTTGGATTCTATGATACTCTATTTTTATTTTATTATCAATAAATACATTAGAATAATGAGAATCCCCAATTTTTACATTAATCTTAAAAGAAGACTAAAAAAATTTCATTATAGAAAATAAATTTCATTAAAATAATGACTAATAGATACGTAGTTTTATGCCACTAAATACATGATAAATTTTTCTTTTAGGATCAATTATTAGACATTAAGAATAGATTTATGTTTTATATTTATTTCCTCAAATTAACCAATCAATTCATCTTCCTTTTTGTTAGCTCGAGGAATTCCCACTCTATCATGATGTGTAGACTTCTGGTAAAATATTTAAGGAAATTAATTTATTAAATTTTCTAATTCTATATAAATAATTAATATCTTATTCTTCATTATTTAACAAATTTTTTTCATTGATTTGTTTCACCTTCAAAATAATATTTAATAAAAAGTAAATTTTCTTTATTTTGGAAAAAACAATTAAAAATATCTTCTCAATTGTATTAGATCATTGCTCAGTAATTAATTGATCAAAAGATCAACTAAAGGACGGTGGTCATTATTGTATGAATTAATTAATAGTTACTTTATCCATGTTTTCTATATTCAAGAGATTTAAATGATTCATTTTATAACACATAATCTAGGATAACATATCCAGAATGGTATTCACTCCTTATCCCATCACATTTTGTTACTCAATGGAACAATCATCTTATTTCCTAGTAATTCCATTTGTTAACTTGTTTCCTCCAAGTTCCATCCATTTACTAAAACAAAATGGGGAAATATGGGTACTATAAAAATATATTATCTAAAAAGAGTAAACAGTCATATAAAAATCAATCATTATATATGACACATTCTTCTTAACATGTGAAAATTTTTATTCAACCATGGTTTTTTATGTTTATTACTCTTATAATTCTCAAACTAATCCCCAAAATTTACTGAAATCATCTATGATACTAACAAAAACAACAAAAATATAATATAAATACATTTTAAATCATTAGACATAATTTGAGAATTATATCTCAAAAATAATTACACTCTCATATCTCAAAAGATTAGTGCCCTTAAAGATTGGAAAAAAATAAATCATTATATAACAAACTGAAACCATCTCAAAATATATTTCTCCACACATGGAATCATCCTAATAAAATTCCTTCATATAATTTCTAGGGAAATATGAAAATAAAAGGAGTGAGACTAGATTTGTAGAATATGAAAAAATGACAGTGTTTAATATTGGATTATATTATAAACATATGTTAAAACTTGAACAAGGGATGCCCTAATTAAAATGATCAATATATCATAAGAGTTGATCATAATACATGATATCACAACATAGATCATTCCATGTGAATGAAACCATAACACAAATATACCATGGAACAGAAACATATAAAAATTATAATAATCCATGTAAAAAATAATGTGGTATATAAATAAGCATAAAAAATAATTAAATTTGTTAAATATAACTAAAAAAACCACCATCATATAGTGGATGAGGTATCACTACATGAATTCCATAACATAAAATAATGGATCGGGTAACACCACTCATATCCTATAGTTATATCTTAATATATAATGATTTAAGAAAATTAATTTTGGGTTATATTAGACCCACCCATTATATAATAAATAATAAATATATGTGTGGGACATAAAATTAATCATGCATAAAATATTGAATAATATATGAAAATAATGTCGGTTACTTGTAACATTGTGATGTAATCACATAATATTAATTCAAGAATTTGATCGATTGATTCTAGAAATTCTATCACCAAAAAGAATTATATCCTAAAATAATATAGAGGGTGATTCATGAAATAATAACTCTAGAGTAGGATGATATTTCTAATATATAGATGAAAATGTAATTGAAATCATATAAATAATTTTAAAAAAAAAATTATTGTTTTTATATAATTGTTATTATATGTCACCTTTGTGATCCATTTAATGATGTGGTAGTTGACTTCTAAAACCAAAATTTTAAAATAAATCCCCAAAAAGAAAATAACAACAAAATAATGTTAAATAAAATAAATTTTCAGTGGGTAATAAAATATTAAAGAGTGGAATGCAATTTTTTTGGCTTTTCAAGAAGGTTTTTAAGGAAAACATCATCAATTTAAGAAATATACCATTTCTATCTGGAAATAGAAAATATGAAATATGAATATCTCATATGATTATGTACATTTATTTATAAAACAAATTAAAATGTTTTGGAATGAAATAATTGGGATATTGAATATAAAAAAAATCATTAATAAATATGTTGGGAAGTATTCTTAATGGTGTTATATTTTATGAAATAAGAAATTTATCAAAGAATAAGAACATAAATGAAAATTTAATTTACCTAGATAGACATATAAAATATCATTTGAGAGAAGTAATGTAATAATATATCCACCATATAACACATGGTAAAAGAATAAATATTATGACTCAATTAAAAGAGATAGAATCAATAAAACCCACTAACATTAGATTTTTCTTGATCAGACATGATCTAAAATCATATTAAATAAATTTAATATTATCATTCAAATAAATAAGATCATTATTTATATATATTTTCCATTATATAATTAATTAATATTTTTTTTATTATCCATTAATTAATCATTTTTTAATAAAATTAGTATTCTTATGTTAATTGTCTCAATTGTGTCAGGTTTTCGTCAGTATGATAATTCCAAAACAAGATCATTAATAACGTTTTAATCCAATAAAAATGGTTATCAAGATAAAATGTATGTTATTTATTCATTTTTTATATTCCACTATTATTTCAGGGATTTTATGGTGATAGTTCATAATGATTGGCAATAAATTATCCTTTTTGTGATTATTGGATCAATGAAACCGAAATGAATTTATAAATGAAAAATCTTATATATATATACATATATTAATGGTAAAAAATATAATAAAATATAAAATTAATAATTATGATCATATATTACCAATTTTTTATTTTTCATAATCATTCATGATTCATTTTTTATAAATTATTCCTGAAAGTGATAAAACCAACCCAAAAAGAACTAGTTATAATGAATGAATGAGTAAAAACATATTGTTTAATAATATTGATATCAATTTTATTGAATAATCATTAATAAAAAAGATTTTATTAAATTGATAATTTTTTTAATATCTGGTGGATAATGAAGATAATGAAAAATTCTTAAGGGGTAGTTAGCACATACGTCGAAGGGGTGAAGCTTCCCTTAGAAAGAATCTCACAAATAATGAATCATTGGTTCCCTAAATTGAACAAAAATTCAAAAACATGGTATTTGATTATAACGGTGGAATCTAAGAAAAAATTAGATGGAGAAATCCATTTTATTTTCCATAAAAATGGAAGGATGGGTATCATTCTGTAAAAAATATTTGCTGTCATTTTCAAAATTATTCAATCATTAACAATTAAGAATATATTTTTTAACAATGTAGTGGTTCATAAATAGATTATTAAATATATTTTTCACCATTAATCTTTTTCAATTGATTTGAGATAATATTTTATTATTTTCATCATTTTTTATATCATTTTTAACATTTAATTCCAATTAATGTCTTTTTTAGTGTTATGATTGTAATTTGAATTTACAAATATCTTAATAACAACAGAATTTATTTTCAAATATTTATATGATTTATTAAATTTAATTTTTATAATAAAAAATAATGATTTAACCTAATTAATCCAAACATTATCACGTTAAATATTATCAAAACAATGTTTTAGACTTTTCTTTTTCTTATACAAGTGTTGTGTTGACACTGTGTAAGAATGTTTGAAAATA